>CM060964.1:15815410-16415410 GCA_030765045.1 Tenodera sinensis | reverse complement strand
GCGTGTAGCAACCTCAGTTCTATGAAACGCATGTTGGCATTGACTGCCATCTCACTGTAGCTATTCTTGGAATTCTCAATCATTTCTGCAAGCTTTCTACACTGCTGCATCATTGGCAATAACTGCGAACTCAGGTTGTGCGCTTGGATTTCACATTCATTTCTGCAAGCTGCTTCTTCTCTCTCTCTCTCTCTCTCTCTCTCTCTCTCTTTTTTTTTTTTTTCCCGCCTTTAACTGCAGAGGTCATATCGGCAGCCATGCCTATTGGCAATGGTGCTACTCATTTAACAATGGGTTTTTTGGTCTTTGGGGGTTTTTACGTTGAATTCACACACATTCACACTTTCATTCATACTTCCAGACTCAGGGAAGCATGAGAAATAATCTTGGCTGGAGCAAAATTCTTACCCCTCTGCGGGGAATCGAACCCAGGACCCCTTGCACAACAAGCAGGTGCTTCTGCAAGCTTTGTTATACTTACTTGGCATTTTTATTCTTAGTTGAGACACTGCACAATGGACAGGAGCTCAGATTGTGAAACTGTACAGTCGTAGAATGCGCAGGAGATAGGAATTGCAAAAACTAGGAAAGCAAATCAAAATGCAAGTCAAGGAAAGTTCATACTCCAGCAATTACATGTTCACATGGTCTTGAGTGCACTCCACGAAATCCTAAAAGTAAAGGGCATAAGCACTGTGATGCAGCTGATTTCACTTATAATGATATAACTGGATTTCACCAACACCTTTCCATGTTCAACAAGATAGATCAAGATAAATTCCTTATGAAATATGTGAGTATTACATCTCATAATCGCAGAGTGGTGAATAAAGGGACTGCAAATAGAAAGCAAACTGTTAGCATTAAATACAGTGTGAGAAGTAATGATGGCCAAGTATTGTCAGTATGCGCTAAAAGGTTCCAAGGAATCACAAGGGTGTCAAAAGATAGATTATCTCTCCTGGCTAGAAAATTCACTTACCTGGGAATGCACCAAAGGAAACCAGAGGAGGTGACAGAACAGGAATATTACAGAAGGGCATTATTGCTGCTATAAAGCAAGTACAGATGTAGATAAAGCCACTAAGGAAGAGCAAAATCAAGGAGAGGATTTAAGTAAGAACAAAATTAGGAACTAAAAGCTTCACTTATCTGAGTAATATTGCAAGATCTTTGGTGCTACGCTGACAATGTTTCGAGTTGATTCCAACTCATTCCATCATAGTTAAAATGGTAACTGTAGCCAGAAACAATTGCTTCAAACTAATTAAGTTAATACAGGAAAATTGAAGCTATTAACAGTGAAGCAATAAGAATCTAAAGTAAGAACAAAATTAGAATTATTTATGCCAACAAACTTACTGTTGGTGTTTTTAAACACACAAGCCGTGTGTGGGCAATGTTTAAGAGGTAGAACTGGAACTTAAAAATTCAATGCCACAGCTGGGATTTGGGTTCACACAAAATATTACTAAGATAAGTGAAGTTTTTAGTTTCTAATTTTGTTCTTACTTTAGATTCTTGTTGCTTCACTGTTAACCTCTCGAGGGATATGGACGTGACATCACGTCCGTTTAAAATGACGGATGAGCGATATGGGCGTGTATACACGTCCTGTGCATTTGTGCATTTAACCCCTATTTATCCCTTATCCAACTCAACTTATTTTAATTTTTCCTTTATGAAACATTTTAGTAAAGTCTATATACTTTATTGGCTTACCTTAATATGTTCTTTCTGCAGTGATTTACCTCAAAACAGGGATAAACACAGAAGGGTAGGTACATTTCCACATTCGCGAATTCCCTTCTTGCGGCACACGAAACACTTTCGAAATGGGCGAGACTTCTTTGCTGTTGGTGGTATCCTTTTAGGATAATGTTTTCCTTGAAGTCTGAGGGGTGCAGGGGTTTTGTATTTTCAACCCCCAACGCGGTATTGTTCAATTAGGCTGCGATCTATTTATAGTCGGAAGTCAAGGTCGGTCATTGTCCTGTGTGGGTTTAGAGAGCTGTCCAAATCACCAAACAACTGTATATGGTTATATCCAGTTGGTGCAAAAACACCTTTTTATACCACTTCTCCCTTCAGCTACAAGCAGGAAAGTATATGTATGTATTTCAACAAAGAAAGACACGGACTCCACTAAGTTACGAAACTCGCGTAAGCAAAAGTTGCAATGTTGCTCTATTCTGATGACTCAAGACACCACGCATACAGTAGTGCATTATTACACAGTATGCTGACGCATAAGCCACACATACAATGGGTGTTTCTTTACTGTTTCTTTCCGAGAACTTATATTAGATGCGTTCGACAGAGCAAAGTTGACTTTTCACCACAGTGAAACAAAATTGTGCCATTTCAACGTTTTGTAAATACAACTCAACTTTGCTGATGACGTACATTTATACTGCATATAACGAGTTTTATACTGGTTTTTGTTTCATTAAAATAACTTAATATTTACACAAAATACAGCTGTGTGTATACGACGCACTTTAAATGCCCTGCGCTGGATATTGGGTAGCAGTTCTCGGCTCACAGACGTTTTAAATGGCCATCGCTCAAGAGGTTAATAGCTTCAATTTTCCTTTATCAAGGAGAGGATATTTACCTCCAGAACTTAATATCAGAGAAATGTGGGCCAACTTTTGCAACGAAAGAAGATTAAGAAATCTACCAGTCTGCTCATTGTCAAAATATAAAAACATATTTTACAACCTCTTCAATCTTTAATTTCGTGCACCACACACTGACACATGCTCAACCTGCAAAATGGGACTGATGAAGATTAAGACAGTGGCAGATGTGGAAAAGAGAAATGAACAAAGAACCATGTACAAACTGCACAAGCACTAATAAAGGTGAAAGCTTACTTATTCATACTGTTTGCAATTTCCTTGTATGTATTCAGTATGTTTGTTATATAAATAAAGCAAAATATATTATTATTGTAAATGTAGTAGTACTTAGTTTCTAAGTTTGTACCTAATAAAATAATCCTTATAAACATTGATATGTTGGTTGTATATTACATTATGTATTATAAAAAGGTGAAAATAAATAAAGAATAATAAATACATAAAAAGCAATAAATGACAAAAATAACAAAATTTCATTTGTTAATTTCTTGCTCACGCAGAAAAGTTAATCAGCATCTATCCATTTTTGAAAAAATACTGCATTTTCAAACCCCAAATTTGCACTAGTTAAACTATGCTATTTGTTTCTTTCCACATTCAATGAGACAGTTTCAGTTGGCAATTAGTATTGCCAATAAATAGAAAAACCCGTTTTTCTCAAATGCATTTTGTGCATCTATCGAGTTTTGAAAAAATGCTCAATTACTGTGCAACAAGCCAAAGGACCAGATACCACAGAGCAAAAAAGCAGGAATCTATCAAATCAGTTACCCAGATTGTGACCAAATTTACATAGGGAAAACCAAGAGCAATTTAGAAACCAGGCTAAAAGAACACGAGAGATGCATCAAATACAAACAGATGTATAAATCTGCAGTTATGCACCATTTTTGGACATCCAACCACAACATTACACAGAATATAAGGCTTTTAAAAGCTACAAAACACGCTGTAGAGTTGGATGCTTGGGAAAAAAATCTGATGTGTTGCACTCACGTGACTTTCTCTACTTTGGTACTACCCATTCTTACAAACTCTTATTCCTATATCTTCTTCGTGTTAAAATAAACATTTGTACAAATTATCTTATTGGTAGGGTTCGGAAGTTCATGCCCTAAAAACACTGAAATATGCACTTAAGAACTTGAAAATATGCCAAGAAATATGCACTTGAATTAAAACAATGCCCCTTTGCAGTAGACAAGGCGAGTTAGTATAAATAATAAAGTTACCTTATTCCTTAGAGGTTGAACCAGAAGTGGTCCCGCTGCTAGTATTAACCGCTAAATTGCAGTTCACAACCAACACTTTGCACAAATTTTCAACAGTAAAACATCGTCTGTTGTCTCGCAAAACACTTCTGTAACGTGAAAAACTTCTCTACACATCACAAGATGTTATCGTGGCATATTTAAATGATGTTAACTGCTTCACAAAGAGAGTCAAGTCTCTTGGTGTGACAGATGGTTTTCTTTCGAGGATGTCTCAAATATCGCACATGTTTATAACCAGAATTTTTTGAAATTACATAATTCACTTTCTCTTTTACTTTTTGTCCTATACCACAAGGAACCGAAGTTAGATCACATTGTTTCTTCAAAGACAGTAAGTGATTCATGCGAAGAAGATCCCACAGCTTCCAGTGCCTTTATGGCTGTTGGTAAGAAAGAAAAATGGGCAGATATGAAACTAAGATCCTCGTTTAACCCAATATTTTGCAGTTTCTATTGATGATGCATCTTTCGAGTCCAATGAATTAACAGCCTCTTCGACTATTTCTGTGTGCTCAGCATAATATAAAACTGCATTGACCCATGTTGCCCATCGATTTAACACTTGTTGCAGCAGGAAGTCAGATATTAGGTGCTGTTGATCTAAACAACTTAACTCGTTTAGGAGATTTAACAAAAATTCTCTTTGTACAGGATACAAATCTATCAATGGGAAAGAATCGTGTATTGTCTCAGAAATGCGATGAAGAGCGTGTGTCAAATAAGTTATATGAATTATGTTAGGAAAAATACCTTTCAGAGTTTGTCCTGATCTTACCATATTAAGGACCAGCATCAGTAACAAATAAAAGTAACCGGTCGTATTTGATTCAACATGGCCATAGTAATTTCAAAGAGTCCATCACAAACTGGGTTACAGGTACATTGTCAGTGGCCAACAATTTGCACACATTAAGAAGATAAGGTGTAGTCTTTTGTTCATTATTTAAAGCACCCACGATTATATTAGCAATAGAACGGCACTCAGAATCAGGGGTTTCATCAACAGGCAACCACACAAACTGATCCGCTAATTCATTTTGTATATTTGACAGTACGTTATTGTAACAATGTCCGACCTAAGTCTTGCGCAGTGCACTTTCTTCAGGCACATGTTGTCGAGTGTACTTGGCAAGAAAGTTTTTAAATGTCGGATTATTAACTTTGAAAAAGGGAACATCAGCAGCTAAAAATGCTTGGGACAAGTCATAGGAAAATTCAGTAACCCTACTTCCTAAACACTCTGCTAGCTTTGAGAGGTATAACTGGAACTTAAAAATTCAATGCCACAACTGGGATTTGAACCACTGACCTTCCGCTTACCGGGCGGCTGCTCTACCACTGAGCTATTGTGACAAACTGCCAGAATAATAACTCTACTAGCTGTTTTTGAACAGGTTCTCTGTTTGCGAGTTTTCTGATTAAATTCTCCTTATGTGTTGCTGTGTTTATGTGCTGAACTATTTGAATCTTTTCTCACTCCCTACCTTTTTCTCACATGCTCCACAATACAGTACCCTTTTATCTGTAGATATTAAATCACCCGAAAACGCTTTCTGCAAACTAATTAATCTAGCACTCGAAGTTGGTTTTACTTTCGCATTTGAAGAGCGTTTTAACATTGTATACACCTAATTTAGTTTGGAGGGAACCAGTTCACAACACTGTTACGTTTGAAGACCATAGCACAACTACAGGAGGGCAGGCAAGAGTTGCGATAATCGTGCTGCTCAAAACGTTGACCTGCACTTTATCTTTGTTAATATAAACCTCTCAAATAACGCACTGTTTATTCTCTACGCACATACATATAATGAAGGGATGGAAACAGGGGGTTCACTGCATGACAACATGACTCCCCTCGTGAGTTGCATTAACATGTGCAATACTACCAATATGAAAAGTATTATACACATGGAAAAAATAATAAAAACCATAAAAATCATTAACATATGCAATATAGGGGCTATAATATTGAAATCCGTGAGTTGCATCATCATGCGCAATACTACCAATATGAAAAATATTATCCAGATGGGAAAAAATAATAAAAACCCATAAAAATTATTAAAATATGCAATATAGGGGCTATAATATTGAAATAGTATGCATTTATCAAAATCAAGAAAATATGCAGTTATATGCATTATAAAATCATGTCCAAATAACTGAAAATTCCATAATTCGTGCACATAATGTTGTTGTTTTCTAGTGCCTTGCATCTGGCAATGAAGCCATTAGCATTCGTGCTTTCCAATACTTTTGAACTGTAGTTTCTTCTGATCTTAATGCTTCACAGGTCTTCAAGTGGTCTTCGTTCATTTCTGCTGGATCGTTGCACAGGACACATATTGGTGAGGCACATAATGTAAAAGCATACGTTTTAACCCCTGTAAAAAAAAAACATGCAAATGCATGAACTTCCTAGCCCTACTTATTGGTTATTTCCTTGTAGGTGCAAGGGGAATATTAGAATACAGTAGGCTTTGTGCGATAGTCAAATCTTTTAGAGCTTTGAGATTCCGTTCTCTTTGCGCACATAACATATAAAAAAATGAACAATGTTCCATTTCATGAAAGCTTTAAGTTTTCCGAAACTCACACACATAACAAGGAATATCTCCGAAATGGTTCAACCTACAAGAAAATTTATTGAGACATAAATTGTGTAATTATTATATAACACACGGCTTGTGTGTTTAAAAACACCAACAGTAAGTTTGTTGGTATAAATAAATAATAATTACCATCTGAAGGTTATTTAATCCTGGGATATAAAGTACTTACAATAGTAAGTCACCATTCGGGTAATTTGTCTCTGATGTGAGACTGCCTTTGTGGTTTACTAGGAGAAATACGAACTGGTTTGAGAATTTAATGCCATTCTGGCAGTTTGTCACAATAGCTCAGTGGTAGAGCATCCGCCCGGTAAGCGGAAGGTCTGTGGTTCAAATCCCAGTTGCATTGAATTTTTAAGTTCCAGTTCTACCTCTCATAAATTGTGTATTTTAGGAAGGTCTACATTTTTTGTACAGTATGATTTGGTCTATCTCTAACGGTTCACCAGTTATGCAAAAGTCCTCCAGAGTAAATATGACTACAGGGGCTATAGCCAGAAAATTCAAGATATACATTTCATTTGTCATAAAAATATCTCAAACATATGGGATTTTAATCAAAATCATTTGAGCCATTTTCAAGAAAATCATGTTGTTTTCTAGTGCCTTGCAATGAAGCCATTAGCATTCCTGCTTTCCAATACTTTTGAACTGTAGTTTCTTCTGATCTTAATGCTTCACAGGTCTTCAAGTGGTCTTCGTTCATTTCTGCTGGATCGTTACACAGGACAGATATTGGTGAAGCTGAGATACCTATTCTGTAGAGATGACTTGCTAAGCAGTCGTGATTTGTCAATAGTCGAAGGCTGCAACCGCTGTTTTCCTTGGTCTCTGGGGGATTATATCTGGGTTGGAAAGCAGTGTAATCCATTTTTTATCTTTGGCATTTGTTTCTATTTCTTGTAGGTATGAATGAGAAAAATTTTTAATGATCAAGCGTTTTATTGAGGAATATGAGAAATTGAATTTAGACTTTTGTTTTATTGTTGTGCCTTTCTTTGCAAGTGAGTCTGCAGCTTCATTCCCCATGACTCCACAGTGTGCTGGAATCCATTGGAGATGAACAGTCTTAACTTTTTGGAGTTGTGTTAACATTTTGTAGCATTCTCTAATTTTTGTTGACTTCTTTGTAGTATTTGAACATATTCCCTGAATTGCAGCTTTAGAATCCGAAAGAATTACCACCTTGTTAAATTTATTTAAGGGAAGATTTAATAATTGTCGGAGAGCAATGTGTATAGCCTCTATTTCTCCGTCATAATTTGTTGTGTCTCTGCCAACAGAATGATAAAAGGAAAAATGTGAACACATAACTCCAGCTCCAGTAAGGTTTTCCATGGAGGATCCATCAGTATATATGTGCAGCCATTCTTCTGTGGGATATCTAGTATTGATTGTTTCCCGAGCTAGAAGTTTTTGTATTTCTTTTGGTGTGTCTTCAAGAAAATCATAATTTTCGAAAAATTTTCCATGTAAAGGGTAGTTTAGGGTGGGGCTATTTTCTTCAAAATCTTCGTGTCGCATCCTTGAAAGACATTAAACTTAAATACCTACTTTGGTTTTTAACCGACTTTTCGCTTTGAGTTATGCTGTCCACAGACTGACTGACACACAGACATACAGACACACACACAGACCTTTTCTAAAAATGCTTTTTTTGGATTCAGGGGGTCTCAAAACATATATTTCTGTTGAAATCTTGACATCAAATTTTTGGGTGGAATACAATACTTCCCCTACTTGCCAGTAGAGAAAGAAAGTAAAATTGCATATAATAAAAAACAAGCTCCACGTAGTGAACTTTGATTTGCTTCCACCAAACCCTTTAAGTTTATCGGCTCACTGCTAGTTGTCAGCCCAATTAACCACACATCAAACATCTACAAGAACCAGTCAGTTAATTCTGATGATGGGAGCAAGTTAAGCTCTTGAAAATGGTCGACTAATTACATGTAAGTGATGTTCTGTGTTTCAATCCAACTCAGTTTTCATTATGTGATTTATTAGTTTGAGTATCTGAAAAGCACCTGCATAAGATTATTTAATATTTACAAGTAACCCTTTGTTTGTAGTGGCACTTGAACAGTTAATTGATTGTCTGGAAAAAAAGAGAGACGAAGAAATTGCGGAGCGCAGAGAAAAGCGTAAGAGGGCACAGTCAGACGACGAGGAGACCAGAAAGAGAAAGGACG
Source organism: Tenodera sinensis (assembly GCA_030765045.1). NCBI lineage: Eukaryota > Metazoa > Arthropoda > Insecta > Mantodea > Mantidae > Tenodera > Tenodera sinensis. Next base: position 16,406,684 of record CM060964.1, on the reverse strand, counting down.
ATGAGAACAAGACCTTTGACGAGAGTAAGTGCTTAATTCTAATTTCATTTTGCATGAGTACAATACTACAGATATATTGAATAAGAATCATTAGAGAGACTGATTTACGTTGCTTCAGATTTGATTTCCTCTTTAGATTTATAAAAGCCTTTAGCACTTAGGAAAACCGGGTCTGTTTTAGTGGTAATAAATTGTGGCATATGTTCTCAGCCAGTGAACCTTGTTTCCTCATACCTATAGCATTACATACTTATAAAATACCTATAGCCTCCCTGTCCCTATCCATATCCTAAATCGTAGCAGTTCCCTGTGGTGCTCCTTTTGGTCAACATTTTCTTGGGGATCCTTGTGAAACAACCGGCCCATCTCACCTCCCATCCTTTTGTTTTGGTCCATAAATCTTTCTCAGTATTTTCCTCTCAGATGTTACTAGCATGTTTTCAGAACTAGAAGGCAGTGTCCCAACATTCACACCCATGTATCAGTACCAGCTTAATTTTTGTATATTCTAATCTTGCTTTACCCACTATGTTTCTGTTTTTAAACAAATGTTGAAAAAAAAAAAAGTAATTTTCAGGCAATATTTGAGTTTTAATTTCTTTACTTTCATCATTATTTTGGTCCACGAAATATTGAAAACTATGACTACTTCCAACTTATCGCTTCGTATTATCTATCCATTTTTCTCTTGGTTTGTCTATTTTGTTTAATGATTTTAGTTTTTTTCTGTATTGACTTTTAAGCATGTCAAGCTTTGCTATTCAACTCATACAAATTTACCTCAGCATTTTTCTTTTTACCTATATGTCATCATTTGCATATGCTAATACTTGTGTTGATGTATAATATCTGGAGTTAGTATCCACATTTAGCTGTCTTAAAGTGTTATTAAATTAAATAACACCAGTGCTAGACTTTCTTTTGTTTTTAATACAAGCTATCTCTTTGTTCAAGTCCATTGTCTATTTTAAAGCTTTCTATTAATCTATTCCTAATTTTCACACTTGTTCTATTTTACATTGTGGCCTTTATTAATTTATTTGGGATTTAGAAATATTTCAATATTTGGAGGAGTTATCCAAGTCATGGCATTGAATTTTTCAGTCTCTCTCTACCCTTTCCAATCAGAACTATTGTTGATCTTTCTGCCATGAAATCCACCTGTATTCCCTGACAATTTCTTCTGCATACTGCGTAAGTTTGTAACTTATTATATTGAATATTTTATATCCAGTACAGAGTAGTGAAATACCTTGATAGTTTGTGCGCTCCAGTATCTTCTTTGTTTTTATTAATCGGTTTTATAATGCTTATCTTCTATTCATCTAGTAGTTTCTTCCTGTTCCCATAAAAAACCCACAGCACAACAGCTCATGAAGGGCCATGGCTGCTGCATCCCCCACCTATGCCCACTACAGCCGTCATGAATGGGGTGCAGTACTGGAGGGTGGGATGTGGTCTGCACCGTGAGACCTCCCAGCCAGTTATGCGGCCTTCACAACCTGGTGTCGCTACTTCATGAAGTAGCTCCTCAGTTGGCCCCTACAGGAATTAATGAGGCTGAGTGCACCCCGTACCAAACCTCCCAGGGGGGAATCCCTATGCCGGTACCAGCAGTCGAACCTGGGTCCTCCGTGCCAGAGGCAGGTGTAATAACACTGCTACGGAGGTGGTCTTCCTCTTCCTATACTTGCTGTATAATTGAGTGGATTATTTCCTGTGCTCTTTTTCCACCATACTTGTATACTTCTATTGTTACATTGTCTATTCCAGACGATTTATTATTATGCATCTTCTGTATGCCTGTCCATATGTGTCATGTCTGGAGGTTCCACTTCGTTTTGCTCTTCTACTACATGGCTTTCTTTTATAGCAGTGTTCATAGGTATTACTTGGTAAAGCGCTGAAGTATATTGACTTCGGCTGTCGAGGGCTGCGATCACTTCTTAATTTTGTTTATTATAAGAGCGAATTAATAGTAACTTGGCATATAGTCAGTGATAAAACACAAGTAGATGATCTCTAGCAGCTGCCAATTATGAGACGTTGCTATCCTGAAGTTATGATTGCATCTGAACAGAGTGTACGTACGCTGTCTCGCCTTGTTTATGTGATAAGCTCACGTAAACAGCTGGGCTGTTTCACATTCTTTCCGATATGCTTGATGGCTTTGCCAGGTAGTATTTCATTTAACAATTTTAGGAAATTGTTATCCATCTTTCCTTAATGTCTCTTTCTTCTACCAGTAGTTTTCCTTTAGTGTCCATAATTGCATCTGTTTGGAGTTAATTAACTTCCTTCAAGTATCTGATTCTGTATATGATCTTCACCTGTTATTCTTCAATTCTTGCTTCATTTGTTCCTCCATTTGTGCTCTTTTCTTCTTACGATATAGTTTATTAGCCTGTTTTCTCTAGTGTTCATATGTTTACCTCTTGGTTCTTGTTAGTATATTCAACCATGCTTTATTATAAGCCTCGTGTTTTAATTTGGACCACCCCAATAGCACAATGGTAGCATGTCTGCCTATGGCACAGGGAACCCAAGTTTGATCTCGCATAATTGCAGGAGGATTTGTCCCCACTGAGATGTCTGAGCTGGAGTGCAATCAGCCTTGTGATGCCAATTGAGTAGCTATCCTGATAGAAGGCTAGCATCCCTAAAAGGTCAAGTGGTTGGCTTACAGTCTGTGCGCTAGAGGCCTACACTGGCCAGCATTCTTAGGTTCGGCCAGGGCGGACCTCAACCAAGCCTGAGAAGAGATTGCAGTGCCCAGGCCCGATTGTGTAATGCTGTTTTATTATTTGGAATATGTCAGTAGAATAATCATATAGAATTTCTAGTAAAGAAATGCTATGATAATTGTACTATTCTCGGTATTTCGTCATCAGTGACCAAAGAATATAAATTATTTTGTATCTCTTAATTTTCAAGCCTGGGTCCGACAAAATTTTTCAAATCAGGCCCGAACCCGGCCCACAGGCTGGGCCAGGCCTTGGCCCAAACCTGTGCTGACCCCCATCTTGTATTCCTCTGTGAACCTGGAATGCAGCAGCCAGGCGATACATGTATCTTCTGTACAAGGGAGGCACCTTAGGGATTATTATGTTTTTTGACTGCTTCCTTACATTCTTCATTGAAGCAGCTTTGTTTAGTTTGCTTCCTAAAGTATTTCTGACTGTTTTCATGGCATTTTCCAACTATGTCCATCAAATTTCTATATTACTTTCTCCATCTGCAGTATTTGTCCCATTTTCTAGCTGCAGTATAGGGTGTTTTCAATACTTCTCTCTTGCTGTTAGGTCTTGAAGTAATTTGACTTCATATCTATCCAATCTGTTAGTTTTAGTACTTTTCTTGTATGTCAAGTTTCATCTGATTTTGGATTTAACTAAATAAGGATCTGATCTTACATCCATTATATAGTTTTGTATCTCTTGCCAGTTAAAATGTGATCTATTTGGTTAGATGTTTTACCATCAGGTGAATTCATGTTTGTTTATGAATTTTTTTAAGTAGAAAGAATGTTGAAGACAGCCTTATTATTATTGTTGTTGTTGTTGTTGTTATTATTATTATTATTATTATTATTATTATTATTATTATTATTATTATTATTATTATTATCTATGGACCACATTAAGCAATCCACTGCATTTATATCCACTTTTTCTATCTTACCTTTCCAATATTTCTTCATCCTGTCACCGTGATTTTTTCTTCTCTATTTGGTCCAAATCATAGTTTTGGTTGTGGTTTTTTTTTTTTTTTTTTTTTTTTTTTACTGAAAATCTTGGAAATTTTGTGGTAACTTAGCTCTATCCTGTATTATTTCTTCTGTTAAGGCCCAAATGACCTCGTTTGTCTATGGGCCGTTAAATCCCACACACTCACTCACTCTTCTGTTAATTCCATTTCATTTAAGCCTCTCCTTATCCCTTGCATCCATAGGTTACCATTCTTACTTTTGTTAATATGCTTAAAAATTTGTTTAGCAAGTCTTTGATTATCCGTCCTCATTAAATGATCAAGCCATGTTACTCTGTTCCTATTTGTATCCGAAATCTTTTCACACTCTTTACTTTTATACAGATCTTCATTTTTCCCCAAGTCTAAACTCTCCTTTTTCAACATTGCCCACATACAGGTTGTGTATTTGAAAACACCAGCAGCAACTGTTGGTATAAATAAATCATAATCTCCTTCAGTTGGAATTGGACCCAATTATTATTGTCATTCTTGCTGCTGTTGTGATGATTATTATTATTATTATTATTATTATTATTATTATTATTATTATTATTATTATTATTATTATTATTATTATTATTATTATTATTATTATTATTATTATTATTATTATTATTATTATTATTATTATTGCTGCTGCTACTACTACTACTAATTATATTACATGAGATTTGGTCATATTCCTGTTGTAACCTATGGTAGAACTCTTCTGTAATTATGTCACCTTTTCTTTGATTGGGGCATATTAATAAAACTGATATTTCTAGTTTTAACTTCAATTCTTAATCTACATATTCTTTCATTAATGGATTTAAAGCCAATTATATTTTCACTTGCTGTGTCACTACAAATGCCACCACGAATTCTTGAATTCCTGTGTCTTTCCCACTATAAAACAGGGTATGTTTTTCCAAGTTCAGAATGTGTTTCCATGCCTATGTATTTGTTGCAGTGCTGTTATATCCATTTTGTGTTGTATTTGTTGAGTCAAATTATTGAATGCTCCAGCTCTGAAGAGCGTTTCTATGTCCCATGTGCTGAGTTCAGTGTCCATTTTCTTTGTCTGTCTACATTTGAGTAATCAATCCAACCATTTCCAAGCTTGACTAAATGTATTTTAACAGTGGCTGTTTTAATGGCCTAGTGCCAAAACCCCTCCCAGAAGGACAAGGTCCCCTGTTTATATCCCTGGAGGCTGATTGGCCCAGCTATGGAAATTAGTTATCCATTTTAGTTGCCTTTTGCAACATGCATGGACTGCATTGGTCCTATTCTTAGCCTGGGCGCCACATGGGTAAATGATACATTGCCAAATTAATCTAAATAGTGCCCACTTAGGAATTATATGCTGTGTGGTCTAGTAGTACTTGGAGATTTAGCAATACTTAGCAAATATGAATATTACAAATAGAAGCACTAATAACAGTGTGGTATTCTTCATGTTTGAGGTTATTTTGAGTCACTTTTTTACACTCACCTTCACTTAAATTGTTTAAAAACAGGAAATGTTTTTAAGACCATTCGGTCCCATCATCAGCCGTTGGGTGACTGACGCTATCCTCTTGTTCACTCTCTCTCCTACTATCGTTTTGCTATCTTCAAAAAACTGAACATAAAACTGGCACTACAAAACAAATACGGTTTAAAAAACCTACTGAACAAGCCACTTAACAACACCATCCCTTACAATCTAAAATCGGAAATTTAACAGATCAACTGCAATAGTTGTGAAAAAAGCTATATAGGAAAAACTAAAAGAAATTTGGATATGAGATTAAAGGAACACCAGAGGAACATAAAATTAAAACAAAGGAGAAGTCTGCTGTGGCACACCACTTTTAGAATGTAAACAACATTGGCCTCAATATAAAACTGTTAAAATCTCTAAATTCACCAATAGAACTGAACATTTGGGAAAAAATATACATAATCAAAAATAACAATAAAATAACCGGTTAACTTCAAAATCCCAACTTTAAATGAAGTGTTAAAGCTCTGCACCCCTAACACTAGATGGCAGCAGGACGGTAGTAGCAGAGAGGAGGAACAAGAGGATAGTATCAGTCACCCAATGGCTGATGATGAGACCAAACAGCCTTGAAAAAATGTCCTTTTTTTAAACAATTTAAGTGAAGGTGAGTGTAAAAAAGTGACTCAATATGACCTCAAACAGGATAGTAATTTTGAAGACAATTTGTGCCACCCTGCCTGCCCTCACAGTGGCTCATAGGCATATATCTGGTGTGTAAGCACAACACAATTTGTTGGAGTACACAGCTGTTGTGCTTGTGTAACTCTGTGGAGTACCAGTCAGTTTTTAACATAGAGTAATAATTTTTATTGTTGTAATTACATTTCCTCAAGTCAATGTAGGCATAATCACCTAGTACCAGAGGGATCATTTAATGATTAGTTAAATCTGGAAATCAATAAGTTGTACACCATGTTTTTTAAACTCAAACTTTATCAGGAGTTTAAAAAAATTCAGTGCTTCTCACTGTGCAGGTGTTAATACACATTGATAGAATTTTTTGTGTAGGCCATTCTGGGTTCTCTAAAACCCCAGGCTCCAGGCCCCTAGACACAATTCTTATGGGTGGCTCAGATAAGAGATAATTACAGATTTTTCATGTTTAGATGTCTACCTTGATACATTGAGGCGTGTATTGTGGATGCAGTTGCAACACTAAGCAATCAGAATGCATTCTAAAGTAAGAACAAATTAGAAACTAAAAGCTTCTCTTATCTTAGTAATATTGCAAGATTTTATGCAGCTCACCCGTTTCAAGTGGACTCCAACTCATTCTCAAAGCTATACAAAGTTACCATAGCTACTGATGCTCATTTTAATCACCAATCTCTGAAAACAAAAACCTATAAATACAATCTTTAGGAGGTATTTCAAAATTAATAATACGGTTCCTGTTTTTTAAAATAAACACTTTTTCCCAAACCACTAAATCTATAGGTCCATTTAATTGTTTTAATAATTTAACCTCTGGATTAATTTCATGATTAAATGACCAAAAATGATCTGCCACAGCTGATTTATCAGTTTGTTTATATTTATTATTTCTAAAATGCTCTTTTCTTCTGGTTTCTAAATGATGTTTAGTTTTGCCAATATAAACCCTATCACAATCCAAGCAACTAAATTGATAAATGCCAGAGTTTTTATAATTTGGAATTTTATCCTTTTTAGAAAAATTTAGTAAATTTTGTATATTAAATTTATTTTGAGGGACCAAATTTATTCCATATTCTTTAAAAAAAAATTTATTGCCCCACAGATAAGTAAACTTTTTAAAAATACAATTGTCTTTTATTTTTTTGAGGATAGAAATCTCTTTAACAGCCTTTTAATACTTAAACCTTTCTATCTTTTATGTATAAAATCTGTATTAAAATTATGAATTACTGCAGTGTTAATAATGTTGGGACAGAATATGTAGTCAGACCCCGAATAGAAAGCATTTATGTAAATATTTATTGTAAATATTGTTCATTTGTCATGTTGGTTAGGATTTACTAAGTAGTAAGAGTGTATTACCATTGTTGGGCTATTAAAGGTAATAATTGTTTAATAATGTCATTAATGTTAAATAACATGTTACAATTTAATATGTATAATTATAAGAATCTTCTTCTATTTAATATTAAATATGTAGGGAGGTTAGATAGAGATCGCTTCCTTAACATTCCAGAAACTGTTTTAGCGTGTAGGATGATTTCATAGGTTACGGCGCGGGAAATGTACGTATACGCGTATGAATACAAATGCCTTGTGAAGAAGAATCTAGATTTTAGTTAGCATCGTAGTGTCCGGGGCTCTAATGGCCTAGCTGTTGACAGGCCCTTAAACCCTAATCACTGACTCGTAGTGTCTGCAGAGAGAGGACATGTTTTGTGACACGTGCAGATGTGGACGCTAAAAGTGATGTGAAACAATTAATAACGAGAAGAAACCATTAAGGAAGTAGTTTAATGTGCAGTGAAAGTTAGTGTTTTGAGTGTAATATACTCAATAAGAAAGGCGCAAATAAAAGTGTTATAGAAAAGTTAAATCCTGTGTCTGCATTACTTATTATTTCACCCGGAACCACGACCCAAGAGAAAGTAAAAGACTCAACTCAAGCATCCTATTATTAAAAACAGCACCAATGTGTTTATATTGTGTCAAATTCTTCTTTATTAAGGGGTATATTTATTAACCTATAAATTAAACTATTGAAAGCAGCAAATTTATGTGCAAAAGGATTAAAACTATTTTCATGTAATTATCAGTGTGAGTAGATTTTCTATAAGTACCAAAATTCAATTTATTGTTATGTCTTAGTTTTTAAATCTAGGAACTGAAGGCATCCATTATTTTCGGCTTCCAAAGTGAATTGAATGGCTTTATCCTGTAAATTTAAAAGTTTTAAAGCATCATTTATCTGTTTTTTAGGGACAACAGCAAAAATGTCATCCACATTTCTATACCATATTTTAAAAATTAGAGGGAATGATTTTGTAATTTGAGTTTCAAAAAAGCAAGAAATGGCGAAAGTGAACTACCCATTGCAAAGCTAGAAGTTTGTTGAAAAAAATTACCATTAAAACTAAAGAAATTTGTATCTTAAGAAAGATTTGTAAGTTTTACATAATCATCTATTAATTCTTTGTTTAATTCTAAAGAATTTAACCATTTTTTTTTTTTTTAAAAATCAAGAGGTTTTTTCTAGGAATACTAGGAAATAAAGCAGTTACATCAAAAGAAACAAGTTTATCATTATCAGACAATACTATATTGCTAATCTTTTCTACTAATTCAAAAGAATTTTTAATACTTCAACTTACAAAGTGATCAAAGGTACTACGTTTTTTATTTAACCATTTCGCTAAATTACACATAGGTGAATAATTGGTCTCGTTTTATTTCCTGGTGATGATTTTGTAAAACTTACAAATCTTTGTTTAGATCAAAATTTCTTTAGTTTTAATGGTAATTTTTTTCAACAAACCTCTGGCTTTGCAATGGGTAGTCCACTTTCGCAATTTCTTGCTGATCTTTTCATGAGCTTTTTTGAAACTCAAATTACAAAATCATTCCCTATAATTTTTAAAATGTGGTATAGATATGTGGATGACATTTTTGCTGTTGTCCCTTAAAAACAGATAAATGATGCTTTAAAACTTCTAAATTTACAGGATAAAGCCATTCAATTCACTATGGAAACCGAAAATAATGGATGCCTTCAGTTCCTAGATTTAAAAACTAAGACATTACAATAAATTGAATTTTGGTATTTTTTGAAAATCTACTCACACTGATAATTACATAAAAAATAGAAGTTTTAATCCTTTTGCACATAAATTTGCCGTTTTCAATAGTTTAATTTATAGGTTAATAAATATACCCCTTAATAAGGAAGAATTTGACACAGAATATAAACACATTAACACTGCAGTAATTAATGGTTTTAATACAGATTTTATAGACAAAAAGATAGAACAATTTAAGTATCAAAAGGCTGTTAAAAGGGATTTCTACCTACAAAAAAATAAGATAATTGTATTTTTAAAAATTTTACTTACCATCCGTGGGCCAATAAAAAAAATTTACAAAAATTTTTAAAGAATATGGAATAAATTTGGCCTCTCAAAATAAATTTAATATACAAAATTAACTAAATTTTTCTAAAAAGGATAAAATTCCACATAAAAAATCTGGCATTTATCAATTTAGTTGCTTGGGTTGTGATAGGTTTTATATTGGTAAAACTAAACGTCGTTTAGAAACCAGGATAAAAGAGCATTTTAGAAATATTAAATATAAACAAACTGATAAATCAGCTGTGGCAGATTATTTTTGGTCATTTAACCATGAAAGTAGTCCAGAGGTTAAATTATTAAAACAATTAAATGGACCTATAGATTTAATGGTTTGGGGAAAAGTGTTTATTTTAAAAAACGGGAACCATATTATGAATTTTGAAATACCTCCAATAGATTGTATTTATAGGTTTTTGTGTTCAGAGATTGGTGATTTAAATGAGCATCAGTAGCTATGGTAACTAATTTGTTTGTGTAGCTTTGAGAATGAGTTGGAGTCAACTGGAAACGTGTCAGCTGCATGAAAGCTTGCACTATTACTAAGATGAGTGAAGCTTTTAGTTTCTAATTTGTTCTTACTTTAGATTCTTGTTGCTTCATTGGTAATAGCTTCATTTTTCCCTTATTTAAATTAGAATAGATATTTATTAATTTTAAAAAAAACAAAGATGTTACAAAATATTTTACAGTAATGTGTTAAAAGAAGCCCACTTAAGGTTTGGTTTTGCAGCATAAGTAGAGAATGAACTCGGATTAGCATTCTGGTTGCTCCCTTGATTTTCATGCTGGCAACCTTATAGCATTGTTCTTTAAAATGTGGCATATAAGCGATTTAATTTGTTCCCATAGTAAGAAATCCACTGGTGTGAGATCCTGTAAATAAATGCATAAAGCCCGTGGTTCATTGTACCAAACTATGTACAAGCAGTCCCCGGCATCACAACTAAAATCTTCATTTCAGAATACATGCATTGATGAATCTTAAGGGGAATTACATTAGTTGAATGTTGTTGGAGAAACAAAGGTTAGAAGATTAGAAGATTAGATTGGATTGCGTTCAGAGAGTCCACAAGTAGCCGTGGAGGCCAGTGAACATTGAACATGTCAATCGAAATGAACAAACATGTCAATGGAAATATTTAGTATAGCATATAAAACACATTATATACAGGCACAAAAAACAAAACAGGAATAATTGAGAAACAAACTCAAATCTTCCCTGCAGTTATAAGACAAACATAATGTATATTTACAGATACAAATTGAACTTGCTTTTAAACTTTCAGTAGGCTTTTCCTACTATGTTCTACTGTTAAATTATAATTAGCAATGAATGGCATCTTTGTCAGATTTTTCTATACCTATACTTTTAAGTAGCTTTCACACAGGCATCTAATGTAATTAGCAATGATTTGTCACTAAAGAAGCTAGAGATTACTTACAAAGCTACATAAGCATTAACAGGATAATTTTTCATTCAGATTATCTTATACAGAATAAAATGAAAATAAGCAAAATAATTACAGGAAATAAAAAAATCTTTATATAAGCTGCAATTCCAGTAACCCTTAATGATTGTGGTAATTTTATTGATTATTTCACGTCACTTTAGCCAACTCCTAGCTTCAAAATTAAGGATACTTGTGTCTCAAATTACTGAGTATTGCTAAAGCTCCAAATGCTGTGAGATGTAATGCATAATAATCCCTTTGTGTCCAGCATGCTGCAATGTATCACGGTTTTAAGCTTCAGCTCAGGTGGAGCATGTATGCAAAAGTGTAATGCTACCATTTTCTTCCCCAAGCCCCAATATCACTATTTCTTTTGTACCCATAAATGAGCATTTACAAAATTTGTACTTGCTATTTTTAACTAACTTTAATATTATGTAATAAAATGTATTTATTTTGCATCTTAAGTGTGCTAAGGGTAAGAATTTCTGTTGTGTAGGCTCCGTGGCGGATATCCTTTCAACTTGGTTTCACACTAAAAGTTAATTTGACCTATTCACATTTTAGTACAGTAAAAAAAGGGTTTTGCAGTGTTGATAAATTTAAAAAGAAGTTTTCTCATGAAGTTGAGAAATTGGAAGATTTGTCTAATCGAGCACCATACTGTGCTGAAGTATTGTTTCAGCTATTGCTGAAATATTTGCCTATTTTGTGGGATGAAATGCTTGATACAAGATGGCCTCAAGAGTTCTCTGATTCATTTAATTTTGAGATGGGAATTTAACATTGCTAAGTTTTCATTTCAAGAATTAACACTGTATTTCTGTTAATTAGGTAGGGACTGGAACATCTTAGAATTCCAAATGCACATATTTATTTACTTAAATTTTATACATAACTATGCATTTAAGGTTCTGAATAGATAATGCAGAATTATAAGGAATATTAATTTAATATATGATTAAAAATTAAAGATTTTTATATTTTTTTATTTATTTATTTCTTATGTATATAGACCTACACATACAGACAGTTCTCAAAGTATGCCAGAGCTTGTGTTTCAGTTTAAGAGGTCAGTAAAAGTAACGAAGGTGCTTGGAACCATTGAAGATTGAGGTAGTAGAGTTTTTTTATGATTTTGTTTTTATTTTATTTATGAGGATATATGCTGAAGAGCATCAAACTTGGTATCAGAAGGTCCTGCCTTAACAGTAAAATTCCACAGTGGAAATAAGCTGGAAGACAAATTATAAAAGGGACAAGCTGACAGACCTGAACATAGCTTTTTTAGCCTTCACATTAGCATTTGAGAGGCAAAGCTGAGCACATTTTGGTAAAGAAATTTGTAGCTGATGTCTTCTGTTGGCAGATGGATGGTTATTTACTGTAGGTAATCTATAGCTGACTGCTAAAATACATAATGTAATATAAAATTGAAGTAAGTGGACAGTTATCATTGGTGATATTTCATGAGGGAATGAAGAGACACTATAAGTGCTGGATGGCATTCTTGTGCAGCGATATGTGAACTTACAAAACTGAAATCACCAGTAACAGGAACTCGATATGATGACAAGAATGGACATGGAGAAAAAATATAATTTGAGACTGCTTAATACCTGACGTGGCAAGTTTGTAGCCAATGTGCTGGCATTCATCGGGTACTTGTAGAAATAGTGAAGTACGTGGAACACAATGCATAATCAGTGCATTAGATCAGAGCACTAGAATTATGAAGCATTGTCAAAGTACAAAGAAGCATGTTGACTGATTTTGGGAACAGTTGTGGTGTGCCTGTGTTTTGGTTCACGTCCAGGGGATGTAACCAGCAAATAATAAAAACAATTAGGAATGCCTGCATCTTTGAAATAAAACTGATCATTGTGAAAGAATAATGAAAAGGAAGAAGAGAAAGCATCTGTGATCATAAACACTTAAAGTTGACAATTTGTATAGAGACATTTTATTTCTGTTTTATCTTAATTTGTTTGTTAATTATTTTGCAATAATTCTTCAAGCATATAGATTTTTATTGCATATTTTTGCTTTTTATCTCCGCTAGATGATAAGGGACCAGGCATATTGATCTTGGATTTAGAGCATAATAGTTGTGTGTCATTAGCTATGAAATTAAGGAGCTCTGGACTGTCAGATGGTAAACTATGTTATAGTGTAGCCCATGATTGCAGCATTGGCATGCTTCAGTTGATATGCTCTTGATTACATGGCTATTACAAAATCACCATTATTATGCATACCTTCAATATATCTGGTCAATTTATCACCTAGTACACACTGTTTTAAAATTGGGAGATTATGACCATTAGTGAGGTACTACTGTTGGGTTTTGATTTGCATTTTTCTTTAAATAATTGGAGATACACTAACAGAGGTTCATAAAATGTTCCTGAGGGTTTCATTTTAAGCAGATTGGTGAGTCTGATTAAATGGTTTTGGTTGATATTGGCAAAAGAAAAGTTTTCCCCCCTTTCTTTTCTTTTTTTCGTTTCTTTCTTTTTTTTTTTTTTTTTCTTTTTTTTTTTTCTTTTTTTTTTTTTTTTTTTTTTTCCTGTTTATTTTCTTTTACTTTTCTTTCTTTCTCCTTTTCTTTTCTTTCCTTGAAACTTAGGTAACTGATTTGGGCGTAATATGCAAAGAATCTTGTTACATACTTTGCCTATTTTTTGACTGTATTTTGTGCAAGCTAGCTGAAGACAAAGCCGCTACAGTGTACAGACCAGAACTGGGTACCATCAATTTCCTGATGTGACATCATTCATCCTTGTTTACTGAGAGATGTGCCTTCTTGAGTTAACTTTCGAGAATCAAAGAATGTCATACCACACGCAAATAAAAGAGAAGACATGATGATTTATTCATAACCTTGCCATGATCACACAACCTGTTCCTCTGTCAGTGGTTGTAAGAATTTGGTGACAAGTAGGGCTAGGATAGTTATGCACTAAAATGCAAAATATGCATGTAATTAGGCAATTTAAAGTATGGATATGTACATTAATGTCCCAGAAAATATGTATTATCCAAAACCTCATAAAAATTATGAAATAGTGAAAAAATCAAATTGTTCTTTTTGTCCTTTATTTTTGACACTGAAAATCGAATCAACTTCTGAGGTATCCTCTCTGACCTTCCTGTTCTTTATGTTTTGATTTCAGGCCCTGATGACCTAGTTGTCAACGAGCCCTTAAACCCTATGCTCTCACCTCTCTGACCTAATTAGGTGTGCATTTACTAGTTGAATTCATTGTTTCCTGATGTGTGAAACTATTCTTTTCTGTTGATGACACTCCATTGCTGTTATAGAAATTACTTCGGCCATTTGATCTAAATGTGTGCAATCTATTTTTCATCTTATAATACCTTTTTCCCTTGCAATGCTAGCCATTGCTCCTGCGGAATTTGCTGATTTTTAATACATTCAAATAGGTACAACATGCTCCAGGGTATCAGTTTCATCACATCTATCGCTTTTTCCAAGTGTGTTTAAATATGTATTGTTTAACTCCAATTTTGTTCGTTTAATTTTTCTACAAGTGAACACTGGAGTTTAACTAACAAAACTAAGGACCAAAACGTAATGTCTGGCCATTCAACATTCACAGCAAAACTGAACTACAATGCAGAGTGACTGAATAATTAAAAGCTTAAAAATGCCTTTATCTCTACAATTAATTCTCATGACATGATGTGCAATGTATATCTAGTATTGGTAACCTTGGCTATTGTTAAGTTTACCACTAAACCCATGTATGTTGCAGACAAACATTTAGAGCAAGATCTGTTGTGGTCGGTGTTTGTGTTTGCTGGGATTGCCAGTCTTCTGAGATATGGCTGTTTGTTATTGTTAATTTACCATGTCCTACAGGAATGTGATCCAATATGTAATTCATTTTATTTTTATTTTTAAAAAAGGTTAGTAAATAAATTATATATTTTAAATATTTTCCAGTGAAAATTGAAAAATATGTACAATTGTGCATTCTATGCCCTCTAAATATTATGCAATTATGAAAATATCCATGTTATGCAAAAACATACACTATAAAATTTAAATTTTCAGACTCGGGAGACATTGCTTTGTGCACATATTACAATATGCACATGTTTTAACAAAAAATAAAAAGTTACTACATACCTATCCTAGCTGTAGTGATGAGACTTTGGTCCTTTAGACTTATGGGAATGCTTGCTCAGAGCATCATAAGTTGCTGAATGGACGTACGCTATTTATGACAGTTGTATATGTATTTTAATTGAATTAAAAAACCTTCTCTTTGCATTAATTTAGATTAAGTAGACTGCAATGTAATGAGCAAGAACAAATAATGTTTACATGCACATAATTTGTAAAATTACATTAAAATCTGCTAACAGCATTAATTAGTGCAGTGTAGCATGCACAATGTTGCAGTAAATTACCTGAGAAGTAACGTTTACTGAAGTCCATACTGTGGCAGTAGATTACTATGGGAGTAATTTACTCTGGAAGCAACATTTGGAGAGCTCAACTGCAATTTACTCTTTAATTACTACTATGGAAATAAGAGCCCTTTCATCATCACATACTGTTGTTCCATTATCTGGAGCATAGGGCCTTAATGAAGTGCTTCCATTCAGGTCTATTTTTAGCCATTCTCTTTATTTCATTCCAACTCTTTCCCATTTCCTGCAATTCGCTTTCCACTGTCCTCTGAGTTATCCTTTGTCTATCTTCTTTCTTGGAAGTTTGAAAACAGTGTTGTAATAATCAATTTAAACCAAAAAGGTCTCCAAGACATTCCAGTAAATTATAAGTAAGTGTTATGTAGTGTTATTAATGGACTCACTTTTTTGGTTTAAATTTATTCTTTGTCTACACGTTTTCCTTGGTGCCAACCCAGAACTTGTCTTTCAGTAGAAGATTGAGGTTTACGTAGTGTGTGTCTGTTTTATTTGTATTTGTATGGGTATTTGCTTTGATTTCAACCACAGCTCCTTATTTATTTGTGTGGTTATTTTCCATGTTTCACGTCCATATAACACTAATTTTACATTTTATTTAATAGCTGTAGTTTTGTTTTTACAAATATATTCTTATTCTTCCACATTTGCTATAAGTGTACAAAGGTCCCATTTGCCTTTCTGATGTGGCTTTGGACATCCTCCATAGCACCTCCATCTAAAGTGACTATATTGTTGATATGTAAATTTATTTGTTCTTTAAATTTTTTGTTCATTTATATCTAAATCTATATTTGCACTTAGATTGATTCTTGTTTCTTCTGTTTTTGAGACATTTATCTTCAAACCTACATTTGCTGCATCATTGTTTAGTTTGTCTAACTTTGATTTCATATTAGATAATCTTGCGCAAATAAATAGTCAGCAAAATCTATACCTTCTAATCTATCTGTCACATTCCATTGGATTCCTCTTTGTTCCTTTCACCACATTTCTCATAACATAGTCCAGAACCAAAAGGAATAGAAATGGAGACAGGATACAACCTTGTCTAACTCCTGTCATAAGAGCCCTTTACCCCTTGAGTATTGTTTTGTTTGCATGATTTACTTGAAGCTGTCATGGATAATGGCCATGTGCAGTAGGAAAAGGGACAAAACCGTCTGCAAAAGAGAAATGTTTGTTGGTAGAGATCATGAAAATCCATTTAAACAATATAGAATGTAAAAAAATATGGGGTAAAGATGCTGGAATAAAAATGCCTGGAAAGTCATGACAAATGAGTTTAATACTTCAAGCCATGGAAAACAAACTGAAGAGCAGCTAAAATACTTTAGCAAAATATTCCAAACCTTCATATTTACATCACATCACTTGCTTTATTGATGTGGAAATATCCTCTCCAATGTCGGAAAAGTTCTCCATTTTGAATGGATGGGCACAAAATACAAACTTTGTTCGTCATTTGCACCTACAATGTGTGGGAAACCTGCAAAAGTGAAGAATTGTTTCATTTTCTGAACACTTGTGTGTATTTAAGCACCATGCTCTTAACCTCAAAATCACTCAATCCAATGAAAGTTGCATTCAGCAGGTGTGCAGTGAGTGTTTATAAGATCTGAAACACTCGTGGATGCATAACAGTTGTAGTTGGTATGATGCAGCTGAATTCGTGCTCGACTTTGGTTGTTAACGCTCTCCAAACAGGTTCTAAAAGAATGTAAAGGATTCTTTCCTAATATTAAAATGTTCCTTGCTTTCTCTGTATAAGTATCATATGGATCTTATTTACGAATGCACATAACATTCCCTTTGTTTTCTTCATTAATACCAATGTATCTGGGTAATTGCTGTTTCCTTCATTGAGATCACTGTAATTGTTGTCTTCTTCGAGATCATTGATGTAATTGAAGTAATATAGTACTCCAAGAATGAGACAGTATTGTTCAGTTGACAGGCAACTTCAGCCATGTTAAGGCAGTAAATTCCAAGCTATATGTGTGCTCTATTTACTTCCATAGTATCATATGTATATAATGGTGCTCTCCGACATTTGCTTCTATAGTAATTTACCTCAGGAGTATCTGAAAGAATGAAATAATTCTGAAGCAGTTTGCTTTCATATGGAAGCCGCTGAGTGTTGACTTGAACAGTAGTTAACTACTGAAGTAGAGCTTACTCTAGATTGGTGCGTGCTGTCCTAGGTGTATAACAAATGATTTTGGCACAAATTAATTGCATAATTTATCTTGAATATGAAAGCAGAACAAGTAGCTATTATCACATTTCTTGAGACCCTACAGAAGTGATTTTTTAGTTTTTTGTAACATTCAAGTTCCCATTGTCTAAGCTAAGATTCTGCTCCACCCTGAAGGTGTTGATTCACACAACATAATATTGATGCAGTTTTTCTTGCACACTGTGCATATGGACAGACTGTACAATGATTTAAATCTTTGTCATAAACATGTAACAGCATTCCAGTTCCCTATGCAAAAATAATTGCTGCTTCTCTATTGAGTCATGTTGTACGGTGTTGTTAAGCTCATAGTTGAAATGTGTCCTGTCCCCTCCCAAAAGATGGAAGTTGCTCTGCACTAGGTAAGGGCTGAAGACAGTGATCAAACAGTTCTACATTGACTGAGCCTTGCAATGATGATTCAGCCATTTCTAAGTTTCCAGCACCAGGTTGTCACTCATACAGTCATCACCATACACACAGCTCATTCTGCAGCAGATTTTTGCTGCATTATGCCCCTCTGCCCATAGAAATTTAAAACTGTGTAACTTACTTTAAGAGTAGAGCTGATGATAGTAGACATGTTGACGTGTCCATAGCTGAGCTTTATAAGACCAGTCGGCCTTGACAGTATGCTGATAATCAAAGGACATCCAAATATTCTCAACTATGCCTCACCTTTCACTTCTCAGGCCACCTAGCAATGCTATTGAAGTTCAAAAACGAAAATAGCCCTCGTAGCTTTATACCGAAACTAAAGATGTACATATGAGGTGCAACCATAAAGTAAGTTTCCGTGGCCCATTTACAGAAACCAAATACAATTTAATCGAAATATTTATTGGAACAGGCACAGGAAATATTGTGCTATTTTTACAAGCTTTTAACTTGCATTATTTATATGTTCAGATCAAATCTTGCAACTGAATTTTAAGGCAATTATCCTGAACTGATTGAGCTGAAATTTTGCATACACATTTGGTTTGGATGACAATGCACGGTTAGCTATGTGATGCCATTCTAAATCCAATATGACAGACCATACAAAATGGAGGTCTGGTTATTTTCTATGCACCCCCATGATAAGGGTATCAAATGAAAGGATTTGCTGAGAAGAATACAAATAAAATAAAATAACAAAATAATAGCACAAGACAGTGTAATAGATTGTACTCGAAAAAATTACAATATAGACTTAGAAATATTATACCACCCGATATAAACACAGGAGGGCTATCTAAGGTGGTAGAAATATTCAGTGGTGCCAAGATGACGTTATGTTACAATGTAGATGTGTCCGAAGGACTGGTGAATGGTGCCATTGGACATACTACAGAAATCATATGGCCCTGCTTCTGGAGAAAGCAAATGTACGATACTGACATACCTTCTGTCCGTATAGACTACAGTAAAGATGTTCAGCTTATTCAACTGCGCAATTTCCAGCAAAATACAGTCCTGGTACTGCTGAATGAAAGCTGTTGCCAATTATAGTATATTGGGATTACACAGCACAGAAAATGCTGAGTAGTACTGTTGACTGTGCCATTGTCTATCTAGGCTCAAAGCTCTTTTCTGCTGGTTCAAGCGTACATGGCCTTAAGTAGAGTCAAATCACTAGAAGGTCTCCATATTGAAGAACTAGACTGTATTAAATTAACAGGCAACGACCATGCAATAATGACGCAGTAAATGAAATGAACATACTGAGAAACATGTTTAGCGATAAGTAAAAAATAAATTAATAGTAAAAAAAAATTCTAAAAACCTTTTATTTAAATGCTCTAAAAAGAAGAAAATAAACTTTAAATTAAAAATCAAATCCATCAATTTATATGACATAAAAGCTTGTCGCGAGATTTACCAGTGTAGATAAACAAGAATACAATATGTAACTTGATTGTGATATAAATAGTTAGGGGGGGGGACATGTTTTTATAAAATAGATAAATCTTGCGACAAGCTTTTATATCATATAAATTGTGTAATGTAGTAAATTGATAGACTCTATTTAATTTCAAGTTTATTTTGTTCTTTTTAGAGCATTTAAATAAAAGTTTGTTTTTAAACATTTTCTTTGCTATTAATTTTTCTCAATATATTTACCATCGGAATTGAAACATTTGTAATCGGTGGGACTAACTATTGTGCACCTGTCATAGGAATCTGCCGATTGCAACTATTGTGTGACAGCCACCTCCATTTCTTTGTCATACTGAAAATGCTGACGCTGAGTAGACAGGAATTTCTTTAGGAGTAAGAAAACCTTTAAATCGCTGGGAATGTGGCCTGTGTTATAGGGTGAATGATTAAACACCTCCTGGTTGAATTTAACAGATCTGTTGTCTGTCGAATTGCGTGTGGGCAAGCATTATTGTGGAGCAAGACATCACCTGTGCCTCTTGTTCTGAAGGATCCAGTGTAATTTCTGCTGTGTTTCACTGTAATATCTCTGGTCAAAAATTCAACGAGAATGCGCCTGCTGTACCAGGACACTGACACAGTCCACTCTGACAGAAATGCGTAACTTGCTTGATTTTTGGGGTGCTGTGTGCAACCCACGTTTCATCACCTATGATGACCTGGCCTAGAAGCTCACCGTCATCATGATACTACTGTAGAAATGTCAGTGATGACTCCTTGCACTTTGCTGTGTGCTCTGTGCTCTGTGACAGTTTCATGCAACAAGGAGGAAACGACTGCTGAGTTACATGATGGGATGCGTTTGTGCACAAGTTCATTTGTAACGATGGATGGCCTCCTACTGGGCTCATCATGCACATTTGTCTGCACCGGTGACACACCAGGCCCATAGACCTGGCCCAGCTGACAAATTTCAATTACCACATACACACTCGGCAGGAGCTGGAATAAGAACCACTGCAACAATGTTAAAGTGAGAATGCTGGAAGTTCCATCAGCACATGCAGCATGCCACATCATTACTTTGTCACATACATGCAGTCATTGTGGACTGAGTGGGAAACTTACTTTATGATCACGCCCCATATTCACAAAGAAAAAAAGAAAGTTTATTATGAGTGCGGACAGGATTTTAATGCAAATTCATATTTTCTCTCTGCTGTCAAAGTATGTTTTCTTGGTATGAGAGTTGATTACAAAACTTCCAACAATTTAAATGGCATTTTATATGCATATTATGTGTATGAATGATAAGCATATGAATTATTTAACTCGCCAAAATTTATCTTCAATATTGAAGAGCTAGAATATACCCCTGTAATGCCGTTGCTCACATATACTTTTGGCATGATCATAGGAAAACAAAACCTCTCCAATATGCGAGCACCACACCATTGAATTGAATGGTCTAAGTTTAAACTGGAGAACAATTGTGAATCTGCAGGAATATTTTCAAAATTGAATTTTCTAAAACTGATGACTGAATATTTTTAAATACTTTCATTTGTGAAAATTGTTTAATTTTTGTGAATCTTAAGGGATACTGAAAAATAAAATTTAAGCTAAATGTAATATTGCAGTAAGTATAAAACACACTTGAACTCAATTCCAAGTATTCCGCAACAGCAATCTCCACATCATGGGGGAATGGCCAGCACTGGCACACCTGGTGTCCCGAGCCATATTCTCTGTTGGGTTCCTCTGAGGAGTGAGAGGGTATATGCTAAAGGCCTAATCAACTTTGGTCCACTTTTATGTTTGGCCTCCCACCTTATACCTCCCTGAACACAGTCTGATGGATACCTTTCGCACGGGTTGTTAGTGGATGGGGAGATGCAAGGGGTGACTGGGTAACCACATAATTCCCAGCCCCTGGTTATTGTGTAAGATCTGTGTTTATGTGTGCTGACAAAGGTCAGTTACAGGGGAGGGTCCATTGCATAAGAACACGCTTCTGAAGGCGATTGGGTCCCTCTGTTTACACACTGGGAGGTGAGACCCTAGGGTGAGCAAGGTTCAGGCCAGGACTCACCTAAGCTGGGGTGGCACCTAGGAAATGAGCATGCCATCGGAGATGTTTGCAATGGTGGAAGATTAATGCGACATGGCACAAAAAGAAACAAGAAAGAAATGTAAGGGAAGTAGCTCAGTTGTGTGGTCCTTGCTAATTGGTAATTGCTAGAACAGAGGAAGGATGGAAATTTATTGCGTTGAACCCATTTATAATACACAAGGGTGTTGACAAACTAGCTGGCCCAGTGAAAAACTGCACTAGATCGCAAAATGGCACTCCTGTTCGAAGTAAATTCAGCATCCCAGGCACCTAGGATATTAAAAGCCAATTTCTTAGCCAGCTATCCGGTTTAAGTAGAGATGCACAGGACACTGAACTCCTCATCTGGTGTGATAAACACTGGTGCATTGGACGGTAGGTCCAGTGAGGGGATTCCAGATAGTTTAGAAGAGCAAAGTTTGACATCAGTGTATCGAGTTCAGCGGAAAGAGCATGGCGAATACCAACCCACAGGGAACCTGTTCCTTACCTTTGATAGGGTAGATCTCCCACAAAGGATTAAGGCAGGGTGTGAGGTCATTGAAGTTAGGCCATATATACCAAACCCGCTCTGATGTTACAAGTGTCAATGCTTGGGGTGCACAAGCAGTTTATTTAGTGATGAAGCTACCTGCATTAACTGGAATGCTCTTAGGAGTTTTCAGTGTCGCCCTACATTGGATAACCTAATCCAACACAAGAAAATGCGTGCCAGTTTTAGACATGTCATTAAGGATAGCAAAAAGACATAACGGAACAAATTTGTTGCTTCATTAACGACATACACCTTCCTTTGTTGTATGGGATAAGTTAAGGTGCGTAGCTGGTAAATCCACGCATATATCAATTGCAGGCTTGAAAGCAGTTACAGGAGCTGTTGTTGGTCCATTTGAAGCAGCCAACACATTTGGCAGTGCTTTCGCTCAAGTGTCTGTGCTGAGAAGGTTAAACATGGTCCATAATAGAGGCATACATATGGCAATAGAAGCTTTTCCAACAAGCCTGGTACGGCCGTGCCGTAGCTGAGTGGTTAGACCATTTGCTTCTCACCAAAGCGGTCCAGGATTGATCCTAGGTAACCCCAAGTGAGATTTGTGATGGACAAAGCGGTGCTGGGGCAGGTTTTCTCCAGGTTCTCCGGTTTCCCCCGCCATTGCATTCCACCGGTGCTCCATCTTCATTTCATGTATCATCAGTGTCGCCACTTTCAGTGCCATATGTAGTAAAAGCGGGCGTTAAACACTACAAAAAAAGAGCAAGCACAGTTGTAAAGCTTTACGCCAAATCAGCAGCACCTGCTCTGCAAAATCGGCATGAGATTCTCTTAAATTATGGTTGTGCGCTTAGATGTATGCCTAAGTACCGAACGTTCGCTTCATTTTTCGCCACCATGCTAAGTGAACAATACAGGAAAACCACCCTTAGTCCTAAGCTAGCAGGTTTTCATTTCTAAGAGCTTAGGAAGCTTGCTATTCAAATGTCTTAACATGTTTGCCAAGGGTAAGAGGATCATACCCTCCCTTGGTTACCTGGCACGCTCCATGTAGACCTTGGGATGACCGTACTCCAGAGGCCCACGATGTCTATCTCTAGTATCTGCACTTTTTTTTAGAAATTTTTTGTCAGGCTACACTGGCCAATGTTTTATTTTCACCAATGTATCAAAGAGCAACAGCAGTATTGGATATTAAATTTAATTATTTTGTTGTTTAACGACACTGTCAATTGCTAGGATCACATCAGCGTTGCCGGTGTGCCAGAATTTTGTCCCTCGGGAGTTCTTTTACATGCCAGTAAATCTACTGACATGGAGCTGTCGTTTTTAAGCACACTTAAAAACCATCAGTCTGGGCCGGATTTGAACCTGCGTCCTTGGGATCGGTAGGCCAGTGTCTAACCAACTGAGCCACCCAGACCGACAGTAGTAGTATTGGATGTGCTTATGTTTATGGAACCAAACCACATACATTCAGTTTGTTAATAGAACTTCCATTTATACTGCAGGGCTGTATGCAATATACCGAGCCATTTTATATGTGTGCCATCATAAATTAGGTGACTGCCTGATTTTGAGTGCACTTTAGAGCCTTCATGAGCTGTACAACTCCCTATTGTACAGCGTATGCAGGATGCCCTCCATATTTTATACGCTTCTGGGGCTAATGTGGTGTGTGCATGGATTCCTGGTCAAATAGGTTTGCCAGGAATGAAATGGCAGATTTGGCAGCAAAGGTGGCAACCACAAAACCCAGTATTACCATCTCTTGTATTGCTTCAGGAGACTCTAGGCTTGAAGTGCAGAGAGTGGTTCTGGCACGAAGTGGTCAGGTCGCCATGGTAATAAGCTTAGAGAAGTGAAAGAACTTCCGATAAGTTAGATAACTTCCTCTCGCATATCTTGTTGCAAGGAGGTTAACTTGGCTCGGTTGCACGTTGGCCACTGCAATTTTTCGAATGGTTACCTTGTTTAAACTGGACCCTGCTCCTCTTTGATGTGCAACAACCTTTTGTCAGTCCGTCACATGCTGCTATTGTGCTTTTCCCTAGCGCACCTTCTAGAAGCCCTGCAACTGACTGCCAGACTTGCAGAGGTCGTGGACAAAAGCAAACTGTCGAAAAGAGTTTGAGGCTTTGAAACTTTAGATATCCCATTTTTATACTCTTTTGACATATGTCACTTTGTTTTAGTTCTGAATTTGCCTGTCTGTTTTGTATATTTATGTACATTTATTTTTCTTTTACTAGTACTTTTTTATTTTATATTAAAGTTTATTTCTGGCTTTAACCTGCAATTGTTTTTAAGGGTGCTGATGACCATGGAGTTGAGCACCCTTAAACCTACATCTCCCACCCTCCAGCACCAGAAAAGACCAGGGATTCACTGATGTGACATGATCTATTGATTGTAAGCTATCATCAGTGTTAAGTTGAGGACTGACTAAATTAAACATTCTCAAATTCCATCTTTTTAAATCAAATATGAGAGTAAATTAGTGAGTAATGTGAAAAGAATGCCTATAAATTAGACATGTAAATTCAGCAAATACACACCATAAAGTACAAACTGCTGAAATATTATGTTTACGAATAAAATGCAAAATATGCAACATATACGGTTTAACTCACTACGTAGGCCTCAGTGGCTGGTTCCCTTAGTAACTAAGTGTTCTGGGGAAGGCCACGTCTTGGTTGTTGCTGTTGCCAAAACATTTCATCCTACTACGTAGGGCTTCTTCAGGGCTACTCCTCTCTTGACAGCACCGCAGGAACTGTGCTGGCTAGGCGCTACCCGTGTATACTTTGGTCGTGGAAGTTTGGGCCGGCCCTCTCGCTCTTATTGGCTGAATGGTCTGCCAGTTCTCGTTCGTATTAATGTTTGCCAAATAGTATGAAGATGTCTTCCATTATCCCTGTTTATGCTGTTCTTTAGTTTGAATATTTCTATGCTTTCTCTGGCCATTCTATATATAAAATGGTCAGAATTAGCTAGTAGCTGTATTTGGTCAAAATCTATATGATGTCGCATGGATATGACATGTTCAGCTAGTGCTGACTTTTCAGGTTGGTTTAATTTTAAACTTCTGATATGTTCCTGTCTGCCCTACACGTGCCGCTCTGCAGTTGCAGTCAATCGTGTAAACACCAGCTCTGTTCAAGGGGCCTTGTTTATCTTTAACTGAGCATAAAAATGACTAGTTTCTTAGTGGTTTTTTATCTGGTTTTCATGTTGTGTTTCCATAGTATTTTTGCTATTTTTTCGGTCAGGCAGCCATGCTATAGTTTTGTCCTTGTCTATTTCTTTTGTTGCACAGTTTGATTCTGCGAGCCTCTTGTTGCTTATGTGTAGATTTTTTATTTGTCTTTTCCAATATCCATTTTCTTCCAGGCCATGTTGTATGTAATTTAATTCATTTTGTAAGTTCTCCAGTTTGCAATCTCAAGAACTTACAAGATGGATTTAATTACATACAACATGCCCTGGAAGCAAGTGGATATTGGAAAAGACATAAAATATCTGTACGTAAGTCACAAGAGGCTCGCAGACTTTTCTTGTGTTAACTTCCTCCAACGTAATGTCATGTCGGACGGTAAATGAGTGAAATTGGTGAAATGATACTCAAATGAACCCGAGGTCCATAGAACTTTAAGTTACACGATATTTGTCTTCTCAGGATAAGTGAAAACCTTACCCAGATAACTTACCCTAAGCGAGATTCAAACCCGCAACCTCTTGAACATGAGGCAGACACGCTAACCATCACACTACAGAGGTGGGCAGAGGCTTGCAGAATCAAATTGCAACAAAAGAAAAGGACAAGGACAAAACCGTAGCATGGCTGCCTTTGGTAAAAGGAACAACCAACAAAACGGCAAAAATACTACGGAAACACATCAAAACCAGATACAAATCTACTAAGAAACTAAAGTCATTTTTCCGCTTAGTTAAAGATAAACAGGACCCCTTAAACAGCACTGGTGTTTACAAGGTTGACTGGGACTGCGGAGGGGCATATGTAGGGCAGACAGGCATATCAATAAAAATCAGATAAGAAAATTAAACCAACCCGAAAAGTCAGCACTAGCTGAACATGCCATATCCATGTGACATCACATAGATTTTGACCAAATACAGCTACTAGCAAACTGACCATTTTAGGCATAGAATGACCGGAGAAAGCATAGAAATATTCAAACTAAAGGACAGCATATACAGGGATAATGGAACACATCTCCACACTATTTGGTAAACATCAATAAGAACGCAAGGATTGGTGGACCATCAGCCAATGAGAGCGAGAGGGCTGGCCCAAACTTCCACGGCCAAAGTATAAATAAACGGATAGCTGTCTAGTCGCACAGTTCCTGCAGTGCTGTCAAGGAGTAACCCTGAAGAAGCCCTACATAGTAGGGTGAAACGTTGACAACAGCAATAACCAAGACACAGCCTTCCCCAGAAGACTTAGGTACTATATACTGTTTAAATTGTTGGAAACTTCATTGACTAATATCAAGAGGGCCTGCTTTTCTGACTGCAGAGAGAAAATATGCATTTACATTAAAATCGTGTTCCTGACAATTACTATAGGTTCAGACTGAATCATTTTGTTACATGATAAAGCATAAATTGCATTAATGGTAAACATTTATAAACCAAAATAAAAACTGTTTTTTTATTAACATCCTCCAATATAACATATTAGACAACGAATGAATGAAATGGGTGAAAAGATGCTCAAATTAGGTCCATAGAGCTTGGTTGACATTCATCTTCTCAGGATAAGCAAAAAGTCAGGAGAAAATACCTTATCTGGATAACTCACTCTAACCGAGATTCGAACTTTGTACTACTTGGACGTAAGGTGGACATGCTACCACCACACTACAGAGGTAGGCTCACTGACATGAAAATGGTACATTCTAAACTTTGGTTTTTAATGCATTTTCACATAAATGTAAGTTAGTTTTATGTGTTTATTCCTAATGTTTATTACAAGTGATATGACTCAGTTCCAGCCCTGGCTATTCTTCTGACCATATTCATTTTGTTAATCACTTTTAACAATAATTGCATAAATGTCTTGACAGTCCTTTAGTTAGCATCATATTTACTGACTTAACTCAGACATGTCATTGCCCCCCTTACTTATACTATATGATTTCACTTTTATTGACCATAACCATTGTAACCTTTTGATAAAGAGCTTTACTAATTTCCTAATCTGATCATTGTCTTGAAATATTTTTCTTATGGCACCTGAGCATCCAATTTTAGCAATTTTCCTTCAATTAAGTTTACCCTCCAATTGTTAGTTCATTGGCATTCTAACAAACTATGGCTTCCCACTTCGCTATCTCCATCCCTACATACACTCTCTTCCCACTTTTCTGTGATATCCCTTAACATAATTTTTGGGAACTGAACCAATCTTGTGAGCTAGACAAGAAACAGTTGACAATTATGGTCCATGAATAAAAAGCAAGGGTATATAACATACTAAAACCTGCCCATTTATATCTGAAAGCTCTATTTTTCTTAGGCATTTATGTTTACATTTGCATATTGTGAACAGGTGCACGAGTTGCCATCTGACTGCACCTGTGAGATGGATGCCAATCCTTTGCCAGCCACCTGGATTGTTGGAAGGTGACATTTGTGCAGTTGCCAGAGCTGTACCGGAGTGAAAGCATATTGACCCCTTAACATAGCCCTAAAGGGGCAGCAGCCCCTTTAGAATAAATAGTCCACACAATAACAACACAAGCAATAAACCTCTGTGTGATATCTGCAGTTAAGGCAGATGAGAGAGAAACCAGACCCTTTTGACATCATTCGACCATTGTGTTCTTATTGAATATATTCCTCAGTTTTAGGAGAACTTTTAGCTTCTTAGCTGTTTCCTTTTGGCTTCCCATTTATTCCTTCCTATTAAAACTCAGGTGGAATCTCAAGGCTTCTCGTTTCATTCTAGAAACGTAGAAGATTTCAATCGCCTTTTCACCATGGCGGAGCTAGAACATTCTCTTAAACAAATGTTACAACAGCTCTCTCCTGAAGGTAAGGCATTCCTGCTCGAGGTCTATAATTGTGCTTGGGTTGACAGTATACTCCCAGAAAATTGGCGTGAAGCCACCATTATTCCCATCTTAAAGGCTGCGAGGCATCGTCATCTTCCCTCCAGCTATCGTCCTATTTCCCTCACCAGTTGCGTTTGCAAGGTGATGGAATGCATGATCAATGGATGATTGGTATGGTGGTTAGAAAGTCGTAACCTATTGACTAAAATCCAGTGTGGTTTTCGACGACGTCGTTCAGCAGTTAGACCATCTTGTGTCTATCTTGACACAGATAATGGACGGAGTTCTGAAGAACTGAGAAACCATTGGCATATTTTTCGATCTCGAGAAGGCTTATGATACGTCATGGCGAGCAGGGATTCTATGTTCCCTGTATACCTGGAACATACGTGGATGCCTACCACTGTTCATTCAGGAGTTCATGAAGGGCCGCTTTTTTCGAGTAAAGATCGGCTTGGTTTTTTCTAATTCTTTTGCTCAGGAGGAGGGAGTTCCTCAGGGTTGAGTACTGTCACGCTCTTTGCTATAGCAATTAACTCCATCTGGAAATGTGTTCCACCTGGAGTTTCGTCATGCCTATTCGTAGACGACTTCACTGTCTATTGCACTTCTCAGCACACAGCGTTCTTACAATGGCGCTTGCAGCAATGTTTGGACAACCTTAGAGAATGGAGCGTCAAAAACGGCTTCCGTTTCTCAACTGAGAAGTCAATCTGCGTTAATTTCTGGCATCGTAGGAGATGATTATCACGTTCTCTCCATTTTGGTCCAGATTTACTTCCCTTCGCAGAAGAGACGCGCTTCCTGGGTTTGATCTTGGACAGGAAGCTTAGTTGATCATCGCATATTGCACAGCTAAGAGCACGATGTGACCATTCCCAAAATATCATGTGAGTACTAAATGACAAATCATAGGGAGCGGATCGGACAATTTTGTTGCGAATGTATCGTGCACTCATCCGATCCAAGCTAGACTATGGGTGTATTGTTTATTCGTCAGCACGACCATCTGTGCTAAGATTAGATGTGGTCCATAATAGGGGCATCCGCATTGCAACAGGAGCTTTTCCAACAAGCCCAGTGGTGAGCCTTTGCGCTGAGTCCGCAGAACCTCCTCTGCAATATCAGTGAGAGATTCTCGTGGCAAATTATTGTTGTGCGCTTAGATGTATGCCTAAGCACCCAACGTTTGCTTCTTTTTTCACCACCACGCTAAGAGATAGCACCCTTAGTCCTAAGCCTGCAGGGTTCCGTTTCCAAGACCTTCTAGTGAAGCTTGGAGTGGAACTGCCTAGGATGTTCGCCAAGGGCGAGAGGCTTTACCCGCCTTGGCTATCTGGCATGCCCCATGTAGATCTTGGGATGACCGTACACCAGAAGTCCACGATGCCTATTTCAAGTATCTGCATGTGTTTCTTAGAATTTTTGTCAGGCTACATTGGCCATCCATGTATTTACACCGATGGGTCAAAGAGCACCAACGGTGTTGGATATGCTTATGTTTATGGAATCGAACCATATACATTCGGTTTTCCAAATAGCACTTCCATTTTTACTGCAGAGCTTTATGCAATTTATCGAGCCGTTTTGTATGTGCACTGTCGTAAATTGGGTGACTGCCTGATTTTGAGCGATTCCCTTAGTGCACTGCAGAGCCTTTGTCAGTTGTACAACCCCCCACCCAATTGTACAACGTATCCAGGATGCCCTCCATGTTTTACATGCTTCTGGCGTTGACGTGGTGTGTGCATGGATTCCTAGTCACGTAGGTTTGCTGGGAATGAAATGGCAGATTTAGCAGCAAAGACTGTAACTACAGAACCCAGTATTACCATCTCACGTGTTACTTCGGAAGACTTTAGGCTTGAAGTGCTGAGATAGGTGCTGTCGTCCTGGCACGAAGAGTGGTCAGCTCTCCGCGGTAATAAGCTTAGAGAAGTGAAAGAACTTCCGATAAACTGGGTAACTTCCTGTCGCATATCTTGCCGCAAGGAGGTTAGTTTGGCTCGATTAAGAATAGGGCACTGCAATTTTTTGCATGGTTACCTATTTAAAAGGGACCGTGCGCCTCTATGTCTGCTGTGTGACAACTTTTTGTCAGTTCGCCACATGCTGCTAGAGTGTTGCTCTCTAGCGGACCTTCAGGATTCTCTGCAGCTGCCTGCCAGACTTGCAGAGGTGTTAGCGGACAACAAAACAATGGTTGATAGAGTTTTTAAGTTTTTAGCAGATTGTAATATCAATTTGAGGATTTAAAATTTTAGATATTTGTTTATGCCTTTTGACCTATTTATTACATCGTTTTATACCCGGCTATTGCCAGTATTTTTACGTTTATGTGTATTTTTTCTTTGATACTAGTAATTTATTTTTTATTCAAGTTTATATCTGACTATTGCCATGAATTTTAGAAGGGCGCTAATGACCTAGAAGTTGAGCACCCTTAAACCCACAAATCTAATCTAATCTTGATCCTTTGTCCACATCATATAAGATATTTCTGGTTTTCAAGTGGGGCATCTATTACTTTGGCCACCTCCATCCTCACTGATTGTTAGCACCTCTTGGATGGTCTTGCAATTGCCAAGCATCAGAATCTTTCTATTTTGGCATTGGACACCCCATTGACAAAGGCAGCTTCCTGGGAGATACAACTGGGTGGGAGGTTCACCAGCTGTTCAATTACCAGGGAAAACTCCTGCAGCATCTCCCCTGGCTGTTGCAAACTTTATTTGTGAGCTGAGTGCGATAGGCTCCTTCCAAACGACGTTTCCCAAACCAGTTCTTTAGTGCTTGCCAGATGTCTCTGGACACTGTTGATGTTGGAATTGCATTCAAAACTTCTACCTGCCATCGTTGGAGGCTGATTATCAGTTGTACAGCTTCCTGCTCTGCTTACCATTGGTTGTGGTTAGCAATGGTTGCTAATTGTTGGTGGAAAACTTCAAAGTTGACATTCCGTCGTACTTGGGGTACTTGCTGCCCACGGGTGTGGTTCTGCACTCTGGCATCTCAACACCCAAGGTGTTGAGTTTTCCGTCAAGCATATTTTCCCAGCATGGAGTTCAGTTCCTTGGTGCTACCTCAACTCTTCCTTCCAAAACACTAAACTGTTACCAGATGTCTTCCAGAGGGCTAAGCCTCTCTGAAGTCCTCCAGGGTGCTCCACCTTTGAGCCAAGCTCTTGTGTCCTTCATGCTGCCAATTCATCAATTTTGGTTGATAGCTTCGTCTTCATCATCTTAATTGTAGATTCTATTTTCTCCATCTTTTCCATCCACTCCATCTCCATTGTTCTGTTTTCCATGTTATCCGTCCTGAATCCAATTTTCTCCATAGCAGAATTCCTATATTAAATTTTGCTTCCCATCTTTTCCATTCCAGATTTCATGGACTTAATTTTGCCTAATAACTCTTTCCTCTTCTCTATCCTGGCATTTAAGGCCAATCCTAACAGCAGTGAAACAATGATTCTACTTGCTTATAAACATCTTTGTCACTTCAAGGCTCCACTCACTCCTCACTGTTGTCAGCTGTCAACTACACCCAACTGTCTCTTTTTGCCTGAACACTGTTGACTCTGTCTCAGTTGACTCCAGCTGGACACTAAACAGGTCCCTACACTAAAGGCAGAATATCCTCAAAGGGGGCAGCTTGACTCCTCTCCTGTCTCGCATACAAAGAAGTTTCCACAAATGTAGGAAGTGCACATAAAGAGTATGGTGTGCCATTATTGTGCAGGTGATTTGATTTAAATGTAATTATTGTGCAGACAATTTGAACTAAATGGCCAGATGACGGCTGCAACAATCCAGGTGGCTGGACAAAAAGATTGGCATGTGCTCACACAGTTGTGGCACACTGACAGCTTTTGCTCATGGTCACACTGCCAACAATCTAAGTATTTAACAAAGGGAATGGTATCCCTTTACATCTGGCATAGCCCACCGACTTCTAAATGCACATGGTCACAGTATGAATAAATGTTAGTTTCACAATATTAAAACAATGAATAGATGCTACAAAAATGGCATGAAATAATATAGTCACATTTAATGTTTCTTGCATTACCTCAAGATCTATGCATTTACCCATCCATCCTCCTTTTCACTCATCTGTTTTTACATGAGTACACATTGTCAGAATACCCAAAAAATAAAGGGAGAAAAATTACCTACAGGTAAGCGAAAGCCAATCCAATCCCTTTCCTTATCAAACCTCTAACTCGGCTGAAGAAATGGAGGTGCAACCACAAAGATGTATGATAATGGATAGGCTCATGTGGCTTTCAAAAGCTCTCGATCCACTCATGTGCTGCCAATATTTTAAAAGTTAAAATTATTACAATTTGACATTAGTTTGCTGTATAACCATCCCTGTTCCAACTCAGGACCACCTAAAATCACTCAGCATTACTGTGACCTTGTGATGCTGCATTGTGTAGAAACATTTGAGGTAAATTAAAACCACTGGTTGGTTTGCTTGCTGCCTGGCTGGTTTACTTGCTGGTTTGCTTGCTGGCTGGCTGGTTCACTCACTGGTTTGCTTGCTTGCTGGCTGGCTGGTTTACTCGCTGGTTTGCTTGCTTGCTTGCTTGCTGGTAGGTTCATGGTGAGCCTAGGTGTTGCTGATGTACACCTGCCCTTGGTAGGGCATAATCACAGAAATGGTAGGACAGTTGAACGGTGGTTTTGGATTTTGGGTGGGGAACCTTATTCTATTGTCTCTCAGATTATTGCAAAAAGAGAAATCAATCATTGAAGAGAGAGAAGAAAAGAAGCAAGAATACTACCAAAATTTGAGAACAAATCAAAACTACATAAAATTTCTCTCTGCTGCATAAATCCTTCAAAAAACCTGCACTCAGGAAATTCCTGATGCCACTGGTAAAATTAGTGTCAGGTGCTCTTAAGCCCGGAGTGCAAAGAGTACATCGCCATTGACTACTGATTTTGTTTGGATCTGAGAGTGACTTTGTGGTTGACAGGCCATTTCTAGAATGATGCATTGAATACAGTAAATTAAGGGACATTTGATGTTCAATGGATTTATGTTCCTGAATCATCCATTCTCCTATTTCCCGTCACTGAGCAGCTTTTATGATAAATAATGGTAACATTATTCTTATTACTTTTGCTCTTTAGATGCTGAAATGGAAGTTGTAGTCAACAGCAGAGCAAATGCTTCTCAGCGTCAAGCACTGCTATATCAAATGGTACAAACTTGTCCTCCAGATGTACTCTCTGGTACACTGGATTCGGTTTTGAATGATAGGGAAGAAACATGCCCTGCTCGTACATCGGAAGGTGACTATGTTCAGGAGCCAGAGAGAAATGAAAGACAATCAACATCAATACAACCACCTGAACAAACTGAGCAAAGGACAAGGGAAAACTGGGATGATGATGAGATCATGGAACAGGCTCCCACACAGGCCACAGGGTCAGGATTTTCGGATCTTACCAGTGGCCTCTTAAATTCACTATCAGAAATATTGCCAACTGTTACTGCTGCATCCCATTCTGGAATGGGTGAAGGGACCTGTGCCTCAAATGGTACAACAAATAGCAATGCTGAAAGCAATGTAAACACAAATGTGGATACAGAGTCATACCCAAACACCAGCATGGATTCTACTCAGCTAGGTTCAATGCTGGCACGATGCAATACAGCGACACCTGCTCCTCCTGTTCCCACTGCAATGGAGGAGGATGCAGAGGAATTCCCAGAGTTCATGCCAAATTCACAATCAGAGTTTGATGCCTCACTACGACCTACAGCAGGTGAGAGCTCGGAATATGAAGATTACATTCCCCCTTCACAAGGTGGTACAGATTCAGACTATCAAAATAGTTTTCCTACTCAGAGTAACCCTAGAAATGCTAGAGAGGGAGATTACATACAGTCTGATTTTGACAGGAATACACAAACAAATTTTGATGAACATAATCAACCTCAATTTTTTACAGTTAACAACACACAAGAATTTAGATGTGAGGATTCAGGGTATACTACAACTTCCCAGCAGTCAACAATGCCATCTTCAGGCACAAGAAATGATAGATTTGAGAGATACGAGAATTTTGCTTCTGCATCAGACCAGGACGTTGTACAGCCAGAAAGCTCTGCAAGCCATCCTTCCACAAGTGGATCCTCACTTAGGTATGAAAGGTTCTCAGATCTGGCACCTACGCAGGCTGCTGCTCCCACAGCAGTAGGCGGGGATTATAAAGATGAGGAATTTACTGATTTAACTCCAACTACACAATCTGATGAGAATGCATCTTTCAGTGCTTCTGCCCCTCCAGCTGCAGAAATTGTGGTCGGAAATGAGGATGAAGAAGATGAATTTATACCAGAATTCATACCAAGCTCTCGTACTGAAAGTCCTTTGATTCCTGTGGAATACATTTTTAATGAAAATGTGAGACCACAGTTTGAAGGTGAAAACACTAATGTTAATAATCCCCAGCAGCCTGCTATGGCACCAAATGACAACGAATCCATTTTCACAGCTCCTCCTCACACAGGATCTGAGGGGGAGACAATAAGAAGAACAGTACAGATACTACCAAGACAGCCAATGCCAAATGAGTTCCAGTTCCGGTTTCCTGACAATATACAGGTTACATTTCATCGCCAAGCACCTTCGTTTAATGCCCCTCCCTTTCGTCCACTTATCCATCCGCCTTCATTTCGTGCACAAACAAGCACAGTATTAGATGGCCTGAGACAAGCAAGGCATGATAGAAATCTTCAGGAAGCTCTGGATACTTTCACCTTAGATACTGAAAGTATTCTAGCTGAATTAGAAGAAGGTTCAGATACCTCTTCAATTGGACTGGAATTTGTATCAGATGCACGGAACCAAGTACTGGCTCCCGACCCTCTCGATCTGGATGCCGCCGCTGAAACTTGGCTGAGATCACAGGTCGATGCACGTATTGAGCAACAACTCCAGCAGGAGGAACAGGCGCCAGATCAACCACCACAGAACAGTGAAAGAGTAATTTCACCACAAAGGAATGATCAACCCATGACTTCAACTCCAACTACTGCTACTGAAAACAAGTAAGTAATTTTCTGTGTTTTTGCTCTTAGACATGTCGGTAACGTATGCATACAATAAAGAGATTTTCTATGTTCAGTGTGGAAAGTGAGAAATCAAACCCCTTCCAATGGCACTGGTGTTTACCATCCTGGCCTAATAGCATCATGTTTAACAGACTTGGGTTTAGCTCTTCAAGCTATCAATGTGCCAGTCAAGTTAAGAACCAGATTTGATGTGCTATTTATTTTTCAGTATCAGAAGAACACTGATAGCTATGGTTGCTGATCAACTCTTCTTTAGTTGTGGCAGCCAATAAGTCTGTTATCCCAAAGTTAACTTAGCATTCTCTTAAAAAGATAGTATCAGGCTGAGAAATCCAATGTCATAGCCAGGATTTGAACCATGGATGTTTGGTTTTCCATGTCAACTCTTACAAACTGAATTAATTATCCCTGGTAAACACAAGGTGTTCTCAAATTCATTTTGAGATGCATGCCCCACTGGCCACTTCTTGAAGTTCTGGGCTTCTAGTTCACCAACTATTAGGTCATTCATTGATTGTTCTTTCACACATACCTTATGCAGGCTCAGAGAGCCTAAGATCTGTGATTCAAATCCAGGCTATTTACTCACCACATGTGTCAAGAACAATTATAGCATTCTCATACTAATGAACAGATACACAGCATATTGTGGGCTATTTCTAGCTATTAAAATGAGTTAACTAAAGTAAGAGATTGTGTGAAGTAAAGTGCAGTTTAGCCCAACCTGTTATATCAGTGTCCAATTGATAGTGTTGAATAGGCTAACACTGTAATATTAGACAGAAATAGTCTTTTCCAGCAGAATGTGAATTTAGAGCCAGTAGCTGCAAACATTGTTTGTAAATATACATATAATTAACTGTAAAAGCTTTAGCCATCCTTTTAGATGTGCAGGTTTTCACTAGTTTATCCATTGTCACAATAATTGCTATTCCTCAGTGGCAGGAGTATCCCAGATAATCTCATTCCATGAGACTGAAAATATAGCTGGAAATTTATATGGATGTCCACCTTCAATTTGCTAAGAGTGCTCAACAAAGTTAACAAAAGTTTCTGAACAACTTAAGTACCATCTAACCAGCCATTTATTTAAAGAAAAGTAATTTACCTTGTAAGATAGCACTACACCACTGAGGCCACATACCACGTGTACTCCATAGCCATTATAATAAAAGTAAAACACTCATTTGCCACATCTTAATTGTAAAAGAATGGTATGTATGCACAAAATGCTACACAAAACAGGTTCTCTATTTGTTGTTAGTGACCTCTCTACACTAAAATTACCTAAATGTAACGTTTTTACCCCTCAGGGGCCTACTATGGTAGTTACAGGTTTGGCGCACCTGAGGTCCCGAGCCATACTCTCGATTGGGTTCCTCTAAGGAGTGAGAGGCCATATGCTAAACGCCCAATGAAATTTAGTCCACTTTTGTGTTTGCTAGTGAGTATGCTAGCAAGTTATCCTATTATACGTAATTATTATTTATTTATGCCAACAAACTTACTGTTGGTGGTTTTAAACACACAAGCCGTGTGCGGGCAAAGTTGGAGAGGTAGAACTGGAACTTACAAATTCAATGCCACGCTCTAACCACTGAGCTATTGTGACAAACTGCCAGAATGGCATTAAATTCTCAAACCAGTTCGTATTTTTCCTGGTAAACCACAAAGGCAGTCTCACATCAGAGACAAATTACCCCAATGGTGACTTACTATTGTAAGTACTTTATATCCCAGGATTAAATAACCTTCAGATGGTAATTATTATTTATTTATGCCAACAAACTTACTGTTGGTGTTTTTAAACACACAAGCCGTGTCTGGGCAAAGTTTGAGAGGTAGAACTGGAACTTAAAAATTCAATGCCACAACTGGGATTTGAACCACAGACCTTCCGCTTACCAGGCAGACGCTCTAACCACTGAGCTATTGTGACAAACTGCCAGTTCTACCTCTTATCCTATACGTGTTGAGATGTGCAGAACCTTGAACTCCTCGCATGGCATGATAAACACCCGTGCATTTGGAGGGATTATCCAATGAGGAGTTTCAAGAGAATCTGACAGAACAAGGCATCATTCACATTTACTGCATTCAAAGTAAAGAAGGTGGTGAGTTAAAGCCAACTAATAGCCTGTTCCTGACCTTTGATCGGGTAGATCTCCTGCAAAGGATTAAGGCAGGGTATGAATCCACCGAAGTTAGGCCTTTCATCCCGAACCCGCTCAGGTGTTTCAAGTGCCAGCGCTTTGGGCATACAAGCTAGCTTTGTAAGGGACTAGCTACATGCCCTCACTGTGGAGATGAGTTCCACGATGGTGCATGTACTGCAGCTCCGTCATGCGTGAACTGCAGAGGTGAACATCCATCTAGTGCCCAAGATTGCCCCTGTTTTGTAGAGGAAAGGGCGATCCAAGAGATACAGGTTAGAGAGAAGGTGCCCTTCTCAGAAGCTCTTGCATATACGCCAATCCTCTATTCCAAAGTCTGGAACCTATAGCTCAGTTACAGCTAAACCGGTACCAAGCAGAGAGGTCGCAATGCAGACCAATTTCAATGGGGCAACAATTTGAGAAAAGACATTTTAGCTCTTAGCTCTATTCCAAAGCCCTCAACATCAGCATGCACATCTGTATCAACGTGAGAAAAATACAAATGTTAGATAACCAACGAAAATGTCAAACTCAACACAGAAGACTAGCAAACCTGTAATCTATAATGTGTCACCAATAAAGTTTAAGAAGAGCTACACAAAGAATGATTTCCTCAAGGAAGATAAGGCTGATCCCAGTACATCAAAGGGATATAAGAGTCAAAGAGATCTCGAACATCCTCTTCTGGGGAATCTTCAGGGGTGGACTCAGACCGGCGTCTTTCATCTTCGCCGGTCCCCATTAGCAACCGGTTCGAGACACTTGAACCCAAGTTCGCTATGGGAAAACGAACGTCCTTGGCAGAGGACATGGAGTTAGATCAATCTGCCCACACTGGGAGAACCCCAGTTGAAAAGAGGCGCAAAAAAGCGTCTGAGAAGAATGCCAGCCCAAGAGAAAAGAAAAGGGCTAAATTAGTTCTACAACCACCTATTCCAAAGTAATGCGCAGTTACCTTGGAATACTTATTCCACATAGATATTAATATGGCTATCCTACATTGGAACATACACAGTATTAGAACACAACGACCAGAACTTGAGCTTCTCTCAAAGAGAGCAAACCCCTGGTCGCATGTTTGCAGGAGACTAAGCTGCATCCTCAAGACGCTTTACATCTAAGGTGATACACACCAGTACGGTGTGATGTCACACCAGAAGACGGTGTTCTGGCACATGGCAGCACTATGATACTTGTCAGAGATGATGTATACACACAATCTGTACCATTACACTCTGATATACAATCAGTTGCTGTAAGGATTATACTGTCAAACATCCAGATCACCATTTGTACCTTATGTTTCCCTCCATCCCATGACTTCTCGCACATTGATTTAGAAGCTGTAGTTTCCCAGTTACCAACGCCGTTTCTGTTGGTGGGAGACTCAATGCGCACCGCCCACTTTGGGGCTCAAATCGTGTTTGTGCGAGAGGTACGCTCATTCCCGATTTCCTGGACACTTACAACCTAGCTATCCTCAACACTGGAGAACCTACATTCATTTCTGACTCTTACAATAGTTTCTCGCACCTTGATCTTGCAGTTTGTTCACCTCAGTTGGCAGTCTCCTTACAATGGAATGTCATCTCTGATTAACACTCTAGTGACCACTTCCCATGTCTTGTTAGTCTGTTAACGCAAGATACATGTTTATATCTGGCTATTGCCATGAAGTTTAGAAGGGCGCTAATGACCTAGAAGTTGAGCGCCCTTAAACCCATAAATAAATAAATAGCAAGATACATTATTATTTATTTATGCCAACAAACTTACTGTTGGTGTTTTTAAACACACAAGCCGTGTGTGGGCAAAGTTTAAGAGGTAGAACTGGAACTTAAAAATTCAATGCCACAACTGGGAAGGTCTGTGGTTCAAATCCCAGTTGTGGCATTGAATTTTTAAGTTCCAGTTCTACCTCTTAAGCAAGATACATGTTCCACACGGGTGCCCAGATGGCTTTTGGACCATGCATTGACCTTTACACCCAGTTGGCTGTCTTTACATACAAGAGCACGACTCAATGAATGATTGATTTGGCACAGCATCTCACGGAGACGATTCTCTCTGCTGCTGAACAATCAATTCCGTTCACTTAACCGACACACACCTTCCTCAGTTGTGTGGGATAGGTTAAGGCATGTTGCAGGTCAATCGACCCATATACCAATTGCAGGACTTAAAACAGCCACAGAAGCTGTTGTATCATTTGAAGTGGCCAACACGTTTGGCAGTGCTTTCGCTCAAGTGTCTAGCTCGGAAAACTACTCCCCTGAGCTCCTTCCAATTAAAATTCAGGTGGAATCTCAAGGCTTCACATTTCATTCAAGAAACGTAGAAGATTACAATCACCTTTTCACCATGGCGGAGCTAGAACATTCTCTTAAATCTTCGCAATTATCAGCACCAGGACCAGATGGTATTCATGTACAAATGTTATAAAAGCTCTCTCCTAAAGGTAAGGCATTCCTGCTTGAGGTCTATAATCGTGTTTGGGTTGACAGTATACTCCCAGAAAATTGGCGGGAGGCCACTGTTATTCCCATCTTGAAGGCTGGAAAGGACTCATCTTCCCTCCAGCTATCGTCCTTTCCCTCACCAGTCGTGTTTGCAAGATGATGCAACGCATGGTCATTGGACGATTGGTATGGTAGTTAGAAAGTCGTAACCTACTGACTAAAATCCAGTGTGGTTTTTGACAACGCTGTTCAGCTGTAGACCATCTTGTGTCAATATCGACACAGATAATGGACGGATTTATGAAGAACTGTCCAACTGTTGGCATATTTTACGATCTCAAGAAGGCTTATGATACATGCTGGAGAGCAGGGATTCTACGTTTCCTGTATACCTGGAACATACATGGATACCTACCGCTGTTAATTCAGGAGTTTATGAAGGACCACTTTTTCTGAGTAAGGGTCGGCTCGGTTTTTTCTAATTCTTTTGTTCAGGAGGAGGGAGTACCTAAGGGTTCAGTACTAAGTGTCACGCTCTTTGCTATAGCAATTAACTCCATCTAGAAATGTGTTCCACCTGGAATTTTGTAATGTCTATTCATAGACGACTTTACTGTCTATTGCACTTCTCAGCACACTGCATTCTTACAACAGCGCCTGCAGCACTATTTGGACAACTTTAGAGAATGGAGCTCAAAAAACGGCTTCCATTTCTCAGCTGAGAAATCAATCTGCGTTAATTTCTGATGCCGTAGGAGACGATTACCACCTTCGCTCCGTTTCGGTCCAGAGTTACTTCCTTTTGCGGATGAGACGCGCTTCCTGGGTTTGATCTTGGACAGGGAGCTTAGTTGGTCGTCGCATATTACACAGCTAAGAGCACGATGTGACCGTTCCCTAAATATGCCAGTACTAAATGGCAAATTGTGGGGAGTAAATCGGACAATTTTGTTGCAAATGTATCGCACACTGGTCTGATCCAAAGTAAACTATGGGTGTATTGTTTATTTGTCAGCACGACTATTTTTGCTGAGAAGATTAGATGCAGTCCATAACAGGCACATCCGCATGGCAATAGGAGTTTTCCCAACAAGTCCTGTCGTGAGCCTTTACGCCAAATCTGCAAAACCTCCTCTGTCTTATTGGCGTGGGATTTTGTTGACAAATTATGGTTGTGCGCTTAAATGTATGCCTAAGCACCCAACGTTTGCTTCTTTTTTCACCACCACGCTAAGAGAACGGTATAGGAATAGCACCCTTAATCCTAAGCCTGCAGGGTTGCGTTTCGAGGAACTTCTAGTGGAGCTTGAAATGGAACTGCCTAGGATGTTTGCCAAGGGCGAGAAGCTTTACCCCATTTGGCTATCTGGCACGCCCCATGTAGATCTTGGGATAAACATATAACGGAAGTCCATAATGCCTATCCCACCTCGGTAGCGTGATGGTTAGTGTGTCTGCCTCACGTTCAAGAGGTTGCGAGTTCGAATCTCGCTTAGGGTAAGTTATCCGGGTAAGGTTTTTTTCCGAGGTTTTCCCTACCCTGAGAAGACGAATGTCGGGTAACTTATAGCTCCATGGACCTCGGGCTCATTTGAGCACCATTTCACCCATTTCATTTTATTCATTCGTCCGATATGACACAATGTTGGAGGACGTTCATTTAAAAAAAAAAAAAAACCATGCCTATTTCAAGTATCCGCACGTATTTTTTAGAATTTTTGTCAGCCTACACTGAACGTCAATGTATTTACACTGATGGGTCAAAGAGCACCAATGGTGTTGGATGTGCTTATGTTTAGGAAACCGAACCACATACTTTCGGTTTTCCAAATAGCACTTCCATTTTTAATGCAGAGCTTATGCAATTTACCGAGCTGTTGTGTATGTGCGCTATCGTAAATTGGGTGACGGCCTGATTTTGAGTGATTCCCTTAGCGCACTTCAGAGCCTTTGTGAGCTGTATGACCCCACCCTATTGTACAACGTATCCAGAATGCCCTCCACGTTTTACACTCTTCGGGCATTAATGTGGTATGTGCATGGATTCCTGGTCAGGTTTGCCTGCGAATGAAATGGCAGATTTGGCAGCAAAAACAGCAACTACAGAACCCAGTATTACCATCTCACATGTAACTTTGGAAGACTTTGGGCTTGAAGTGCAGAGAGCGGTGCTGTCATCCTGGCACGAAGAGTGGTCAGCTGTCCGCAGTAATAAGCTTAGAGAAGTGAAAGAACTTCCTATAAACTGGGTAACTTCCTGTCGCATATTTCGCCGCAAGGAGGTTAGTTTGGCTTGTTTAAGAATAGGGCACTGCAATTTTTTGCATGGTTACCTATTTAAAAGGCACCTTGCCCCTCTATGTCTGCTGTGTGACAACCTTTTGACTATCTGTCACATGCTTCTAGAGTGTTCTGCTCTGGCGGCTTCGAGAACCTCTGCAGCTGCCTGCCAGACTTTCAGAGGCTTGGCAGATGACAAAACAATGGTTGATAGAGTTTTTAAGTTTTTAGCGGAGTGTAGCATCAATTTTAGGATTTAAAATTTTAGATCTCTTTCTACGCTTTTTGACATATTTACCACCTTGTTTCATATCTGGCTATTGCCACTGTTTTTACTTTTTTGTGTATATTTTCCTTGTTGCTAGTATTTTTATTTTTGAGTGAAATTTATATTTGGCTATTGCCATGAATCTTTTAAGGGCACTGATGACCTCGAAGTTGAGCACCCTTAAACCTTATTAAAAAAAAAAAAAAAAAAGCAGCAGCAGTGGTGTTGGATATACTTATGTTTACGGAACCGAACCATATACATTCGGTTTTCCAAATAGCACTTCCATTTTTACTGCAGAGCTTTATGCAATTTACCGAGCTGTTTTTGTATGTGTGCCATCGTAAATTAGGTGATTGCCTGATTTTGAGCGATTCCCTTAGTCCACTTCAGATCCTTTGTGATCTGTGCAACCCCCACACTATTCTACCACGTATGCAGGATACCCTCCATGTTTTACATGCTTCTGGTGTTGACTTGTGTGCGTGGATTCCTGGTCATGTAGGTTTGCCAGGGATTGAAATGGCGGATTTGGCAGCAAAGACAGCAACTACAGAACCCAGTAATACCATCTCTCGTGTTACTTCTGAAGTCTTTAGGCTTGAAGTGCAGAGTGGTGCTGTCGTCCTGGCACAAAGAGTGGTCAGCTCCCCGCTGTAATAAGCTTAGAGAAGTGAAAGAACTTCCCATAAACAGGGTAACTTCCTGTTGCATATCTTGCCGT
Organism: Tenodera sinensis; assembly: GCA_030765045.1. Taxonomy (NCBI): domain Eukaryota; kingdom Metazoa; phylum Arthropoda; class Insecta; order Mantodea; family Mantidae; genus Tenodera; species Tenodera sinensis. Next base: position 16,363,654 of record CM060964.1, on the reverse strand, counting down.
GGGGAGGTTAATTTGGCTCGTTTAAGAAAAGGGCACTGCAACTTTTCGCATGGTTACCTATTTAAAAGAGACCTTGCCCATCTATGTCCGCTGTGTGAGAACTTTTTGTCAGTCCGTCACGTGCTACTTGAGTGTTCCTCTCTAGTGCATCTTCAAGATTCTCTGCAGCTGCCTGCCAGACTTGCAGAGGTCTTAGTGAACGACAAAACAGCGGTTAATAGAGTTTTTAAGTTTTTAGCAGAGTGTGAATTTTAGATATTTCTTTTTGTGCTTTTTGACATATTTATCACCTTGTTTTGTATCTGGCTATTGCCACTTTTTTACGTTTGTGCATATTTTCTTTGTTCCTAGTATTTTTATTTTTTATTCATGAATTTTGTAACGACACTGATGACCTAGAAGTTGAGCACCCTTAAACCCACAAACCAACCATCCTCTTGCTTACTTGGCTGAAGTGTGATGCGTACTCTCTGTACAAAATGCAATTAAGACAAAGAAATAAATTATCTGCTCCAAAGAGATGATATGAATAAATGGTTCAAATTATCAGACTTCTTTTCCAATGCTGTCTGGGTAGGTTTATGAGAATGCTGTATAGATTTTTAGGAGTAATGATGGCAATTAAAGATGAGCCTTCTAAAAACTTTGAGCATACCTTTTAGTGCAAGTGGTGAAACAAGAAGAAACCAATTTTCTCAACGGGATGCTGCTCATGGTAGTGGACCTGGAACAAGTTCCAGAACAACGGAAATTCCAGAAGGGGTCGATCCCTCTTTCTTAGCGGCCTTGCCAGAAGACATGAGAGAAGAAGTGATAGCTGAGCAGTTACGGTAAAATAACTTTAGTTTCTGTTTCTATAAGTATATCAAAAATATAATTAAAAAACTGAAATTATTAGAACAAGACTAATATAAAAGTCCTGTAAATATTATTTTGTAACGTTTTTTTTTTTTTTTTCCTTTTTGTCTTCCCCGCCTGCTTTTGATCAGACTGCCCTTGGAGACAAAGAGTCTATTACAATTGGGGGATATAGGTGCAAATCCAGACTTTTCCACTTCTAATAATTTTTTAGTGAATCAGGAAAAACATTGTCGTGAAGGTAGATATTTGCTGTAAAATGAGTATTCCAAGTGTGAATCACATTGCCCAAATGTTGCTTTTTGCACTTTGTCAATATATTACGCAAAAATGTGAAGTCCGTTTACTTTTCTAACACTTTATTGTCCTCTAAATTTTACTACAAATGCACAATTTCCTTCTCGTTACTACACAGTTTACAGTCTTCTCTACTATTACAATTCACAATTGTTCTTCTGAATAATCCTTCTTAGTCTTTATCATTGTCTCTTATATCTTTACTATTACGATACAATCCCTTAACGACACATATGTACTCGCTGACTGGCTAGCCGTCTCTCCTTCGTCACTTCACAACTAAACAATAGCTTAGCTCAACTCAAAAGCTGACTGAATTGCTCACTATCTGTCCTATTTCTATTGGAGCCAGCGTGACGTAACCTCAGAGTGCTTCCCACGCACACCTGTACATGACTCAGCAGAAAGTGAGAACCTTCTAGCTATGATGTTATCACATACACACAGTCAATAGTTGTACTGTAGTCTTGGACCTCCATTATGTTTGCACCCATCACCATGTCCACGCACACGCAGTCACTCGCCGTATCCAAGGTCACCCAGTCCTCTCTCATATATTGTTGAACCACCAAATGTCACAATATTAATAGGAGGATGTAATACTTACACCCAATACATTTACATCAATTTCTATCAAAAGTGAAAAAGGGTTTGCATCTATACCATTAATTTATGTAAAACTATCTGTGACCCAAGGCAGCTGGCAGTATCTATCCTCTGTACATCAAGAGATTAAAGGAGATGTAAACAAAGCACCAGTTTGTATCACTCTGCGGCCATGTGCATTCACAATGATGGAACGCAATTACTGCTACACACAGCACTAAAAGGATATATTTACTAGATCTAAATAGCAAGCAGCACATGGAAATTAACTTCTACTTACGTCATCTCTGTCAACAATAACACTTTTTTGTTTCCTGCACACAAACTCGAAACCCCAGGGGCCTACTACAGTAAGTACAGGTTTGTATTTTTCTTTGCATGCAGTGTAAATATTTGAAACTGACACACCGGTAAATCGGATGTTAATTTCATCACGTCATCTATAGCAAGTTCGGATATTTCTCGTAGAACTTGTCTTTTCACCACTTCGCAACGATTTCCCATGCTTATGTTTCACAACACTCACTTCTTCCGGCATGTTACTTTCATACTGAATAATGTGTGTACCGAATGAGTTAGGCTGGTTACAGATTCACTTAACTGCATATTCCTACACTTCAACTATGCTTAGTACGCTTAGTTCGTGCTTTAGCAAACATTAAGTGAGATTTCAAACCTTAGTATCAGCATTTTTCCAAGAGACTATTCAGACAGCAAAAGCGTCAAGGCACATTGTGGTCTAAATGCACGTGGCTTTGTTTACGTCTCCTTTAATCTCTTGATGTACCAAGTATACCTAATATCTAACATCGAGTAATCAGTGATGCATTTGGAGCCACTAATTTGATAGCATTTAATTGTGTGGCTGATCATTATTTTAAACTTGTGTGTATTAGACTGCAACGTCTGCGACAGAGACAGCCTTCAAATGAAGCATCTCCATCCAGTGTTACTGAAGTTAGTGCTGAATTCTTGGCTGCTCTTCCACCCTCAATTCAGGAGGAAGTATTGGCTCAGCAACGACTTGAACAGCAGAGGCAGGCAGCTGCAACAGCTAATCCAAATGATCCTGTAGATGCGGCAGCTTTTTTCCAGAATTTGCAGCCTTCTCTTCGCCAGGCAGTAAGTTCTTTTCTTCTTTCACGTTGCTTGTTTTAACATAATAGCTTTTTGTAAAATATTAATTTGTTCTTTAGAAATTATGTTTGAGATAAGTATTTCTCTTTGTATTGAATGTTGTATAATTTATATACATCACATCTGCCATGTTTGTTATCTTGATATTCATACAGTGTAATTTATATAGAACTAATACATTTCTAGATTACAAAATTAATTATTCTAGCTGCAACTTACTATACCTCAAATTTAGTGTCTTTGGGAGATTCTTAACCTCTATAGAAAATGTTGAAAATGTCCTCACTCCTGTGTGAAGTATGGCTCAACACACCATTCCATGTTACTGGCCACTCATTGGTTAACTGTCTTTTTGATCCTATTGATTTCCTATGTAATGTGCTACAGATTATATGAGAGCATATGTTAACGTCCGGTGTTGTCAAATTGAGAGATCTTGGTGATTAGCACCATCGATTGGTTTGATGCATAGTGTGCACAACCATTTTATTGAAAATATCCATGACCCAGTTCTGTATTTGCCACCAACAAACCCCATAAAAATACGTTAGTACTCTGCACTGTCAAGTCTGGTCCAATGAAAAGAAACAAATCTGATGCTGTTGCCTGAACCTAACCCCAATTTAAACTGGGTGTATAGATACTTCAGTACCTGAGTGACCGAGCTTTGCTCAACGCTTTTTTGCCCCCTTTTTGTGATTTTTTTGGGGGGGGGGGGGAGAAGATACTTATTGAGATAAACTTAAAAAGGAAAACGTTAGTTAAATAAAAATTTTTGCAATTGTTCGGTCATTTCCGAAATACAAGAGTTATAGATACATATAAATATTTCACAAGCACCATCATTTCAGCCGTAAAGTGTAATACATTGTATTTCTATTTCATATAGATGGGATGAGCTGTAAAACATAAACTAATATAGGTAGACCAGCTTTCTTACCGTGTTCTGATAGCCCTGGAAGAGGACTTTAAAACACTAGCTCGTTTGCTGAAGTCAATTAACAGAGGAATTATGGCCAAAATAAGGTTTAGACTAATTGTAACTGTTATGTGTAGACTAAGATAGCTAAATGAACTTTCTTTAGGTTTTCTAAAAGCTCTTGGTGAGACCTTTAATATCCTGATTTGTTTGTTGAAATTGGCCCATTAACAGAGAAATTATGGCTAAAATAAGGTTTCAACTAATTGTGACTGTTACGTGTAGACTAATACAGCTAGGTCAACTTTCTTACTGTATTCTGGTAGCCCTGGAAGAGGATTTTAGTGCTACTTCGTTTGTTGAAATCAGCCCATTAGAAGAGTAGAAAAAGCCAAAATAAGGTTCAATTGCTCTGTAGAAGCGGGAATAAAAAAGTTATGTAAAATCACGTTTTTTCAGGAATGACACCTATATAGATAAACTTAAAAAGCAAAACCCTATCTGAATACAAAAGTTGATCGAAATCGTTAGAGCCGTTTCCAAGATGTATGGAATATATACAAGAATTGCTCTTTTAAATGTATAAGATTAATTATGCGCGAGTTTTGAATGGTCTAATAGCATGCATTCTGCAAGTTCAAATAGCAATATAAATGGAACCATGTTTCATCTGTGAACTGTGATGGGCAATATGACAAGATTTTGTATAATAAATGCCTTAACCTCTTGAACGCTAGGGCGTAAAATCACGTTCATTTAAAATGGCGGATAAGCGCTATGGGCGTGTATACACGTCCTGTGCGTTTGTGCATTTAAGGCTTATTTATCCCTTATCTAACTCAACATATTTTAATTTTCCCGTTATGAAACTTTTAAGTAAATTTTATATACTTTACTGGCTTACCTTTATATGTTCCATTTGCAGTGATATGCCTCAAAACAGAGATAAACACACAAGGGCACATCTCCACATTCGCAGCCCATCATCTGGATATTGGGTAGAAGTTCTTGGCCCGCGGAGGTTTTAAATGGCCAATGCTTGTGAGGTTAAAATCAACAGCAACTCTTATTCTTATCTGGTTCCAAGTGACAGACAATTGTAACACTTAAGTGCCTATAGGGGAGCATTTTTCGCAGCACTCTGACACATTGTACATACCATGTGGATCAGCTGATCCTCTCTTTTCGTATCTATGCAATCTGAACATTAAACTCTTACTTGAAAACATTGTTCTGTGAGGGTTGTCCATAAAATAAGGTTTCTGAAGTCCTGCCGTCATGAAGACTGCTGTTATGCGAGATCCGGCAATACTGACGTGCCTGCGAGCTGTCTGCCATACTTAGTCTTGGCTGGGCAGCCGTTAGAAATGGAGCTTCCACTCACTTCTCCCACCAGGTACGAATTGCGCTCTGTGATTTGGTTTTTGTGTGCAAAAAACACTGCTCCGGTGGACATTCATTCCCAACTGTGTGAAGTGTACAGAGAATGTGTATGAGCATAAAACACGTACACAGATGGTGCAGAGAATTCAAAGATGGAAGTACAGGTGTCTATGACGACTAGCATTCTGGACGACCATTGTTAAAGTGGAAAAAGCGATTTCTGCCTACCAGTACAACAATAAATGCAGAACGCTACTGTGAGACGTTGAAGAACCTTCACAGCACAATCCAAAACAAGAGGAGAGGCATGCTTATGAAGGGAATGCATTTCCATCAGGACAACACTCGTCCGCACATTGCCCATGTGACAACCAATCTCATCAACAAATTTGGATGGGATGCTGTCACACACCTCCCTACAGCCCAGAGCTGGCCCAAGTGACTACCATCTCTTCCCTGACTTGAAGAAACGCCCACGTGGGGACGCATTTCAGAACCAGATAGGAGCTGAAAGAAACTGTTTTAAGCTATCTTCGCCGTGCAGTGGGGCAGTTCTACAATGCAAGCATGCAAAAGTTGGTACACCGCATGCAAAAATGCATTGATCAGAATGGCAATTATGTCGAAAAATAGGAAAAAGTCTAAGCTTTCCAAAAATGTATAATTCAATATCAATAAATATGTTTTTCACTGTGAAAAAAAATTGGGAACCTTATTTTATGGACAACCCTTGTATTTGTCGTGCCAGAATTTGTTTTGTAGCTCTATCGTGTCGAATGCAGCTAATTGTTCTTTTACCTATTCTGATAGGCATGATGAAAAGCTCTGTGAACACTAATAAGCTGCCAAGAGCTAAAACATACTAATCTTTTAGTAGACTAGTAAGCAGCTTGATACCCAAATATTTTGTATGAAAGAGATCAGTAGAATCTTGTGGTCGAGTGGGGTCCATGTTAGTCTGCCGTGAACTAAGCCAATATTTCATAGGTTCAAACCACCATATAGGACTCTTTTTTTCTCTCTTATTTTTAAATCGGTAATCATCACAGTGAATGTACTAACCTGAAGTGGAAAAAGCTATACATAGTTACTGCAAAAAATGATTAGATTATTCACAGTTTACTACATGTAACAAAGTGAGTTCAGAAGGTACTTGATTAACAAAATAAGTGCTCAAACTGCATTTTCATCTGTTTAGTGTAATTGATTTGTAATTTGTTTTGTAATACCTTATCATTGGTTGAAACAAGTGAAGTGGAGGGTTATAAAAAAAAACATTGCCCCATTACTATAGATTTTAACACGAGTCTTCAAACCACTGTTCCGACCGAAATGTAATAATTGCACTCGACCATCACAACCCTGTAAGGACCAGCCTTTTTAAAGTGCATACAGAATATGAAGGCACACAAGACGGTGCTAGACAAAGGTGGGCGAGAGCAAGTAGCCTATCCTAGAGAGGAAACATTGCCCAGTTCGGTAACTGCTATCTCATGCTATATTTGCTTTCACTTTTCTCTTTGCGCTTAACAAATACAGCAACAGCTCATTATTACAAAGTAGTCCATTGAAAAGATCTGGAAATGTTGAAGCTGACTGTCCAAAAAACTATTTGAGGCAGCCCATAGCCCAAGGTTCAGTAATTAAATAAACACTGCCGTCAGCAATAGCAAATGCCAAATACCTTGCATCACTGTTGTTTATTAAGTCGTCTCAGAAAAATATGAGAAATATCAGAAATGGTTCAAATATGTAATCACGTCATCCACTTAAATTTATTTAAATCTCCACATAACTTTTTCATTTTCCTCTAACGACAAATATTCACACGAAAACGTTATAGAAAATCAGATATAAGGCAGCATCCTGCTTTTACTTTTATTTAAATTCACAATTTTAATACAATAATCAGAAGCGTTATGACCAGGGTGCGGATTCTGATGAAATATCATCTTTTTTCCTTTGTCACTTACGCAATGCCCGTAAACATATAAATACCGCATACGAGTTGCTGATTACACAAACACAAATTTTTAGGTCATTTTTGGTCATTTTTCTCTATTTTAACGTTTTAGGTCATTTTTTAAATATTTTAAGGTATTTTCTGGTCATTTTTAAACATATTGGGACATTAATAATTTTTAAATTGCGTCATCTCTTGCAGTGACACGACTCTTGACTGCGTGGGCTCCGTTTGTTGTAGGGGATTTCCCTTTTTCATTGCCTCGCACTTCTTGGAGTTGCAACTGTCACGTGGGTCAGTGAACTAGCCGATTTGTAACAGTGCGGTTGTGCATCTAGGTGTGCCATACAATTATGCCGAAAGTGAACAAGATTAAAGAGTTTGGGGAGGAAGTGTTTTCTACAGATGGTTCCATATTGTTTTGTAAGCCTTGTGGAATTAAGGTAGTAGCTGAGAAACAATTCACGCAGCATATAGAATGTGATAAACATAAGCAGGCTGTGGAAAATTCCAAGAAGCGCAATAATGTGCAAATGCTGACTTCTGAGAGTATAGGATCAAAAGTTGGTACAGGTTCCGAGTTTTTTAAGGAGTTATGTGATATGTTGTTGTTGTTTTCTAGTGCCTTGCATCTGGCAATGAAGCCATTAGCATTCATGCTTTCCAATACTTTTGAACTGTAGTTTCTTCTGATCTTAATACTTCACAGGTCTTCAAGTGGTCTTCGTTCATTTCTACTGGATCGTTACACAGGACACATATTGGTGAGGATGAGATACCTATTCTGTAGAGATGACTTGCTAAGCAGTCGTGATTTGTCAATAGTCGGAAGGCTGCAACCGCTGTTTTCCTTGGTCTCTGGGGGATTATATCTGGGTTGGAAAGTAGTGTAATCCATTTTTTATCTTTGGCATTTGTTTCTATTTCTTGTAGGTATGAATGAGAAAATTTTTTAATGATCAAGCGTTTTATTGAGGAATATGAGAAATTGAATTTAGATTTTTGTTTTATTGTTGTGCCTTTCTTTGCAAGTGAGTCTGCAGCTTCATTCCCCATGACTCCACAGTGTGCTGGAATCCATTTGTAGCATTCTCTAATTTTTGTTGACTTCTTTGTAGTATTTGAACATATTCCCTGAATTTCAGCTTTAGAATCTGAAAGAATTACTGCCTTGTTAAATTTATTTTGTGATATGTTTGTATCTGCAAATATTCCTCTAAAAAAGCTAAATAACGCTAAGCTGAAAAACTTTCTGGAATATCACATGAGGCGTTGTTTACCGGGCGAGTCAACATTAAGAAAGAATTACATTCCATTGTGCTACGAAGAAACTATGCGAAATGAAAGAGAGTACGTCATAAGAAAGAAAATGTATGTCTCCATTGATGAAAGCACAGGCAGTGAAGGTCGGTTCGTAGCCAATGTAATTGTAGGGACGCTAGAGCTGAATAGACCAGGTAAAATATTTTTGCTAACTTCTGAAGTGTTAGAGAAAGTAAATCATTCAAGCATATGTATTCTGTTCGCTAATTCCATGTCATTGCTTTGGCCGAATGTGATCCGGTATGAGGACATGCTGCTTTTTATTACTGATGCTGCCCCTGATATGGTTAAAGCGGCAAAATCAATCAAGGATTTTTATCCACGGATGATACATGCAACCTGCCTTACACAGAGTGGCGGAAGAAGTGAGGCCACACTTTCCACAAGTAGATGCGCTTATTTCAAATACTAAAAAGATACTTGTCAAATCCCCCGCATGCAGAGAAAATTTCAAATCTCATTGCCTTGGTGTTCCGTTACCTCCACAACCAGTAATAACACGATGGGGCTCATGGCTAGAAGCTTGTTTTTATTTTGAACATTTTCAAACATTCAAGTCCTTTGTAAATTCCCTTGACTCGGAAGATGCTAGAGCGATTGAGATAGTCCAACAACTGTTTAATGATAGTGAATTAGAGGGGCAGTTAGCTTATATCAAGTAAAGTTATTTACCATCTATAGTTCAAAATCTTCAAGAAAGGGGCATTGCACTAGACAAGGCTATAGCTTTGGTTAAAAAGGTTGAAGATACATTGAACATCTTGACTGGTGAAATTGGCAAGAATATTCTAAAGAAATTTACTAATGTGTTAGAAAAAATGCAGGATAAAAAACTCTTTGCACGCTAGTTAAAGTACTTCTAGGGGAAAGTTTCAAAACTGTGGAGATATAAGAGGAATTTGACACCCAGTGACTTCTCATTATTCAAATATGCTCCTGTAGCAAGTGCGGATGTGGAAAGAAATTTCTCAATATACAACAATGTCCTTGCCGACAACCGTCGTTCCTTCACATTCGAGAATCTTAGAATGTGCAGGGTTATTTACTGCAATGGAGTGGACAGCTGTTAGTTTAAGGTATGATTTTAATTTTTCATAAATTTATTTTAGGTATTCTCAAATTACTAGTTAATTCGTGAATTTTGTGCTTATTTTCTACTTTTTAATGTTGAAAATTAAGTATGTATGCATATTAATTCAATACTCTTTAATTTATAATTATAATTTATAATGTTTGATTAGTAAGGGTTAGAAAAGCTAATTTTTAGGTCATTTTCACTGAATTTTTAAGTCATTTTATTGGTCATTTATCAAGCATTTTTAGGTCATCAAAATCCGCCCCCTGGTTATGACCTATGGAGTTGATGTGTGGGCTTTGAATCCACAACTGAAAAAACAAAACCAAAAAAATTGCTTGCAGTGGAAATGGACTTCTGGAGATGCTCTTGAAGAATATTCAGGAAAGAAAAAATTAGAAACTCACATACAAAAGAAATTATACAGATTTAATACTCTATTTCAGATTTTATCAAGAAGCAGCAGCTTAAATACGAGGGTTCAATATATAATGCCCCACATTTTTTTCTCTGAACATGTTTATTGTTAAGAGTCAGAATATGGTGACAATATACATCAGTATGTCTTGTCCATGTCTTATTTTTCTACGTAGTCTCCATCACATACTATGGCCTTACACCAACATTTTGGGAGAGCATGTATTCCCTGCTGGCAAAAGTTCTTGTCCTGTAGACGTAGCCATGTTGTCACTGCGTGAATGACATGCTTATCTTCAAAGTGGTCTGCCTTATGTCAATGTGCAGCGCCATTTCCGTCGACATCTTCTATCGATATGGCAGCAGTCATGCAAGGCATTTTCTGGCACTCAATTGCGGACCATTAAGGACAGCATAGATCCCTGGATGCAGGGACTCCAGGCGGGCTGAAATTATCCTCACCTGCCTGAGAATAGATCACACACAGGCGACCCATGGGTACCATTTGCGTGGGGACCCGGCGCCTGTCTGCCCTACGTGTAATATCCAAGTTTCTGTGGCCCATATCCTTATAGACTGTCCGCAATATGCTCGTGAGTGCCAGTCCATTGGCCTGGGGTGTACACTTGCCTCAATTTGGGGTGACGACCTGGTGTCTGCCTGTAAGGCGCTGCAGTTCGTTGCCCAAATTGGGTTCGCTAAGCAAGTATAACATGTTTTTTAGGGTTTGAGATTTTTGGCTTTTTAGCACTCGTTTTTACGTCAATTTGGCATTTTACTGTTTTAAGTGTTTAGTTTTAATGTCCTTTTTAACTTTGACCTTTTACACATTTTCTGAATGGTTTTACCAAGTTTTTAACCTAGCGCACTCACGTGCTGTTTTGTGTTTTTATATGTTTGCACTTTTAGTTGCTCTTTTAGCCCTCACATTTTAGGCGAGTTTTAGATTTTTTATATTCTGACCTAGGGCCCAAATGACCTAGTTGTCGACGGGCCCCTAAACTCCATCAATCCAATCCAATCTTCAAAGTGTGTCCCCTGTGGAGAGTCTTTAAGTGACCCAAAGAGATGAAAGTCTGAGGGTGCCAGGTCTGAACTGGAGGGTGGATGAGGCAATGATGACCAACTTAATTTGGCCATGTGTTCCCGGGTTCTCAGACTTGTGTGTGGGCATGCATTATCGTGTTGGAGTAAGTCTTCTGCTGGAATCTTTTCAGATTGAACACATAGAAAATTTTTCTTGAGTTTATTCAGAGTCTTCATGTATGCCTCTGATTTAATGGTTGACCCTCTTGGCATCATATGCACGAGAATGACGCCATCACAATCCCAGAAGACTGTCACCATGACTTTTCTGGCAGAGGGGGTTGCCTTCAATTGCTTCTTTTGTGGTGAATGAGGACACCACTCCATGGACTGCCTTTTTGTTTCCGGCGCAAAGTGGTGCACCCAGCTTTCGTTCCTACCATGACAATCTGAGACAGAAAGGCCTCTCTGTCTGTCTCAAAACGCTCCCAACAATTCAGATGAAATGGCCTTTCTTTGAATCTTGTGGTCTGCTGTGAGCATTCGTGGAACCCATCGTGAGCACGTCTTCAAATATCCGAGAGCCTCGATCATTACAGACACACTTCCAATGCTGACCGACAACTGTATAGCCAATTGCCGAGTTGTGATGCGCCGGTCGGCACGAATAATGGCATTTGCATGATTCGACATGTCTGGAGCAGTGGCTGTGACGGGACATCCTAAGTGTGGCTGATCATGGAGTTCTGTTTCTGCATTTCCTGAGGCTTTAACTTTCTCTACCCATCGCCCAACAGTACTCCTATCAGCTGCAGCATTGCCATACACTGCACACAAATGTTTATGGATGTTCACCACAGTTTTTTTCTGCACACAGGAATTCAACAACAGCATGCTGCTTGTAACATGAGTCGTGTGTAGACGCCATTTTGACGCTTTACGATGGCTCTGCCATCTGCCGGAACGGTTCAAAACTCAACCGACTCACAGAAGAAACATCAAATATGAAGCACCTACAAGGACGTTTGTCTATATGTATTAATGGATTTTTAAACAAATGTGGGGCATTATATATTGAACAACCCTCACAATATGGATATGTTAGGAGAAGGGAAGACTTCCAAAGCTAATCATGGACTGGGAACCGCAGGGAAGAAGGGAAGACCACCTATTAAGTATACCTTGTCCCACTCTTAGATGACAGTATGGAGTTAAATGGGATATATGTGTCTCTATCTAGTGCATACAAGTTGCCATTAGCCTCGTCCTTTTCTACCCTCGTGCTGTTGCCAGGTTCCTAATAGCATGGTATAAATATTCAGTTGTTATAAATTTCAGGTTTGAACACATTATCCTATGCAGAATTTTTTTCTCTATTAGGTTGTATCCTTTTTAGAGTCATACATTTCTGTAGGTCCATATTTCTTCAGAAAACGTTTTTTTCAATAGAAGTCCGATATGTGCTGTTTCTATACTCATCATGTACTAACAAACTAACTGCTAGAATGCGTCTATATTTTGTTCTTAGGTAGAGTAAACTATAGTGCTACTGCCTGCCTACTTTGAATTATCTGTTTACTCAGTTAAGTGTTATAATTTTTTAAATTAAATGTTTACGGAAAATTCTATATCTGTGCACTGCAAAAGTTGCGCAGTGTGAAACTTTTGTTATTGAGTTTACATCAGGGAACCAGCGAGAACAAATGTTGAGGAGGGTTGGAGAAAGTTTTTAAAATAAACCAAAAGGCCGTAACCTCTTTCTTTTATCCAGTAAGGCAAACAAAAGGTATTCATCTATTCAGCGTATTCTCGCGCCAGGCCTGACAGAGAAGATAGTATAAGGAGCAGCACTAGCATTAGTTCCAAAGAAGTCGTGTGTGTAACTGTGTGGAATCTATGAACTGTTATTGCGTTATTTGTTTAATATTTTCGTAAATATTTGTAGTTATGGAGGGTGAAGCTAGGAAGAGATGATATGTTGGTAAATTAAGAAGTAAGGAACGCCAAATAGTTGTGTTAGATTATTTTTCAAGTAGTAAGGCAGTAAAAGAAACAGCTAAGGCTATCGGGTGTTCAGAAGCAGTAGTGCATAGGATTAAAAAGTAATGAAAGGACCTCTAAGAACGCCATTGAAAAAGAAAGCAAAAAGGGCGGGAAAATAAAAAAAATGTTAGGTTAACGCAATATGAAGGAATAGTGCAAAGTGGAGTGCGGCGAATTCATTCTTTACAGTTTGCAAATATTCCACCCACGCTGAATATATTTTGTCACGGCTCAACAGTGGTGAGACCCTACCAAATTTCTCAAGGGCCACTCTTAGTTGGTTCTTACATGATTTGGGGTTTGAATATGGAAGAAGGGGTAACAAGTACATATTAATAGAAAGAGACGATACCATCAGATGGCGACATAAATATCTAAAAGACATAAAAAGGTTTAGGGACCAGGGGAAATGAATTGTTTATACAGGTGGGTCATTTGTAAATTTAGGTCATACAGTGACAAAGGCGTGCAGGGATACCAAAGTTATAAGTGCCCATCAAGCAACAATTGAAGGACTAAGTACAGGACTCCGTCCCCCTCGGGGTCGCGCGCGGAGAAAGATTCGCAACTAGTACATGCTGCAACACTGCGCTCCATTTAACATGTACTGTCTTCCAAGGGTGGGATGCGCTATAGGTCCAAGGAATCAAGAGCCTAGAGTGAGTGGGAAATAGAAGATATATGGGTGAACAGACAGGGATGGAAGAATGGGTTAACCCTTCCCGGGCGAAATGCACATATATTTGCGATGCATGGTTACACATCAGTTTCACACAAATTCTTTTTATACGTTCGCGTAAGCTATCGTAGCTGGCCTTTACTTCACGTAAATGGTCAACAGATGTCATTAGATGAATTTAAGCATGTGTCTGTGCTTAGGTTTGTGTTTTGTTAGTCGCTACAGAATAATGCGTCCTGAGCGGGTAATTTTCTGTGTTGTGTTTCATTATTTTGCTCGTTTTGGTTTGATTTGGAGCATGACGCGTAAGAGACTGTATGGAGAGGATGAATTAAGGGCATGTATATAATCTGCTCAATGAAATAGATGAAAGTGGCTTTAGTGCGTGGGAAAGTGATGAAAACGAAAGTCCTGCAAGTAAGCGCAACAGTGACCTATGTAGCAGCAGGTGTTAGGAAAGAAACAATATATTTTTGTGAAACATGTTATCTGAAACCCTATTTACATCCCAATAACTGCTTTGGAGCATACCATACACAAAAAGACTTCAGTATCACCCAATAAGATGTCTAGGAACTGATGATGCACTCTGCCCTGTAGATATGGCAAAGTTTCAGTTGTTTTGGTACATATGCCACTTTCATTTAAATAAATGTAGCCTTAAAAGAAAATACCTCTAATAAAAAGCAATATTATGACTTAATGAACATTTATGTGCTTGGTTATACGTTTTCAACGATTTAGTACACAAAATAGTATCATATGTTCCTTATTTTGAATAATATTCATGTTTTAAAATACTTAAGAAAACTAGGAAAATAATTACGCCCAGGAAGGGTTAAAACAAATTTGTTAAAGGCTATGAATCTGGGTGCTAGAAAAATGCTGATTCCTTGTAAAACTAGTTTAATAAAATAAATTCATAATCGAAAACATCTGTTCGCATGCATAAGTTGTACTGAACATTGAACAAATTTTAAGGCAGTGTATGAATTTTGGAAAAGTCCTGTTGATTAACACCTTCGTAAAATTTAATTAAATCAGCACTGTAGTGGTAGCACCTGTCTTTTAGGATTGTGTCGCACTGTAGTTTTATTGGCTCTGTTTGCCAATTTGATGGTGCTTTTCCAGTTTAGCTGCCATATTATTAATTTCTTTGACAAATTAAGTATTGAGCTTTCCCTTTGGCATTCACAACAAAATATAAATCATCCCATGAAGAATTAAATAGCAGGTCTGCTGGAGTTAGAACTGCCAGACGAGAAATAAGCGTAGCGTCTCCGAGGAGACTACGTCCGCGCCACTGAAGATGTCTACCGCAGTTGTGGACGAAACGTCTGGCAGTTCTAACTCCAGCAGACCACGGCATAACAGCCCGGAAATATCTTCTAGTAACATTGACTCCGGCCGTGAAAGCCTACGCTCTCTTATAATTAAATAGCATTTTGTAACAAAGGAGAAGCTGTAATAACTGCTCCACTCTCTGCTATATCTTATTCTAACACCACCTCTGTGTTGAGAAGAGAGAGACAAAATGTTATTGTTACTGTCTGTCATATGCATGCAGTTGCAGTTGCAGTGACCGCTACATGGAGAGGGCACCAGGCCTGCTGAGTGCTGCACCAGCACACCCTAGCACTAAGTACTAGAGTTAAAAAGACCTGGACTAGTCAAATAAAACGTTTGGATTGCCACACTGTTTCTATAATTCTGTTCAAAAGCCATGGCACATTCTGCTTCTTTGAAACTAGCATTACCATGACTTGCTAATATCTCTGTTGGTCTTTATAGCTAATTGACATTAGACATAGCATTCAAGAAAGTTTAACAAAACATCTTTCATTCTGTTATCCCCTTAAAAAGCGGCTGAAAGGAAAAGGAATGTATGATGATATACGAGTCATTCCAAGTCAAATCGCACAAAATTTGACCTTCATGTCTCCGATTTCATTAATATTAAATGTGCGTGTTCTGAGAATGAAAAAATGATACCCCTATTGTTTTATTTGTCTGTAAATTAATTATTTTGGTAAATATAGAGCATTCAATTTTCGGATATTTTGTGCACACCGTTCTACATAAACAAATAGCTCTGGTATTATTTTTCAGATAAATATGATCTGTAGCTCATTTTGAACATTGAAATGTGTACTTTATTTATACATTAAACAAAAATCAATTAGTTTGATATTTATCTATTTTTACAAGGCCATTAACACTACAAACATTATTCACAATACTTACTCTTGCCTAAAAATGTCCGGGAAAATTTTCAAAACGTAGCTTGATGATGCCATGCCATCCTAGAAAAAGTTCAGATTGGAATTCTAAATACATGCAGAGAAATTAAATAACTTAACAAGCCGTGCAGACTGGAGTAATGCTGTTTTCACGGCCAGAAGGTATACACACCATATACATGAGATTAAAAAATCTGTATGTTTTCTTTTTGGTGTGACACACTTATTTTGCGCTTTATTAATATTATTTTTACGGTATATTCACATAATGTATTATATAAAAAACATTATACCGAATATTATTTGAATTTTAGAATTTTCGTGGTTGCAGCAGTCTAAAGTGAAAAAAAAAAATTGCAGGTTTGCATGCCATTGTTTTAGGTTCACTCAAAATATAAAATAGGCCCCTTTTAGGGGGTAGTATTTTTCAAATATATTTTAATTACTAAACGCTTACTTTTAAAAAAAACTGAAAAAATATAATTATAGTCAGAAGTATTGTGCATTGAACTACGCTTGTTTCAGAATGGGATTCGATTAAGATGTGATATAAATACTTTACTAATGACGTGTGCGTGATGAGTCACTTGGATAGATTGAGGAAAGTGCTGTGAACATGTTGGCAAGGTGTCATTCCATATCCGGTGTTTGTTTGTATAATATAGATACTTTTATCGCTAGTTGACCTTTAGTGTGAGCTGTGGTGTTGATTGTGCTTATGTATAATCTTGGCTGATTTGGTGCAACGGAGTAACGGCTTCTGTTTTAACCCATTCAAATTAATCACAGAGTTCATAATAGAAAGCTGAGACCAGTGATGTCTGCAATGTTGATTAAACTTAAATTAGAAGACTTAAATTTATCTCGCGATTTGAAAGTTTGTGACAATTGCTGCATGAAAATTTCAAAACTTCCAAAGGAACAAACCACCACCGAGTTATGTGTGTCTAGTGCTAGTGAAAGTTTGGTAGAAGAACATGATAGTGATAGCTCCTCCTCATCCTCTAGTGACGCAGTGAGTATGGTCGAAACAGATGTAACAGGTAAATTCAATGACAGTTTGGTTGCAATAAGAGAATCTCCAAAAAAGAAATGAAAACTTTGGCAAAAAACGATACCCTAGAGAGAAGTTGCAGAAAATATCACAGATAATGAAGCAGAAAATATTCCATACTACACACACTGCTTCATATGAAACTTCAAATAATTGTGAAATAATACAAAAATTAACAGATTCTTTCCATGAAACGGATGACAAAAATCTTAAAATACAAATACTGACGATTTTTGACAGCTAGTTGTACAATAAAATAAAATATTTTGATGTCTCAACTCACATGATACGAATATCCAAACAGGTGGCCAAAGAATGGGAAATTTTAGCAATCCCAGACCCCAAGTCCGGAAAACTTTAGACCTTACAAAAGGTTTCTGAATTTTATTCAGCGTTTAGTAATTAAAATATATTTGAAAAATACTATCCCCTAAAAGGGGCCTATTTTATATTTTGAGTGAACCTAAAACAATGGCATGCAAAACTGCAATTTTTTTTTTTACTTGAGACTGCTGCAACCACGAAAACTCTAAAATTCAAATAATATTCAGTATAATGGTTTTTATATAATACATATATACCGAATATACCGTAAAAATAATATTAATAAAGCGCAAAATAAGCGTGTCACACCAAAAAGAAAACATACGGATTTTTTAATCTCATGTATTGATAAGATTTAAAAAATTGGAGAAAATAGTATGCCAAGTTTCAGAAGTGTTCGATTTGACATGGAATGAGCCATTTCAGTGTTAATGCTAACAGTTTGACCTTGACGGAAGTGCAGCACATCAGACGCAATCAGCTGCACACTGTGTGTATACCTTCGGCTGTGAAAACAGCGTCACTCCAGTCTGCACGGCTTGGTAAGTTATTTAATTTCTCTGCATGTATTTAGAATTCCAATCTGAACTTTTTCTAGGATGGCATGGCATCATCAAGCTACGTTTTGAAAATTTTCCCGGACATTTTTAGGTAAGAGTAAGTATTGTGAATAATGTTTGTAGTGTTAATGGCCTTGTAAAAATAGGAAATATCAAACTAATGGATTTTTGTTTAATGTATAAATAAAGTACACATTTCAATGTTCAAAATGAGCTACAGATCATATTTATCTGAAAAATAATACCAGAGCTATTTATGTTTATGTAGAACGGTGTGCGCAAAATATCGGAAAATTGAATGCTCTATATTTACCAAAATAATTAATTTACAGACAAATAAAAGAATAGGGGTATGATTTTTTCATTCACAGAACACGTAAATTTAATATTAATGAAATCGGAGACATGGTCAAATTTTGTGTGATTTGACATGGAATGACTCATATGTACACCCATCTTACCACAACATAGCTACCAGAAAGAGATGTCTGGTTGGACAGGTTGACGGCCAAGTTACTCGTGCAAAGAAGCATCAGCTGTCACCTGATTGGTTCCACACTTATCTCCATTAGCCAGAGCTCGACCAATGGGTAGAAAGTAGGCAGATCGTATCTGCTCTTGGCTAGGTATAAATATTGTGACATCAGTAGTCTAGCTTCAGTTCCCCTGAGTATGGCAGCAGAGTTAGTTGCTGAAAGTTTAAGTAGTTACCCAAATTGAACCTGTTAGCCCGAGAAACTATCATCTAGAGCCGATTTATTTTGCTACTACCTTTGACTCATTTAGAAGTTCTGCTAAAGTGTTACTGTCAATGTATTTGAAGAATACAGAACTTAAGAGTTGGAATCAGGACTGAAAAATGCAATTCCATAGCCGGGATTTGAACCATGGATCTTCCACTTACCTAACGGCTGCTTTAACCACTAAGCTATCATGGCCAACTTGCCAGTATGACATTACATTCCCCAGCTGATTCGTACTTTCCCAGTTAGGCTACAAGGAAATCTCACATCAGAGATAAATATCCCAAGGGCGACTTACAATCGTAAGTACTTTATGTCCTGGGTTTAAGTAACCTTTGGCAGGACCCTCTGGATAACGGACCTGACACTGGCATCCCAGTTGTACAAAAATGGCGCCGGCAGTTGGTGGTGATTTCTGAGGTGTTTCCACACGCCATCCTTCGTATTGTTTTCTATGCCTTTGAGTTATTGTTTGTTATAGTAATTCCTATGTAAGTTTGTCTTCATATTAGCAAAGCGAGTGTTTAAAAACTTTTATTTGGGCGGTATATGGAACAGGAATAAATCTAATAAAGTGTTGACTGTGCTGTGTGCTCTCCACATGTTTATGTTTATTGTGTTCCATCTAAGACTATGGCTACATTAGCTGTATAGTGTGGTTAATTTATGTGTTTGCAAGTGCAATTTGTGTCACGATTACAGTGGTGAGAGGTTGTCGAAGAAAAACTGTTCCAGTAGTGTGTTATTGTTGCTATAGTACCTAACCTCAAACATCACAATGCCCCGTAACTGTTGCATTCCCGGATGCAAATTAAAAATGAGAAACTTTCAGTTAAAACAAAAGGTAAATTGCAACATAAAGCTTGCAAATTCAGTATTTAATTACTACAAATTGCAGTGTTCTTTGTGTTAGTTGCCGGTGTATATATAACATGGTGAATAGTGAAAGACAATTTCGAGTTGAGACAGAATATTGATCAATAGAAAATTGTTCATGTAAATATTTTTGTAAGAGTGTGTAAATTTCTAATTAAGTTAAATTTGGGTGTATCAGGGACTTATTTTTTTTCAATATTCAAGATAGACAACGTTTTCTCGTCACTCGTCACCAATGAGAACTGTTGCGCGGATGAGTACATAAGAATGGCGGTGTTGCGTCATACCGACGCCAAGCACTCTTTTCATTAGCGTCTGTGAGCTCAAGGTGAAAGGATGTATATTTGCTGATAGCGTGTGAACATGTAAATTACACCCAAACTTTTAACCAGTGTAGATTCTATCGAATTTTGAAAGTTGTTAACTAATGAACATAGTGCTAAAAGTGTAAATTTACGAATAAATATGTTGTGATAAAAGGAACGTTGATTCATGCATTCCATTCTGTGACCACAACCCTGAAGATAAGAGTAGCGTCTGCTATAACAAACTTTCCATCTTTCAGTAAAAACATTATTCCTGCTGCTATATTCCTGCTGCTACGTAAAAATATTTATAAAAACTGTACCAAAATGGCTTACCCAACGTGGAGCGTGAATTTAGAATGGAATGCAAAATTACGAAGTGTTAACATCAAAAGGACGCCATCCCATCGCGCAGGAGAAAGACGCCATTAGACCATCGTCTGATATCAACAAAACATCGATACACGGAGAATCAACGTGGGAAAAACACCGGAGATCATCTAGCGAAGCCAACTACCCAGGAGACGTAAATAACTGGACGAAGAACCAACGGAAAAGAAAGTAGGATCCAAAATTTTTGTTTTTACATACATTTTATTTCCATTGGTTAATGCTACTCAGAAGTGGCAAAGTAGCGGGACTTTCAACATTAAGTGAATTGGATAAAGAAATTAAAATGTCACGAAAAGAGATAGAAACAGGAGTGGGGGAAGGGGCAGATAGGCCTAGTTATCAGGAAGGATTAGAAAGTGAGGAACAGGCGGAAATAAGCAAAGACCAAAGGTTAATGATGATGATGTTTGAAAGACTAGAACAAAGTTTAGGTCAGAAACTGGAACAAAACAAGGTAGAATTAGGTCAGAAAATGGAGCAAAATAATGCAGAATTAAAACAGGACATAGAACAAAGTTTAGGTCAGAAAATGGAACAGAATAAGGCAGAATTAAAACAGGATATAGAACAAAGTTTAGGTGAAAAAATAGAGGGAGTGAGAGAGGACTTGGAAAACAATAAAAAAGAGATAGGTCAGAAAATGGAGGAAGTGAGAAAAGACTTAGAACAGAAAATGGAATTAGGTAGACAGAACTTAGAACAGCAAATGGAATTAGGTAGACAGAACCTAGAACAGAAAATAGAATTAGGAAGACAGGAGTGTAAAGAAAATATGAAAGTAATGGAAACTAATTTAAAATTAGTACATAAAAACTTAAATGAAA
Organism: Tenodera sinensis; assembly: GCA_030765045.1. Lineage (NCBI taxonomy): Eukaryota > Metazoa > Arthropoda > Insecta > Mantodea > Mantidae > Tenodera > Tenodera sinensis. The sequence goes on along the minus strand of CM060964.1, from coordinate 16,342,609 downwards.
CAAAGGAAGCCTTAGAAGCTAGGATAGAAATTGTAGGAGATAGGATGGGAAAGATAGAATCAGAGATGAGAGAAAACAAAATTGTGTTAGAAGGAGAAATTGCTAGATGTAGGGATGAAATAACAGAATGTAATACAAGTGTAGACTGTAAGATAACAAATGTAAAAGCAGAAATAACTGAGGAATTAAGGAAAGAGATTGAGGTAGTAAAGAAAGACGTTATTAATGAAACTGTAGAACAAATTGTAATTCCTAAAATTAAGACAATGAATGATGTGATGCTTTCACAACAGGATGCTATAAATGACATGAAACAAAGCCACTTAGAAATAAAGAATGATTTAAAATCAATTTGTGAAGAAATGAAAAAAGGGAAAGAAAGTTTGGCTAATGTAAATGATGTTGTGAAGGCATTACAAAGACAAGATGATTTAGATGTAAGTAATGTACAAGATGAAAGTTACTTGAGTAATGTACAAAATGTTGACTCACCATACAGAGAAAGAGGTTCACAACCAAATAATGACTCAACACATAACACATGTTACACCAACAGCATATTACATGAAATCACACCACCTACATTTGACGAGGAGAAGGGAGACGATCCAAAACTCTTTGTTAAAGAGATGGAAGAATATTTTAAAGTGAAAAGGATACCAAACGAGCTTAGAATGATGATAGTTAAGAAAAGCTTAAAAAACAAGGCATTAGAATGGCTCAGGTTAACCCTAGCTGGTCATGAGTCGTATAGCTCATTCAGAAATTTATTCCTATCAAGATATTGGGGCCCAGCTAAACAAAACCAAACTAGGGTAGAGCTAGCGACAGGTAGATACGATCCAACCAAAGGGTTGTCGCTAGTCGATTATTTTATGAAAGTAGCCAACAAAGGAAAGCTATTAGACCCCAACTTGTCGGAGGCAGAACTAATTGCCAGCATAACAAGACATTTCCCAGACACAGTGAGAACAGGGTTAATTGTTGCGAGGCCAGTAGATTTTGCAGACATGATAGAATTGCTGACAGCCTTCGAAACACAAAATGGTCGGCCTAATGAGCATAGACATAGGAACGGTTACCCAAACTCACCCATCCTAAACCAGAACATGGCTACGAACAACCAGAGTGAGGGAGAACATACAAATACTAGGAGTACCCATGAAAGGGGGAGAGGGGCACACCATTTCCCACAACCACATAATCATGGCGAGAGGATGGAGAACACAAGACAGCGGTACCACGACACAATACCGAATGGTGAATCGAGATACAGAACATATACATATGATCGTGGAAGACCAGGAGACCATACCCATCAAGTGAATCACATACGATTCAGTAGGGAACACTTGAACAACCACAGACCGTCATACGACAGAGGTTCACGCCAAAGGGGCAGAGACCAATGGTACACTGACAACACAAGACAGCAGGAAGTAGATGAAGATGTGCCAAATAGGGCAGATGCTGCACAGAATACAGAAACGACAACCACCACCAACACTCAGGGAAATTACAACTAAGTTCGTCCCAACTGGCTGGATGACAAACAACAATATCTCATTAACTTACAATTGACATCGACACCATGATGGCTACACGAAGAGAGAGATGGAACCACTGGTCATAACGAAACAGCTGGGTGACCACACGTATGAGCTACAGAATACAAATGGCAAGTTGGTAGGAAGATACCATAAAAATAAATTGAAGCCATACAAAGAAAGGACCAAATAGTCTTTGTCAACGAATGTGTAAGGCAGGAGTAGTAGAGATGAAAGAAGATAACAATTTTTAATGGGTTACTTATAGAAAATTATGTTCAGATTAGGAATTACAACAAGGAAGAAAATCAACATAGTCATTGGCTATATCGACCACAAAGAGCATTGTCAACAAAGACAGATGAGGACACTGATTGTCATTAAAGAAATGAATCATAGCGACGAAAGATAATATGTTTTTGACATAAGGATGTCAGGGACAAAAATAAAAATGAATCAATTATGATGAAAAAAAATATAATATTTCGACACAAAGATGTCGAGGGTAAATTGAGAAGAAAAATAATACAATTACAGAATAATTGTAAGTATAGAAGTTTTCTCTTATAGAAATAAGAGATAAAGAAATGACAATTAGTGAAATGAGGAAAACCATAACCAGAAAAACAATGCCCATGAATTAACATGAATATAGCCAATGCTAAGCTCGAAGAAATGTTGAACCAAACAACAATGAATAATAACCCAATCAAGAAAATTAGTACCATTAGTAACATCAGAGTTTAAGAACCGACTCAACAACCTGCCTATACATAAGCTTATAAGACAAAGAAGGCAAAGAACTGAATAAAGTATTGCCATAAATATGATCATAATCATTAGCTCAAAATTTGTATCCTATTTTTCTCTCCTCATAGCAATGAATACAAGTCAAAAACCACATAATAAACCATGAAACACTTAAATTATATTTGTGTCAATGTCAAATGTACAATAACTGAGTATGTGTTGTATAAGAACTGAATATGTGTTGTACAATAACTGAATATGTATTGTATGATAACTGGATATATTGTGTAATAACTGAATATGTTGAGTAATAACTAAATGCGTTATGCAAAAACTGAATGTGTATTGTGTAATAACTGAATATATATTGCATAATAACAGAACATATGTGGTATGATAGCAGGATATATTGTACAATAACTGAATATGTATTGTGTAATAATTGGACATGTTGTGTAGTAATCAAATGTGTTGTACAATAACTGAATATGTATTGTATAATGACTGAAGGTGTATTGTATAATAACAACATATGTGATATGATAACTGGGTATATTGTACAATGACTGAATATATATTGTATAATAATTGGACATATTGTGTAATAACTAAATGTGTTGTACAATAACTGGATATGTATTGTATAATAACTGAATGCATTGTGTAGTAATCGAATATGTGAAATTTATAAAGACATGCTGTATCATGTCAAAACGAAGGACAAGGACAAACAGTGAAGAAGACTGGAAAAAAAAAAAAAATTGTACAAAGTGATTGAATCATAGGAGTAGGGAGAAGTATTGTATTGTGTTTCAAGATTGTAAATAAGGTGACAACTTGAAAAACAAAACAAGGGGCATATGAGACAGAATATTGATCAATAGAAAATTGTTCATGTAAATATTTTTGTAAGAGTGTGTAAATTTCTAATTAAGTTAAATTTGGGTGTATCAGGGACTTATTTTTTTTCAATATTCAAGATAGACAACGTTTTCTCGTCACTTTGAGTTCAACCAATGAGAACTGTTGCGCGGATGAATACATAAGAATGGCGGTGTTGCGTCATACCGACGCCAAGCACTCTTTTCATTAGCGTCTGTGAGCTCAAGGTGAAAGGATGTATATTTGCTGATAGCGTGTGAACATGTAAATTACACCCAAACTTTTAACCAGTGTAGATTCTATCGAATTTTGAAAGTTGTTAACTAATGAACATAGTGCTAAAAGTGTAAATTTACGAATAAATATGTTGTGATAAAAGGAACGTTGATTCATGCATTCCATTCTGTGACCACAACCCTGAAGATAAGAGTAGCGTCTGCTATAACAAACTTTCCATCTTTCAGTAAAAACATTCCTGCTGCTATATTCCTGCTGCTACGTAAAAATATTTATAAAAACTGTACCAGAGTGAAGTCAATTAGTGACAGCTACAACGCCAACAGTTTGTTTCATGTAATTAGTATGCTCCTTGTATTTGTACATTATCTTTTGTCTTTGTAATTTAAATGTGTAGCTGTAGTTTAGAAATGTGTTATGTTGCTGCATGTAAAACTATAGCAAAGTTGCTTTACAATGCCGATTTAAGGTTATGTATTTCATATATTTCATTTACAGTGCTGTTTTAGGGTTATTATTTTTAATATTTCATCTGCTTTTGTGGATTCCTGCAGTAAAATGAAGTGTCATGAAGTGCTGAGTAATATATTGTTGCAAATTAATCATAAGTTTTCAGTAAAAGTAAAAGCAAAATTCCACCCTAAAGCTTTTGAATTCAGTAGGTAGCTAATTATTCTAAATAGCAGCATTTGTATATCAGCCATCCAGTATATGTTTTGTGTAGGTATATAACATTATGTACGTGGTGCAAGTGTGAAAAACCGTGTAAACATTAATAAATCTGAGTCAAATCAATGTCAACATTTCTGTTTTATTTAAGTAACATACTGCTTACAGTTTTGTCTATCTTTGTAATTTGAGTGTGTAATGCAGTTACATAATGGCATGTAAAACTGTAGATTGCATGAATGTTATTTAAGGTTATATATTTCATTGCCCATGAGTTATCGTTTAATATTAAATGTCATTCTTTTTTGTTTACTTGAGGTTATGTTTAAGACAGTGTTTTTGTGTTTAACACAGCCCATATTCACAAAATAGGCGTGTTATTACACCACATTTTTATTTTACTGCATTGAAATCATAGCCTGTAGACGAGTTGTGTATAAGTAGTTCCCACCACATAGGCTCCCATCTTGAATCCCAGTGTCAGGTCCGGTATCTAGAAGGTCCTGCCTTTAGATGGTAATTATTCATTTATGCCAACAAACTTACTGCAGGTGTATTAAACACAAAAGCCATGGTAGCTTAGTGGTTAAAGCAGCTACTCGATAAGTGGAAATCCGTGGTTCAAATTTCGGCTATGACATTGCATTTTTCACATGTCTTGTGTGTTTAAAAAAACCAGCAATAAGTTTGTTGGCATAAATTTACAGAACATAAGTAGTTGATTACTGTTTTTAGTTAATTTGATGATTGAAAACCAGTATTACATAGTTGTTTCTTTTGGTAGATTTTGACAGACATGGAAGAATCTCAGATATCAGTTCTGCCACCAGACTTGGCACAGGAAGCACAAAATCTGCGAAGAGAGTGGGAGGCTGGAAATCAAAGGGGTAATAGCGTAAGTCCCAGCCCCTGGTTATCATGTAAGATCTGGGTACGTATCCGCTGATAAAGGTCAGTCCCGGGGAGGGGCCATTGCATGAGCTGATGCACTCCTGAAGGCGATTGGGTTCCTCTGTCTACACATTGGGAGGTGAGACCCTAGGGTGAGCAAGGTCCAGGCCAGGACTCTCACCTAAGCGGGGGTGGCACCCAGGAAGTGAGCATGTCATCGGAGACATTTGCAATGGTGGAGGATATCATCGCCATGAGTCCAAAAACTCCAAACAACAACAAAAACAGCAAAGCAAGTGGAAAAGTAGTCGAGTGTTGTGGTCCTAGCTACTTAGTTATTACTAGAAAAGATGAAGGTAAAAAATTTCTATCGGTGAGCCCCTTTACCATTCAAAAGTGTCTGGATAACATTGCTGGTCCAGTAAACTCATGCACTAGATAAATAAGGAAAAATTGAAGCTATTAACAGTGAAGCAACAAGATTCTAAAGTAAGAAGCTGTGTCAACTTGAAACCCAGGGTCAGCAGCAAATCAGACTAAGATAAGTGAAGTTTTTAGTTTCTAATTTGTTCTTACTTTAGAATCATGTACTAGATCTCACAATGGCACACTGCTGGTTGAAACGCATTCATCCACCCAGGCAACTAAATTACTGAAAGCGAATATGCTAGCAAGCTATCCTATCAGTGTGGAGATGCACAGAACTTTGAACTCCTCGCGCAGCATGATAAACACCCGTGCATTGAATGATCTAAGTAATGAGGAGATTCAAGAAAATCTTTTGGAACAAGGCGTTACTAACGTTTACTGGGTTCAGCGTAAAGAGGGTGGTGAACTGAAGCCAACATGTACCCTGTTCCTGACCTTTGATCGGGTAGATCTCCCACAAAGGATTAAGGCAGGGTATGTATCCATTGAAGTTAGGCCTTTCATCCCGAACCCACTCAGATGTTTTAAGTGCCAGCGCTTTGGACATACAAGTAAGTTTTGCAAGGGACTACCTACTTGCAATAACTGTGGGGATGCATTACACGATGGTGATTGTAATTCAGCGCCTTCATGCATGAACTGCAAAGATGAACATCCTTCTAGTTCCCAAGATTGCCCCCGTTTTGTAGAGGAAAGAGCAATCCAAGTGATACAGCTTAGAGAGAAGGTGCCCTTCTCAGAAGCCCGGAAGCTCTTGCGAATACGCCAACCCTCTTTTCCAAGATCCGGTACGTTTAGCTCAGTTGTAGCTAAACGGGCACCGAGAAGAGAAATTGCAACACAAACCAGCGATATAAATGGGGCAACAATATCAGAAAAAACACTCACAGCCCGTAGCTCAATTCCAAAGCCTTCTACATCGGCATGCACATCTGTGTCAACGTCTACAAAATCCGCAAATGCAAAGAACATCAGCATTACGTCACCATCAAAAGCATCAAGATCAGGGCAAAAAACTAGTAAGCCCGTAAGATATGAAGCCTTACTGATCAAGTTTAAAAAGAGTTACACAAGGACCGACTTCCTCAAGGAAAATAGTATGCCCAATCCCAGTACATTGAAGGGACATAAGAGTCCACGAACATCTCCTCGAAGATCTCGAATATCCTCTTCTGGAGAATCTCCGGGGGTGGACTCTGACCGGCGTCTTTCATCTTCGTCGGTCTCCGTGTCAAATCTGTTCGAAGCTCTCGAACCAAAATTCAGTATCAAAACATGGACTCCTAGGCAGAGGACATGGAGCTGGAACCTGCCCACACTGGGAGACCCCCAGTGGAAAAGAGGCGCAAAGAAGAGTCAGATAAAAATGTAAGCCCAACAGAGAAGAAAAAGGCAAAATTAATTCGACAACCACCTATTCCAAAGTAATGTAGAGTTACCTTCGAATTACCTATCCCATACACAATATAATATGGCTATCCTACCATAGAACTTAGGTGGCATAAGAAGCCAACGTTCAGAACTTGTGCTTTTGCTCAAAGAAAATGAACCTCTGGTCGCATGTTTGCAAGAGACTAAGCTGAGTCCTCAAGACGCTTTCGATCTAAGGCGATACACCCCAGTATGGCATAACGTCACACCAGAAGAGGGGGTTCCGACACTTGGCGGCGCTATGATACTTGTGAGAGATGACGTGTATATGCAAACTCTACCATTGCACTCTGATATACAATCAGTTGCTGTACGGATTAAACTGCCAAACATACATTTCACCATCTGTAATCTATATTTGCCTCCGTCCCATGACTTCTCGCACATTGATTTAGAAGATCTAGTTTCCCAGTTACCAACACCGTTTCTGTTGGTGGGAGACTTCAATGCGCACCACCCACTTTGGGGTTCAAGTCGTGCTTGTGCGAGAGGTACACTCATTCCTGATTTCTAAGATAGTAACAACCTAGCTCTCCTCAACACCGGAGAGCCTACATTCATTTCGGACTCTTACAATAGTTTCTCGCACCTTGATCTTGCAGTTTGTTCACCTTAGTTGGCAGTCTCCTTACAATGGAATGTCATCTCTGATTTACACTCTAGTGACCACTTCCCATGTCTCATTAGTCTCTTGATGCAAGATACATGTTCCACACGTATGCCCAGATGGTGCTTGGACCATGCCAACTGGAACCTTTATACCCAGTTGGCTGTCTTTATGTACAACGAGCACGACTCAGTGAATGATTTGGTGGAGCATCTCACGGAGACTATTCTCTCTGCTGCTGAACAATCAATTCCGCAGTGGACTTCACACCCCCGTCGATTTCCCGTACCCTGGTGGACGGAAGAATGTCGGAATGCCATACGTGCTCGAAGGCGTGCTCTTAGGGTCTTCCAACGTCACCATACGTTGGATAACCTAATTGAATACAAGAAAATGCGTGCCAGCTCCAGACAAGTTAAGGATAGCAAAACGTCATCGTGGAGCAAATTTGTAGCTTCATTTAACAGACACACACCTTCCTCGGTTGTGTGGGATAGATTAAGGCATGATGCAGCTAAAACGACCCAACTACCAATAGCGGGACTAAAAACAGTGCTTTCGCTCAAGTATCTAGCTCAGAAAACTACTCCCCTGAGTTCCTTCCAATTAAAACTCTGGTGGAATCTCAAGGCTTCTCGTTTCGTTCTAGAAACATAGAAGATTAGAATCGCCTTTTCACCATGGCGGAGCTGGACCATTCTCTTCATTCTTCGCGATTATCAGCACCAGGACCGGACGGTATTCATGTACAAATGTTACAACAGCTCTCTCCTGAAGGTAAGGCATTCCTGCTTGAGGTTCTACAATCGTGTTTGGGTTGACAGTATACTCCCAGAAAATTGGCGGGGGGCCACCGTTATTCCCATCCTGAAGGCTGGAAAGGACCGTCATCTTCCCTCCAGCTATCTCCTATTTCCCTCACCAGTTGCGTTTGCAAGGTGATGGAACGCATGGTCAATGGACGATTGGTATGGTGGTTAGAAAGTCGTAACCTACTGACTAACATCCAGTGTGGTTTTCGACGATGCCGTTCAACTGTTGACCATCTTGTGTCAATATCGACACAGATAATGGATGGCTTTATGAGGAACTGTCAAACCGTTAGGATATTTTTCGATCTTGAGAAGGCTTATGATACGTGCTGGCGAGCAGGGATTCCACGTTCCCTGTATGCCTGGAACATACGTGGAGGCCTACCACTGCTCATTCAGGAGTTTATGAAGGACCGCTTTTTCCGAGTAAGGGTCGGCTCGGTTTTTTCTAATTCTTTTGTTCAGGAGGAGGGAGTACCTCAGGGTTCGGTGCTAAGTGTCACGCTCTTTGCTATAGCAATTAGCTCCATCTGGAAATGTGTTCTACCTGGAGTTTCGTCATGCCTATTCGTAGACGACTTTGCTGTCTATTGCACTTCTCAGCGCACTGCGTTCTTACAATGGCGCCTGCAGCAATGTTTGGACAACCTTAGAGAATGGAGCGTGAAAAACGGCTTCCATTTCTCAACTGAGAAGTCAATCTGCGTTAATTTCTGGCGCCGTAGGAGACGATTACCACCTTCGCTCCATTTCGGTCCAGATTTACTTCCCTTCGCAGAAGAGACGCGCTTCCTGGGTTTGATCTTGGACAGGAAGCTTAGTTGGTCGTCACATATTGCACAGCTAAGAGCACAATGTGACCGTTCCCTAAATATCATGCGAGTACTGAATGGCAAATCGTGGGGAGCGGATCGGACAATTTTGTTGCAAATCTATCGCGCACTCATCCGATGCAAGCTAGACTATGGGTGTATTGTTTATTCGTCAGCACGACCATCTGTGCTGAGAAGATTAGACGCAGTCCATAATAGGGGCATCCGCATTGCAACAGGAGCTTTTCCAACAAGCCCAGTGGTGAGCCTTTACGCCGAGTCCGCAGAACCTCCTCTGCAATAGCGGCGTGAGATTCTCTTGGCAAATTATGGTTTTGCGTTTAGATGTATGCCTAAGCGCCCAACGTTCGCTTCTTTTTTCACCACCACGCTAAGAGAACGATATAGGAATAGCACCCTTAGTCCTAAGCCCAGTGTCAGGTCCGGTATCTAAAAGGTCCTGCCTTTAGATGGTAATTATTCATTTATGCCAACAAACTTACTGCTGGTGTTTTAAACACAAAAGCCATGGTAGCTTAGTGGTTAAAGCAGCTGCTCGATAAGTGGAAATCCGTGGTTCAAATTTTGGCTATGGCATTGCATTTTTCACATGTCTTGTGTGTTTAAAAACACCAGCAATAAGTTTGTTGGCATAAATTTACAGAACATAAGTGGTTCATTACTGTTTTTAGTTAATTTGATGATTGAAAACCAGTATTACATAGTTGTTTCTTTTGGTAGATTTTGACAGACATGGAAGAATCTCAGATATCAGTTCTGCCACCAGACTTGGCACAGGAAGCACAAAATCTGCGAAGAGAGTGGGAGGCTCGAAATCGCCAACTAATGCAAGAGCGGTTCATGAGTCATGTCGGCCATAGCAGTAGTGCTTTGTCGTCTATACTGCGAAGTTCTGGCTCAGGTAATTTACTGTCATACTCTGATTATGTACTGTAAATGGTATTTGTTTGAATAAGTTAAATGGGAAACAACTAAACATATTGCAGGCATGTGCAGGGTTTCCAGAATGTCCTAACCACTTGCATGAGGTTTAGCATTTCTACTGCTATACTGAAGTTGATGCTACAAGCGATATAAACCAGAAGTAGCAGGTAGGGTAAGGGGATCGTGCGGTTGAGAGAGGAATAGGTTGCATCATTGCCAGGTTTAGCCATGAAAGTTTGTTTCAGTTCTTTTTTTTAAATATTCAAAAAATCTATTATCAAACAAAATGACCTAAGTGCACAAGCATTTCTACATGTAACACTGGAAACAAATGCTTCATTTATTTTTAGTTTTCACTAAATTTTTAACTGGTTTTCGTCTGCTAAAGCACAACGTGGCAACTGCATATGTGGCACATGGTTGCCACATCTCTTATATTATGTTTTATGTTCATCTTGTTCAGAACCGAATAGTTTGAGGTTAAAGTGTGACAAAGTGTGTTAACTGATGTCTATTCTTTCACATGAGTGTCTGTATTATTAGCGAAAATGGAAGCAACGTCACAAGAGCGTTATAATATGAAAAGAGTTGGTAAAGCCCACCACAATGTTGCAACACTACACATCCAAACATGTGATGTAAAATACATTCGGATTGTATTGCTCATAGCCTGAATTTCAGTGTAATATAGCACTAGTTCCACCTGTACACTTGACTTCTTAAAATTGTGTTTGAAGTTCTAACTTAAACCAAATGTCATCCCTCAGTTTAGCAGGCACTGAATTAGAAGAGTGTATTCTGACTAGCATAATTTGGTTCTGCTGTTGAAATATTTCCAGTTTCACTTTGTTTTCCTAAGAGTTCTTCGAATGTGAGGATTTGTTTTGTAAGGAAATAATGAAGCTATTAACAGTAAAGCAATATTACTAAGGTAAGTGAAGCTTTTAGTTTTGTAATTTGTTTTTACTTTAGATTTGTTTTGTATCCGTTATCTTTCAGGCTACCCCATGAAATAAGTTGCAGACTGTTGGTTCTGTAAATGAAGAGAGCCATATGCTAGTACTTATTACTAGAGCCCGGATTTTTATGTAATTATATATTTTAAATCCTACAGAATATTTCAATGATAAGTAAAAATGTTGGCAAATTACGTCATTTGTGACTCCCTTACAAATTTTTATTTTACATTTTTTTTTTACATATTTTGCACATTTCTACATATTTTAACAATGTTACATAAAACTTGCATATTTTCTGGGTTTCGTTATAATTTTATCATTTTTTTAAAAAAATGTGTAGTCACATTATAAACTACTGTTTTCACAAGTTTTGCTGAAAGCAACAAAAATCCATCTACGAAATAGGATGCAAGTTAAATTAAGAATGAGCTTCGCCTCGTTCCAATTGCTGTCCGTTTATATCAAAGCAGGTGCCGCTCGACGATGTTGACCTCCAGTGTCACATTTCTTGTAGCGCTTTAGGCATTTACAAGGACTGGAGAAATTGATTGTTAGCATTGTCACGGTAGTCGGCGTCTTGTAATATAATAGCTGCAAGGAAACAAAGTGAGCCACTCGCTAACCATCAATATAGCGAGGTGATAATACTGTAGTTCGTTTCTTGTAAGTCTTAGTAAAATGGCACCAGTTGCGTCCTCGCTATCCTGCAAGTTGAATTCATGGGTAAAATTAGATAGTGCCTTTACAACCAACGGAAAAGTAATCGTCTGTCAAGCATGCGGTAAAAGAATTGGCTGTTCCATGAAATCTCAATTAGAACATATCAAAAGTGGTCTTCCCATACGCAACAAACACCTACAGCCTTCTAGAAAGCAAGTTCTGTTGACACAAATGCAACCGGAACCGGCCAGAAATGATTTTTTAAAGACCTGTGCAGTGCAATGGTTGCAACTAATATTCCATGGTATAAACTTCAAATTCCTCAATTTCGCTCCTTTCTAGAAAAATATTGCAAAAGAGTTGTTCCTGACGAATCTACTCTGAGTAAAAAGTATCTTCATGTGTGTCATGGAGAAGCAATTGCTCATATACAGAATGAAATTGGAGACTCCTGTATTTGATTTGCCGTCGATGAAACTACAGATGACATGGGTCGGTACATAGCACATTTAGTAGTAGGAAAACTAGATTCCAAAAGTCCAGCAAAACCGTTTCTAATCTGTTGCAAGGTGTTAGAACAAACAAATCATTCTACAACTTCAAGATTCGTAAATGATGGGATGAAGATTTGGTGGCCAGAGGGTGTGTATGAGGAAAATGTTTTAATTGTGTATTCAGATGCCGCAGCGTACTACATGATTAAAGCTGCTACTGCCCTTAAGGTTTTCTACCCGAATGTACTAGCTTGGCCCATGCGTTGCAACGTGTTGCTGAAGTAGTAAGAAGTAATTTTCCCTGTGTGAATAAGTTGATATCAGCAACAAAAAAAGTCTTCGTGAAAGCACCTCACAGAATTCAGTGCTATAAAAATCATCTCCAACATGTCCCTTTGCCTCCTGAGCCAGTACTTACAAGATGGGGTACGTGGTTAGAAGCGGTGAACTTCTACTGTGAGCATTTTGAAGCAGTCCAGTCAGTGGTGAACATGTTCTCTTCAGAAGTAGCTGTTTCCATATGTGAATCTCAGTACGTCCTTAAGAGCCGAAAGTGGCAAGCTTCTGTGCTTACATCAAAAGTAACTTCGGCTGGTTGCCTAGCACCATCAAGCAGTTGAAAACATCAGGTTCCCTTCTTTACGAATCTATGGATTTAATGGAACGTGCATCACAGAAGCTTATTGTAGTTGCAGGAGATGTAGGAAGGAAGGTAGGTGAAAAATTCAAAGCTGTGCTAAACAGGAATCCAGGGTAATCAATGCTTGTGTCCATGTCTAAAGTGCTAAATGGTGACTCAATTTACCAAAACAGTTCTCTGCAAATCAGATTCCTTTGCTAAAATATGCTTCTGTTACTTCGTGTAACGTGGAGAGAAGCTTCTCTGGTTATAAAAACATTTTATCCGATAGGAGACAAACAATGATCCCTGAAAGTATGGAAAGGTATATGGTTATTCACTGTATGTTGAAAGAAGCAAAAGACTCAAAATTAAAATGCCTGGTGGTTCATTGTATGTCAAGAGGCAGAAAACTGAAAATGCAATCCTCATAAAATTTAATTATTTTGAATTGATTGTTTCGCTCATTGATAAATTGGTTCAGTATTTCAACATTGCTTTACCGTCTAAAATTTAAAATAATTATATGAAATGAGTAATTTTAATAAATATGATCCAAAACGAATATTTTTTATTTCGTAATTACCTACTTGAAAATAAATTTTCGGTAAATTCTGCATAAAAAAAACATTTTCCCTATAATTAATTGTATATTTAGTAAATTTTAACTCATTGTAATTAATTTACATACTTAACAGACCCATCGAATTACAAAATTCTGGGTAATTTGCAGTCTGCATTTAGATTTGAGGTGGTAATCTTAGAATTTAGATTATTACATAATTTTACATATTTTGTTGATATTACATATTTTATTACATATTTTGATGTTTTTGTTACGTAAATATGTACATATTTCGCACCTTGATATTACATAAAAATCCGGGCTTTACTTATTACTATGACTTTAAACAGCTATACAGTTTTATCTGTGCACTCCTTAAATGTAAATGGCATGCAACCTCCATTAGGCAATGGCCCATTAAGAGAAAACCAGCATCGTAAGTTTTCAGCTTTTGCCAACAGTTGCTGACAAGTGTAGCAGGTTTTTTACGTAGTCTTATCTTCAGGGCGTCAAGGGTGCAAACAGACAAATAAGGCCAAGGTATCACTATTTGTAGTAATAATTCAGATCCTCAGCTAATTCATCTTTATCATTTGCTTGCAATATATTCACAATCTATCACACACTTTTATAATGATTGATATATTGCAGTCCCAAAACTGTTAGGCACACAAACTTTCAGGTTTCGTCAGAGAAATATCCTTATTCTTCTGTCTCTTTAATATTTCAAAATATCCACAATACTATTGTGTATCATATATGTTCTCATGCTGCATTCAATCTGACGTTCTTTTGTGGCATATCCAACATTGGATCATGGACAACTTTTCCATTTGATAGCACCAGTACACAACTGTATCTCACGATGCATGCCACATTAGTAATAGTCATTCATTACCTCTCTATAGGGGTAATTGTTTGTTTCCATAGTTACGGACATAGCAACTGCGATTGATTGGCTATTCATTGATTTGATTATGATACATCGATCATATGGTCAAGATCGACCTTGAACATATTTCCTTTCTATGCGCATAGTTTCAGGACATTGATTTTAAAAAATACAGTTTTGATAGTTATAGATAGTTAAATATCGCATAATTCCAGTTACACAAATCACTCCAGACAGAGAAAGGAACAACTTTTTTACAATAATAGAATAAAAGGGCAATAGCCCAAAATGTTTGCCTAAGAGATTCCAGTCACTCTTATAGTTAAAAGGCACATGAGTATCTCCAATCATGTCTTTAATCTGGTGGATTTTAACGCATATCGTATACAATATGTTATGTCTAAACAACTTGGCAAAACGAATAAATGGATAAAATAACCTTCTCAAACATTGCCCACACACGGCTTGTGTGTTTAAAAACACCAACAGTAAGTTTGTTGGCATAAATAAATAATAATTACCATCTGAAGGTTATTTAATCCTGGGACATAAAGTACTTACGATAGTAAGTCACCATTGGGGTAATTTGTCTCTGATGTGAGACTGCCTTTGTGGTTTACCAGGAGAAATACAAATGGTTTGAGAATTTAATGCCATTCTGGCAGTTTGTCACAATAGCTCAATGGTTAGAGCAGCTGCCTGGTAAGCGGAAGGTCTGTGGTTCAAATCCCAGTTGTGGCATTGAATTTTTAAGTTCCAGTTCTACCTCTCATACTTTGCCCACACACGGCTTGTGTGTTTAAAAACACCAACAGTAAGTTTGTTGGCATAAATAAATAATAACATGCAGTATTGTTTAAAAATTGTGAACATTGCATCATGAGGAGAACTTTTTTTATAAAATAACTTAAATTTGTGGTTTAAAACACGTAATCCAGGAATGACTTAACATACATGCACCAAACTTTGCTACCATGCTTCTTTATAACAGATACAGCACTTGTTATAATTTTAGAAACTTGGGATTTTCGAAAATTCACCTAAAATACAATACCTAACACTATATACTTTAAAGAACATATACTTGAAATCACAAAGTTCACTTAATGTTCACTTACATTGCATGCCTTAACTGTTGGCACCAGACTCCTTTTAAATGCAGTGTTTGCACTCATTTCTTCTGGGACCAACTGTTTTAAAAACATGTAAACACTGACAATAATTGCCCCCACATCTAAATGCAACACTTTCCCTTTTGATTTACTCATTCTGTAAGCCACTAGGTTTCGATAATGCTATGTTTCTTAACATCAAAATGAGTTACAGTAACAGTAAGACATGCTTATCACTGTAAATATATATCTTGAATGTGACTCAGAAGACTCGTAACAACCAACTAAACTCCTCAGAAAATGATTTGAGTTGACTTAATAAACAACCATGATGCAAGACATGTGGCGTTTGCTATCGCTGACGGCAATGTTTATTTAATTCTTGATATCTTGGGCTATAGGCCACCTAAAATATTGTTTCTTGCACAGTCAGCTTCAACATCTCCAGCTCTTTTCGGTGGAATACTTCATAATGATGAGCCGTTGCTGGATTTGTTGAGCGCAAAGAGAAAAGTGAAAAGCAAATATTGCGCTAGACGTGTTACCAAACTGGGCAACGTCGCCTCTCTAGGATAGGCTACTTGCTCTCACCCACCTTTGCCTAGTTCCGCCTTGTGTGCCGCCTTATTCTGTACCCCCTTTAGTGGTGTGGGGTAAAAGTAGAGTAAGGTTCTTTTTCGATAGAAACATATGACTTTGAAATTCAGTTGAAAGCCATCTCTTTCTCTTTTTCCATCATTTGATTAAAGTGGGATCAAATGTATTTATTTCAGTTTACTATTTTCATCTTGCACAAATCACACATGCAACCTAAGGAGACAGGCTCTGTGTGGGAGAGAGAGTTCAGCTTGGTCTAGATACAAAACCCCATGCAACTTTTAAAGATACGTTCTGGAAGCCTGATATTTATTAGCACCCCCATGTATCCCATAATTTAGTGTGTTGAGAGCTTATCTACCAGAAAGTAATATAATAGGAATAAAATAAAGCTAAGCAGGCAAGGTAAGGACTACAGAGGGAGTCTTTAGCACTTCTGCCACGTTGCCTTGTGACCTACAAGGGAGGGTTAAGATGATAAGAGACAGAGGGCAGCTGATCCAGGGGCCTGGTCAGAGTAGAAGCTCCTGCTGAAATGGGCACATGCTGTTGGGAGACCTAGCTGGAGATTGCTGGGGGATGTATGCGGCAGTATACATAAGGTTAAATTTTAGAATTTTAAAATTGACAAATGTATACACATATCTAAAGTAAGAACAAATTAGAAACTAAAAGCTTCACTTATCTGTAATATTGCAAGATCTCAAAGTTTTGAGAATGAGTTGGAGTCAACTTGAAATCTGTCAGCTGCATAAAATCTTGCAATATTACTAAGATAATTGAAGCTTTTAGTTTCTAATTTGTTCTTACTTTAGATTCTTGTTGCTTCACTGTTAATAGCTTCATTTTTTCCTTATGTATACACATATGATTCTTAGCTATATGTTTAAATGTTAATCCATATTATAATTTATTAGAATTCATTGCATTTAGTTAAACTGCTGCGTGTGAGTGGGTCGGTGTGTGTGCACTGCAATTCTGTGTTTTAAATAGATAACCATTACTAATTAAACCCCAGCGGAACAGCCCATTAAGGGACAAGGCTTGCCACCCAGCTGCTGCGTCCCCCACCTCTGCCCACTACAGGCATCATTGTTGGGGTGCAGTACTGGAGGGTGGTACATGGTCAGTGTCCAGAGCCCTCCCTGCCAGTTATGCAGCCTTCTCGACCTGGGCCTGCTACTTCTCCATCAAGTAGCTCCTCAGTTGATCCCTCCGGGACCTAACAAGGCTGAGTGCACCCCATGCCAGACCTCCCAGCAGGGGGAAAAGTCCCCACACTGGCACCGGGGAATCAAACTCGGGTCCTCCATGCCAGAGGCAAGCAAGCTACGGAGACGGTCAGAGACAATCATATTAGATTCTTTATTTTTAATTAACACAGTACACTTTGTAAATGTTCATGTATAAAAGAAATAATGAACTTGGGCATGTCTGATATTATGTATGATCTATGGACAACAATATACTAATAACTGTTATTGACAATTGAATAGGTCATGTTCATATTATCCATAATTACTATGGATAAAGTAACCACCTCCTTCAGTAGTGTGGATAAAGTGCTTACTTTTATTTGATCACATAAGTAGTTTACAGTACTTCCAACTATGTTGATTGTTATGAAATGCTGGCCATTATTTTATAAATGGAAGAGGACCACAGATGAATAATTCTGAGTGAAACAGGGAAGAGTTTAGATAATTCAGATTGCTGGAATTTTAGCGGAGTGTAATATCAATTTGAGGCTTTAAAATTTTAGTTATCTGTTTATGCTTTTGGACATATTTATCACCTTGTTTCATATCTGGCTATTGCCACTGTTTTTTGCTTTTTGTGTATATTTTTCTTGTTGCTAGTATTTTTTTGAGTAAAATTTATATCTGGCTATTGCCATGAATCTTTTAAGGGCACTGATGACCTCGAAGTTGAGCGTCCTTAAACCAAACCACCACCACCACCAGATTGCTGGAAGTTGTATTAATTACTTTTTCTCTTATACTTATGCTAAATAATAATTTTCAGAGATACAAAAACTTTTTTCTGGGAAAACTAATCAGCTTTTTATCTTCCCTCTGAGGCTCAACATATCTTAAAGGTGGTTGTGATATAGTAATTGATATTATCAAAGATTGTTTGAAAATCCTGCATCACCATTTACATTTTGTTTAGTAAGTTTTTCTCGTGGGTATAACTATCGCTATATATGAAAAATTATAATAGTATTCTCTATATCATGATGCTTATTGGTTTTCTTAGTTTGATTTTAATTTTAACTCTTGTGTATTCTATTTTTACTTTCTCTACTGGTAAGTAGAACAAAGTATTGTATTCCACCCAAAAATTTGATGTCGAGATTTCACCGGAAATATGTTTTGAGACCCCCCCTGAATAAAAAAAGGAAGCATTTTTAGAAAAAGGTATGTTTTGTGTGTGTGCGTGCGTGCGTGCATGTACAGCGTAACTCAAAAACAAAAAGTTGGTTAAAAACCAAAGTTGGTGAGAGGTAGAACTGGAAGGTCTGTGGTTCAAATCCCAGTTGTGGCATTGAATTTTTAAGTTCCAGTTCTACCTCTCAAACTTTGCCCACACACGGCTTGTGTGTTTAAAAACACCAACAGTAAGTTTGTTGGCATAAATAAATAATAATTACCAAAGTTGGTATTTAAGTTTGTCTTTTAAGGATGTGACGAAAATTTTGAAGAAAATAGCCCCACCCTAAACTACCCTTTACATGGAAAATGTTTCGAAAATTTTGATTTTCTTGAAAATGGCTCTTAACTATTTTGACTAAAATGCCATATGTTTAAGATATTTGTATGACAAACAAAATGTATATTTTAAATTTTCTGGCTGTAGCCTATGTAGTCCTATTTACTCTGTATGACTAGAATAACTCGTAAACTGTAAGAGATAGACAAAATGTTACTGTACAAAAAATGTAGATCTCACTAAAACACACAATTTATATCCAAATAAATATTTTGTAGAGTGAACCATTTTGGTGATATTCCTTGTTATTTGTGTCAGTTTCAAAAAACTAATGAAATGGGAGTGTTCATTTTTTTTATATCTTAAGCATGCAAAGAGAACGGGATCTCAAAGCTTTAAAAGATTTGACTATCGCTCAAAGCCCACTGTATTCTAATATTTCCTTTGTTCCTACAAGGAAATAAGCAACACGATAATTTGTACAAATGTTTATCTCAACTAACACAAAGAAGATATGGGAATAAAGGTTTCTAAGAATAGTTAGTACAAGAGTAGAGAAAGTCATGTGAGTTCAACACATCAGATTTTTTATATTTTTGTGCTAATTGGTTTTCTTAGCTTGATTTAATTGTTTTCTGTCTTAATTTGTTTTGTACTCTCTATTCTATTCATTTAGTTTATTATAACTCAGAACCCCTTGTCACCGTGTGTCGGCTGACGTAAAATTTTGTTTAAAAATATTTTGAACATATTTTAGTGTCACCTGTATTAATTCAGTATTCCTAAATGGCCTTATCTATTTTCCTGCTGTGTTCATCTAGTTTGGAATCTTAAGTTATACATAGTTCTGACTGAACTTAAAAGTAACCTTTTTGTTTTTCCATATTCACATATGTGGTGAATAAAAAAAGTGATGTGATTTGTTTCGCATTTCAGGAAGAGTTGGTTCAGCAAGGTATGCTATACATACCTTCCCACAGCGCCCTCAGTGGGGTACCTGGAGCTCAAGACAGGAAGGTCATGTAGCTTTGAGATGTTTCTCTTCGAGCAATTTGAGGTACTATTTTTAATTAATGATTATTGAAATGATGTAATAAAGCATCAAAGCTTAACAAAATTGTGAAGTGTTTTGATATGTAGACACATATGCTTCACAGGCATTGAATTTAAAAACCCAAAACGTGCTTCTGGGAGAATACTCCCCATCAGTTGGTCACCCACTGGTATTCCTGCACTAGGAAGAAATGTCAGTTTATGACTAACTGGTCATGGAGATAATTTTCCAAGAAATGCATCTTGAAATTTTTAATTTAGACATAAATGTAGCAAATGTGTCTACTTCTTAAAACACTTATAGTTATTACAAGGGCTGTTCCATAGGTACCCAACCTGACATACAGATAACACTTTATTTCAAACAAATGACTATGGTAGAAAGTACAAACCTTGTGAATCTTAGGTTTGATGATGCTGTGTTTAGTGTTTGTGTGGCAGTAATCAGTAGTGAATGCTCTCAGCAAATTTGTAAATATGGATAAAAGTGGCCTTTGTTATATCACACAATACTTTCATTTGAAAGGCCTTAGTCCAACAAATATTAACCTCTTGAGCGATGGCCATTTAAACGTCCGCGAGCCGAGAACTGCTAGCATTTAAATTGTTAAATGAGCTTCGTATATACACAGCTGTATTTTGTGTAAATATTAAGTTATTTTAATGAAACAAACTGGTATAAAACTCGTTATTTGCAGTATAAATGTACGTCATCAGCAAAGTTGAGTTGTATTTACAAAACGTTGAAATGGCACAATTTTGTTTCACTGTGGTGAAAAGTCAACTTTGCTCTGTCGAACGCATCTAATATAAGTTCTCGGAAAGATACAGTAAAGAAACACCCATTGTATGTGTGGCTTATGCGTCAGCATACTGTGTAATAAGGCGCTACTGCATGCGTGGTCTCTTGAGTCATCAGAATAGATCAACATTACAACTTTTGCTTACGCGAGTTTCGTAACTGAGTAGAGTCCGTGTCTTTCTTTGTTGAAATACATACGTATTCTTTCCTGCTTGTAGCTGAAGGTAGAAGTGGTATAAAAAGGTGTTTTTGCACCACTGGATATAACCATATACAATTGTTTGGGGATTTGGACAGCTCTCTAAACCCACACAGGACAATGACCGACCTTGACTACCGACTATAAATAACTCGCAGCCTAATTGAACAATACCACGTTGGGGGTTGAAAATCCAAAACCCCTGCACCCCTCAGACTTCAAGGAAAACATTATCCTAAAAGGATACCACCAACAGCAAAGAAGTCCCGCCCATTTCGAAAGTGTTTCGAATGTGGAGATGTACGTACCCTTGTGTGTTTATCCCTGTTTTGAGGTAAATCACTGCAGAAGGAACATATTAAGGTAAGCCAATAAAGTATATAGACCTTACTAAAATGTTTCATAAAGGGAAAATTATAATAAGTTGAGTTGGATAAGGGATAAATAAGGGTTAAATGCTTAAACGCACAGGACGCGCATATCGCTCATCCGCCATTTTAAATGGACGTGATTTCACGTCGATATCCCTCAAGAGGTTAAAGCTGAGCCAGATTGTACTCTTGGGGGGGTCTGCTCCTTCATGCACAACAGTAAAATATTGGGTGGCAGAGTTGAAGCAAGGCCAAGACGAACATCAAAGTGGTCGACCAAAAGAGGTGACCATGCCACATATTGTAAAGAAAATCCAAAAATGGTATCGGATGACCGTTGACTGAAAGTGAATGAGCTAGCAGACATTGCAGGCATTTCAAGCCATGCTGTACGTCACATACTAACTGATTATTTGGACATGAGAAAGCTATGCACAAGATGGTTGCTGTGTTTGCTCACAGTAGAACAAAACAGTGTCATAAGGATGTTTCATTCGAGTGTTTGGCGATGTTTTGCCACAGTAAAGCAGAGTTTTTCTGTTGATTCATAACCCTGGATGAAACTTGGGTCCATCACTTCATGCCTGAGACAAAGGAACAGTTGAAACAATGGATTGAAAGGGACGAATAGGCTCCAGAGAAGGCAAAGACAGTTCCATCTTCGGTCATCAACTTTTTGGGATGCACGTGGGATTATTTGAATTATCTCCAAAAAGAAAAGCAATCAATTGCAAGTATGCAAACTTGTTGCATTTGTGTGAAGAAATCAAGCAAATACAGCCACATTTAGTGAAAAAGTTTTATTGCACCAAGACAGTGCACCAGTTCACACATCCATTATTGCCATGGCCAAAATCAATGGAATTAAAGTTCAAATTGCTTCTTCGTGCACCCTGTTTGCCAGATTTATCCCCCTCTAATTATTTTCTGTTTTGAAACTTGAAGAAATGGCTTGGTGGCAAGATTTGCCAACAATGAAGAGGTGGAGTCTGCAGTGGATGGATGGGTTGTTCTGGGTGGCTCAGTTGGTTAGACACTGGGCTGCTGATCCCAAGGTTGCTGGTTCAAATCTGGCCCAGATAAATGGTTTTTAAGTGTGCTTGAAAACGACAGCTCCATGTCAGTAGATTTACTGGCATGTAAAAACTCTGCAGGACAAAATTCAGGCACACCGGCGACGCTGATGTGATCCTGGCAATTAACAGCATCGTTCAACAAAATAATTGCAGTGGATGGTTATTTTGCAGAGCTCGACGGCTCTCACTCTAAACTGGGTATTGAAGTTATTGAGCATTGCTGGGAAAAGTGTATCGAGCCGAGAAGTGTAGAGAAATAACGATTTTTTCCCCAAAAACTTTTGTGCTTTCTTTATTAGGTTGGGTACTTCTGGGGCAGCCCTCGTATTTTTAATTCTTATAAGTACAAAACAGATATAAATTACAGACCATAAAATGAAGAGCATTACTATTAACTCATACAAAACAGTAAAACATTATTTTGTATGTTACAGAATGCGAGGACGTCAGCTGTTGGACAACGAAGCAATGACTTGTTTAATTGTTTTGGTCTTTGTGAATGAACCAAAGTTGAATACTGGAAGGTTGCATAGAGTTTTGCGTAACTTGTGCTATCATATTCCTACCCGTGAATGGGTGGTAAAGGTACGTTAACCTGAAAATAATTCATTATTAGTAATACTAGTTGAATTTTAAATTTCTGTGTAGAATTGTTCACTATTCTGGTCACAAGTAACACTTAGAAAAATTATTTTCAGACTTCCAGTACGAGCCATATGAAATGTGCACTTCATGTTTCAAATTTGTTGATGTATAAATCGTTGCTTTCCTAAATGGCCAGATTATAGTTATTCATAGTATAACAGAATTATTCAAACTGATACTATATTCGTGCTAATCAAGAAGGTAAAATGCAGTTTCTAACCACATGGTGGAAAGGTCTAAATGAATAGCAAGTGATGGATATGTCATTGTGGTCATAATCTTATATATTTAAACGAGCAATTCTTGTATATATATTCCGTGCAACTTGGAAACGGCTCTAACGATTTTGATCAAATTTTGTATTCAGATAGGGTTTTGCTGTTTAAGTTCAGCTATATAGGTGTAATTCCCGAAAAAACGCAATTTTACATAAAAATAACATTTTTTATTCCCGCTTCTACAGAGCAATTCTTGTATATACTCACGGTATTTCAGAAACGGCTCTAAAGATTTGATTAAATTTTTGTATACATGCATATTACATTCACAGCGTTTTCTTTACTCACTTTTAGGTAACGCATTCACATTTCTATCTCTACTCACTCTTCTATAAACAATTTTCCATAAAAAACGTGATTTTGCAGCAAAAAACATTTTTATCGTCAGTTTTAAAATAAGTCATACCATATTCTATATGTTTGAAATATAAATGCTATTACATTCACACTGTTTTCTCCTCTCACTTTTAGGTAACACATTCATATCTCTTTCTCTACTCACTCATCTACAAATAAGTATACATACAATTTTCTGTATGTTTGAAATAGAGATGCTGCATATTAAATTCAGTGTTTTCTCTACTTACTTTTAGGTAACACATTCACATTTCTTTCTCTACTCACTCTTCTATAAGCAATTTTCCATAAAAAACGTGATTTTGCACCAAAAAAATTTTTATTCACACTTTTAAAATAAGTCATACCATGTTCCATATGTTTGAAATAGAAATGCTATTACATTTACACTGTTTTGGTAAACCTACTAGGTATATTTCGGCACACATGCACGCAAATTGTCACATCATTGTGACAAAAATAATGAATTTTAGTTATTTTCACAGATGTGTTAAAGGAGGTAAGACGAAAGGCCTCAAGTTACTTGCTTACAGCGCTTTGCAAGTTAAATATTAAAAGACCTAATCAGTAGGGACCCAATTTTATGGTGAATAAAAATTGTGAATGTCGGTATAAAATCAAGGTTCAAAGCAGGATAAAGTGGTGAAATAAAATCTCAAATATTAGCGTTAGAGAGAGGAAGAATTGGAACTGAAAAATTCAATGCCACAGCTGGGATTTGAACCACAGATCCTCCGCTTACCAGGTCTGTGGTAAAACACCAACAGTAAGTTTGTTGGCATAAATAAGTAATTAGTGTTACAATTTACATTTCAAATGTTATATGTAGCATGTTCATTGAAATAACAAGAAAGCGTAGTTTCTAAGTTCCCTGTTGTAATATTGGTTATTTTATCAGACCAAATATTGTACACGAAGGAGCTCCTTCACAATCGCCATTAGAAATTGAAATATAGGGACAGACTGTGGCTATCAGTGTTCCATTCTACATTGGACATGAAAGACTGCTTAATTTTGCTCATAGGCCTCTATCAAGCTTGAGGTTCTTTTACATGCTGTAAATGTATGACACGAGACCACTGGCTTTTACTTCCCTTCTGAAGAAAGCCATGCTAAGGATTTCTACGCCCGTGAAAATTCATTACCCTCTTCCGGGTTTGAACCTGCCATCTAGGAACGAGAGGCTAGCATGTTACCCACATTCATTGTCATGGAAACCTTTTCAAGCGCACATGTGCACCTAGCTGTCAGAATGGACTTGATTTAATGTAACTGTAGAATCGTGCACCTTGGCTCTACAGTGCATCAATACACAAAAGCTCAGTGTTAAACTCCCACTATTTTTTGCATTAAATGCATTCCCTATCTACCGCAGCCTTCTGTAAAATATGCATGAGCTTATCGTTCGAGTCTAAGCTACGTGTGTTTGCAGAGCATAGGAAAACCAGTAGAGTGGAGGGGGGTGTTGTCTCCGGCACTTTCATCCAGTGGTGGTGCTGTAGCATGGAAGGTATATCGTTCTATGCATTCACTGAATGCTCACGTGCGCCACTGGTTATCTGTCAACCTACTACCTGGCAAAACCATGAAGTGTATCGGAAAGAATATGAAACTGTTGTTAGCTAATGCTGGATTTCTGACAATGAAGTCATTAATCCTCTTGCTCTCCAGTATTTTTCAACATAAATACTGAGGAGACTTAGCAGTAATAGTAACCGCTTTTTAGAGAGCACCATATTTTTATGTTTTGGCGGTCACATCGCTCTCTCACAACCCCCAGAATGTCTGCAGGACCACACCTGTCATTGGTTTACTGGTCTCACCGACCTGACCGGGAGAATTATCAAAATAAATTCACCGACCATATCCTCTGATTACCGGGGCCCAAATGACCTAGCTGTCGACGGGCCCTTAAACACCACTCACTCACTCACTCCTCTGATTACCAATCAGAGGACGTATTACATGCCATGACAGGTCAGCATGTTAGGGGTTAAGATTTTATAGAGAAATGGAGAGGTTGGAAAAATAAAGACTCTCTAGCCCTCGGGAACCCTAATAGCATCGGGGTCGGAAGAGAACATGAAACTGTGGAGTAGTTTATGTGAGCTTATCACACATACATGGCGAGACAGTGTATGTACACTCTGCTCAGATACAATGATTCCTTCAGGACAGCAATGCCTCACACAGTGACAGGTATGAGAGATCATCTATTTGTGTTTCATTACTGACTGTACTAGTATTTCAATGTTCTAGTAAACAAGATAGCAGGCGATCGCAGCGCTTGACAACCAAGGTCAATATGCCTGGTTGCTTTACCAAGTAGTACCTTCCCTGCCACTCTCATATACCTCTCCTGGTTATTGTAAACATAGTTGTTACTTCCAGCCACACAGAGCTTGAACTCTTGACCTTCACCTCGCATCTGGCTTTCTGTGTTGCAAAAAGCGAAATAGATCTTTGTTTATTCCTGAAATAAATATTTTAACATCAGTTTCACGGAAGCATTGCAATGAAATGTTAAATCACAAACGTTCATTTGGCAAGAAAATATTGCAATAAGTTGTTAATTTTGTGGTAAATAAACACTCAGTTTGCAAGGTGGATTAAAATTTGTATTTAATCACGAGAGTAAACTGTGGTAATTATGTGTGTCGGTCTGGATGGCTCAGTTGTTTAGGCGCTGGCCTACTCATCTCAGGTCGCAGGTTCAAATCCGGCCCAGACCGATGGTTTTTAAGTATGCTTAAAAACAACAGCTCCATGTCAGTAGATTTACTGGCATGTAAAAGAACTCCTGCGGGACAAAATTCCTGCACATTGGCGACGCTGATGTGATCATGGCAATTGACAGTGTCATTAAACAACAAAATGAGTTAAGTGGTAATTATGCGGACAATTGCAATAGAATTTATTCTTGTTGTTGTTAGCTAATGCTGGATTTCTGACAATGAACTCATTAATCCTCTTGCTCTCCAATATTTTTCATCGGTCTGAGTGTCTCAGTAGGTTAGATGCTGGCCTACTGATCCCAAGGACGTAGGTTCAAATCTGGCCCAGACAGATGGTTTTTAAGTGTGCTTGAAAATGACAGCCCCATGTCAGTAGATTTACTGGCATGTAAAAGAACCCCTGCGGGACGAAATTCCGGCACACTGGCAACGTTGATGTGATCCTGGGAATTGACAGTGTGATTAAACAAGTATTTTTTTTATTTATTTTTTTATTATCCAATATTTTTCACTGATGGATTGGGCGCTAGTGGAAATGGCCAGGCATATTTCAAGGTGGTCTTGGGCCATTTCCTCTTGCAGATCACACAGAGGGCAATGGTGAAGAATATATCCCAATTCTGTTCAAATGTTTTGCCAGGCAATCATGTCCTGTAATCAACCTGAAGCTTGCAACTGCCGTTTTTCGAGGATACTCAGGAATTACTGTGTGAATGTTTGGTAGTTCCCATCTTTTATTTTTTTTATTTTTCATAGTAATATTTTGCAATAATTTTTTTAAATTCAGAGTTGTGTAATTTTTTAGTTACATAAAATGGTAGATTAACTATACAAGATTTCTGTACACTGCGGGTACCATTTTTTGCAAGAAAATCAGCTTTCTCATTACCACTCAGTAGTGAGCTGGTACCCATTGGAAGACTAGGTGTTTTTGAAGTGCTGTTAGATGGATAAGGATTTTCCAGCATTCTGTAATTATTGTTTGGTTTTTTTGGTGACAACTTGGAAGTAATTGCTATAATTGCTGCCCTGGAATCTGAGAGAATAACTGCTTGATGAAAATGTGAAAGTATATACAAAAGATTTTGTAGGGCCATTCGAATTGTTTCAATTTCTCCATCAAAGTTTGTAGTTCCATAACTTAAAGATTTGTAATAGGAAAAGAGGTGACACGTGACTCCAGCCCCTGCTCCATCTCGGTTTGATATCAATGATCCATCAGTATAAATATGGAGCCATTCATGTATGGATTGTCTCTAATGCCAATAATTTTAGAACACTAGTTGGAGTATCAGTTTTCTTAACTTCTTCTGTCAGGTGTAAATAATATGTGATGTCTAATGTTTGTGTTGGATTGACTTTATATAAAGTTTTAAAGAATCAATTCTGAAACCTTTTTATTGTGTATTAGCATATTTCGTGTGGTGGCGATCCACCAAAATTGTGTCCCTACTAATCAGGGTTGTTGAATTGAAGAATTGAAGTGTTATGAGTCGTGACCACATGGCTCTCTTAAAATGTACAAAGGTGTGGCAAAGAGAGAACAGGAATGTATTAGCTTTAATGATTAGATATATAAAGTGAATAAGGAAAAAAAGTTCATGTCCCCATTTAATAGAATATTTCAGAAGTATAATTTTGAAGTAACAGTGATTCTTGAAATAGTATTTGTTCTGTTACAGGCTTTGTTGTCCATCATGGACAAGTGCAATGAATGCTACACACAGGAAGGTCATACGGAACCAAGGTCTCACCCAATGTCAAGACGATCTCAGTCTCACCCAGAAACTGCTGCGCACAACAATCCACCCTCATGGCTCAACATTAGCTTAGATGCAGCTTTGGGATGCAGGGCTAGTGTGTTCACTGTGACCAGACACGTCAAGAGGAGCAAGGGTCAGGGAACTGCATCAATAAGGATCCATCCTCAGGCTGCTCCAATTGTGTTCAGGTACTAACAGCATAACTACACTTTCATGTAACAGATCCCTTTATTAGAAATGAGGCCCTTAGAATAGCAAAGGCGTATGCGCCAGAAGCTAGTTTTGAGAAAAATGCAATTAAAATTGTACTCAGTACATATTAAAATCATCTATAGAGAGATTAAAAATTGCTCAGATGTGAATGTAATGCATTAATACTGTTAGTTAGGAATGTAGAATGTTATTTGGCAGATATTTAAGATTTCAGAAGGTTAATTTCACTAACAATATAATTTAAATAACGTATGCTTTCATGTGCATTATAACCAAAACGTTTACTTGTTAAGTTAGCATTTTGCTAGCAATACTTTAACTAATATTGGTAAATATTTGCTCTAATACTAACAAAGAATACTTCTAAAGTGAATATAAAGAAGTGAGTTAACAAAATGTATGTTTAGATCACCAAAGATGATCAAGCTCTGGTCCAAGTTGTGTTGTACCAAGAGGAACCAGAGTATGTTAGTAATGTAAGGTATCGTCATCCGCTGCTGCCTCTTCTTCTACCTCTGGTGTGTGCCTTTACTATATGTTTGGTTTTTAACTTACGTGTCCTTCATTTGTATGTCTCTTTTTGGCCACATGCATTTTGCATTGTTTTTTCTGCATGCAGCGTTTTCTGGGACGACTTACAGATGAGAAATAGAATCACTATCTGCATCACACATAGTGCTAATTAAAAGTAAATCACTACGCTAAATACACTAAAGGTTTGTTCATTGGTATTTTTAGTAAACAACACAACTCCAAAAACATAATGCTAAACAGAAGTTAAAGCAAGAGCTGTAAGCCACTAAAACATATTGCAGCTTTCTTTAAAAGCAACAGACTGAACGAAAGAAATACCCTGTACAGGCAGGAGTACATCTAGGCAAAAACTATTTACAAAACCACAAAAATGTTTAAAAGGTTAAGGAATAACCATTTATGAGGGGTAAAGGCCTGAAAATAAACAGTACCCTCTCTTAAATGATTTATTGGTACATTCTGTTAAAGAGCAACTGTCACAACATAGCGACCGGCTCCGGCGGGCAGGTTGGCTCATACGCCTTTGCTATTCTCGAGATTCGGCTGAAACATGTAAGGTCTAACACCATGCTGTATTCAAATGGAGAATTCGTTCATATCCAGGGCGTATCAGCCATTCACACTTAACAGGCATTAAAAAGTGGGCTTCATACTATGTTGCAAGAAAAACAAAAAATTTGAGCTTTGGCGCTTAAGCCTCTGCTATTCTAAGCACCTCAAATGCGCTTAAAGCTTCTGAGAATTAAGAATTTTGCTCAGTGTACTTTGTGTGACTGTTGAAACTTTTGACCCTGCTGACCCTCTCAGAGTAAATTAAATTATTAGGCTCTTTTCACAGTGAGACACTGGGGATGGTCGCCAGTGACAATCACTGGTGGTTGTGGTGAACACTCCTGTATCACTGGTGTCTGACACTGCAGGTATTGCCAACTGCGATCATGGTATCATCCCATCACTAGTTCCCATCAAATTAATAAACTGTTTTATACTTTCTCTACTACATATAGTAAGTAGAGGAAGTATTGTGTTCCACCCAAAAATTCAATGTCGAGATTTCACTGGAAATATGTTTTGAGGCCCCCTGAATCCTCAAAAAAAAAAAGTATTTTTTAGAATATATGAACAGAATGTATGTATATATGAACAGAAAAACTCAAAAATGAAAAGTTGGTTAAAAACCAAAGTTGATATTTAAGTTTAATGTCTTAAGGACGCAACACAAAGATTTTGAAGAAAATTGCCCCACCTTAAACTAAGCTTTATATGTAGAATTTTAATTAGCTTGTTGTGTTCAGTAGTTTGCCTGTGTCATGGAGACTACTCTTTTCTTTAAATATTTCTATGCTTTACCTCACTATTCATTGAGAGAAATTGTCACGGAGTGCTAAAAATTTTAAATGTCAAAAGTCAATATGGTGGCCGGTGTTTTCTGCATGTTCCACGATGGCAGATTTTTCTGGTTGAGAGAGTTTCATGTTTATGTTCCTTTTTCCTTGTGTTGATAGATCTGCCTGTTTGACCTACGTATGACTCACTGCAATCACAAGCAATTTTATAAACACCTGGATTATTTTGCAAAGGGTTCTTATCTTATCGCGTATCTCATTACGAGGAGGTTAGGTTGGCTCGGTTGCAAATTGACCACTGCACTTCTTCACACGGTTACCTATTTAAAAGGAACCCTGCTGCTCTTGTCCGCTGTGCAACAACCTTTTGTCAGTCCATCATGTGCTGCTACTGTTTCTCTCTAGCCCCTCTTCAAGACTCTCTGCAGCTGCCTGCCAGACTTGCAGAGGTCTTGGTGGAAGACAAAATAGCGGTAGAAAGAGTTTTAGCAGGGTGCAACATGAGTTTGAGGATTTGAAGCTTTATACAACTAATTTTTTATACTCTTTTACATATTTATAACTTTGTCTTAATTTTGGCTTTTGCCATTGTGTTGTCTTAATTTTGGCTTTTGCCACTGTGTTGTATATTTATATATTTTCCTTCTCCATAAAAGATGGGAACTACCAAACATTCAAACAGTGATTCCTGAGTATCCTCGAAAAATGACAGTTGCAAGCTTCAGGTTGATTACAGGACATGATTGTCTGACAAAACATTTGAACAGAATTGAGATATGCTCTTCACCACTCTGTCCTCTATATGATCTGCAAGAGGAAATGGACCAAGACCACCTTCAAATATGCCTGGCCACTTCTAGCGCCCCATCCATCAGTGAAAAATATTGGAGAGCAAGAGGATTAATGACTTCATTGTTAGAAATCCAGCATCAGCTAACAACATATTTTCCTTTTCCAATATTGCAGAGCAAGAGGATTAATGACTTCATTGTCAGAAGTCCAGCATTAGCTAGCAATATTTTCCTTCTTTAGTAGTAATTTTATTTTTTATTGAAGTTTATATCAGGCTATTGCCATGAACTGTTTTTTTTTTAAGGATGCTGATGACCATGAAGTTGAGTGCCCTTAAACCTACAACTTCTTTCCTTATCTTTGACACCTGCCACCGCATTGACTTTAACAATTTAACAATTTTAGCAAACTGTGACAATTTCTACAAATAGTAAGGGAAAACATAGAAGTATTTAAAGAAAAGATCAGTCTCAACCATGACAGGCAAACCACTCAACACGATATGGAAGACCCTATTAGCAGGTCAACTTCCTACTGGAGGAGAAGGAACCAATAGGATTATGAGTGGGATGGGACGAGGCCAATCAGAAAAAAACTAAATTGATTTGTTGTTTAATGACGCTGTCAATTGCCAGGATCACATCAGCGTCGCTGGTGTGCCGGAATTTCATTGTGCTGGAGTTCTTTTACATGCCAGAAAATCTACTGGTATGGAGCTGTCGTTTTTAAGCACACTTAAAAACCATCTGTCTGGGCCGGATTTGAACCTGTGACCTCAAGATCAGTTGGCCAGCGTCTAACCAACTGAGCCACCCAGACCTACAGGTCAATCAGAGTTGGCAGTGACTAATTGGATGGATTTTTTGCAGTTGCCCATTGAAGAAACCGAACATAGCTTTGCAGCGAAACATCAGCATAATTTTAAGTTTTTAATTTCTTAAAAAAGCCAAGAGGTGGCCTATACTGGAAATAAGAAAGAAGTAATGGACAAAGGCCGTGGAAGTCCACGTAATCATCTAAAAAGCTGCATTGTTCTAGAAGTGGCTAACATATAAACTGAAGTACATACATAGCCATACACTCTAGAACTACAAAGGCAAAAGTAAGAGGAGAAGCCAGTTTAAAAATATATATATTGCATTAAAATTATAAGAAATAGTTTTAAAGTGAATAATTAAGTTGGCAATACCTGTGATTTCAGTTAAAACATGACATGTCATTTCATTAATATTCAGACCTTGCTTATGACAGATTTTTGGAAACTTTATTAACAGTCCTATTTCCTGAATTAAAATCAGGTTGTATGATTAATTTGTACTATAGCATTTGTGTTAATTTGGCATTGTCTTTACAGGCACACATTGGAAGTTCTTATATCCTTGGCCAAGAGTTTTCCGGATCATTTCCTAGTTCCTTTCAAAAACAAAGAAGACAAGAAGCAAGCAGCAGCAAGGCAGAAAAGCACATCTGAAGAAACCAAAGCGACCGTCCCATCTGAGCCTCCAAGCTTTTGGGACATGTTGCTCAAATTAGATAGTATGTCAACCACAAAGAAGGGCAAGAGCGTTGCACGAGCTCACAATGCTTCACCTGCAAACAGTCAACCAGTAACACCTGCACAGTTGTTCGAAGTGTCGGCATTTGGTCGGCTACTAAGCATGTTGGCATCACCTGTAGTGAAGCGAAGTACTTTACTGACAGACAAACTCTTGAGACTTCTGTCTCTAATTTCCATTGGACTTCCAGATTTGGGTCCTGTATATCTTCATAAAAATGAGCCATCTACCTCAAAGAAAGCTTATGAAAAAGATCAAGCCGTTCCTGTGCCTGAGCAATATCTGAAGCTAGCAATTGATGTTCTTACATCTAAAAGCTGTTCTGAAGAAGGCCTAGAAGATGCTACAGGCCTTCTTCTCAACATGGCTAACTGTCCAAACCCTACCCGAGATAATGTAAGTTGAATTTTCATTGTTCATTTTAAATCACTCTTTGTTGTAAAAAGTAAGTTTAAGTGTGTGATCAAATCAACCTGGTATAATTTTGAAGGGTGTTATTTTGAAGTCCACAAATTTAGAACAATTCTGGGTTAATAAAAGGTAGCATTAATATTATTCTAAGTTAAGATGAAATTTAATGGAAATCCTATTAAATTATTTAATATTGCATCTAAGAACATACGGTAAAAATTGTTTTATGTTCCTGCCATTTATGCAGTTTTGTCATTCCCAGTTTACCTTTTACCTATTTATCTTTTTCTTTTCTTTATCTTATACTTTGGATATACAATTTCCATTGCACAGTAAAAGGTTGATAGGCAAGTTATGTCGTGTTGAGAAAACACTTCTGAAATGTCCCTTCTTTTGAACTTGAAAAGTTGGCAGCCCTAATGCAGTTTTTTGTGCCATGCATACCAGTATAAAGCTACTGCTTTACACCAGTTTACTGATTTATTCTAATCCAAGATCATTGCTAACAATGTTTTATTTTTGTAACATAAATAAGCTCGAAATAGCTAAGCATTGTCTATACATTTTATAAAAATAGTTGTCTGTTACTATATTACCATACATCTTCCAAATGAAAAGTAGTTCTTCATTAAAATATGTAGGCTTTCACAGCCGGCGTCGAAATTATAAGATGAAATATCTTCCAGACTGTTCTGCCAAGGTCAGCTGGAGATTGGTGTTCCAGATGTTTCGTTTATAGCTGCAGTAGACATCCTCAGTGACACTACCACTGTCTAAGTCTACTTAGAGGTGTTGCTGCATCTGATCCAGATACAGACAGTTATACTCGTTGCAAAAGTTTAAGGCATGTGAACGCTGGTCAATGCTCAAGCAGGGTGCTGTTGCCAAGCGTAGTGCGTGTACCGGCAGAGGTTCTGTACATAAGAGCACGTGAGATGCGTGGTAGGAGGGGCAAGCTTAGCATTCGCTGGAGTCTGCAGTATGGCCTGCCTCCATATACCTTAAACTTTTGTGGAGATTATAATGGATCAGGACAGTGATACCTTCTAAGAGACTTCGACAGCGCCACTGAAGATGTCTACTGCAGCTGTAGACGAAACATTTGGAACACCAATCTCCAACAGACCACGGCAAAACAGTGTGGAAGATATTTAGCAGAGAGTCCTGAAGTTTTGAGTATTTAAACCTAATGCACAGTAAACCAGGAACTGTTATCATACAGCAACAGTAAGCAAATAAATGAGATTCACAACCGAGAAAGGAAATCCTATATGTAGATATATTGAGCGTATATTAAAAACAGTATTGAATTTGAGCTTGCAGATTTGATTACTTACAGCTAACCAATTCAGTGTTTTTCATTTCTCTTCTTCAACAAACATAATGCAGATTACTAAGCATTATTTCATTTCCAATGGCTACTATTTACATATTTGTATCTGGCTATACTTTGTCAATCACAATCTCTAAATACTTAGAGTACATGTAACGTGAAGCCCTAGACCACAGGTTTGCTATCTCAAATTGATTGCCTATGAACCATCAGTTATTACCAGTAAAATCCAGGCAGTGTTATTCATTTACAGCCTATAAATATATATAAGAAATTTAACACATGGGTACCTGTGTTTAGTTTTTTGTGTAATTGCTTATTAAACCTACTGTTTATATTCGGTAAGATAGATTATCCATTTTCAGTTGTTGTAGTGTTTAACGCCCGCTTTTACTACTACGGCACCACAGGCGGTGACACATGACACATGGAATGAAGATGGAGCACCGGTGCAACGAGATGGCAGGGGAAGCTGGAGCACCCGAAGAAAACCCGCCCTGACACCACTTCGTCCACCACAAATACCACATGCGGGTCCCTGGGATCAAACCCGGGCCACCTAGGTGGTAGGCAAGCACGCTAACCACTCGGCCATGGCACCGCCTGACATCTTTATCACTTTGTTTTAATTCTGGCTTTTGCCACCCTGTTTTGTATATTTATGTATACTTATTTTCCTTTTTCTAGTAATTTTATTTTTTATTAACGTTTATATCTGGCTTTTGCCATGATTTGATTTTTAAGGGTGCTGATGACCTAGTTGAATGCCCTTAAACCTACCTCTCCTCCCCCAGTTGCGACTGAACCTACGCTACCACTGAAGATGTTCACCGCAGATGTGGACGAAACATCTGTACATTGAAACTCCAGCGGACCACAGCTTATGAGCCCGGAAGATTCCCCAAGTTATTCTGACTCCAGCCATGAAAGCTTACGACTACTTACCATCATTTTCAGTTAACCTCCAATCCACCCCTCCATTGTAATGGATAACCGAGGTTCTACTGCATAAGCATATATTACACACATTCTGCCCATTGGTGTTCCAAATGTTTCATTTATGAAATTGTTACAGATATTAAGACTTCTGCTTGGCGGCACCATGTCATTGGCAGACATGGTGACAGAACACATTGCAGCGCTGCTGCGAGAATTGAGAGCTATGAACAGAGAAATGAAAAAGCAGTACAGTGATGAGGCACCTATGATGGACCGACCAACAAAGGGCATTTTGCAAGACAGGTATGTTAATCAGTGTAATAAGGTTAACTATAGGGAAAAGGAAGCAAGGTAAATCACTTATCCAAAGTGGAAAGTGAAGTTAGACTAATAAAACTTCTGTGTTTTCCCAAAGAAGGCTTTCAAGGTAGATGGTTTACTTTTTTCACTACAGCCTGATTCCCTGTATCAGTATTTTATTTATTAGTTTTCAATTTTATGGCAATGTTTTATCACCCCTGCTAGTATTTAGTACCTTTATACAATAATATGCGCTTCCAAGATGGCGACGGCTGGAGTTTTAACACGGCATATGCACCAAAAAATGTGCAATAATAGTGGAAATATTTATCGTAATTCTAATACAGAGTAGAGTGCTTTAGTTAAAAACAGTAGTGTAAACGACAGGAGTAAAGGGAAAGTGATGCATGGTGGTGGAGAAGAAAAAAAGCAACAAACTGTGACCATGCGTGCAACCGTAACACGGGAAAATGGCGATAGTGAAATTATAGCGTCACTCCATACAATAATAGACATCCAAAATAACGAGTTGAAACGTGTGCAGGAGGAAATGAGAGCAATGAAAAAGGAAAATTATACCCTGAAGATACAGTTGGCGCAAGTTAGCAAAGCAGAAATGGAGGCTTCTAAGGCTTCTAACCAACAAATGCCTGACGGATTCACGAAGGTGGTTCATACGAGAAGCAGACATGTGCGAAGGCATTCTGAGCCAGATAGGAGTATGGCTGAGAACAAAATCAAGGAAATCCATTGTGTAGTACAGACATTAAATAAATTTGAAGCGCTAAATGTTCTTAAAGAGGTTATGGATACCTCCGCAAGTAAGCAATCTGCGTATCGCAGCTCCAGGTGCCCCAAATTACAGACTGAGAGAAACCGGGAGAAAAAACCTAAAGTTTTAGTGGTAGGTGACTATTAACCTCTTGAGGGATATTGACGTGAAATCACGTCCATTTAAAATGACGGATGAGCGATAACACGTCCTGTGCGTTTAAGCATTTAACCCTTATTTATCCCTTATCCAACTCAACTTATTATAATTTTCCCTTTATGAAACATTTTAGTAAGGTCTATATACTTTATTGGCTTACCTTAATATGTTCGTCCTGCAGTGATTTACCTCAAAACAGGGATAAACTCACAAGGGTACGTACATCTCCACATTCGCGAATTCCCTTCTTGTAGCACACGAAACACTTTCGAAATGGGCGGGACTTCTTTGCTGTTGGTGGTATCCTTTTAGGATAATGTTTTCCTTGAAGTCTGAGGGGTGCAGGGGTTTTGGATTTTCAACCCCCAACGTGGTATTGTTCAATTAGGCTGCGATCTATTTATAGTCGGAAGTCAAGGTTGGTCATTGTCCTGTGTGGGTTTAGAGCGCTCCAAATTACCAAACAATTGTATATGGTTATATCCAGTTGGTGCAAAAATATCTTTTTACACCACTTCTCCCTTCAGCTACAAGCAGGAAAGAATACGTATGTATTTCAACAAAGAAAGACACGGACTCTACTAAGTTACGAAACTTGCGTAAGCAAAAGTTGCAATGTTGATCTATTCTGATGACTCAAGAGACCACGCATACAGTAG
Source organism: Tenodera sinensis (assembly GCA_030765045.1). NCBI lineage: Eukaryota > Metazoa > Arthropoda > Insecta > Mantodea > Mantidae > Tenodera > Tenodera sinensis. The sequence continues at coordinate 16,305,694 of CM060964.1, read as the reverse complement.
CGCTTTATTACACAGTATGCTGACGCATAAGCCACACATACAATGGGTGTTTCCTTACTGTTTCCTTCCGAGAACTTATATTAGATGCGTTCGACAGAGCAAAGTTGACTTTTCACCACAGTGAAACAAAATTGTGCCATTTCAACGTTTTGTAAATACAACTCAACTTTGCTGATGACGTACATTTATACTGCATATAACGAGTTTTATACCAGTTTTTGTTTCATTAAAATAACTTAATATTTACACAAAATACAGCTGTGTATATACGAAGCACTTTTAGCACATTTAACAATTTAAATGCTAGCAGTTCTCGGCTCGCAGACGTTTTAAATGGCCATCGCTCAAGAGGTTAAAATTTGCTGGTGAAATTTGTAGGGACAAAGGATATGACGTCCGATGTTTTCCGGGAATCCGGGCTACAGAACTAAAACATCAAATTGAGCAAATGAACCTCGAAAAAATCGGACCGGAAGTTGTGGCTCTACATGTCAGAACAAATAATGTGAGAAATGGAGTTTGTGCCGAAGAAATTATGGGGGAAATTATGGATATAGTGCAGACTATCAAATAGTAATAATAATATTTTGTTCTTTAACAACGCTGTCAATTGCCAGGATAACATCAGTGTCGCCGGTGTGCCAGAATTTTGTCCCGTAGGAGTTCTTTAACATGTCAGTAAATCTACTGACATGGAGCTGTCATTTTTAAGCACACTTAAAAACCATCGGTCTGGGCCTGATTTGAACCTGCAACCTTGGGATCAGTAGGCCAGCGTCTAACCAACTGAGCCACCCAGACCGACACAGCAGACTATCAAGCAGCGACTTCCAGAAGCAAAAGTGGTTGTAAGTGGCGTATTGCGAAGAAAAGGCATGAGTAATAGAAGAATATTTCGGATCAATGGTGAAATAAATTGGATGTGTAAGGTGAAAGACTGTGAAATGGTAGATGGAAACTGGTGGCTAAGTGACAGTGACTATGCTAAAGATGGGGTGCACTTGAACAAAAGAGGTGTTTTCATATTTGGTAATTTATTGTGTAACACTATATCCTCTGTTATGTGTAAGGGAAACTGAAGGTAGGTAGTGAGGATGTTACATCAATGCCCATGGTAAAAGGTTCAAATAACTCAGTAAATTATTCATGTAGAATTAGAGAACAAAATTATAATGTGCTAAAAGTATTTCATTTAAACATACAGTACATACAATCCAAACTGTTAGCACTATCACAAATATTAAATGATATAGATGCAGATATATGCATTATAACTGAGCATGGTGCAAAGAGTGAGGAAATTTGTAACATCAAGAATTATATTGTAGCTTCCAAATTTTGTAGATCTCAATATAAAAGTGGTGGGGTTATGATATACACAAAGCTGGAAATAAAGTTTACTGCACTAAATCTAAATAATCTATGCATAGAGAAGGTTCTAGAAGCGTCAGCCATTAGAATTGCTACAAATATTGGAAATGTTACTGTATTTGGAGTATATCGCTCACCCTCATCTCCCGTTAATGAATTTATAACACAACTGGAAATTATACAACAATATTCAAAGAGAGATGCTAAAGTTATCCTAGCAGGAGATCTTAATATTAATTTAGACCCTAATGATAAATCGTACAAAAGCCTAAAAGAGGTGTTTAATTCATATAACATAAAAGATTTAATACAAGAACCCACTAGAGTAACTGGTAATACCTCATCTACCATAGACCATATTGCATCAAATTTAACAGAAATATCTTCTGTCGTGTTAGAAACTCATATTTCTGATCACTATGCCCAATTAACTACCTTTAATGTAGCTTACCATGGGCTAGACAGTAAAGAAAGAAGAATTGTGAGGGATTTAAGTAATGAAAATTTAAACAATTTAACAAATAGTTTACCTGAAATAGATTGGGAAAGTGCATTAGGTGAGTGTGGTAATGTAAATGATAAATGGAGTCAATTCTATAATTTATTTAAATTGAATTTTGATGCTACATGTCCAAAAATAAATGTGGATGTAAACAATATTGGAAGGAAAAGAGTAAAATTACCTTTAACAATGATGAAACTGAAAGAAAAAATGAAAGAGATGTATATTTTGTATAAAAGTTCATCACTTGAATACTACAAAAATAGATATAAAGCAGTTAGATGTATCTCAAGAATTTAAAAGCTGTTAAAATTGATGCATATAGAGAGAAGATGCGGAAGTCAAAAAATGTCAGCAAAACAGCTGGGGGTGTAATAAATGAAGCTAGAAGATATACTGGTTTACATGAAAATATAAAATTAAACCTAAATGGGGATGTGGTTAATGATCCTGTTACTATAAGCCAAAAGTTTGACTATTTCATAAATATGCCCACGCACCCAGCTAGTGGGGGAAATTCTGTAAATGTAAACACTACAAGCAATTACTCCTTCTTTCTCAAACCAGTCACAGAAGATGAAATCATTAAGATAATCAATAACTTACCAAATAAAAAGAGTAGTGGGTGGGATGAAATTAGCTCATTTTTATTAAAAAGATGTAAAAGTATATTTGCAAAACCATTAACTCAATTAATTTCTCAATAGAACAGGGACAGTTTCCAGAAATGTTGAAATTAGGAATAATTAGGCCGATATTTAAAAAGGGAGATGAATTAAGTATTGATAATTATAGACCTATAGCTTTAACATCTGAAATAGCCAAATTGTTCGAAAGGATTTTGTTGTTAAGATTAGATAACTACTTGAGTAAATTTAATATATTACAGAACTTTCAACATGGATTTAAAAAAGGGAGATCCACCATTTCAGCTATTATTCAGTCCATACATGAAATAATTGAGAATCTAGAAAATAATGAGACGGTCAGTACATTATTTTTTGATTTATCTAAGGCCTTTGATTCCGTCAACCATAATATTTTAATTAGTAAATTGGAAAACTATGGCATAAGAGGATTACCCTTGGATTTAATTCATAGTTATCTGATTGGAAGAAAGCAGTTTACCGAAATATCGTACAAAAAAGGGAGATACATACAAAAAGTAAAATCAGATTTGAAAACTGTGAAGTATGGTGTATCGCAAGGGACAGTGTTGGGGCCTTTACTGTTATTATTTATATTAATGATATTAAAAATCCCCTGAATACTTCAGTGGTAACTTACGCAGATGATACCACAGCTGTATGTTGGTATAAAACGGTAGAAGGATTAAATAATACCACTTCCTGTTGTTAAATTACTTTAAATCAATAAATCTACACTGCAACATGCAAAAAACTAAAATGATGCAATTCAATAAAAATGGTTGTAATATGACACTAAAAGTAGATAGTAACAGTATTCTTGAAGCAAAAACGCACAAAGTGTTAGGTCTTATTGTTGATAATAGGCTAACATGGGCTGAACATATATGTGGGAAAATTAGTAAAACAGTATATCTACTTAGATACTTCAGCAATTACAGTGACGGTGGTAATATATTGAAACTAATATACTATGGATGTTTCTATCCACACATACTTTATGGGATTGAAATCTGGGGTGCTGCTCCAAAAACGCATATGGACAAATTGATTATATATCAAAAGAAATGTATCAGAATCATGTTTAACCTAAAAGCAAGGGAATCATGTAAGGAAACCTTTATCAATAATAAACTACTTACCATCTACTCTCTATGCATTCAGAGCAATAATGTATGTAATAGATAAGTTTAAACCAATCAAAAACAACCAAATTCATGAACACTATACAAGAGGAAACATGGGCTATTTTAGGCATAGTGTGAATAAAAGTGTATCTCTAAAAGATGTATATTTTTCTGGAATCACGCTTTACAACAAACTACCACAAGACATTAAATCTGTAGCTGAAGTTTCTAAACAGCAATTTGAAAGGAAGTTGAGGATGTATCTGATTAATAAATGTTTATACGACTTGAAGGAAATCTGAGAAACCAGTTTGTAAATATGTAATTGTATTTCTGACATATCCAAAATCATATGTATGATAAACTGGTTGAAATAAATATTATTATTATTATTATTATTATTATTATTATTATTATTATTATTATTATTATTATTATTATTATTATTATTATTATTATTATTATTATTATATACATTTACAATGGCAACAAACGTACTGTTGGTGTTTTTTAAACATACGAGCCGTGTGTGGGGAAAGTTTGTGAGGTAGAATTGGAACTGAAAAATCGACTGTGACAACTGGGATGTGAACCACAGACCCTCCACTTACCAGGTGGGTGCTCTAACCATTAAGCTACTGTGACAACCTGCCAGAATGGCATTGAATTTTCCAACAAATTCGTATTTCTCCCGTGAAATTAGCATCTGAAGGTTATTTAATTCCGGGGCATAAAGTACTTCTAATAGTAAGTCACCATTGGGGTAATTGTCTCTGATGTGAGACTGCCTTTGTGGTTTCCCAGGAGAAATACGAATTGGTTGGAGAATTCAATGTCATTCTGGCATGTTGTCACAGTAGCTTAATGGTTAGTGCACCCACCTGGTAAGCGGAGGGTCCTTGGTTCAAATCCCAGCTGTAGCATTGCATTTTTTGGTTCCTACCTCTCATACATTTACAAGTGGTAATGTAACATTTTGTGAATTAGGCTGCTCATACTTTAGTTGCATGTATAGGCCTCTCAGTGCACAGAGGTTTCTTGCAAGTACAGCCTGGCGACTCAAGCTTGGCTCAACTCGCATGCAGTTGAGAGAAGAAACATAGAATTGAGGAAGCATGTGTTGAAAGATTGCTTGCTTATCAGTGAAATAGTTATGAGCAATACACCTAACTGAATTATAATGGAGCAATATGCTCCAAAGATTACCGAAAGTACTTTAAATCAGGATAGGAACTTAATTTTGAAAGTCATGGTAATAGGGCAGAATGCCTCATCTGCGGTACAATAATTGCATGTGTTGTTGTTGTAGTGTTTAACGCCCGCTTTTACTACTACGGCACCGCAGGCAATGACACTGATGATACATGGAATGAAGATGGAGCACCGGTGGAATGAAATGGCGGGGGAAACCGGAGCATCCAGAGAAAACCCGCCCTGACGCCGCTTCGTCCACCACGAATACCACATGCGGGTCCCTGGGATCGAACCCGGGCCGCCTAGGTGGTAGGCGAGCGCGCTAACCGCTCGGCCACGGCGCCGCCAATTGCATGTGTAAAAAGATCTATTGAAAGTATTGAAAGACACTATAACAGAGTCTACAGTAAAAACACATGGTGAAATCATAGGAGACACTAGAGAGAAACAATTAAAGAGGTTGCTACATCTTGCAGAAAAGCATTCTTTATCCAAAAATGAGGTTTGTACGGTGCTGTCTAAATCATTAAAACAAAAGATTAGAATTGGTCATAAAAAATCAAATTAACTATAATCGCTCCACCCTTAGATCCGCACTTGAAGTAGACACAACTAACTCACGGTACACCAAAACCGAAGCACACTATAACATATAGTACCTGAAATATTGGCAATTATCTGTGAGTTTTCAAGATGTATGATAACTCTGGTGAGGACTACCTGAATGTAACGCAATAGCAGCGATATTCCTGAAACTCCTGAGTAAATATCGTTCTGTTGCGTCATAAACACGAGGTATGAGTCCACGTGGAGTTTGGTTGTATTAGTCGCAGGTAATATGAGCACCTGGTTATTGCAGAAGGATACAAGGTGCAGATCTAAGGCTGTATGGAGTATAGTTCAACACTGTACATAAGCACTATGCAGCGAGGATAAAACAGTGCTGAAAATGAAGAATAGGGAGACAACAAAGCAAGTGAGGCAAGAAAGAGCAAATGGAGGTTTGCACAAAGCTCAACTTTTCATAGTTAAGTTTTGCACCTCGTACCATGTGATGCACTGGTGCGTACATCCTGAGAGCCCGTGGTTTAGAGCCTTTGTAACTAATTACCATTATTATTGCTCCTGCTGCTGCTGCTGCTGCTGCTGCTGCTGGTGCTGGTGGTGGTGGTGGTGGTGGTGCTGCTGGTGCGGCAGCTCCGGCTCCTATTATTATTATTACTATTATTATCATCATCATTATTATTCTTCCTTCTCTTGTTCCTCCTTTGGGCTGTTAACCATTTACTGTTCACTCTTCTAGAAATTTTCCCATTGTAACAATTTCTTCTCTACTATTCACTAACATTTTAATTGCTGTTATGTCTTGTGGTAATTTATTCCATATCTCACTCCAAATAGTATCCCTCCACCTTTTAAAAATTTACAAGTAAATATATGACTTGCATCATACTGAAACAAGTAGAAAAACTGAAAGGAACAGATATCTATCAATAAAGACCTATCATATGACCAAATGCAGCTAATTAAGAAATCCAAGAAAACAAAAAGTGAGGGGAAACAGGCATACATCCCAAGGTTAAAACTATGGGCAGATGGACAAATTGTAGAGGCAAGAATGAACCAACAGACACTGTAGTGGAAACCCGAGGAGCAACGAGACAGAAAACATGGAAAATTAATAAGTCGGGTAAGGTTTTTTCCAAAGTTTTCCCTTACCCTGAGAAGACGAATATTGGGTAACAAAGCTCCATGGACCTCGGGCTCATTTGAGCATCATTTCACACCATTCATTCACCGTATGATGGAGGACATTAATTTAAAAAAAAAATTATTGGATTCGAAGAAATGGTGAGATGGGAACACCATGACTAGCTCAAGGACAGTCACAAGAGAGAAAAAAGAGGGGAAGGCCGTATGCGACAAGATTACAGAGAAGAAAGAAACTAGTTGGTGTATGGAGAGGATAAAAGGAGCAGAAGTCATGTCACAGCAATTCCCAGAGAATGAAGCAAACGATGAGGATTTAGTGAGTGGTCGTGAAGGCAAAGACACAGGGTTCTTCATTCAAAATCAAACGGAGCGCATGACGTTTCGCCTCTCCCATGACCTTGCCAGATTTCCACACTACTGGCTGCCATTGTGTGCGCTGCTAGTTCATACTGGGCCTCTAAAATTCCACATTGCATTCAAGAAATCCCTCATGATCGGAGAGTTGGAGCTTGGTGTGCTCTTAGTGGTAGACGCATAATCATTCCGACATTCTACAAGCAGACTAAATGCAGAGAGGTACCGAAATGACATTTTGACCCCATTTTCTCATGAACTGACAGAAGAAGAGAAATCATATGGGTGGTTTCAACAAGATTCTGCTACTTCCCATACAGCAGAGGAGTCCATGAATAAAATTAGGGAAGTGTTTGAAGATAGTGATTAGTGCTGGTGTATAGACCTCTCATTCCCCTGATCTAACAGTGTGATTTTTACTTGTGGGGTAACCTGAAGTCAAAGTTTGACACAAATCCTCATACATTGGAAGAACTAGAACAAAATATTAGAAATGAAATCAGAAACATTACAGTGGCCCAACTTAATTGTGTGAGTCAGAATGTATTCTCTCGATATAATGCTTGTTTAGCCAAGGGACATCATTTGCAGCATCTTCTATAAGGTAAGAGTGTTATACATGCTTTATGCGCTGAGTTTATGAAGGAGCAAAGTCGGCTGTGGCACACCCAATCGCGCACAGGCAAAATGCTGTGCACCCGTTAGGTTTTAAATGAAGAATGCTGTATTAGTGAAAATTGCTCAAACAGCAAACTACTCTCACACCAAAGGGGCAATTTCAAAGATAAGTGGAAATAAACCAAGTAAACAAGAAGACATGGTGTATTAGGAAGTGGAATGGCAGGATAGCGATATGGGCATTGCATTATAAGAGATGGTGGAAGGATGAACAGGAAACACATGTGCATATATAAAAAAGTGATATTTTACAAAAGTGAGTATCAGATAATAAACCTGTGTTAGTATTTATGAAATCAAACCAAAGAGAAAAATGTTTTCCCGCGCCATGTGACAAGGAGAAACAAATGATTAAGTTAACTGCAGTCAGGGGTTGGTAGAAAGGATAGACGCAAAAGTTTAGGGATAAAATGAAGTAGGAATTATAAAAGTGAAAGTTAAATGAAGGAAAGAGGTGGAAGTGACACAGAGATAAGAAAGTGTATGAGTGAGCTGTGGGAAATAATTTGCAAATGTTTAAGAAACAGAAAAGAAAAATGTGGGGGAGGATAAACTTAGAATGAAACGAGTAATTTTATAAAGAATTTAAGAAGTATAAGGAAAGTTAATGAGAAAAATGACTCAAAAGTAAAAAGAAGAGACAGATTTGAACGTCATAAACATAAGTTCAGGAATAAACAATAGCACAAGTCAAAAAATCAAGTGCAGGGAACTTCAAAGGGCTGTCCAAGGACCAAGGGGCTTGGACCCAAGTTCATGGTCAGCCCAAGATATAGTATTAGTTAATGCATATTTATAATACAAATTTCTGAGAACATATTGTGACATGGCTTCTCCATGTCATTAAGACTCTTTGATTTTCAAGGAGGTTACCAGAGACAGTTTTGAGTTGTTGAAGATTAAGAGACAGAAACTAGTATGGTGTGTTAGGTTTGGAAAGATTAAGAGACAGAAAGGAGTAGTATGGCTGTACTTGAAGCCTGAGAAAATAAAAAAGAGTTGTTAAATTTGTTACATTTGGTGTCAGAAGTGGGATGGAGGGAGATTCGGAAACCAGGATGATGGCAATGATGAAAGAATTATTTGCCAAAATGGAAACGAGAAACGACAACCTCGCTGCCGAGCTGAAAGAGATGAAGACGGAGCTATCGGCGAAAATTGACGGGCAACTGGCTGGCGTGACGGAAGGCGTGGAAGAACTCGGCGAAAAGGTGGAAGACCTCTGCCAGCACGTGGACGTCGTGGAGGACGACGGGGAACGTCTTGGCGCCCTGGTAGTAAGAGTTGACGAGAGCGTCAAAGTACTGGATGCCAGGGGCAGACGGAATAGCGCGGAGCCGGGGAGGGAGCACCTAGTGGCCGAGGCGACAGTTGCGCCCGTTTCGGATGATATGAGGGAAAACGTGGAACAACTCGGCGAACGGATTGGCGTGACGGAAGACGTGGAACAACTCGGCGAACGGATTGGCGTGACGGAAGACGTAGAACAACTCGGCGAACGGATTGGCGTGACGGAAGACGTGGAACAACTCGGCGAAAAGGTGGAAGACCTCTGCCAGCACGTGGACGTCGTGGAGGACGACGGGGAACGTCTTGGCGCCCTGGTAGTAAGAGTTGACGAGAGCGTCAAAGTACTGGATGCCAGGGGCAGACGGAATAGCGCGGAGCCGGGGAGGGAGCACCTAGTGGCCGAGGCGACAGTTGCGCCCGTTTCGGACGATCAGCAGGGAAGCGCACAAGCAAACGAGCAACACGCGAGAACCGACTTGGCGTGTGACATGGGGGGACCGTCGGGGCCATCCAATCACCTGACGCATAGTGCCGTGAACGGAAGAATGGTGGACATCATCGTGGACGGCAGGATACAGAAGAGGCCGTGCCGAGCACGAGTGAACACGAGTGCAGCGGTGGACGCGACTCGCGCGGATGTGGTGGGGTTTGTTGCCGGACCCATCGGAAGCAAGGTGGCTGCGAAGGTGCGCCAGAGAGGTCGGCGGACATGGTACCCAGTGAGCCGTTTCAAAGTGCGCAGGATGGCCCGTCAACACACCAGGAAGAAGGGCAACTGGACGAGGGACCGTCAAGACCGGCGGTACTGTTGCAGAATTTCGAAGCAGGATGGCATACATCGTCCTACCTGGACCAAGGGACACTATCCAACAGCGATACCTAGGATCGTGCCCCCTGGAGAGCGAGGTCCTACTGGCCCTCAAGGTTTACAAGGATTCCCTGGCCCTCAGGGTCTGGTAGGCTTGCCTGGAATGAAGGGTGAACGTGGATTCCCAGGAATGAAAGGTGAACAGGGCAATCCAGGACCTCCAGGACAAGCTGGTGCACCAGGACCTGAAGGACCTAAGGGTGACTCAGGCTCTCAAGGACAACATGGAGCTCCAGGACAACCTGGTCCACAGGGCCCTCCAGGAGACAGAGGACTTCCAGGATTACCCGGCCCAACAGGACCTGCTGGCCTCAGAGGTCAGAGAGGTGCACAAGGTGAGACAGGTCCACCAGGGAAGCCAGGCAGTGAAGGACCTCCAGGACCACAAGGTATTGCAGGACCTCTAGGACCACCGGGACCAATTGGAGAACAGGGACCAGAGGGAGCACCAGGTAAAGCAGGAACACCTGGTATTGCAGGAAGACCGGGAGATAAGGGACCTGTAGGACCTTCAGGACCTCCGGGAACTCCAGGGGCACCAGGTCTTCCAGGGCCACCTGGTCCAAATGGACCTCCAGGACCAGCAGGAGAACGGGGTCTTCGAGGAGAAACTGGACCACAGGGTGTAGAAGGGCCACAGGGAGCTAGAGGAAAGCCAGGACCTCCAGGGCCAGAGGGAGGTAAGGGTGATAGAGGAGAAGAAGGTCCAAAGGGTGCAAAAGGACACCGTGGTCTCATTGGTCTACAAGGGTTACCTGGACCTCAGGGACCTCCAGGAGACAAAGGCATGACTGGACCTCCAGGATTGTCGGGAAAAGATGGTGAACCTGGAACTAAAGGTATGCCTGGAAGAGATGGAAACCCAGGACCTCAAGGTATACCAGGACCACCAGGCCCTCGTGGACCACCAGGAGAAGAGGTTCGATGGGTTAATCCACCGGGGCGCAAGGGAGATGCCGCAGTGATAGTGCTGGTCGGGACGACCAGCTCTGAGGAGGGAGCAGTGTGACATGGCTTCTCCATGTCATTAAGACTCTTTGATTTTCAAGGAGGTTACCAGAGACAGTTTTGAGTTGTTGAAGATTAAGAGACAGAAACTAGTATGGTGTGTTAGGTTTGGAAAGATTAAGAGACAGAAAGGAGTAGTATGGCTGTACTTGAAGCTTGAGAAAATAAAAAAGAGTTGTTAAATTTGTTACAATATTTTGAAGGCTAGTTTCCACCATTATCATTCCTTAACTATCCAGTTGTCTAGTTGATAATGTAAGAAATTAGCCCTCAATACAAGTTTTCAGGAAATTAAAAAGTGGGTGTTGCAAGTCATGTTACTATAGAATTAAACAGCATAAATATAAGTACTCTTTACTCTTGCAACCTGGATGGAGTAGCTTTCCTGTTACTGTATCACATATGGGAGAAAGATATTTAGACGTGTTACAGTGATGATCTTCAAGAAAACAATGTGAATGCAATGCCTGTACATTAACTTTGAACCTGTTTGAAGAACATATACTACAAAGTTAAAGAGGTGGAATCAGGAATTAAAAATTCAATGCTATAGCTGGGATTTGAACCACAGATCTTCTGCTTATCTAGCAGCTGCTCTAACCACTAAACTACCATGGCCAACTTGCCAGTATGACATTGAATTCCCCAGCTGATTCGTACTTTCCCAGTAGACCACATCAGGAATAAATACCCCAAGGGGGACTTACAATTGTAAGTACTTTATATCCTGGGTTTAAGTAACGAATCAGTTGGGGAATTTAATGTCATACTGGCATGTTGGCCATGGTAGTTTAGTGGGTAGAGCAGCCGCTCGATAAGCGCAAGATCTGTGATTCAAATCCCTGCTATGGCATTGAATTTTTCAGTCCTGATTCCACCTCTTAAACATTGTCCACACGTGGCCTGTGTTTAAAAACAGCAGCAGTAAGTTTGGCGGCATAAATAAATAATATACTTCAAAACTTGAACAGGAGCTGTATCCAAATTGCAATTGTTGTGCACCTTGCAAGTGTTTCATACTGGAACATTTCAGATATTTGTTGGCAATCTTATAAACATTCGACATACAGCTGACTATTGTGACCAAATGACCAAATTAGTCCAGTTACTTTCCTCTCACAACTCACAATTTATACGTGCTCAGTCCTTTTAGTGTCCTTCATTTCCTCTGTCTCTCGTGCACTATTACAATGATGTAATCAGTTGCGATGCTTGTTGAATCTTCTGCAATGCACAGCTGTCTAGTACTCACAGACACACTCATGCCTGTAACTCAATAACTTGCTGCTCTGCTCTTCTCTTCTCTGTCTTCCTTATATACTGGGGATGATGTCACACAGACCTTTCTTGCACCAGAAATGACTCAGCTAGAAGTCGTGCAAATGTTCTCCGAGCCTGACATTGCACTATCTTTCATAATATTGTTAGAGCACTCTTGAGGCTAAGAGCAAAGCTTATATGCATCTTGCAATCACATGTAATTTCACTACTGTTTAAGTTGCTTCAAGTACTTCGTGCAAATGTGGCAACAGTCTGTGAATAATGAACTCTGCTTCCATAGTAGTAACTAACAGAGTAAATTTTGGTTGAGCTCTTCAACATTACTTCTGAAACAAATCACTCCTGCAACAACCTAGCTTTGCAATACAGGCTTGTTAAGTCATTTATTTCATTGTGATGCTATAATCAGTGATCAGAGACAAGAGTTTTTATTTCTAACAATAAATGAGAAAGTTGTTCAATCAGAGAACAAATTGGTTTGCATGTATTTGACATAGTTTAGAAGTGATATATGGGAGTATTTATTTCGTGAATTTTTCATATTTTTCAAGAATATTGTGTTTTTTGGCGATATAGGAGAAATGTCTACCTTTTTAACATTTTCCTTAGATAAATAAGTTGTTTTTTTTACCCATTGACTCATTGTCGCTGGTGTTTAAGTTTGGTTTTAATAACAATTGAATTCCCAGATAATTCTTAGGAATTCAATAACCCGGCTTCTTTTGAGATCAACTTGTAACAATACTACAAAATATTATTGGCAGAGACAAAGAAAGCTGCCCAACAATGCAATAGGTGAGACTACCATAAAAGGTTATCTCACACGGTCACAGTTTCGTGTTATCAAAGCTACCACAATAAACTTAAGGCACAAAGAACATTGTTCAACAGTTAGGCCATAGTAACAGCACTGTTGGCACTCAAAGCAAAAGGTGAATGTTACCACCTTGTTTGTCAAAAGTCCCTTCAATGTCTTCAGTCACCAGTATCAAATGCTGACAGCGAGAAGTTTTTTTCTAAACATAACTTGGTTCTAACAGAAGGGCAACTATGAAAAATGAAAGTGTCACAATTTGTATGATGCTGATTGATAGGCAGTGGCTCTGATGTCTGATGCATGATATATGTAGCAATTCATGTCATAATAATAAAATAAATATTTCAATTTGGAGAAATTTTGAACAATAATTGAGAGGTAGAACTGGACTCAATGCCACAGACCCTCCGCTTACTAGGTGGGTGTGACTGTGGCATTGAGTTTTCAAGTTCCAGTTCTACCTCTCAAACATTGCCAACACACGGCTTGTGTGTTTAAAAACACCAACAGAAAGTTTGTTGGCATAAATAAATAACATTTGAACAATAATGTTAGACTAACATTTCTTACCTGTTAATGTTAATTTCAGTAATGCCTATGTGTATTAATTTAACCCCATAAATGTGTGCAAAATTAATGCAAATTTTTAGTTTAATATTCAACACAAAACACCACTAACTTAAATTATCAATGTGCATTTTTCAAATAATTATTACCAAAGTCTTGCCTTTGTCAGTGGTACAGGATACAAATGAAATAATGATGTAAGCCTAAACCTCCCAAGTTATTAATACATTTCTTACCTTTCTTATCACTACACTGAATTGCTGTGTCCCAAGTACACAAAATACTCAAATCCTGTATTCACCGAGTTATTGGGTCCTGCTTATAGCTTAATTATAATACATACTATTATTTAACTTACTTTTTCACTTTTGTTTTGCTAATGTTCCTCTGCTGTTTGGCTCTTACTTTTCCTGAAAGATTTCATGTCTCCCTCAAGTTTTTTCTCAATTTTTACATTCATAAACCTGGGATGTAAGGGGTATTGGTGTGTCTCTTTTGTACCTTAGTAAGACACTGTTTTCATTTATGTTGTTATATGTTCTAAATCTTTCTTGGATGACATTTATTGAAAGAATGAATAAACTTGAATTATGAGAAATGGGTCAGCGTATCAACTAAAACTATAACAAATTCTCCAACTATTTATCACCCTTTTCAGTAGGTGAAAATGCTACATTAGGTATTCTTTGTTTCAGATTCACAAAGGATAACGTTGTTGTCACTGCACCAACTAAAGTAAAAACTGGTTGTGACCTACAATTACCCTCGATGGCCATACTGACAGCCAAAACATCCAGCCAAGCATTTTTTCTCCGCATTTTGAAAGTAATAGTACAAATACGAGATTCAATACGTTTGGCACAAGAAAAGGCAAGAAGAACCAGAGAGAGCCAGGGTAAGTCACTAATCTGGGAGATTTAAACCAGTGGTATGTTATTGTTAGCTAATGCTGGATTTTTGACAATGAAGTCATTAATCTTCTTGCTCTCCAATGTTTTTTACTGATGGATGGGGCACTAGAAGTGGCCGGGCATATTTGAAGGTGGTCTCGATCCATTTCTTGCAGATCACATAGAGGGCAGAGTGAAGAATATATCCCAATTCTGTTTAAATGTTTTGCCAGACAATCATGTCCTGTAATCAACCTGAAAGTTGCAACTGCCGTTTTTCGAGGGTACTCAGGAATTACTGTTTGAATGTTTGGTAGTTCCCATCATTTATTTTTTGATTTTTCATAGTAATGTTTTGCAATAACTTTTTTGAATTCAGAGTTGACTAATCTTTTAGCTGCATAAAATGTAGATTAACTATAGATTTCTGTACACTGCTGGTACCCTTTTTTGCAAGAAAATCAGCTTTCATCATTACCACTCAGTCCACAGTGACCTGGTATCCATTGGAAGACTAGGTGTTTTTGAAGTGCTGTTAGATGGGTAAGGATTTTCCAACATTCTATAATAGTTTGGTTTTTTGGTAACAACTTGGAAGTAATTGCTATATTTGCTGCCCTGGAATCTGAGAGAATAACTGCTTGCTGAAAATGTGAAATTCTGTACAAAAGATTTTGTAGGGCCATTCGAATTTCTCCATCAAAGTTTGTAGTTCCATAACTTAAAGATTTGTAATAGGAAAAGAGGTGACACATGACTCCAGCCCCTGCTCCATCTTGGTTTGATATCAATGATCCATCATTGAATACCAGTGGTATTCAATATTTTTTTCTCCACATGCTGCCAAAGACAATTTTCCATTTCAGCCTGTACCCCTAGACCTAGCCCTAGAGTTATTGCCTGCCTCTGTAGCATGATGGTTAGCGTGTCTGCCTCACGTTCAAGAGGTTGCGAGTTGAATCTCGCTTAGGGTGAGTGATCCGGATAAAGTTTTTTCCAAGGTTTTCCCATATCCTGAGAAGACGAATGTTGGGTAACTTAAAGCTCCATGGACCTCAGGTTCATTTGAGCGTCATTTCATTCATTCACTGTCCGGTATTACGTTGGGAGGATGTTTAATTACAAAAAGAAAAATAAACTAATCCTTAACTTAAATTATAAATAACCATATCTGAAATAAATCATATTTATAATTTATTTAATACTACATAAAGAAGGATTAAATTAAATTTTACCTAGCCCCTAAGAAGTCTTTGGATATCCCAGGTAGAATATCACTGATTTAAACAACCTCTATGCATGAAATATTTGTGCTGTGTAGTGCTTGTTACACTTATAACTGATTTATAATATTCCTCCTTCTGAAGTTGTTTTGTTTATTTATATCTAATACATATACCATATCATATATGGTTTATAGAAACATGACTATTTTAGTGCAGAATTAATATTGGTGCTTACATTGTTACATCATTACTCTGATGTCGTTTCTTAAACTATTGTAGGGCCAGTGGATCTACGGCTCTGACATTTCTCAAGGCCTCGTGAGGCAGTGTTGCCAGTTCTTTACCGGGAATTTCAAACAGGGTATTTGAAACATTTCATACATCTGCAGATGACATCGCTACTTCTTAAATTTACGTGAACAGTATTCATATAAATGATCACAGAATAGTAGAATATGGAGACAATTGTTATACCGTTTACCTACCGGGAAAAAACTTGCACAAACACCAAAGCCATTAAAATCACATGGCCCTTGTAAAACAGAGTTGGCAACACAGTGCTACATTTGGAAGCCACGCCTAGCAGTGAGCGCTGATTGGTGCTAGCAGAAAGTTTTAACAACTGGTGCGTTACTCGCTTCCAGTATTGTCAAAAGTAACGGCTACTGCCCATAACAGATATAAGGGTAATATTCAAACAGAATAATGGTGTAACGAAGGTATTGCATGAAAATAAAACCAAAACTTGTATATTACAATGTTTTAAACTTAATATATATCCTATTTTCATTGTTAAGATAATTTTGAGAATCCATTTTCCCAAACTCATTGTAAAAAGAACATGCAACATTACTAAGATAAGTGAAGTTTTTAGTTTCTAATTTGTTCTTACTTTAGAATCTTGTTGCTACACTGTTAATAGCTTCAATTTTCCTTATTTAAATCATTGCTATACGTTGGCAATGTTAACCTTCCCCCTCCAAGTCATCACAGCTGTGAAATGTCAGGGCCGGAGATCCATTGGCTGTGCAATATATGTATGTATATCAGATAGTGTATTTACTTGAAAATAAAAACCCCTTGATTGTAACACCCGCCAAGTTTTGCAGACAAATTTTAGAAAAAATATTTCTAGGCGGGTAGCTCTCCAAGTGGGAAATGCTCATACAAAAACACAGGTCTTTTGCAGTTGCAATAATGTTTGTGTTAGATTCCACAGTGTTTTCACTAATTAGATGTACAGTATTCACCAAAATAAGCCGTGAGTTGTCCTATCATGAGAGAATTTTGTATTTCGTTGCATAATCATTGCCACTGCATAATGGTCGCACCTTGATTTATAGACACACAATCAGGACTTACGCATTTCACCGCATAATCATCGCATTAATATTCCAAGAGTTCGCCATCAATAAATAATGATAGTGTGCCAACACTGCAACCTATTAGGTTCATGGGTAAGAGTAGAGAGTATGTAATATATTCCTCATTGTCAATACCATTTTGCTGACTGCTAAGATGCTGGCTGCCCATCAATGAATCTGATTGGTTCCAGTACCTAACGCATGGCAGTTAGATATGACCAAGTAATAAGCGAATAGACTTGCAAGGAATGTGAAGCTTTTGGTTAGCATGTGCTAAGTCAATAATCATCTTATTCTTAAATTGTGTACAGATGTTTGTTTCTATAATTATTCTAACAGGTGCTTATAACGGGTGATCCAAAAGACTGTGAACCGGCTGTGCTGTGTTCTATCTGTATGTGTCCTCGGTGCCGACTGCCACTGTCATAGAGCAGTGCGAATGAAACCGTACAACATTTTTAAAACTACTTTTAAAGGTTTTACTTACCAATGATATTAACGGAGATGCTGAAACTGGCCACTGTAGTTATCCATACATTTTGGGACGCTCTTTAGAAAATTATCCATCACTCGCCGTAGTTCACGTTGAAAAATGCTGGCAATTTCGTGGCAGATATTTTGTTTTAATTCTTCCAGGGTGTGTGGATATTTCTTGCACACTTAATGCTTTACATTACCGCAGAGATAGAAGTCGCAGTTCACCTGGAAATCTTTCTGCAAATCGCATTTTCACTTGGCGAGTTGACTGAATTAACTCATACAAACCATAAATACACGCTGTGCAGTAGAAAACAAATGCTGAGCCATAATACACTTTGTGACTAAGTGCAGAACAAAATAATTAAGCACACTGTAATAATTCCGCTACATGATATCACCGTCACCTCTATACTGTACTTCCAGAGCAGAGAAAAACAAGTCAACCACGTAACCTTGTGTACATGAGCTGCTGTTATCATGTTTCCGTTTGCCCAGTGGAAAAGCACCGTGCAGCAGTTTCCATGTTTTTGGATCTCTCTGTATATACTAAATATTACGCATATCTGTAGCAATGACCTTTACTTATTTACCTACTTTAACTTTTTCTAGGCCAAATTACATACTTGTTCAGGAGTCCGATAATATTGACTTCAGTTAAGCACACACGATTTGTAAATCGTAAATGCTTTTGTAAATAATAGATGAGGCTTAATTCAAAAAATCCAGTCATTTTTCTTTCTTCAGCTTTGTTTTTATTATTATTTACTTGATTAGGTGTTTGCATTGCAATGCCAGCGTCACTTTGGTTTCCTCTCCTTTTTGACTACAAATGTAATGTGGCCACGCTTCAATACGCTCACTCACTCTTATTCCCATTACCGTAACAGTCACTGAAGTTAACAGCCAGCCTTAAATAATATGTTGTTCACATTGGTTGCGCTGTGCGTATTTACTTTAATAGGAAGGCATATAAAGTGTGATTATGCAATGAAATACTAAAAGTATTGTCACTACTTCAGTTGAGTAAGGGGAGGCAAACAGGTTAGACCTGCACAGTTGTTACTTAGAGGTGAGCTGCTCTGTTCTTTTAGCCGGAATACAGTTCCTGTGTGCTACCAGAACATAGAAGTTTCATTGGTAGAAAATTAGACAGCTCTAAGTATCATCAAATTTGTTTTATTACAGAAACATTGGAGTTATTGCGCAATGGAGAAAGTGTTGCAGAAGAAGCAACTGCTAGCAGAACCGAAAACATGCCTGCACCAGCAGCAGAAACAGCACCAAGTGTAACAAATAGGCGCAGACGTAGATCATCTTCTAATGTAGGGACTTCTCATCCAAGGAGACCTGGACTGCGATCAAGTGATGCTGCAGCAGCAGCAGCAGCTTCGTCTGCGTCTGCACCACCAGCAGCTGCGACACCAACACCGACAGTGGCACCGGCACCAGCACTGTCACCAGCGCCTGCAGGTCCAACCCCAATGTCAATTGGTCCATCATCATCCTCAGATCATACTGCTGGAGGTAAGCTCAAACCAGTCAAGCATATCAGAGAATAAACAAAACTATTGGCAAAGTATTCCAAGGAGAGCGTTTCTTTTGAAGTACTTCAGGACACATACAAAGTCATTCTACCTCCCCCCCCTCTCTCTCTCTCTCTTTCTGATTAGCATTAGGCATTCATTGCCGCTATTCTAACACATGATTAGCACATGCCTGACCCAGCAGTACCATAAACTAATATTTTATCTTCTGCTGTCGCTGCAGTATTTACAAGGGTGTCTCAAAAGTAAGTTACACTTTAAAAAAAAAAAAAAAAAAAAACCAAGATATTTAAATATCTCAAAAAGCATAAATTTTGAAAGCTATTTTCAATAAGTATTTGTCTACATAATCTCCTTGAATCTTAATACATTTTTGGCACCCTGCTAAATTTCTTTAATCCAGTGTCAAACCACTTTCCTGCCAAACTGGCAGGCCATTTTTCCACTTCTTGTTTTAAAGCTTCATTTACGAAGCACCTTTCCCCGAGATGTTGCTGCAACTGCGGAAAAACATGGTAATCACTTGGTGCAAGGTCAGGTAAGTAAGGTGGATGGCCGAAAACGTCCCATCGAAACTGCTCAAACAGGGATTGAGTTTCACGAGCATTGTGTGGGCAAGCGTTATCATTAAACAGAAAAAATTGTTTGCTCAACTTTCCCCTCCTTTTGGTTTGAATCGCCCTTCTTAGTTTTCTCAGCAACTCACAATAACAAGCAGCTATCATCATGGTCCCATGGGGCAGGTAATCAATCAACAGTACTCCCTTCAAATCCCAGAATATCGTTGCCATGACCTTGCCAACAATGCAACAACTTTTTCTCTCTTTTTTTTTTTTTTTTTTTTTTTTTTTTTTTTTTTTTTTTTTTTTTTTTTTTTTTTTTTTTGTTTGTTGGCCCATCCTTTCGTTTCCATACCTTCAATGAACAATTGATGCCGACAAGAAACCACTGGTCTTTACATAAATCTTTACCGTACACCCTGCACAACTCGTGATGAATTTCAGTTGCACTTTTTTTTTTTTTTTTTCTTCTCAGAAAAGGATTACAATGTGAACTTCACATTTGGCAGTAGAAGCAAGTGGAGTCTCCATTGTTACTGCCATTTTAATGTCCAAGAGGTAAAGGTAGGTGCCTAGGAGTTTTACAGGGCTGCCACTACACCCAGACCAAGGTTCCCTCCGACTCCAGACTTTTTCTACCTACTGCACAGATTTAAAAATATAGTGTAACATACTTTTGAGACACCCCTCATATAAACACCTCCCAGCATACAGTGCTTGCATTAGTTAGAGTTTGCCTGTATACTGACAAGTCCATTTACACCATTCTATTTATATGGCCTTGTGTTTAAGTGTGTGTGCTAACACTTTGTATTGGTTAAATTATCCTTATTAAAGGACTATGGAGTCACTGATACAGCTGCAGAACACGGTCACAAAATAGTTGGACTT
The DNA here is from genome assembly GCA_030765045.1 of Tenodera sinensis. Classification (NCBI taxonomy): domain Eukaryota; kingdom Metazoa; phylum Arthropoda; class Insecta; order Mantodea; family Mantidae; genus Tenodera; species Tenodera sinensis. The sequence goes on along the minus strand of CM060964.1, from coordinate 16,285,322 downwards.
TGCTGTTATTGCCATTTTAGCCCAATTGAATTAATTTGGACTGAAGTAAAGGGTAGATTTCACTTTGTCATTGGTAATAAGGCTGATAGAAGAAGCTCTAATAGCAGCAAAAGCTGAATATTGGGGAAAGATGGATACCCATACAGAGGGCTTAACAAGTGTGTATGGGAAAGTTATCTCGAAGAAACAATAGAACAGCTTGTGTTTTCCGTGGGGATTCCAGCAACAACAGCCATTCAGATATCAGCAACATTTACCCATTATAATAAGCATCAATACTGATTTAATTTAAAAGGTGGGTCAATAACACTAAACAACACTTACATTTGTAATTTTCCGGAATGTGTTTCAGAGGTTAACTTTCTGCCATTATCAACCAGACAACAACTGGGTTTCCATGGTGCAGATGGCGATGCTTCTTCTGAGTTTTCCTCTGGTAACGGTTGCACCATAGGGGCGTAGGTACAATCGTGAAAGGGGGGGGGGGGGGGGGGGAATTGAAGAGAAGAGACCACTAAAAATTTCAAGAACTATAACATTTATGGATCAATAAATTATACATTTGTTAACAGGAATGATTAATCAGTATAGCAAACCTTTAAACAGAAATGGAAGCCGAAACATACAATAAAAATACAGCTGAAAACCAAACCAGTTTACATAACCCCATTCAACTCCCCCTCAAAGCGAGGAGTTGGGCAGTCATCAAGCCTATCTGAAAATGCCTAAATGATTCGCGTGGATATCCTACGGGTTACAAGAATTACTTGTTACAAGATTACATTTAATTCGTCCGCATTATAAGTACCTCCCAGGCAAGTAACGGTCTGAAAACCAATCTGTAATTCACGGCCTGAGCCTTAGTTAAAACCAAACAACGGGACCACTTACCCTGCACACCGAGAAAGGAGCACTCCGACTGACTGTCCCTACAACCGTGAGACCGAGAGGAAACCCAAAGAAAAAACACTAGCGCATCCCAGCGGGGAAAACAAGAGTCGCGAAACAAAAGGAAGTGCCATAATAAAACAAAATAAGTGCGATCAGCACACGGTTCAAGGAACTTGCTGAAAATATCTTTCTGGGGAATGTCAAAATTAAATACTTAAAAATAAATACTTACAAATACTTTAATATTTCTATTTTTTTAAACTGAAGATTTGTTCTCATGTGGACAGCTCTTGTTTTCCAGTTATGTGTTTGAGGAGTTTCAGTTCTGGCTTTATGTCGTGATTTTTTGTCCGAAAGTGAAAGGCAACTGCTCATTTTTCCAATTGTTTGCTCTTGATGTTCCTAATGTGTTCCTTGGATCGAATTTCTAAATTTCTTTTGGTTTTTCCTATGTATACTTAATTACAATCACTGCATTCAATTTGGTATATGCCAGATTTTTTGTTAGATAGAAAATTATAAATGTAAGTGTTGTTTAGCATTTATTAATTGATTCACCTTTTAAATTAAATTGATTATAACACTGTTTTCAAACTTCTAAGAAAGGAAGATAATCAATACTGTCTCTTTTAGCATAAATCTTTATATTGATAAATACTTGCATGTGAATCCATTGTTTTACTATACTGTAATTGTTTTTCCACACTAGCCATGTGTAGGATGTAATTGGAAAGGGTAGAGTGAGAAAAATAAAAAAATAAAATAATATCTGCCAGCTATGTCCAGATACCTAATTTCTTATATCTGGACGTAGCGTGCGGATATTTTGATTTATTTAAACTTATTTATTACAATTTGTTCACAATAGAATGTGCAGAAGTTACTAAACCTAGATTAAACTAAATAACATTAAGGAAAATTAGTGATATTGTAAAGTTATATGTGATCTCATAGTATTCATGAAGTTTATTGTTCCCTAGCTGCTGCTATTCGTCTCTGGTAGGCTGTCCAAGTCTCATCAGGCTGTCGTTTTGGCCTCGTTCTTCTCCTTTCTGCTTACAGTTGGTTTGACAATCTTAACGATCGACGGGATGGTGCTACAACAGTCGCTGGAGGTGTATAAAAATTTATTCGATTTCTTTCTTGTTCAGTTTGTCTTAAAGATCTTTCTGCTATACTGATTTGAGTCGCTAACTCATTTAAAGCATTTAGATTTTCCTTATTCCTGACCATTTCCGATAAAGTGAGGTACATGAGCTTTTCCCTGTTAGATTGTGCTATTTCACTGTATTTCTGACAGTTAAACGTTACATGCTCAGGAGTATCTTCTGTATTGCATCTGGTGCACATTTCAGAGTTGATGATACTAAAACGTTTTAGGTAAGTGCCATATGGCCCATGGCCCGTAATATAATGTAATGCAGCTTGTAAGGGATTTAGGTGCCTTAGTCGTAACCTTTCTCGTATATTAGGGTAAAACATATAGGTGCGTCTCCTAGTTTGCAGGTTATCCCATTCTGACTGCCATAAGGATATTAACTCAGCCCTTATTTGTCTTTTCATATAGCATCGTTTTCCTATTATATCTTCTATCTTTTGTTGATTGCTTTTCTTTTCTAAGCACCATATAGGCGAACCTGTAGATCTATTGGCCAGGTACCAGTGGCCACAAGAAGAGCCATAGTAAAGGTTGTTCTTGCTGCTCCAGTAAAACAGAGAAGAATTTTCCTCTGGCATTTTCTGAGATCTGCGACAAGGTTTAATTTTTGCATACACTGTGCCCACAATCCTGCACCATATGTAATGATGGCAGTAAAGATACAATTATGATATGTTCTAATGGTAGTGAGAGGTAGTTTATATTGACGTTGGGCAATACTGGCAATCTTCATCATAATTTTACTGGCTTTGTTGCAGACCTGAGTGACATGTGTCTTGAAGTTGCCTTTCTCATCAAGCGTTATTTCAAGGTATTTAATATACTTGTGGCGTTGAATACGTTCTTCGTGTATTCGTATAACTGGGTTTCTTAATAATTTACCTTTAAATAGCAAATACGCAGATTTGTTAGCTGCAATTTGTAGTTTAACAGAGTTGCACCATCTATATACCTTCTGGGTCACATCAGAAGATTTTGTTTCCAGTTCCAGGCGGGTGTTTCCTTCTATTAATAAAAGCAGATCATCCGCATATGCTATAGTGGTATATATTTGTGTGTCAACTACTAACTCATTAAGCAGGGGCTCCAAACCTATATCCCAGAATATTGGATCCAATATAGAACCTTGCGGACAGCCTTTCGTAATATCACGTGTGACGGTACTATTTCCCCCTGTGATGTTGACTCGGCGGTCTACACAATAGTTCTTCAGAATTCTATAAAGGCTTTTTGGGTATTCTTGTTGGTGCATGCGTTCAAAAAGTGCAGGCCACCAGAGGTTATCGAAAGCTCCAGCTGTATCAAAGAAGAGACCTTTTAGTTTAGTTCTTTTTAGAGTTCTTAGCTGCAATTATGGCTTTAGTTATTGCATCCGTGGTTGACTTTCCAGATCTAAAACCATATTGAGTAGGATTAAGGCCTTTCAGGATCCTAAACTCTTGTATGCGTTTACATAGGAGTTTTTCTTGTACTTTACCCAAAAGGTTAAGTAGACAAATCGGTCTATAAGATTTTGGCAATGCAGGATCCTTAACGCCACCTTTATGTATGATCGTGATACTGGCTTCTTTCCAGCAATAGGGAATACGGCCTTGCCATAGACATTCATTAAAGAGATCTGTTAGATATGGAGTTATTTCTGGTGCAATATGTATGAGTATTTCTGCATGTATTTGATCAGGTCCTGGAGCCTTCTTCTTTTTGAGGATTTGTAATGCATGCAGAACTTCAGATCTGTCAAAGGGATAGACGACTCCAGCTGTTGGTTCGTCGGAGGTGAAATCCTTTCTAAGTTATTATTTATTTATGCCAACAAACTTACTGTTGGTGTTTTTAAACACACAAGCCGTGTGTGGGCAAAGTTTAAGAGGTAGAACTGGAACTTAAAAATTCAATGCCACAACTGGGATTTGAACCACAGACCTTCCGCTTGCCGGGCGGATGCTCTAACCACTGAGCTATTGTGACAAACTGCCAGAATGGCATTAAATTCTCAAGCCAGTTCGTATTTCTCCTGGTAAACCACAAAGGCAGCCTCACATCAGAGACAATTTCTAAGTTGTTTGTGCTAGATTGTATCTGACTCCTGGTTATCTGAGGGAAGGACAGTAGTTAGCAGGGTTCGTATAGATTCAATCCATCCTTTAGTTAGTTCACCGTTTGGTTTAAGTAATGTAGAGAGGACTTCTGGAGACTTTGTTTTCAGTGGCTATCTTGTATGGGATGCCCCATATATTGGTGGTTAAAGCATTCTCAGCAAAATTATCCCATGATCTTTCCCTCAGATCTTTTAAAGAAGTTCTAAATTCCTCTTTCAATAGTTGGCATTTTCTAAGGTGTGTTTGCCTCTCCGTGTTTAAGATAGAAGTCTGATATGCTCGGCGTGCTTTCCTCATTTTAATCCGAAGTTTCTGCAATTTTTCGTTCCAGATATTATTACTAAAAGGACGTGGCTTACTTCTTGGAATTGCCTCAATCATAGCTTTCTGAATGGCCTTAGTAAGCTCAGAAGCTTTGTAGTCAATATCGTCACCCACATTAATTGAGGGTGGCATTAGTAGATTTTCTTTCAGGGCTTCCCAATTTGCCTTTTTGATGTTAAAAGGTCGTCTTTTAGATATAACAGTTGCTATAGTGTTCTGTTGTTGCCTATATTGGAAGTAAATGAGATTATGGACACTGGTAGTAAGATCCTGACCTACCATCCAATTCGAAACATTCTCAGCAGCTTTGTGGTTTGCTAACGTAATATCAATATTACTGGTTGAACCAGCACCATTTTGGAATGTTGGAGGATTAAGCGACTCATTTAGAATGTGGAGCTGTAATTCTGCTATGGCTTCTTCCATTAGTTCACCTCTTGCATCTCTAGTGGTACTATACCACCAGGGGGATTTGCTGTTACAATCCGCAGCATATACGACTGGAGTATGGGGATACATGTTTATTATGCGCATCTTATTGATGAATGGTTCTATCGGATGACTGTATTGAAAATACATGCTTACTAAGATGAGCGTTCCTCTTTTATAACATACTTCAACACATGAAGTATGTTCATCACAGACTTGATGGATCCTAGTCACTTGTAGATTAGCATTCGTTATTAAAATTGATGCTTTGGGACTAAATCCTGTCGTAATATGTCTGGTAGAGATGGGAAGGTGTGCAGGTTTACCTTTAATGCAATATGGTTCTTGTATACACAAAACATCAAATTGCATTTCTTCAGTGACTTTTCTAATCTCTGCCATCACTAAACGGCTATTCTGAGCATTAATTTGTCCTATTTTAAGAATGTTTTGATTCCATGTTTGGAGCTTAAACGCCATAATCAGTTTTTGCTATCAGACGTTCCCAGTAGATCTTGTAAGTGAGGCAGTCTCGTCGTCCTTTACAGATTTTTCCTCTTCTGAGGCAAGGAATACAAGTGGCCGGTCGTCCTATCTTTTTGCAATTAGGTTTGGTATGACCCAACTCACCGCAATGCCCACAACTGGCTTCTTGTGCTCTGCAATTTCTTGCTATGTGCCCTAAGTCGTGACACTTCATACATCTGGCAACTACTATGTAGTCTTTTATGGTAATTCCCTGGAAACCAACATATAATTTCCCAATTTGTAAAATCTGCTGTCTCATTCTTGCCGATACTTCAGCCACATGATGTACCGTCGCCTTTTCCCGTGGACCAGTTTTAAAATGTAGACGGAAATGTTTGTTAAATTCTTCAAATGTCATTAAATGAGAAAAATTTTGCTGATATATGTTTTCAGTTATTTCTTCGTTAGATTGTCCACTAAAGATATCATATAAAATCATAAGCGGAAGTCTTTTTTTCGAAAGCTCCACTTTTATAGGTTCATCAGATAAAGCTGGATGGTTCATAATTTTGTCAACATCCTCTTGGCTCTCAGTTTCCAAGACTAATTTATCCATAGTTGTGCGAATATGCTTTACTTTTATTTTATCTTTTGCCGGATGTAATTTTTTGGTGACAACTTCTTGTACTTACCGCACACTTTGTCCATTTGCTGCAGAGATAAAAATGGTGTGTCCTTTCTTTTCAATTGTTTTATGAAGTTGGACTTCTTTTTCCGGTCGTGCAGGTATGGCTAGCGCTTGCGCGTAAGTAAAACTATTTATAGGCATCTGTTGTGACTGTTCTTCTTTTTGTGGTTTGTTACAATTAAGTTCTCTCAAAATGCAATTTTCAGCCTTTTGCGTTATTAGTTCATCACGAACATCTTGGTACAAATCCGTGCATTTTCGAATGAGCTTAAAAAGAGTCTCCTTTTTCTTACCCACTATCTTTGCTTTGGCTATAATTGTTGATATGGCCATAATAACTTCATTAAAGTTGTTTCTTTCAGAAACTTCTGCTTCAGGATTAGTTTCTGCATCTACTTCCAGATCAGTATCCTCCTGGTCACACTCAATTTCAACTGTCTCCTTATTTTCCAAAGATTGCCTGCTCACTTCCAGTGCATATACATTAGTATCTATATTGGTTTTATTGGAACTGGAGTTTGGTTTGGGAGATTTCACTTTTTGTATCTCATCACATTTGTCTTTATTGACATCGATAACTGCCTTTTTAGATCTCCTGTGCATATTGAGATTATTATTAATATATCCGAATGCTCCAAATATCTTCAAAAAGCTTTCTAATACACAAACACTACATATAATGGTTCGGCAGCAATATGGACATTTTATAATAATAATAATAATAAAAGAAAATATTGGTATTAGGTTAAACTAAGGCTTTAAACTTGTATGAATAATGTTAGTTGTGTATTCCACTAACAGCTTCCAACTAGAGGTTATTGTTCATAAATTTTACATAAATATAGATTTTTGGTGAAATGCAGTGTTGCTATCATGAAATTAACAATACAAATGTTTTAGGTGGCCTTTTCCGTATTTAATACAAATCGTAGGTTATTCCAGCTAAATACGCACAACCGTAAAAGATCTTACTCTTAAACGTTTATCACTATCTGAGAATGCTAGGATAACACCACTATTGCACTTGGAAAACACAATTTCCACAAAAATCCATTAAAACGCGACTCGACGTTAACCAAGTTTGATCTTGAGTACATACACAACACAAATCTCTCTAGAACTTGCACAAGCCTTATGTGCCTTTGTTACTAATAATCTTACTAGCACAATATGCTTTAGTGAACAAATTACGATGTAAACTAATTACTGATGATCACTATATATTGAAATACACACAATAAATGATGAGCCATTTGGTCAAACGTACCGGTTCTTCCTAGGCCTACTCAAAAATTGAATGCCATGACCGGGATTTGAACCACGGATCTACCAGTTACCGTCCGGCTGCTCTAACCACTAAGCTATCATGGCCAACGTGCTGAAATGACATTAAATTCTCCAACTCACTCACATTATTCCCAGTAAACCACACGAGGAGATCCCAATTTACTTTGAGATAAGTAATTTTGAGTCTCCCTAGAAACCAAAAATTATTAAAAGCAGTGCAAAGGATCTATACAGTCATTTACCTTACTGGATTAAAAAAAATAAAGGAAACAACAAAATGTTAGCTAATGCTGGATTTCTGACAATGAAGTCATTAATCCTCTTGCTCTCCAATATTTTTCACCGATGGATGGGGTGCTAGAAGTGTCAGAGCATATTTGAAGAGAATCAAAATTAAATTCTGTGTGGTTAAAAATGCATTTTATGAAATTAAAGAGTATAAAAGAGCAAATATAAGCAATGATTAACATCTTCCTTTCTTAGAAAACAATGTTATAATCAATTTAATCTAAACGGTGACTCAGTTAATAACGCCAAACAACACTTACATTTATAAGTTTCCAGAGTGCATTTCAGAAAATTATAAATGTAAGTGTTGTTTAGTGTTATTGACTTACCTTTTAGATTAAAATGATTAACATACACATTTTAGCTAAAACTGTACACTAGTACCTCTTTGGAACAGAAAGGACCTTTAACTATCAATTTATTTAGTTTATTTCATATGACGGAGCCTTGTAAAATTGTTACAGTTGGTGAATAAAGTATTCCTGAATACATTTGCATGTAAGAGAAATTAATTTTGTGATAAGTTACACTTTTATTCTGTGTAGCATCTGGTCGACAAACAGAAGCACCAGAAGAGACACCCTTGCCAACTTTAAGTGAGCAGCTTACTTTGGATCATCTGTGGAATACCTTAAGTGCCTGTTTGCTGGAACTAGAAGAAACACCAGACCACCATGCTGTCCTAGTATTACAGGTATGTTCCATCATCTGTTTGTGCTTCACAATTTGACTGCTTAAGGACACCAGGAATTGATTTCGCTTTTCCATACTCAACTTATGTGATCATTTCACTTTGTTTTTTCTGCCAAAATGAACCTGATTTAAATGAAATTTGGGGTGTTTAGAGAACAAATGTTTCTACATTTTATAAGTATATAATATTTAGGTTAAATTTAAAAGATTTTGTGCAAAAGTGGTATAAGTGTGACCATGTTTTCTAATAAAAAATTTTTTGCCTCAATTGTCTTGTGCAGTTTTCTCCATAAGCTTTGACTCTACAGCCATTTTATTTTTTTCTGTGGTAGTTAATGGATAATTTGATTTGTAGAGCTAAGGAAAGATACATGCCATAAAAATGAGGAGGGGGAAAAAATGTTGCATGTGTATTGTGAGGTGATACTCAAATGAGCCCAAGGTCCATAAATCTTTAAGTTACCCGACATTGGTCTTCTCAGGATAAGGGAAAACCTCAGAAAAAACCTTATGGATCAAAGAGCACCAGCAGTGTTGGATGTGCTTATGTTTATGGAAAAGAAACAAATACATTCGGTTTTCCTAATAGCACTTCCATTTTTACTGCAGAGCTGTATGCAACTTATTGAGCCGTCGTAAATTGGGTGACTGCCTGATTTTGAGTGATTCCCTTAGTGCACATCAGAGCCTTTGTGAGCTGTACAACCCCCATACTATTGTACAACGTACCCAAGATGCCCTCTTTTTAAGTCGGTCTGGGTGGCTCAGTTGGTTAGACGCTGGCCTACAGATCCCGAGGTTGCGGGTTCAAATCCGGTCCAGACCAATGGTTTCTAAGTGTGCTTAAAAAACAACAGCTCCATGTCAGTAGATTTACTGGCATGTAAAAGAACTCCTGCGGGACAAACCTCCGGCATACCAGCGATGCTGATGTGATCCTGGCAATTGACAGCGTCGTTAAACAACAAAATAATTTTCCTCCATATTTTACACATTTCTGGTGTTAGTGTGGTGTGAGCATGGATTCCTGGTCACGTAGGTTTGCCGGTGAATGAAATGGCAGATTTGGCAGCAAAGGCTGCAACCACAGAACCCAGTATTACCATCTCTCGTGTTACTTCAGAAGACTTTAGGCTTGAAGTGTAGAGAGCGGTGCTGTCGTGCTGGCACGAAGAGTGGTCAGCTCTCCGCGGTAATAAGCTTAGAGCAGTGAAAGCACTTCCGATAAACTGGTTAACTTCCTCTTGCATATCTCGTTGCAAGGAGGTTAACTTAGCTCGGTTGCGAGTTGGCCACTTTTGCATGGTTACCTATTTAAACCGGACCCTGTCCTCTGTGTGACAACCTTTTGTCAGTCCTTCATGTGCTGCTAGAGTGTTCCTCTCTAGCGCACCTTCAAGATTCTCTCCATCTGCTTGCCAGACTTGCAGAGGTCTTAGCGGACGACAAAACAGCGGTTGATAAGAGTTTTTAAGTTTTTAGTAGAGTGTGATATGAATTTGAGGATTTTAAATTTTAGATCTCTTTTTTTATGCTTTTTGAGATATTTATCAACTTGTTTTATATCTGGATATGGCCACTCCGTTTTTTAAATTTGTGTGTATATTTTCTTTATTTTATCTTATTTCATTTTTGATTGAAGTTTATATCTGGCTTTTGCCACAAAATGCTCTTTAAGGGTGCTGATGACCATGCTGTTGAGTGCCCTTAAACCTACATTTCCTCCTCCTTTCTTTTCCATAGTGCTGAAGCATGTGGTGATGGATGCTTGTAAACTTGAAGATGTGGTTTCTTTGCACAAATTCAATGCAGACATGCTTAGCTGATTGTAAGTGCTCCTCAATGGAATTGTTTCTCTCCCAAGATACTGGGCAATTACAACATTTGCACAAAACTGCAAACCTATGTGACTCATACTGAAATGCTCTATCCTTTGCAGATATTCTATGATTACGCTTTTCAACATGTGTACAAACAAATAAATAAATATTTTTTTATTGTCATTAAGCCGAGTACAACAATAGACAATGTCAAACAGTATGTACCGGTTATATACAAAACAAGTAGTAGTCTTATATTTATATACAATTTTTCTAATATTACAACATACTTTCAAACATTTTAACTTAAATTCTGGAATCACTATACACATTAAAAGCTAATACAGCAATAAACACCCATGTGTAGATTTTATCAATAACATTTTATAATTTAGCCTGAGATGATGAAGTTGCTTTATTTATTGCTCTCAAAATATTCAGGTATTGAATAGTATGGATTAGACACTAACCATTCGTATAATCTACTTTTAAATTTACAACCCAATAATTCTGTCAATGCAGTTGGCAAAGTAGTATACAGTTTAATGCCCAAGACTTTGGTGCTGTTTTTGCAATTTTTCACGGCGCTGTGTCTTTACGCTAATGAGATCTTTTTGATCTCAGGGCTTGGTAACGGATGGAATGAACATACACTCGGGTTTAACTTTAGTCAAACATTTTATTTGCACCTTCTTGTTCACAATTTTTAAATCGTATCACAGTAGAAAGTCTTATTTTAGCGGATCAACTTCCCTAGCATCGCCGAAATTTAATTAAAGGTCTCTAAACACTTAGTAAATTCACTTTTACTATTTCATGACGCGTACACATAAAAATGCGTCCATCCATGTCGAATACGGAGACGCTAGTGAAAAGTTTTTTTTGGCGTCGTTTTGACGCGTCACCGCCTTTTTCATATTGATCAAATAGTTCTTTCTCGTTAGGGAAGTGATCCCAATCATCGTCCCCTACTTTTATTATGGAACACATAGAATTCTAATATTTATACACATATATTAAAATCAAATATGGAAAGATTTATGACGTCTTTGTGCAAACTTAGTTGTTCGTAACAATGAACCTTATCAACATGTTTTCGTCATTTAATTATCTCATACCAACATCAAAAAACGAATTACACTTTTAACAAACATTTACATGAACGATTTTCTTTTGGGGTCTTCTAATATTCTGTCTCAACTTCAAAGCTGTCTGATGTTTTTGAAAGCCTATGAGATATTAAGTTAAGTTGGTAGTTATGTCTAGTATTATAGTCATGTATGTTTAGTCTGTAGACTTGGTCTGATATATTATTTTTTACATAAGTGAGTGCTGTATAAATGTATATGTTAATCACAGTCATTACTTTGAATTTTATGAATAGAGGTTTACAGTGTGCGGTTTTTTCTGAATCTGCAATAATACGAATTACCTTTTTCTGTAATAGTAGGATATTAGAGACATGACTGCTGCTTCCCCAGAGTAGAATACCATATGATATTATGCTATGAAAAAAAGCAAAATATGTAGATCGTATATATGGCTCAGGTACATGGTTTTTTAAATTCCTAATTAGATGTATAACTCTGGAGAGCTTAGCTGTTATATAGTTGATGTGTGGCACCCATGAGAGCTTGTTGTCCACAATGACTCCTAAAAATTTAACTTCTGTTGAACAATTTTCTGCCGAGATCTCACGCAAATTAAATACAAGTTGTGTTTTATCATCATTTAATAAGAAGCCATTGGCTCTGAACCACATGCTAGCACAACTTATGGTATCCTCTGTTATTGTTTTAAGGCTTTGATAATCGGTGCTCATGTTAAGAAATGTGGTATCATCTGCGTACAGTATCGTGTGCGAAGTTGTGTTGACAACTATGTGCACACAGGGCTGTTTGCAATGCATTTAAAACCCTTCCTTCTGTGACATTACCATATCATTTGCATAAGTGTACATTTTCACTCCCTCTGTCTCTGTTGCCTCGAACCCATCCATTGTCACCACATTGTAAATGTATGGACTCATTGGGTCTCCTTGCAACACTCGTCTGCTTTATGTTGTCGGTTCTGATATTGTTACATTGTCGCCCACATATCATGTGCCTTGGTGATATGTCATTGCATATATGCACTTAGGTTTCTATTTTCTTTCCTCAGAAATTCTAACTTACATATGCTCTTATTTGAATGCTTTGACTTTCTGTAGCTTTGTATAATTTGCATTTGTGTTTTCCTTTTTCACAGCCTGCTGTGGAAGCTTTCTTCTTGGTACACGCCACTTCTGCAGAGGAGCACAAACTAGCAGGTGATGATCGTGAACGTGAAAGAGAGCGCGAACGAGAACGTCAACGTGAGCGTGAACGACATCGTGAGCATGCCCAAGAAAATGCTCACAGAACTGCTGCAGAATCAGAAAACAGGCAACCTCCACAAGGTGAAGTTGCATTAATCCAGCCAGAAGTGGTGCCTGTTTCACCACTTCAACCAGACACTGAAAACCACAGTGCAGCCCAAGCTTCAAGTTCTGTTCAGCTCAACTTCAATTGGGAAACAGCACCATCTCCCATAGCACTTCCTCCAGATCAGCAGAAGTTCCTCCGCTTTGCTGGTAAGTTCTACCATCATACGGTCAAACCTCAATCTATCCTTTTTGGAAGTATCGTTTTCTTACATTCATTGTTCAGTTTGTGCAGCCCCAGGTATTTACATTGTACTGTATGTAAATAAAACCTGGTCATGTAGGTTTGCCGGGGAATGAAATGGCGGATTCGGCAGCAAAGGTGGCAACCACAGAACCCAGTATTACCGTTTCTCATGTCACTTCAGAAGACTAAGCTTGAAGAGAGGTGCTGTTGTGCTGGCACAAGGAGTGGTCAGCTTTCTGCGGTTATAAGCTTAGAAAAGTGAAAGAACTTCCGATAAACTGGGCAACTTCTCGCATATGTCGTCGCGAGGAGTTTAACTTGGCTCGGTTGCAAATTGGCCACAGCAATTTTTCGCATGGTTACCTATTTAAAAAGGACCCTGCCCCTCTTTGTTTGCTATGCGACAACATTTTGTCAGTCCGTTACGTGCTGCTAGTGTTCCTCTCTAGCATACTTTCGAGACTCTGCAGCTGCCTGCATAGGTCTTGGCAGACAACAAAATAGCAGTGGAAAGAATTTTTAGCAGAGTGCAACATGCGTTTGAGAATTTGAAAGTTTTGGAGAAGAAGAAGGAAGAAAAGGTTTAAAGGAGTGAATTAATAAGCGAGTTTATTAGGGTATGGTATAGTGAGTGCAAGGGGGCAATTCCAAAGAAAATTAGAAAAAATACCAGCGAAAAAGATGACATAGCAGTGCATGTGTGTAAGCGGGAACGCAAAGAAACAGATGTTAAGTACGGCTGTGAAAAGGGAGGAGGTCAGAAAGCTAGCTAGCATGTGTGGAAGGACAAGAACAAACAAGCAACTGGTACACCTCGCCGTGTGACAAGACAGAGCAAATGGTTTTGAAGCTGTTAGTTAGAAGTTAAAGAAGGAGGGAATTCAGTTTAACTACGCATTTGTACAAGTGAAACCAAGGAAGTGTATGTGAAATAGGGTAAAGGGGGATTTAATACAAATAGAAACAAAAGAGAAAGACTATAAATAAATAACGATAAGTGCAATTGTTTAAATAAAGAATAATATTTTAATTTAAAAGGTGAGTCAACAACACTGAACAACACTTACAACATAATTATTATTTATTTATGCCAACAAACTTACTGTTGGTGTTTTTAAACACACAAGCCGTGTGTGGGCAAAGTTTAAGAGGTAGAACTGGAACTTAAAAATTCAATCCCACAACTGGGATTTGAATAAGTTCCAGTTCTGCCTCTTAAACTTACAACATAGTTTTCCGGGACGCGTTTCAAAGGTTAACTTTCCTCCATTATCAACCGGACAATAACTGTGTTTCATGGTGCGGATGGTGATGCTTCTTCTGATGTTTCTTCTGGTAACGGTTCAATGAACTTACTGAAAATGTCTCTCTGAGGAATGTCGAAATTAAATACTCGGTTTCTATTTTTTAAAATGAAGATTTGTTCCCATGTGGACAGTTCTTGTTTTCCGGTTATGTGTTTGAGAAGTTTCGGTCCTAGCTTTATGTCATGATTTTTTTGTCCAAAAGTGAAATGCAACCGCTGATTTTTCTAATTGTTTACTCTTAATGTTTCTAACGTGTTCCTTGGATCTAATTTCTAAATTTCTTTTGGTTTTTCCTATGTATATTTCATTACAATCACTGCATTCAATTTGGTATATGCCAGATTTTTTGTTAGGTGGAATAGCATCTTTGGTGTTTGAAAGTAGTAGGTTTTTTTTATAGAGTAATGGTTTACTGGTGCTAGCTGAATGTTGTATTCCTTGAACACTTTTTTAAATTTATCAAAGGCCCATGGATGTGTATTTTTTTAATATCATTTTTGTTTTTGCTGCTGTGAGAGTTGTATTTTCTTTTAATAATTTTTTCTTTTCTGCTTGTTCTACCTTTTTATCTACTAATTCTTTGGGGAAGCCGTTTTTTTGAGCTATTTCAATTATTTTGTAATATTCTGTTTTATATTCTTCTGCCGAAAGAGGGATGTTCACCAATCTGTGTTAAACTATTGAAAATTGCTTGTTTGTGACTTCTTGGATTGTAACTATTAGCTTCTATGTAGTTGTCTGTCTGTGTTGGTTTTCTGTGAATACCGAAATTTATTCTATCCTTGTTTTTGATTAATTTTAGATCTAAAAATGGTAATTTATTATCTTTTTCTACTTCCACTGTGAAATTTATACTTTTGTCCTGTATGTTCAGAAGTTTTAATGCGTCACTGATGTGTCTTTTTGGAACTATTGCAAATATGCCATCTGCGTATCGCTGCCAGAGTTTGAACATCCACAGGAAACCTTTTGTGATCCTTATTTCCAATGAACTCCTGTAAATATCTGCTAAGAATGGCGAGAGAGGGTTGCCCATTGCTAAACCTGAAGTTTGACAGAAATACTTCGTTTGGAACTGGAAGAAATTTTGTTCTATGCATAATTTGGTGAGTTCTATGTATTCTGCAATTTCTGATGATGACATTCCAAGTGATTTGAGCCAATTTTTGATCAGTGATGGAAATTTTTCTATTGGTATACTGGGAAATAGTGACATTACATCAAAGGAAACAAGGCTGTCCTCTTCTGTTAATTTGAAGTCTTTGATGTGTTCTATTAGTTCATAACTGTTTCTTATGCTTTAACTTTCGAATTTAGGAAATGAATTAAATTTATTAGATAGCCATTTTGCCAGTTTGTAAGTTGGTGAATCTATGCTGCTAATTATGGGTCTCATGGTGATGTCTGGCTTGTGTATTTTGGGTAAACCATAGAGTCTAGGTACGGTTGGATTATTAGGTTTAATTGCATATTTGTGTGGTATTTGGATAATGGAGGAAAGTTAACCTTCGAAACGCGTCCCGAAAAACTATGTTGTAAGTGTTGTTCAGTGTTCTTAATTGACTCACCTTTTAAATTAAATTAATTACAACACTGTTTTCAAACTTCTGTGAAAGGAAGATAAAGAATAATACATTAATGTTTTAAACACGTCCAGTGATAAATGCAATTGTATGTGTTGCAAAGAGCTGTCCAAGATAAAAGAGCTAGGGCCCAATTCAAGGATAGCTCAAAATGTGTAATATTAGAACAAAATAAATATCAAATACTCTATCTTCCTTTCTTAGAATTTTGAAAACAGTGTTATATTCAATTTCATGTAAAAGGTGAGTCAATAACACTTACATTTGTAATTTTCTGGAAAGATATTTTCAGCAAGTTCCTTGAACCGTTAACCCAGTTATTGTCCGGCTGATAATGGAGGAAAGTTAACCTCTGAAATGTGTTCTAGAAAATTATAAATGTAAGTGTTGTTTAGTGTTATTAATTGACTCGCCTTTTACATTAAATCAAATACTCGTTTGACATCTTTATCACTTTGTTTATATTTTGGCTTTTGCCACTCCCTTTTTCCTTTTGCTAGTAGGTTTTTACTTTTGATTGAAGTTTATATCTGGCTATTACCATGAATTGTTTTTAAGGGTGCTGATGACCATGTAGTTGAGTGCCCTTAAACCTATATCTCCCCTCCCCGCCAACTTGTCAGCATGACATCAAATACAAATTGGTTACAGAATACATTCATGTGCTACCAAATTCCTAGGTTTACAAATAGACAAACATCTAAATTGGAGAACTCACACTGATGAAATCATCCTTATTGAGTGCAGCATGCTGTGCATTACGACTTTTGTCCTCTTTAGTCGTACATTAAAAAGGCCTGTGAGGCATACTTCCACTTGATAATGAAATATAATATAATCTTTTGGGGAGATCTAGAGTCAAAGAGGTTATTCAGCTTACAGAAAAACCCTAGGAATTATACAACCTCTCGTGCAAAAACCAGCTCAAAAATCTTTTTAAATTATTGTTTAACTTCAGTCTCTGTGGCCTCTCTAGTTACTATCCAGTGGTTCCCTCGCTTCATCCCTGCCTCCTGGGGGTGGTAGCCACAATAGATCTGTGTTGGTTGTGGTGCACGTGATACCCCCCTCTGTTTTTACCCTATACCCTACTCTGTATTCACTCTAAGATTGATCTGCGCAAAACTATACCCAGGTAGCCAGTGCACGGTTATATATCTTTGTGCCATTCAAGCCAGAAATACTATCACAACCATGTGGTGAGTTCCTATCAATTATAGCACTTATTTTGCCTCTTTTGACAAATTCGAACCCTATTTTACACAAAATTTAAAAAAGGTGGTTCTTCTGAAGTGTGGATCAGCATTAACCTGTTGTAGCACTTTGTCAACCGTTGGCGACTCGTTTTTAAAAAAGAAATTGTGCACTGTTTACTGAGATCGTCACATTCTTGCATGGCATATTTCACATGCTTTCTTTTTCCCTGGGTGTAACCACTTTTCCCGTTTCAGCTCTTTCTTTACGAGCACTGTTTATACTGGTACTCGAAACACCAGTAAACTCAGAAGTAATTTCACTACTTCTTTGATGGGAAGAGTTGGGATATTTCTCACATAACTTATAATATAGTTCAACACTAGATATTGTTTTTTCACCACTAGTCAATGGTTTGCCAACCTTATGCTTTATATAAGTCAATGAAGACGCAAGAGCAAATTCACCGCGGCCGTTCATCATGATCCTAATAGAAACTGCTGACTATAAACAATACTCTTTAAATACTCGGATATCAGGTAACTTGCACGAGTTGCATGTTGGGACTTGTAGCTCTGTTTATCTGTATACATTAGAGTTAATTAACCTCTTAGGTATTTGTATAGAATATTACATCATTTAAGGATAAATTCATTGTATAATTCAGATTACTAGTATGGAACTATTTCCCTGCACCCATTACTACCATGTTGTACCATGGCGCACTGGTCGCATGGGTAAGTTTTGACGCGGATAAACCTAAGAGTGAGTATAATATAAGACTGAATAGTACGCCAAAGAAGACTGACTCATAGTATTCGCCATTAAGACAATAATTCACACTTTATATAAAACTTGATGAAACTGGGCTAGATGTGAATCATACAAGAGGAAGAGTGTGGTTATGTGACACACCCAATGGTAAAATTGACATACCTATGATTGTCCCAGGAGGTAAAGTACAGTGAGTGCCAGGTCTTGTGAAGGATTTATTCTGAAGATATGGATGGTATTGTTTGTAGGGATTGGTCCTTACATCTAATCGTTATGGACAGTGTACCATATAATTTACTGCAACTAAACAAAATCTCCTGTGTCATCCAGTTTAAAGAGTTAAATGCAAGACATTATTAAGATAATGAAAGACCGATTTAGAAAATTTGTAGCTGTAGTTATCTCCTGTTGTGGACGCCTATTTGTAGCCGATGATCTCACGTTGAGGTAAGCAATTTTAAGTGTATATGATGTTAAATATACTACTGATGGGAAGAGGGTCCACTGGATGCTTCAAGGTGTTCTTGGTGCCATTATCTCGGCTTAACTTGGTAGAGCATGGATTTGAAGTTCTCGGGTAACTTTGTGGGTATTAAAGAAATATCCCAAACTTCGTTTTCAAATGTTTATTCAAAGCATTCCTTCTTTTCAGCATCGAGAGGAGCCGACCACGATTACCTTCCAACAACTCCGCTCACACTTTTCATCATACTAGCCCAATGGTCTCTCATAGTGCAATGCCGTTACCATACTAATGCGCCACCCAGGTTTTTAAACATTCGACCGTTGGTCACGTGAAGCCAGCATGTTAACCTCGCTGCCCCTCCGAAGGAGTGTCGCCTTGTCGTGGCGGAGGGGCTCAGTACCCGATCCAGACGGCCTACTAAGTGTCATTTTGACCACTGGTAGGCAAGAGGTGAGGGGAAGCAAAGAACATTCCAAACGGGTAGATGGGGCTCGTTAGTCTTGGTTGACGACTCATCTAGGAGAAGAGGACTCCGAAATCAAACTCCCCCAGGGGCTCCTACTATGGTAGGTAAGGGTTTGGCGTACCCGGGGCCCCGAGCCATACTCTCGATTGGGTTCCTCCAAGAGGTGAGAGAGCACATGCCAAACGCCCAATCAACTTTGGTCCACTTTTGTGTTTGACCTCCCTCCTGATACCTCCCTGTACACAGTCTGACGGATAACCTACGCGTGGGTTGGAGGATGGGGTGACGCAAGGGGTGACTGGGTAATCGCGTAAGTCCCAGCCCCTGGTTATCATGTAGGATCTGTGTACGTATCCGCTGATAAAGGTCAGTCCCGGGGAGGGGCCATTGCATGAGCTGATGCACTCCTGAAGGCGATTGGGTCCCTCTGTCTATGCATTGGGAGGTGAGACCCTAGGGTGAGCAAGGTCCAGGCCAGGACTCTCACCTAAGCCGGGGTGGCGCCCAGGATGTGAGCATGCCATCGGAGACATTTGCAATGGTGGAGGATATCATCGCCATGAGTTCTTTTAAAACTCAAAAAACAAAACATGCCAAAGTCAGTGAAAAGGAAGTAGCAGAGTTGAGTGGTCCTCGCTACTTAGTGATAACAAGAACAGAGGAAGGTAAAACATTCAGATCGGTGAATCCTTTCGTGATACAGAAGGGTCTCGATAAGATAGCTGGCCCAGTGAAGAACTGCACAAGATCGCGAAACGGCACGCTGCTTGTTGAATCTATTTCAGCAGCACAGGCAGCTACTATTGTAAAAGCCAACATGTTAGCCAGCTATCCGGTGCGTGTAGAGATGCACAAAACGTTGAACTCCTCTCGCGGCGTTGTGAACATACGCGCATTGGACGATATGTCCAATGATGAAATTAAGGAGAACCTCGCAGATCAAGGTGTAATATCTGTTTATCGGGTTCAGAGAAAAGATGGAGGCGAATATCTGCCTACCCGTACCCTTTTCCTTACCTTTAATCGGGTAGATCTCCCGCAAAGGATAAAGGCTGGGTACGAGGCCATTGAAGTAAGACCTTACATTCCGAGCCCGCTCAGATGTTACAAATGCCAGCGCTTTGGTCATACAAGTGACACGTGCAGTGGTAGAGCTACCTGCGTAAACTGTGGAGGCATCGCCCATGACGATGACTGTACCTCACCTCCCAGTTGTATTAACTGCAGGGGAGAACATCCAGCAAACTCCCGAGAATGTCCGCGCTATATGGAGGAAAGAGCTATCCAGGAGATCCGGGTTAGAGAGAAGGTGTCCTTCTCAGAACCCCGAAAGCTCTTACGTTTGCGCCAGCCCACTATCCCGAGCTCCGGTACCTATAGCTCGGTTGCAGCTAAAGCAGTACC
The DNA here is from genome assembly GCA_030765045.1 of Tenodera sinensis. Taxonomy (NCBI): domain Eukaryota; kingdom Metazoa; phylum Arthropoda; class Insecta; order Mantodea; family Mantidae; genus Tenodera; species Tenodera sinensis. The sequence goes on along the minus strand of CM060964.1, from coordinate 16,265,334 downwards.
ATGTCGGGAAATCGCAACTCAAACTAGCGATATAAATGGGGCAACAATCTCAGAAAAAATTCTTGTAGCTAGGTCACATCCAAAGCCTCAGACATCACCTAAGTCCGCCAGAGCATCTACAAGCACCGCAGTTCAATCCAGCAGACCAGGAAGGTCACCAACAAAGAAGCCGACCTCGACAAGTAGACCGATTGTATACGATGCTTCACCGATCAAGTTTAAGACCGAGTATAAAAGATCCGATTACCTCAAGGCAAGCAAGGTTTCTCCCAAGCCATCAAAGGGAAAGAAAAAGCCATCTCCTAGGAGATCCTCTTCAGAGGGATCCTCTGGTATGGCTACAGACCGGCGAAGATGACATTAGCAACCGATTCGAGACACTCGAACCCAAGATTGCTATGGGAAGACGCAAGTCCTCGGCAGAGGACATGGAACTAGAATCTGCCCACACTGGAAGACCCCCAGTGGAAAAGAGGCGCGAAAAAGCGTCCGAAAAGAACGTCAGCCCAAGAGAGAAAAGGGCTAAATTAGTTCGACAACCGCCTGCTCCAAAGTAATGAAGAGTTACCTTGGAATTACCTATCCCATACACAATGCAATATGACTATCCTACAATGGAACGTACGTGGCATTCGAACTCAAAGGCCAGAACTTGAGCTCTTGCTCAAAGAAAACGAACCTCTGGTCGCATGTTTGCAAGAGACTAAGCTGCGTCCTCGAGACGCTTTCCATCTAAGGCGATACACCCCAGTACTGTGTGATGTTACACCAGAAGAGGGTGTACCGGCACATGGCGGCGCTATGATACTTGTCAGAGATGACGTGTATATGCAAACTCTACCTTTGCACTCTGATATACAATCAGTTGCTGTATGGATTAAACTGCCAAACATACATTTCACCATCTGTAATGTTTATCTGCCTCCGTCCCATGACTTCTCGCACATTGATTTAGAAGATCTAGTTTCCCAGTTGCCAACACCGTTTCTGTTGGTGGGAGACTTCAATGCGCACCACCCACTTTGGGGTTCAAGTCGCGCTTGTGTGAGAGGTACACTCATTTCCGATTTTTTGGACAGTCACAACCTAGCTCTCCTCAACACTGGAGAGCCTACATTCATTTCTGACTCTCACAGCACCTTCTCACACCTCGATCTTGCAGTTGGTTCACCTCAGTTGGCAGTCTCCTTACAATGGAATGTCATCTCTGATTTACACTCTAGTGACCACTTCCCATGTCTTATTAGTCTCTTGACACAACATACATTTTCCACTCGTATGCCCAGATGGCGTTTGGACCATGCCAACTGGAACCTTTACACCCAGTTGGCTGTCTTTACCTACAACGAGCATGACTCAGTAAATAATTTGGCGCAGCATCTCACGGAGACGATTCTCTCTGCAGCTGAACAATCGATTCCGCGGTCGACTACACACCCCCGTCGATTTCCCGTTCCCTGGTGGACGGAAGAATGTCGGAATGCCATTCGTGCTCGAAGGCGTGCACTTAGGGTTTTCCAACGTCACCCTACTTTGGAAAACCTAATCGAGTACAAGAAAATGCGCGCCAGGTCCAGACAAGTCATTAAGGATAGCAAAAAGTCATCATGGAGCAAATTTGTAGCTTCATTTAACTGACACACACCTTCCTCGGTTGTGTGGGATAGATTAAGGCGTGTTGCAGCTAAAACGACCCAAATACCAATAGCGGGACTAAAAACAGCCACAGGAGCTGTTGTTGATTCATTTGAAGTGGCCAATACCTTTGGCAGTGCTTTCGCACAAGTGTCTAGCTCGGAAAACTACTCCCCTGAGTTCCTTCCAATTAAAACTCAGGTGGAATCTCAAGGCTTCTCGTTTCGTTCTAGAAACGTAGAAGATTACAATCGCCTTTTCTCCATGGCAGAGCTGGAGTATTCCCAGAAATCTTCGCGATGTTCAGCACCAGGACCGGACGGTATTCATGTACAAATGTTACAACGGCTCTCTCCTGAAGGTAAGGCATTCCTGCTCGAGGTCTATAATCGTGTTTGGGTTGACAGTATACTCCCAGAAAATTGGCGGGAGGCCACCGTTATTCCCATCTTGAAGGTTGGGAAGGACCGTCATCTTCCCTCCAGCTATCGTCCTATTTCCCTCACCAGTTGCGTTTGCAAGGTGATGGAACGCATGATCAATGGACGATTGGTATGGTGGTTAGAAAGTCGTAACCTACTGACTAACATCCAGTGTGGTTTTCGACGACGCCGTTCAACTGTTGACCATCTTGTGTCAATATCGACACAGATAATGGACGGCTTTATGAAGAACTGTCAAACCGTTGGCATATTTTTCGATCTTGAGAAGGCTTATGATACGTGCTGGCGAGCAGGGATTCTACGTTCCCTGTATGCCTGGAACATACGTGGACGCCTACCACTTTTCATTCAGGAGTTTATGAAGGACCACTTTTTCCGAGTAAGGGTCGGCTCGGTTTTTTCTAATTGTTTTGTTCAGGAGGAGGGAGTACCTCAGGGTTCGGTGCTAAGTGTCACGCTCTTTGCTATAGCAATTAACTCCATCTGGAAATGTGTTCCACCTGGAGTTTCGTCATGCCTATTCGTAGACGACTTCGCTGTCTATTGCACTTCTCAGCGCACGGCGTTCTTACAACGGCGCCTGCAGCAATGTTTGGACAACCTTAGAGAATGGAGCGTGACAAACGGCTTCCGTTTCTCAACTGAGAAGACAATCTGCGTTAATTTCTGGCGCCGTAGGAGACGATTACCACCTTCGCTCCGATTTGGTCCAGATTCACTTCCCTTCGCAGAAGAGACGCGCTTCCTGGGTTTGATCTTGGACAGGAAGCTTAGTTGGTCGTCGCATATTGCACAGCTAAGAGCGAGATGTGACCGTTCCCTAAATATTATGCGAGTACTGAATGGCAAATCGTGGGGAGCGGATCGAACAATTTTGTTGCGAATATATCGCGCATTGGTCCGATCCAAGCTAGACTATGGGTGTATTATTTATTCGTCAGCACGGCCATCTGTGCTGAGAAGATTAGACGTGGTCCATAATAGGGGCATCCGCATTGCAACAGGAGCTTTTCCAACAAGCCCAGTGGTGAGCCTTTATGCCGAGTCCGCAGAACCTCCTCTGCAATATCGGCGTGAGATTCTCTTGGCAAATTATGGTTGTGCGCTTAGATGTATGCCTAAGCACCCAACATTCGCTTCTTTTTTCACCACCACGCTAAGAGAACGATATAGAAATAGCACCCTTAATCCAAAGCCTGCGGGGTTCCGTTTCCAAGAGCTCCTAGTGAAGCTTGGAGTGGAACTGCCTGTGATGTTCGCCAAGGGCGAGAGACTTTACCCCCCTTGGCTATCTGGTACGCCCCATGTAGATCTTGGGATGACCATACACCAGAAGTCCACGATGCCTATTTCAAGTATCCGCACGTGTTTCTTAGAATTTTCGTCAGGTTACTCTGACCGTAGATATATTTACACCGATGGATCAAAGAGCACCAACGGTGTTGGATGTGCTTATGTTTATGGAACCGAACCATATACATTCGGTTTTCCAAATAGCACTTCCATTTTTACTGCAGAGCTTTATGCAATTTATCGAGCCGTTTTGTATGTTCGCCGTCGTAAATTAGGTGACTGCTTGATTTTGAGCGATTCCCTTAGTGCACTGCAGAGCCTTTGTCAGTTGTACAACCCCCACCCTATTGTACAACGTATCCAGGATGCCCTCCATGTTTTACACGCTTCTAGTGTTGACGTGGTGTGTGCATGGATTCCTGGTCACGTAGGTTTGCCGGGGAATGCAATGGCAGATTTAGCAGCAAAGACGGCAACTACAGAACCTAGTATTACCATCCCACGTGTTACTTCGGAAGACTTCAGGCTTGAAGTGCGGAGAGCGGTGCTGTCGTCTTGTCATGACGAGTGGTCAGCTCTCCGCGGTAATAAGCTTAGAGAAGTGAAAGAACTTCCGATAAACTGGGTAACTTCCTGTCGCACATCTCGTCGCGAGGAGGTTAGTTTGGCTCGATTAGGAATAGGGCACTGCAATTTTTCTCATGGTTACTTATTTATAAGGGACCCTGCACCTCTATGTCCGCTGTGTGACAACCTTTTGTCGGTTCGCCACGTACTGCTAGAGTGTTGCTCTTTAGCGCACCTTCGGGATTCTCTGCAGCTGTCTGCCAGACTTGCAGAGGTCCTAGCGGACGAAAAAACAGCGGTTGATAGAGTTTTTAATTTTTTAGCGGAGTGCAATATCAATTTGAGGATTTAAAATTTTTAATTATGTGTTTCTGATTTTGGACATATTTATCACCTTGTTTCATATCTGGCTATTGCCACTGCTTTTCACCTTTGTATATTTTTCTTGTTGCTAGTATTTTTATTTTTTGAGTGAAATTTATATCTGGCTATTGCCATGAATCTTTTAAGGGCGCTGATGACCTAGAAGTTGAGCGCCCTTAAACCAAACCAAACCAAACCAAACTCTCATTTTCTGAATACATATTCTTTCTTTGGTAATTCTTGAACATGAGGTTTAATCACTCTTATAATCTAACAAAAATATAAATCCTAATCATGTTACTATTTCACACTCACATTCGCACTGATTTATGAAAACATTCTTATTTCTTCTGGCTCTATATAGTATTCTTATTTTCAAAAGTCTTTCCGTTCTAATATTATTTCTCGTCTTTCTTTCCATAACACTTCACTTAAACACACTTGCTTCTAGTAACTTGTGACATCATTGCCACATACTTTCATGAAATTTATATTTCATGTTCTTTTTATAACAGCGCACTTATGTCTCGCTTCACACTTACATTCTTATGCCACTCTTTCATTCATACGTATCATTACAATTTTCTAACATTACTCTTAAGTTTTGTTTTTACCTCTACAATATCTTGACAATCTCAAGGAATATTCTTATTGTTCTAATAGCATTACTTACAATATACAACACATGACGATACATTTTATTATTATTATTATTATTATTATTATTATTATTATTATTATTATTATTATTATTATTATTATTATTATTATTATTATTATTATTATTATTATTATTATTATTGGTGGTGGTGGTGGTGTGGTGGTATTACTCTTATTATTAGTATATATTTTCTTTATCCCTTGCACATACTAGCTGGTAAACTGAATGAAAACTTAATTTCTAGATCATCAGCTTCTGTATTAATTGTACCATAATATTTTAAATGACTGATTATTTTACATTCTATGCCCTATTGCCTATATACATTTTTTTTAAATTCATTTTGTACAATCTTCTATGACAGTTCAACGTAGATTCTTTATTCTTAAAGTCCTCTACGTCAATCACTTTGTCGTTTCATAATATGGGATGAGATCATCTCTGGCCATTTATTTATCATCCCAGACAAGTAAACAATGAATCTGTTGACTTGCCATTGGCCTTGAACTCTGTCTACTCTATATGTATTTAGGCTTTCACGGCTGGTGTCTTGATTATTCCAAATGTTTAGTTCTTCCAGGCTTGTAGGCTGTGGTCTAGAAGGCATGGTAGATACCAACGTTTCGCCAAGTACTGCGCTTGGCATCATCAGGGTAACATGATCCTCCATCTGCACTGGTCAGAGTTAGAATGTGGAAGCAGAGAAGTAGTGGAAGAAATGACCGTTAATGTCCGTTGCGTTTATTCATATGGGTGGGGGTGGGCGGGGCATTGTTATGCCGTCTACGGTAGTGATTGGTTGTTTGTAGGTGGGGTTTTATTACAACTGTTGTGTGTGTCTGCAAGTCTATCTAAAACCGGTATCCATGCTTTATGTACACGTAGTATTTCTTCTTTGCGATTGAAGTTGTCTTTGTGTTTGTAGATTTCTATGGCCTCCCTTTGTAGTCAGGCATAGTAGTTAACTGTAGAAGACAGGACTCGGGTTTCTTTGTCGGTCTGGGTGGCTCAGTTGGTTAGACGCTGGCCTACTGTTCCCAAGGTCGCGGGTTTAAATCTGGCCCAGGCCGATGGTTTTTAAGTGTGCTTAAAAACGACAGCTCCATGTCAGTAGATTTACTGGTATGTAAAAGAACTCCTGCAGGACAAAATTCCGGCACACCGGCGACGCTGATGTGATCCTGGCAATTGACAGCGTCGTTAAAAAACAAATTTTTTTTTCCTCGGGTTTCTTTAAGGTTGACATCATGGCCGTATAACAAGGCATGCTCTGCCACAGACGATTTATCCGTATGTCCCAATCTGGTGTGACGCTCATGTTCTTTTATTCTGGTGGCTACACTGCACATAGTAGTGCCTATATACACTTTGCCGCAACTGCAGGGAACTTTATATACACCTTCAGATGTGTGTGGGTGGCGTTTGTCTTTGGGAGATCTTAAGAGGTCTTTGATCTTGTTAGTTGTCGGTCTAGGTGGCTCAGTTGGTTAGACGCTGGCCTACTGTTCCCAAGGTCGCGGGTTCAAACCCGGCCCAGGCCGATGGTTTTTAAGTGTGCTTAAAAACGACAGCTCCATGTCAGTAGATTTACTGGCATGTAAAAGAACTCCTGCGGGACAAAATTCCGGCACACCGGCGACGCTGATGTGATCCTGGCAATTGACAGCGTCGTTAAACAACAAAATAATTTTAATTTTTCTTGTTAGTTGGTCTATAGACAGTATCAACTCCATGTGGTCGCAGAAGCTTGTCTATCCAGTCGGAGACGTTCCTGATGTAGGGGAGAAAGGCTGTTGCTACTTTTTTGCGTTCTTCCTTTTTTGTTGTTGGTCACCTGGGATGAATTGCGCGTCGGATTTCTTTTTGTGTGTATCCATTGGACTGGAATGCGGAGTTTAAATGTTTTGAGTTCTTCTTTTAAGTATTTCTTATTGCAGATCCGGGATGCTCGTTCTGTAAGTGTTTTTATTATACCTTGTTTCTGCAACCGCAAGTGGCACCAATAGCATCAGCCTCCTAATTGCAGATGTGTGAGAGGGGGTAAATGTATATGCTATCTCTGTCTAAAATTTTGTCTCAAGTTCTCTCAGGGTATATATAGCTATATCAAGACTACCTCCATATTTTGAATATTTGTGTTCTAGTAGCAAACAAATGTATACTGTTCTAAAGCTGTTGTGGGATCAAAAGCTGCTAGTCTACTAAGCTTAACGTGCATATCAGCTGATCATGTAACCAAAGGCACTTTACTGTTAGAGTCATTATCATAAGAAAATTCACAAAATATGCTGCATTTAATAACCGCAGTACCATAATAATTTTGCAGATACCCCTGCTTACATTTAGATCTGCTCTCCCATTCCAAAAATTGTGCTTTGTTTTTTACTTTCTCTACTGGTAAGTAGGGGAAGTATAGCATTCCACCCAAAAATTTGATGTCGAGATTTCACCGGAAATGTTTTGAGACTCCCTGAATCCAAAAAAAATAAAAGTTTAGAAAAGTGTGTGTGTATACAGCATAACTCAAAAACGGAAAGTAGTGTAAAAACCAAAGTTGGTATTTAAGTTTGTCTTTCAAGGATGCGACACAAAGATTTTGAAGAAAAAGGCCCCACCCTAAACTACCCTTTAGATAGAAAATTTTTCGGAAATTTTTATTTTTTTGAAAATGGCTAACGATTTTGATTAAATGTCATATGTTTGAGATATTTTTATGGCAAATGAAATGTATATCTTGAATTTTCTGGCGATGGCCCCTGTAGTCACCGTTAGAGATAGACCAAATCATACTATACAAAAAATGTAGATCTTGCTAAAATACACAATTTATGTCTAAATAAATTTTCTTGTAGGGTGAATCATTTCGGAGATATTCCTTGTTATTTGTGTCAGTTTCAGAAAACTTCATTGTTCATTTGTTTTTATGTTAAGCATGCAAAGAGAACGGGATCTCAAAGCTTTAAAAGAGTTGACTATCGCTCAAAGCCTACTGTATTCTAATATTCCCCTTGCACATACAAGGAAATAAGCAATAAGATAATTTGAACAAATGCTTATCTCAACTAACAAGAAGGACTTATAGGAATAAGAGCTTGTAAGTGGTTAAGTACAAGAGTAGAGAAAGTCATGTGAGTGCAGCACATCAGATTTTTAAATCAACTTTTTTTGTTTGTTAATATTAATGTTTATATAATGGTTTGGTTGTGTTATTCTGTTATCCAGAAATGCATCGCACAGTACTGAATCAAATTTTGCGCCAGTCAACTACTCATTTGGCAGATGGGCCATTTGCTGTACTGGTGGATCACACACGAGTATTGGACTTTGATGTAAAACGACGATATTTCCGCGCAGAATTGGAACGAATGGATGAAGGCATTCGTCGAGAAGAATTGGCAGTTCATGTGAGACGTAATAATGTGTTTGAAGATTCATTCCGTGAGCTTCATAGGCGTCCTGCAGATGAATGGAAGAACCGCTTTTACATTGTTTTTGAAGGTAAGGACTACTGATCACTTCTATTTTCATTCGTGTCCACTTTGTGCATGCCTTGAGAAATGTGTATTTGTCCACTTCTTCTGTTTTACAAGTTTAACTCACTAGATTTTTCTTGATGAAATTAAAGAACTAAAGGTAGGCATTGTCTGTTTCTAACAAACCTGCATGAGTATAATCTTAACAAAATGAGGGATTGCAAGGTAAAAGGGAAAGTGTGCTATTACATTTGAGTGTTCAAAGTGTAGAATCAAAAATATAGGATATATTGTACTATAATATACTAGTACCTGGACGACCGAGCTTCGCTCAGCTTTTCTTTTCCTTTTTTTTTAATCGTGTTTAATATTAACTTAATATAAATTTTCATCCTAATTGTTGAAGCCGTTTCCATGGTGAGACCTTTAATATCCTGGCTTGTTTGTTGAAATTGGCCCATTAACGGAGAAATTATGGCCAAAATAAGGTTTTGACTAATTGTGACTGTTATGCGTAGATTAATATAGCTAAGTCAACTTTCTTTAGGTTTTCTGAAGCTCTTGGCGACATCTTTAATATCCTGGCTTGTTTGTTGAAATTGGCTCATTAACAGAGAAATTATGGCCAAAATAAGCTTTAGAGTAATTGTGACTGTTACATGTAAAACCATTTTTTTTAACCCAAGGAATGACATATATAAACTTATAAGCAATACCCTATCTGAATACAAAATTTGATTGAAATCATTAGAGCCATTTCCAATTGGCGCTGAATATATTTAGATATATACAAGAATTATTGCTCATTTAAATATATAGGATATCTGGGTTTTGCCATGAATTGTTTAGGATGCAGATGACCATGTAGTTGAACACCCTTAAACCTACATCTCTCTCTCTCTCTCTTATAATGCTTACATCCGCAATTGTTCCTCAGGAAATGCATTCAATTGTTTATATAAAAATTACACAGTATTTACAGCATAGATGTAATTTGGTAAAGCAAGAAAACATACTCTGTGCACTTAGGTCAGAGCAATGGAAAGTAATAAATTATGAAATCCCGTGATTATGGTTACCGTGGCATATGCTTGCAGTTTTGTAATACACAAAATAGGCAAGGATTAATTTCTGGGTTATATGCTTTAAATCTACAATTCAGGAATCACCTCTTACTTTCTCCTGTAGTTAAAAGTGTGTGGGATTTTAATATAAAATTGTTTGCTTTTGTGTAGGGGAAGAAGGCCAAGATGCCGGTGGATTACTGCGTGAATGGTATGTGATAATTTCACGGGAGATCTTCAATCCCATGTATGCACTGTTCACAACATCTCCTGGAGATCGTGTTACATACATGATCAATCCATCGTCACACTGTAATCCTAACCATCTCTTGTACTTCAAGTTTGTGGGCCGAGTCATAGGTAAGCAACAACCTACAGAAGTCATAGTGTTAGATGCCATTATTTATATTTCATAGCAATTTACAATGTAACAAATTTCTTTAATGTGAAAGAAGAGAATGAAGATACGGTCCAGGAATCTGTGGTTCATGTTAGAATATTTGACACTTCTAACAATGAAATGTGTTTAACTTCGGCTACTGTTTCATGGAAGATATGCTTTTGAAAATTAGTTTCACTATCTGGCCCAGTACTTGCTTGGCAGTTTAATAAACTTTGGATCACCCAATTTTTCAACATTGCTTGCTAGAGATATAAAGACAGACCATAAAAGTGGTTGTGAATAAGTGTTAGAACTTTTGAATATGCGATTTTTCTTAGTCTGAATGTTCACCAATACGCATGCACAACATTTGCAACAACCACAGCCAAGTTCTGCAAAAAGTCACCAGGCATGTGCACCTAAATTATGTAATACAGAACATGTGGAACCAATTAGTAACCAGTAACTTTTGGAACGTCCTGACCATGCCTGTTTGTGTGCAGATGCAGGTGATTGGATCAGGAAAAAGTTATTGCTCAGACAAATCCTTTTGCATTCAAGCAGTCATACAATGCAACATTAATGGTAGGACTCAACATAACCCATGTGTGAAAAATGGATGAAAATGACAAAATTTTTCATTTTTAGCTTCTTATGCCAAAAATAAGTTTAAACCTTTGTCTTTCATTTTCATGCTTTTGCTTAGTCATCTGCGCCCTTTAACCCTTCCCAGGCGAAATGCGCATATATTTGCGACGCATAGCTACGCGTCAGCTTCGCACAAATTCTTTTTATACGTTCGCATAAGCTATCGTAGCTAGCCTTTACTTCACGTAAATGGTCAACAGATGTCATTAGATGAATTTAAGCGTGCGTCTGTACTGAGGTTTGTGTTTTGTTAGTCGCTACAGAATAATACGTCCTGAGCGGGTAATTTTCTGTGTTGTGTTTCATTATTTTGCTCGTTTTGGTTTGATTTGGAGCATGGCGCGTAAGAGACCGTATGGGGAGGATGAAATAAGGGCTTGTGTAGAATCTGTGCTCAATGAAACAGATGAAAGTGACTTTAGTGCGTGGGAAAGTGATGAAAACGAAAGTCCTGCAAGTGCGCGCAACATTGACCTATGTAGCAGCAGGTGTTAGGAAAGAAACAATATATTTTTGTGAAACATGTTATCTGAAACCCTATTTACATCCCAATAACTGCTTTGGAGCATACCATACACAAAAAGACTTCAGTATCACCCAATAAGATGTCTAGGAACTGATGATGCACTCTGCCCTGTAGATATGGCAAAGTTTCAGTTGTTTTGGTACATATGCCACTTTTCATTTAAATAAGTGTAGCCTCAAAAGAAAATACCTCTAATAAAAAGCAATGTTATGACTTAAGAACATTTATGTGCTTGGTTATACGTTTTCAACGATTTAGTACACAAAATGGTATCATATGTGCCTTATTTTGAATAATATTCATGTTTTAAAATGCTTGAGAAAACTAGGAAAATAATTAAGCCCAGGAAGGGTTAAATGGCGTCATTGAAGGATTTAAAAGGGCATGTGCATTTGGTTTACCTGGAGCGAAATGTGGGAGAAAATATGCTAACCACGTGGTGGTTTGTGATGAAATTGTGTTAAATTTCTGTGTTAAGTTGCTGTATGTGGGTTTACATCAGAGGATTTGTATCATAAAAAGGATTGGCAGAGCTAAGTATATAAGTTAATTATAGGCTAAAACATAATTTGTTGATAAAGTGTAGAGGTCATAGTTGTGCATTAGGTAAAAATACTATGTTATTTGGAAGTTCCAGAGTTTAATACATAGTTTATAAATAATTCGTTTTTGTTATATTTTCACAATGTAAAGAATAAAGGATAAAACAGTTAGAAAAAGGCCTTCTAAGAGAGTTTTAGCTAAACACCAAATGCCAATGAAACTTTGCATAGCCTTATTTGGAAAAAATGCCCAGAAGAAACATGTTTCAAAAAACAAACTAGAAATTGGTGTAATACCTGCAATTAGTGAGTATAATATGGGATGTGAAGCTTCACAGCATGTAAAATATGAGGTTCAGTTAGAGAATCAAATGTAATTGGGGGAAATTAAGTAAAATTAGGGATAAGCAGTGTCTGAAGGATAGTGCTAGGCATTTAATAAGTGCCTAGAGAACTGCTAGGAAGCAACTGAAATTTGAAAACACTGCAAAACTGCTAAAGAGCAAGCTAAAATGACCTCTTGAGAGGTGTGTGTGTGTGGTTTTTTTTCTTCAATGTAATGTCATATCGGATGGTGAATGACTAAAATGGCTTAAATGATGCTCAAATGAGCCCGAGGTTCATGGAGCTTTAAGTTACCCAACATACGTCTTTTCAGGATAAGGGAAAGCCTGGGGGGAAAAACCTCACCTGGATAACTTACCCTAAGCGAGATTCGAACGTGAGACAGACACGCTAACCATTCTGCGTTAATTTCTGGTGTCGTAGGAGACGATTACCACCTTCGCTCCATTTCGGTTCAGATTTACTTCCCTTCGCAGATGAGATGCGCTTCCTGGGTTTGATCTTGGACAGAAAGCTTAGTTGGTCGTCCATATTGCACAGCTAAGAGCACAATGTGACCATTCCCTAAATATCATGCGAGTACTAAATAGCAAATTGTGGCGAGCGGATTGGGCAATTTTGTTGTGAATGTGTTGCGCACTCATCTGATCCAAACTAGACTATGGGTGTATTGTTTATTCGTCAGCACGACCATCTGTACTGAGAAGATTAGACGTGGTCCACAATAGGGGCATCCGCATTGCAATAGCTTTTCCAATAACCCCAGATCACAGAACCTCCTCTGCAATATCGGCATGAGATTCTCTTGGTAAATTATGGTTGTGTGCTTAGATGTATGCCTAAGCACCCCCCAGGGGCTCCTACTACGGTAGGTACGGGTTTGGCATACTCGGGGCCCCGAGCCATACTCTCGATTGGGTTCTTCCAAGAGGTGAGAGGGCACCTGCCAAACGCCCAATCAACTTTGGTCCACTTTTGTTTTTGACCTCCCACCTGTTACCTCCCTGTACACAGTCTGATGGATAACCTACGCGCGGGTTGTAGGAGGAAGGGGTGCCTGGGTAATCGCGTAAGTCCCAGCCCCTGGTTATCATGTAGGATCTGTGTGCGTATCCGCTGATAAAGGTCAGTCCCGGGGAGGGGCCATTGCATGAACTGATACACTCCTGAAGGCGATTGGGTCCCTCTGACTATAAATTGGGAGGTGAGACCCTAGGGTGAGCAAGGTCCAGGCCAGGACTCTCACCTAAGCCGGGGTGGCGCCCAGGATGTGAGCATGCCATTGGAGACATTTGCAATGGTGGAGGATTAAAGCGCCATGAGTTCACAAAAAACTCAAAATAAACCAAAATACCAGAAGTCAAGTGTAAAGGAAGTAGTCGAGTCCTGTGGTCCTCGCTACTTAGTAATTTCTAGAACTGAGGAAGGTAAAAAGTTTTTATCGGTGAGTCCATTTGTAATCCAGAAGGGCCTGGATAAGATAGCTGGTCCAGTGAAGTCATGCACTAGATCCCGTAATGGCACGCTCCTGGTTGAAGCACATTCAGCAGACCAGGCAGCTAAAATACAAAGCGCAAACCTGTTGGCCAGCTATCCAATACGTGTTGACCTTCATAAGACGTTGAACTCGTCACGCAGTGTCGTTAATACCCGCGCATTAGACGGACTCAATGATGAAGAGATTAAGGAAAACCTAGAAGATCAAGGTGTTACCTGTGTGTATCGGGTTCATCGCGAAGAAAGCGGTGAATTGAAGCCTACTCGTACCCTGTTCCTGACCTTTGATCGGGCAGATCTCCCTCAAAGGATTAGGGCAGGATACGAAGCTATAGGTATAGGCCATACATCCCGAACCCAATCCGGTGCTTTAAGTGTAACCATTTTGGACACACAAGTGGACTGTGTAACAGAACAGCTTCTTGCGTCAACTGTGGAGGCATCCTTCACGACACTCCATGTTCATTGCCTCCCAGTTGTGTGAACTGCAGCGGCGAACATCCAGCCAATTCGCTAGAGTGCCCCCGGTTTATAGAGGAAAGGGCAATCCAGAAAATCCGAGTCAAAGAGGTGTCCTTCTCAGAAGCTCGGAAACTCCTGCGTATCCGACAGCCCCCCCTTCCAAAGTCCGGTACCTATCGCTCTGTTGTAGCTAGACCGGCAGAGAAGCGGGAAATTGCTACACAAACCAGCGATCAAACCGGGGCCACAATTTCACAAAAAATTATCGTAGCAAGAACAGTTCCAAAGCCTTCATCATCTACAGGTAAATCTACGTCTCCTACCAAGTCCGTAAAGGAAAAGAACACATCTACAAGGTCACCGTCTAAATTGCCAGTCTACAACAATGGCAAGAATGAGCCCATTGTTTGTTACATTACCGAAGAAATTTAAGAAACAATATGTAAAAAGTGACTTCCTCAAAGAAGAAAACGTGTCTCTTCCCATTAAACCCAAGGGAAAGAAGAGCCAGCGTTCATCCCCTCGAAGATCTTCTTCTGAGGATTCCTCCGGGATGGACACAGACCGGCAGCTTTCATCTTCGTCGGTATCCACAAGCAATCGGTTCGAGGCTCTCGAACCGAAATTTGCTATGGGGATACGCACCTCCTCAGTAGAGGAGATGCAAGAAGATCCTGCCTTTACTGGGAGAAACCCAGTGAAAAAGAGGCAGGATAAATGTGAAAAGAGTATGAGCCCAAAAGATCACAAAAGGGCTAAATTGAACCGACCACCACCTACTACGAGGTAATACACTGTTACCTTGCAATATTTATCCCATACAGATACTGATATGGCTATCTTACATTGGAACATACGTGGCATTCGAACTCAAAGGCCAGAACTTGAGCTCTTGCTCAAAGAAAACGAACCTCTGGTCGCATGTTTGCAAGAGACTAAGCTGCGTCCTCAAGACGCCTTCCATCTAAGGTGATACACCCCAGTACGGTGTGATGTTACACCAGAAGAGGGTGTTCCGGCACATGGCGGCGCTATGATACTTGTGAGAGATGACATATATATGCAATCTGTACCAATACAGTCTGATATCCAATCAGTTGCAATAAGGATTCTACTGCCAGACATCCATTTCACCATTTGTAATCTATATTTGCCTCCGTCCCATGACTTCTCGCACATTGATTTAGACGATCTAGTTTCCCAGTTGCCAACACCGTTTCTGTTGGTGGGAGACTTCAATGCGCACCACCCACTTTGGGGTTCAAGTCGCGCTTGTGCGAGAGGTACGCTCATTGCCGATTTCTTGGACAGTCACAACCTAGCTCTCCTCAACACTGGAGAGCCTACATTCATTTCTGACTCTTACAATAGTTTCTCACACCTTGATCTTGCAGTTTGTTCACCTCAGTTGGCAGTCTCCTTACAATGGAATGTCCACTTCCCATGTCTTATTAGTCTCTTGACACAACATAGTTTTTCCACACTTATGCCCAGATGGCGTTTGGACCATGCCAACTGGAACCTTTACACCCAGCTGGCTGTCTTTACGTACAACGAGGACGACTCAGTGAATGATTTGGTGCAGCATCTCACGTAGACGATTCTCTCTGCTGCTGAACAATCAATTCCGCAGTCGACTTCACAACCCCGTCAATTTCCCGTCCCCTGGTGGACGGAAGAATGTCGGAATGCCATTCGTGCTCGAAGGCGTGCTCTTAGGATTTTCCAACGTCACCCTACTTTGGAAAACCTAATCGAATACAGGAAAATGCGCGCCAGGTTCAGACAAGTCATTAACGATAGCAAAAAGTCATCATGGAGCAAATTTGTAGCTTCATTTAACCGACGCACACCTTCCTCGGTTGTGTGGGATAGATTAAGGCATGTTGCTGGTTGGTCGACCCAACTACCAATAGCAGGTCTGAGAACAGCCAGAGGAGCTGTTGTTGATTCATTCGAAGTAGCAAATACGTTTGGCAGTGCCATCGCTCAAGTCTCTAGCTCGGAAAATTACCCCCCTGAGTTCCTTCCAATTAAAACTCAGGTGGAATCTCAAGGCTTCTCGTTTTGTTCTAGAAACGTAGAAGATTACAATCACCTTTTCACCATGGCGGAGCTGGAGCATTCCCTGAAATCTTCGCGATTATCAGCACCAGGACCGGACGGTATTCATGTACAAATGTTACAACGGCTCTCTCCTGAAGGTAAGGCATTCCTGCTCGAGGTCTATAATCGTGTTTGGGTTGACAGTATACTCCCAGAAAATTGGCGGGAGGCCACCGTTATTCCCATCTTGAAGGCTGGAACGGACCGTCATCTTCCCTCCAGCTATCGTCCTATTTCCCTCACCAGTTGCGTTTGCAAGGTGATGGAACGCATGATCAATGGACGATTGCTATGGTGGTTAGAAAATCGTACCCTCCTGACTAACATCCAGTGTGGTTTTCGACGACGCCGTTCAACTGTTGACCATCTTGTGTCAATATCGACACAGATAATGGACAGCTTTATGAAGAAGAACTGTCAAACCGTTGGCATATTTTTCGATCTTGAGAAGGCTTATGATACGTGCTGGCGAGCAGGGATTCTACGTTACCTGTATGCCTGGAACATACGTGGACGCCTACCACTTTTCATTCAGGAGTTTATGAAGGACCGCTTTTTCCGAGTAAGGGTCGGCTCGGTTTTTTCTAATTCTTTTGTTCAGGAGGAGGGAGTACCTCAGGGTTCGGTGCTAAGCGTCACGCTCTTTGCTATAGCAATTAACTCCGTCTGGAAATGTGTTCCACCTGGAGTTTCGTCATGCCTATCCGTAGACGACTTCGCTGTCTATTGCACTTCTCAGTGCACGGCGTTCTTAAAACGGCGCCTGCAGCAATGTTTGGACAACCTTAGAGACTGGAGCGTGAAAAACGGCTTTCGTTTCTCAACTGAGAAGTCAATCTGCGTTAATTTCTGGCATCGTAGGAGATGATTACCACCTTCGCTCCGTTTCGGTCTAGATTTACTTTCCTTCGCAGAAGAGACGCACTTCCTGGGTTTGATCCTGGACAGGAAGCTTAGTTGGTCATTGCATATTGCACAGCTAAGAGCGAGGTGTGACCGTTCCCTAAATATCATGCAAGTACTGAATAGCAAATCGTGGGGAGCAGATCGGACAATTTTGTTGCGAATATATCGCGCATTGGTCCGATCCAAGCTGGACTATGGGTGTATTGTTTATTCGTCAGCACGACCATCTGTGCTGAGAAGATTAGACGTGGTCCATAATAGGGGCATCCGCATTGCAACAGGAGCTTTTCCAACAAGCCCAGTGGTGAGCCTTTACGCCGAGTCCACAGAACCTCCTCTGCAATACCGGCACGAGATTCTCTTGGCAAATTATGGTTGTGCGCTTAGATTTATGCCTAAGCACCCAATGTTTTCTTGTTTTTTCTCCACCGCGCTAAGAGAACGATATAGGAATAGCACCCGTAGTCCTAAGCCTGCGGGGTCCCGTTTCCAAGACCTTCTAGTGAAGCTTGAAGTGGAACTGCCTAGGATGTTCGCCAAGGACGAGAGGCTTTACCCCCCTTGGCTATCTGGCTCGCCCTATGTAGATCTTGGGATGACCGTACACCAGAAGTCCACGATGCCTATTTCAAGTATTCGCACGTGTTTCTTAGAATTTTTGTCAGGCTACACTGACCGTCGATATATTTACACCGATGGGTCAAAGAGCACCAACGGTGTTGGATGTGCTTATGTTTATGGAACCGAACCATATACATTCGGTTTTCCAAATGGCACCTCCATTTTTACTGCAGAGCTTTATGCAATTTATCGAGCTGTTTTGTATGTTCACCATCGTAAATCAGGTGACTGCCTGATTTTGAGCGATTCCCTAAGTGCAATGCAGAGCCTTTGTCAGTTGTACAACCCCCACCCTATTGTACAATGTATCCAGGATGCCCTCCATGTTTTACACACTTCTGGCGTTGACGTGGTGTGTGCATGGATTCCCGGTCACGTAGGTTTGCCGGGGAATGAAATGGCAGATTTAGCAGCAAAGACGGCAACAACAGAACCCAGTATTACCATCTCACGTGTTACTTCGGAAGACTTTAGGCTTGAAGTGCGGAGAGCAGTGCTGTCATGCTGGCACGATGAGTGGTCAGCTCTCTGCGGTAATAAGCTTAGAGAAGTGAAAGAACTTCCGATCAACTGGGTAACTTCCTGTCGCACATCTCGTCGCGAGGAGCTTAGTTTGGCTCGATTAAGAATAGGGCACTGCAATTTTTCGCATGGTTACCTATTTAAAAGGGACCCTGCTCCTATATGCCCGCTGTGTGACAACCTTTTGTCGCTTCGCCACGTGCTGCTGGAGTGTTGCTCTCTAGCGCACCTTCGAGATTCTCTGCAGCTGCCTGCCAGACTTGCGGAGGTCCTAGCGGACGACAAAACAGCGGTCGATAGAGTTTTTAAGTTTTTTGCGAATTGCAATATCAATTTGAGGATTTAAAATTTTAGATATTTGTGTATGCCTTTTGACCTATTTATTACATTGTTTTATATCCGGCTATTGTCGCTGTTTATACGTTTATGTGTATTTTTTCTTTGATAGTAGTATTTTATTTTTGATTCAAGTTTATATCTGGCTATTGCCATGAATTTTAGAAGGGTGCTAATGACCCAGAAGTTGAGCGCCCTTAAACCCACAAATCAATCAAAACCTAAGCACCCAACATTCGCTTCTTTTTACACCACCACGCTAAGAGAACGGTATAGGAATAACACCCTAAATCCTAAGCCAGCGGGCTTCCATTTCCAAGATCTTCTAGAGAAGCATGAAATGGAACTGCCTAGGATGTTTGCCAAGGGCGAGAAGCTTTACCCCCCCTTGGCTATCTGGCACAGCCCATGTAGATCTTGGGATGACCGTACACCGGAAGTCCACGATGCCTATTTCAAGTATCTGCACGGGTTTTTTAGAATTTTTGTCAGGCTACATTGACCATCCATGTATTTACACCGATGTGTCAAAGAGCACCAACATTGTTGGATGTGCTTATGTTTATGGAAGCGAACCACATACATTCGGTTTTCCAAATAGCACTTCCATTTTTACTGCAGAGCTGTATACTGAGCCATTTTGTATGTTTGTCGTCATAAATTAGGTGACTGCCTAATTTTTAGCGATTCGCTTAGTGCACTTCAAAGCCTTTGTGAGCTGTACAACCCCCACCCTATTGTACAACTTATCCAGGATGTCCTCCATGTTTTACACGCTCCTGGCGTTGACGTAGTTTGTGCATGGATTACTGGTCACGTAGGTTTGCCTGGGAATGAAATGGCAGATTTGGCAGCAAAGACGGCAACTACAGAACCCAGTATTACCATCTCACGTGTTACTTCAGAAGACTTTATGCTTGAAGTGCAGAGAGTGGTGCTGTCGTGCTGGCATGAAGAGTGGCCATCTCTCCACTGTAATAAGCTTAGAGAAGTGAAAGAACTTACCATAAACTGGGTAACTTCCTGTCGCACATCTCGCCGGGAGGAGGTTAGTTTGGGTCATTAAAAATAGGGCACTGCTATTCTTCACATGGTTACCTATTTAAAAGGGACCCTGCCCCTCTATGTTCGCTGTGTGACAACCTTTTGTCTTTCACGTGCTGCTAAACTGTTCCTCTCTAGCGCATCTTCGAGATTCTCTGCAGGTGCCTGCCAGGCTTGCAGAGGTCTTAGCGGACGACAAAACAGCGGTTGATAGAGTTTTTAAGT
Source organism: Tenodera sinensis (assembly GCA_030765045.1). Classification (NCBI taxonomy): domain Eukaryota; kingdom Metazoa; phylum Arthropoda; class Insecta; order Mantodea; family Mantidae; genus Tenodera; species Tenodera sinensis. Next base: position 16,245,673 of record CM060964.1, on the reverse strand, counting down.
TTTTAGCGGATTGTAAGATCAATTTGAGGATTTAAAATTTTAGATAATTGTTTATGCTTTCTGACATATCTATAACCTTGTTTTATATCTGGCTATTGCCACTGTTTTTCACGTTTATGTATATATTTGGTTTGTTACTAGTGATTTTATTTTTGATTCAAATTTATATCTGGCTATTGCCATGAATTTTTTAAGGGCACTGATGACCTAGAAGTTGAGCACCCTTAAACCCACAAAATCAATCATGCTAACCATCACGCTACCGAGGCAGGTACCTCTGAGAGTCCCACATATGGTACAGGCCAGTTCTAATCAAGTACATTTTTAGTATAGTTGCTAAACTGTAACTCCATTTTTATTTTCTCTACCGGTAGGTAGAGGAAGTATTGTATTACACCCAAAAATTTGATGTCGGGATTTCACTGGAAATATATGTATTTTTAGAAAAAGGTCCATGTGTGTGTGTGTGTGTGTGTCTGTGTGTCTGTGTGTGTGTGTGTGTGTGTGTGTGTGTGTGTGTGTGTGTGTGTGTGTGTGTGTGTGTGTGTGTGTGTGTGTGTGTGTGTGTGTGTGTGTCTGTCTGTCTGTCAGAGGACAGCATAATTCAAAAACGAAAAGTGGGTTAAAAACCAAAGTTGGTATTTAAGTTTAATGTCTTTCAAAGATGTGACATGAAGATTTTTAAGAAAATAGCCCCACCCTAAACTACCCTTTACATGGAAAATTTTTCGAAAATTTTGATTTTCTTGAAAATGGCTCTAATGATTTTGATTAAAATGCCATATGTATAAGATATTTGTATGACAAATGAAATGTATATTTTGAATTTTCTGGCTGTAGCCTATGTAGTCCTGTTTACTCTGGATAACTTTTGAATAACTCGTAAACCGTAAGAGACAAATTCTTACATTACAAAAAATGTAGATCTCGCTAAAACACACAATCTATGTCTCAATAAATTTGTTTGTAGAGTGAACCATTTCGGAGATATTCCTTGTTATTGGTATCAGTTTCTGAAAACTTAAAACTTCCATGAAATGGATGGGCCCAAATGACCTAGCTGTCGACTGGCCCTTAAACCCCACTCACTCACTCCATGAAATGGAACATTGTTTATTATTTTATATGTTAAGCATGCAAAGAGAGCGGGATCTCAAAACTTCAAAATATTTTACTATCGCCCAAAGCCTACTGTATTCTAAATAAGCAATACGATAATTTGTACATATGTTTATCTCGACTAACACAAAGAAGATATAGTAATAAGAGTTTGTAAGAATGGTTAGTACAAGAGTAGAGAAAGTCATGTGAGTGCAACACTTTTTTTTTTTTTCCTCAGTTTAGGATTTTCTGATACATGATTATGTTCCAAATGATCCTTGGTGCATGCTTTTGCAGATGATTTCTTGAAACTCGGGACACACATTGTTGGAATTATGGATATTGTGTATAATTTGCTGTGGAACTTCATCTTGGATTAAAATTCGAAGTAGTCTATTCCTCTTATTAAAGGAGTTTTTGAAATCGACAAAGGGAATGTTGGTTTCTAAATTGAATTCCCTGTTTTTCTATTAACGTGTTCTTTCAGAAATAGCCATCACAGCAACATCTTCCTCTTCTAAAGCCATTTTGTTCTTCTCCAATTAGATTTTCATAATGTTTATACAGTTTATTCCTGATGGTGTAGATTTTATACCATGAATTTGATAAACTGATCTCTATAATTATCACACAATTATGGATCTGCTCTTTTTAAATATAGGAATAACAATAGATTTAGTCCAGCTTTCCAGAATGTCACTTCTTCCATATATAATTAAGGAAGTTCAAGAATCTAAGTTTAAAAGTGGAGCATAAATGTCTGCAAAGCTCTTTAAGGGCGGTATTTTATGAAAATGTGTTTCGTTAGTGTATGTTCTAACAAATAATATTAGCAAATATTCCAGAATAATCAGTTGATTACTTGTAATATTTTGCATGCCCCTTGTGGGTTCTTCATATATTAGTGTTTGCAGAAGCATTCCCACTAGTGAAGTGGAAAGACTTATTTAAAAATTCCTGCTCATTGTCTTTATAATTGTGCTTCTTACAAGCAACAAACTGATCAAAGTGTGTTGAATTTTGTTTATTCTGCAGCTAAAGCAATATACGATAATAAACTGTTGGAGTGTTATTTCACACGTTCCTTCTACAAGCACATCCTTGGCATACTAGTGAAGCACACTGATATGGAAAGTGAGGACTATAGTTTCTACCAAGGATTGGTTTACTTAATGGAGAACCACGTTTCTGACCTTGGATCAGAACTTACATTCAGTACAGAGGTAAGTCTCTTGACGTTCTTGTTTTAATGTTTTCCATTCTTTATTACTTTCTCTACTGTTAAGTAGAAGGAAGTTTGTATTCCACCCAAAAATCCGATGTCGAGATTTCACCGGAAATATATGTTTTGATACCCCCTGAATAAAAAATAAAAAATAAATAAAAAAATCGCATTTTTAGAATGTGTGTGTGTGTGAGAGTCAGTCAGTCAGTCTGTGGACAGCGTAACTTAAAAATGAAAAGTCTGTTAAAACGCAAAGTTGGTATATAAGTTTGTCTTTCAAGGATGCGACATGAAGATTTTGAAGAAAATAGCCCCACCCTAAACTACGCTTTACATTAAAAATTTTATTTTTTTAAAATGGCTGTTAACAATTTTGATTAAAATGTCATAGGTTTAAGATATTTGTATGACAAATGAAATGTATATTTTGAATTTTCTGGCTATAGCCTATGTAGTCCTGTTTACTCTGGATGACTTTTGAATAACTCATAAACCGTAAGAGATAAGACAAATTCTTAAGATACAAAAAATATACATCTCACTAAAACACATAATTTATGTCTCAATAAATTGTTTGTAGAGTGAACCATTTCAGAGATATTCCTTTTTATTTGTGTCAGTTTCGGAAAACTTAAAACTTTTGTTAAATGGAACATCATTGTTCATTTTTTTCTATGTTCAGCGTGCAATGAGAACGGAATCTCGAAGCTTTAAAAGATTTGACTATCGCTCAAAGCTTACCCCTTACGTCTACAAGGAAGTAAGTAATAAGATAATTTGTGCAAATGCTTATCTCAACTAAGACGAAGATATAGGTATAAGAGTTTGTAAGAAAGGTTATTATAAGAGTAGAGAAAGTAATGTGAGTGCAGCACATCAGATGTTTTTTCCTCATGCTATTAAGCAGTTATGAAAGCTATCCCTCAGATATACTGTTGCATTAGAAAAAGCTGTGCTAGAATTTAGCATTTTCATTTCACCAGTATTTGTTTATAATTCAGTTATTACAGCTGAACTTATTGTATATAGTGAGCACATAAAAGGTGTGTCTTTAACCCTTTCACTGCTGAGATATTTTGCTACATATGCCATTCTTCCTCTACTTCCTAAACCAGTTTTCATATCCCTTTCTGAAGCACTTCGGCCAAAGCGATTTGGATAGCCATGGCGGTTAAGGCAATATGCAATGGACTGGCCATTCATTCAAAGCCAAACGTTCCGAGTTTCAATCCCAGTAACTGCAGTCAAATGTGCCTGTGGTAAAGGAAGGGGAGGGCCCAAGGAAAATAATCAGTGTAATGGCACGCCTGGCAGCCAATGTTGGTCTGGGTGGCTCAGTTGGTTAGACGCTGGCCTACTGATCCCAAGGTTGTGGGTTCAAATCTGGCCCAGACTGATGGTTTTTAAGTGTGCTTAAAAATGACAGCTCCATGTCAGTAGATTTACTGGCATGTAAAAACTCTTGCAGGACAAAATTCTAGCACACCAGCGATGCTGATGTGATCCTGGCAATTGACAGTGTCATTAAACAACAAAATAATTTAAATAACAAAATAATGAAGCTATTAACATTGAAGCAACAAGAATCTAAAGAAAGAACAAATTAGAAACTAAAAGTTTCACTTATCTTAGTAATATTGCTAATATTGCAAGTTCTGTGGTGCTGACACGTTTCAAGTTGACTCCAACTCATTCTCAGAGCTATACAAACAAATTAGTTACCATAGCTACTGATACTACTAAGATAAGTAAAGCTTTTAGTTCCTAATTTGTTCTTACTTTAGAAAAAATAATTTAATTTAATTTGGAAGCTGATGGGGTTACATTTTACTACAGTTGATTTGCATGGATTTTGCTTTGGCTGCAAATACCTGAATTCAATTTATTTAGGTTAGCGTAATGAGAAAGTGGAAAGTATCAACAGTCAAAGGGTTAAATACCCCGTTGTCTATGTGACGGCTAATGCAGTGAAAGGGTTAAGAAACACACTTTGCTTTTGAATTCAAAAGCTACCAGAGCACAGAAAACCTTAGTGTTTAGCTGTAGAGGGATAGGTTAAATGCAAAGCATATTCCTTAGTCAAACAGCAGAACTGTTGAGCATTTCAGTATTGCATTCCTTTATTGCTAATGGTGTAACAATCTCCTTAGCTTGGGATGAGTACTGGATTATATGCTGAAGAAAAGACATGTTGGTAACTCATGGATCTTTGTGTCTGAGCTCATGAGATTATTCTTTTAACAGGACAAAAAGCTAAATTGCATAAAGTTCAGTTATACGGAGAGTTCGAACTTGAACTGCGGAAGGAAACCAGCAGAATCTGAGGCAAACAGCAGCATTCTGTTTGTCATAATTTTCCTTCTAATCTGTGTGGGCCCCATATATTTCTGTTCAATGCTTAGTACAAGTTAAGGTGTTAGCAACAAACACAATTGCATGAGATCTATGTTACCTGTCATTTTATTATGCAGTTTGAAGTGTTAGATTATTTAGGTAATTAAAATACTGACTGAAAAATGTACACCACAAGAAATATTTACATATGACACTTGTGCTAGAACATAGTTATGCCGAGTGTTTAAGCAATTTGTCAAATTCCCTGGGATTCAACCTTCTAATAGATAAAATCTTGTCTAGAGATTTAAAGAAACAGGTTCACTCAACTCAAGAATTCATAGATCTATAAAGGAAATTAAAACATTTCTTGTGAACAGTGCCTTCTGTTCAGTAGAAGAGTATAAAACAAAAATTACTGCACGTTCGGTAATAACTCTCCTGTAAATAAAATTTGTTAAATCTTTGTAAATACAGTTGAACCTGCTTTATATGCAACCTAGTTCTACATAATTTGCATTTATACGTAAAGTTTTGTAGGTCCCAGCAAAATGTAATTTAGAAATGTGTTAATAAAACTTTACTTATACGTAATTCACAGTTATACATATTAAATTTCAGTGAAATACAGCTGAGTTTTACATAATTACAATGAGCATATGGTATCTTAAACTCAAGGTGCATTTTCCTTATCTCTGTTGACAAAGACGCAAGCTGTGTAAGCAGCTTTGGTCACGTAGCAACAAACGAGAAGTGAACATAAACACTTTCGGTATCTGGTGTTTACTGTTGAACAGCAGTTTTGTCTTTCAGTTCTCAATTGCTTTTAATCATGCATGGAGAACAGAAAAAGGAAATGGTACACACTGGATCAGAAACTAAAATTCATATAAGAGGTGGAACTTAATCCACACAAAACCTAAACCAAAATTTCTCAGACTTAGGAATTGTTTATACCGCACTATGTACCATCATCAGCAAAGACCGGAACTTAAGCAGAATGCCTTTTAAATGTGTCAAATCTATCTTCAATTTGAAAGTGAATCTGTAGAAATTATAACTTTGTGATTGGAATGCCACAGTTTTATATTGCCTTTTTCTTCCTTTTTAAATATATATGCCTATTTTACAAAATAAATGCTTTTTGTTGCCTTTATTTCATTATTTATCTTATTATTTATTGATTATTAAATTTCCTTCAGGTAAATTTTATTTCAATTACCATTAGTCTGTGACAATAAAAGTTACTTCGCCAAATGTATATTATTGTCTTTAAGCTGTAGACAACATAGGCATCCTTCATTCAGTTCATTAATTTCTTTGCAACAATGAGTGCTGCCATGCAAATAAATGTATAGATAACAGAAAGCATTTAAATTACCGCTTGTGTTTATTTTAAAAGGCAATAATGAGTGCTGGTCTAACTTTGTTTTCATTGCAACGTTGTTGTAGCTAACAGCAAAATGTTGAAATTTAGTGTTCCTTTGCACTGTACATTACAAAGTTACGTTAATACTTTTGGATCCAACATATTTAGTACCGACGGTCAAGTTGTTAGCTAATGCTTGATTTCTGACAATAAAGTCATTAATCCTCTTGCTCTCCAATATTTTTCACTGATGGATGAGGAGTATTGGAGAGAATTAGCAGTAAAAGTAACCGTGTTTTAGAGAGCACCATACAAGAAAAGTGAAACAGGCCAAATTAACTTATTTCTTTAAAGGACGCCCAAATTCAAAATATTGTTATCTTCACACATATCTTTGTTGTTTGTAAAATTTTACACACACTGTATTGCTTTTTTTAAAAAAAAAGTTATGCATTATCAAAATCTCAGTTGTAAGTAATTCAGAGTTATAAGTAATCTTGCCTCTCCCCCTTGATATACGCATAAATCAGGTTCAACTGTGTATATTTTATGTACTGTATGTTTTATAATAAACCTCCCTTTCCCCGCACCCCCTTTTTGTTTTCCCCATTGTTGACTAAATCAGGATCTGAATACACAGTTTCTCAGTCCTCTAATTGGAGATTTGTTTGCATACATACAGGTACAGGAATTTGGAGTCACTGATATTCGTGATCTTATTCCAAATGGTAGAAACATTCAGGTTTCAGAACAAAATAAAATGGATTATATCCGACTGGTGTGCCAAATGAAGATGACTGGAGCAATCCGCAAGCAGTAAGTAAAAAATTTATATCAAAGCACCTAGTGTTTTACTGTTACAAAGCAAAACCTTCATTTGTCACTGCTAAGTGCTAAGTTCCAGTAGTGATAAATGAGATAATGCACTTATTTGCCATTTGTCCATCAAATTTATGAGAATGGAGGGTTTTTCCAGTTTTATGGCTGTGGAGTTTGATTCGAGGTGTTAGAGATTTTCACCATAGGCTTGGCGAAACATCTATTGCATTTCACTGTAAACATTTCAGGATAGTAATGTAAGACTTCTCGCTAACTTAAGATTACAGCCAAACTTGCTGTGATAGGACCGAGCTTATCTGTGCATCTATCCTTCATGGTGTTCCCAATTTACTGGACTGCATCTGTACATTAATGGTATTTTCAATTTGTTTGGATCAACTGTATTGCTAGAGTAATTCTGGGAGAGATGGTGTATTTTTGCATTTACTTGCAAAATTCTTTTCTCACAAAGCATCTTGAAGCATTGAGTTCTTATAATATTAATGTTTAACGGCTTAGAGTATTTAATAACTTAATGAAAATCATTATTTAGAAAAAATAATGTGCCATCTATCCTTTGCTGCTAAGCACATGGTATGAGCTAGATGGTGCACAGAATGGAATTCATTTAAATACTGGTTAATCTTCAATATTTTATTCACAAAACAAAATCACACTAACTTTTGTTTTCTAAGCCATTTGTTTTATTTTGATTGAATCACCACATGTATTTCCCTTACTGCATCTTTCCCACACGAGTTACGCAAGCTCATTCTTTTGTCAATTATGCAGTTCTCATGTAATCAGTTCATAAATTTCACATGTTTATCCAGTCATCTTCCTTTTTTGTAGCAAAATAATTTGTCCAGCATTCAGCAATTTATATGAATCCAAAGATGGAGGATCTTCACCTTCACTAGTTTTATCAGAACTGATTAGCTTTGATATCTTTCTTTGTGCTAGTGTAGCTTTTTTACTTTCTCTACTGGTAAGTAGAAGAAAGTATTGTATTCCACCCAAAAATTTGATGTCGAGATTTCACCAGAAATACAGGTTTTGAGACCCCTGAATCCCCCCCAAAAAAAAGTATTTTTAGAAAAAGGTCTGTGTGTGTCTGTTAGTCTGTGGACAGCATAACTCAAAAACGAAAAGTCCGTTAGCAACCAAAGTTGGTATTTAAGTTTGTCTTTCAAGGATGTGACAGGAAGATGTTGAAGAAAATAGGCTCACCCTAAACCAGGCATCGGCAAACATGTACTCAATGAGGCCTCGCAACTATGACGTATCAGGGGCAGCGCTTACTCTGTCTCCCCCTCCCTCTCCCTTGCAGCCTTAACTGGCACTGTATACACACCGATCATGGGCGAACTGTCCTGTCGTATTTACCTGTACTTCTAAATATGTCTATGAAAGTGTAATTTAATACTAAGACTTAAAGATAAATTTCTTTATTTATAACTTTGAAGGATATTAGTTTATTTAACTTAAAGTCTTAGTATATTCATAGAATTTGAGTGCATCTAATTATTCCTGGTCTATTAAATTTGATATATAGAATAGCACTTTGATTATTGCTTCTCTCATCATGTAAGGAACGTAAGGTATTTGTTGTGCTCTAAAGTTCAAAAAGGCACTCATCAATGGAACATCAAGTGGCACTATGATACATGTCATAAGATCACCATACAATTATAGACAAGCATGTATTCATACATTTACACCATGATTTAAAGTAGCATAACACTGACGTAGTGTCCTTTATTCATTTAATTTTTTATTTTTTTTTTATTTTTTTAGGTCTAGATTTGACTAACCAACTGCAACAGCTCAAAGAGCAGTATTCAGATAATACACCTAATATTAATTCAAATATTATAACCGATAGACAACTGCACGCCAGCTATGCTGTTGCTTTGGAGATTGCTCAGTCACTGAGGTGTTTTAGTGATAGAGATTTCATAAAAAATGTGAGAGTAAAGTTGCCAACATAATTTGCCCTGAACAATATGATATTTTTAGTAATATTGCATTATCACCACAAACCATACAGAGAAGGATACATAAAATAGCAGAAATAACTGAAAAAGGGCCACAAACCGAGGTCCATGAATTCATAGCCGTTTCTCTCGCGTTGAATGAAAGCACTGACATTGACACAGCACAATTGGTAATTTTCAATCGTGGAGTTACTAACAACCTCTCAATACAAGAATATATGCTTGTAGTCATTCCACTTAGAGAACATACAACAGGAACAGAATTATTTCAAGCATTTAAGAAATATGTAGAAGAAAAGAAACAATCTAAAAAAAATCTTGTATTGCGATTAACAGATGATAATTTGCGTGCTATACTGAGAGTGGCTACTTGTGATATATCACTAGATTTTCATGGTACATTGCAAATAGAAGTGAATTTAAATATATTGCTCAAATATCTAGGCCTACCTAAAGTATCGTAGACCAAAATAGCACGATTCAAGTATGTGTACTATTCCTTATTGTACTCTGTAGCGAGCGAGTCCAGCACTGACTGAACGAAGGTCAATGCCATCCCCTGTTCTACATTACGTCATGTGCATTGCTGGTTGCATATTGAGATGTCATACTGATACCTCATTGAGCACATGCCTGCCCTAAACTACTCTATACATGGAAAATTTTTCGAAAATTTTTATTTTCTTGAAAATGGCTCTAACGATTTTGATTAAAATGTCATATGTTTAAGATATTTGTATGACAAATGAATGTATATTTTGAGTTTTCTGGCTATAGCCTATGTAGTCCTGTTTATTCTGGATGACTTTTGAATAACTCGTAAACCTTAAGAGGTAGACAAATTCTTACTGTACAAAACATGTAGATCTCTCTAAAACACACAATTTATGTCTCTCTTTTGTAGAGTGAAGCAATGTGGACATATTCCTTGTTATTTGTGTGAGCTTCAGAAAGCTTAACAAAGCCTACTCTATTCTAACATTCCCCTTACACCTAAAAGGAAATAATCGATAAGATAATTTGTACAAATGTTTATCTCAACTAACACGAAGATAAAGGTATAAGAGTTTGTAAGAATGGTTAGTACAAGAGTAGAGAAAGTCATGTGAGTGCAACACATCAGATTTTTCAGCTCTCTTTCCCTCTTCTTTTTTTCTCCTTTTCATCTCTTTCCTTAAGGAGAGATTGTTTTTTCTTCAGGTTCTCAGTAAAGTCAGTTACTATTCAGGTTGTATCCTCCTGTTCAATGTATTGGGTAACAGCTGTGGAAGAGGAGTAACTCCATGAAGAAATTTAGTTGGTGTAAAACTTTTCCCAGAAGTCAAGGGCAAATCACTGTTCTTTTAAGACATTGTAGGTGTAGACACTGTCTATGCTGAGAGCTGAGGTTTAGGATAGGATTGTGTTCTGTAGGTTAGTAATTGCCAAAAAGGCCTAGAACACAGAAAATGTCAAACACGCTCAAAGGATATAGAAATTCAGTGGCGGTGGCGGCGGCAGCTATAGCATTGAATTTTTTCAGTCCTGATTCTACCTCTCACGCATTGCCCACACACAGCTTGTGTGTTTACAAATACCAGTTGTAAGTTGGTAGGCATAAGAAAATAATTGCCAGGGAATTCATATTTAATTTTTGTACATTATTGCAGTTTGCTGTTCAACTTGTATAATACAGTGTAACTGAAATTACTGTATTTTGTGTACAATGAGCACCCTTAAGTAATTTGAAGTTGTGCATAAGTGCAGTCCAATTATATTGCTCCTGAATGAAGCCCCTGAAAGCTTAATGTGGAATATGCAGTGTTCATTTTTTGTTTTCAGCATATGCAGGAAAAACTACAGTAGTTGTAAATGCAAATTCAAGTTAAGATTATTGAAATTTTAAAATTATATAAATGTTTTCCAGGATAAATTCGTTTTTGGAAGGCTTCTATGATATCATTCCCAAACGTCTGATTTCCATCTTTAATGAGCAAGAGCTGGAGTTGCTAATCTCAGGATTGCCAAACGTGGATATTGAGGAGTTGAGAGCAAATACAGAATATCACAAGTATCAACCTACGTCCCTCCAGGTAATAAATATTTCATGCAGTTTATTTATAGGTACTTTATGGAAGATATATGTCAAGTTTCCAATATACCAAAAGTATTTATTTCTAACACATTTCAACTATGTATTTAAGCTTTGTTTTAAAAGAAACAAAAATATATAATGTGAAAGTCAACCTTTCAGGTACTGATGAAGGTTGGTTCCCAACATCCTGGCAACGATCACCTTATCGATAGAAAGTGGAAGTTGATATTCAGGAATTCATTTGTTTCTAACTGACCAATGATAGTCTAGTTTGCAACTTGGGAGAGCTCTAGTGGGTAAATGATTGTAGGAAGAATGTATCTGCATACAACAACTGCATTGACTATTTTTAAAAACAACAATCAGTTATTGACTAACTTCCAAATAAAATATATTATCTACAACTATTTTGTTGGAAGTAGCAGACGTTAAACCTAGGGATAGTGCTTGCAGATAACATTCACGTGTGTTTATCTTTATTTATGCAAGTTATGTTGGTTTATCCCATTCTTTATGAAAATTCTCACTAAAAATTAGCAATTAAATATTTCCCCCCAGGGGGACCTACTACGATAGGTCTGGGTTTGACACACCTGGTGCCCTGAGCCAACTTACTCCCTTGGTGTGGGCTCCTCTTCGTGATGAGGGAGTCAGTCAAATCGCCCACATGTAGGCCATGCGTGGTGACTTACTATTGTAAGTACTTTATGTCCCAGGATTAAATAACCTTCAGATGGTAATTATTATTAATTTTTAAGTTCCAGTTCTACCTCTCAAACATTGCCCACACACGGCTTGTGTGTTTAAAAACACCATTGGGGTAATTTGTCTCTGATGTGAGACTGCCTTTGTGGTTTACCAGGAGAAATATGAACTGGTTTGAGAATTTAATGCCATTCTGGCAGTTTGTCACAATAGCTCAGTGGTTAGAGCAGCCACCCGGTAAGCGGAAGGTCTGTGGTTCAAATCCCAGTTGTGGCATTGAATTTTTAAGTTCCAGTTCTACCTCTCAAACTTTGCCCACACACTACTTGTGTGTTTAAAAACACCAACAGGAAGTTTGTTGGCATAAATAAATAATTGGTTCTCTTCTTGTTGAGACATTTACCTCAGTCCAGTTTGACAAATTGTTAAAGGCCAAACTACTCCACGGATATCCTATCCGTGTCGAGAAGCACCGTATTCTGAACTCTACAAAGGGGGTCATCACCGCACCCCTGTTAGATGACATGTCAGAGGAAGAGATCTTGGGTTACTATCGGATCAAGGAGTCATTGAGGTCTACCGAGTCAGGGCTAAACACGATGGTGTCCAAGTGCTTAGCCGTACCGTGTTCCTTACATTCGATCGGCTTGACCTACCTTCGAAAATTAAGGTGGGGTACTAAGTGATCCCTGTACAGCAATATGTTCCACGTCCTATGCGTTGCTTTCAGTGCCAACGCTTTGGCCACACTAAGATAACTTGCAATTCCTGTTTGTGTCAAGTGTGGCAAGGGTGCCCATCCAGCGACATCTCGCAATTGCCCCCGTTTTTTGGACGAGAAGGCTATACAAGAGCTGCGGGTGAAAGAACGTTTATCTTTCAGTGAAGCCCACAAACACCATCTCGCTCGGCAGCCTTCTCTTCTTAAGTTTGGTACCTTTAGTTCTGTGGCACAAACGCAAGTGCAAAAGCGGGATATGAGTACGCAGACTCTTCCTGTAATCTCCAGCGCCGTTGATACCCCTACCCAACCAGCTGCTTCTGCATCCGTTACATCTAAATCAATCACTGTTGGTACTGAACAACAAAAATTTAAAATCCAGCCAAAACAAAGTGACTTCCTTAAAGATCCTCAGACCTCTGCCAGCAGCCGATGTGGACGGAATGACAATTCTCCTTCACCTCCTTGGAGATCCTGTTCACAGGAGGACCAAAGGCACAGAATAGATCCTCGTGATTCTCTTCCTGTGCCTATGGGCAATCGTTTTCAGACACTTTTTTTCTGCTGGTAGTGAGCCTCTTCCTTCAGAGGAACCAATGGAGCAGGAAACACCACCACATAAAAGCCCTAGTTCCACGCGAAACTCTTAAGGGCAAATTGAAGTGCCAGCCGCCACTCAAGTAACCTTAGCTGTTCCCTTTACCTCCAGATGTCCATTCTTCAGTGGAATGCACGTGGCATTCGCACACATGGAGCCGAATTACAGTTACTTGCCAGATCGCTGTCTCCAACTATCATGTGCTAACAGGAGACCAAACTTCAACAGAACTCCTTCAACTTTCCTGGTTTTATTCTGGTATGTTTCAACCTTCCACCAGAACCTGGTTCTCCTGCACATGAGGGTGTCATGATCTTGATTCGATACGTTTTCTACCAACCAGTCATGCTTACCACTACCTTGCAAGCTGTTGCTGTTACCCTCAGTTTACCTGGTTTTTCATTCACCATCTGTTCTGTGTATATGCCGCCTTGTGGACATTGATATTGCAGCTCTAGTATCTCAGCTCCCGGCACCCTTCCTTCTGTTGGGAGATTTCATTGCCCATCACCCTCTTTGGGGTTCGAGTCGGGCATGTGCAAGAGGAACCCAGCTTGCTGAGTTTTTCACACAGAATTACCTCTTCGTTCTCAACACTGGTGAACCTACCTTTGTATCTGATTCTACCGGAACCTTCTCGCACCTGGACTTGCCTGTTTGCCTAGCACACCTCACACATTGGTTGGAGTGGAACGTCATTTCTGATACGTTTTCTAGCGATCATTTTCCCTGCATTATCACCATGCTTTCACACTACATGCCCTCGCCATGTGTACCCACCTGGCAGATGTGCAAAGCGAACTAGCCACTTTATTCTCACGTGACTGTATTCGACCACCATGAGTTCAATGATGTTGACCAGATGGTGGATCACGTTACTTGCATCATTATCTCCGCTGCCGAACGTACTATCCCTAAATCATCGCCACAACCACGACGATTACCGGTCCCCTGGTGGACTGACGAATGCCAGGCAGCTGTTCGTGCACACAGAGCTGCTCTTCAAGTGTTTCACCGACTCGACAATCTGGTCATCTACAAGCAACAGCGGGCCAGAGCTCATCGCATCATATGTGTCAGTAAGAAGACCTCCTGGCTCCACTTTGTGGAGTCCTTTGTTTTACTCCTGCATCTGTCGTTTGGGACAAACTTCGTCAGGTGGCTGGCAAAGTTTCCCCGTCCATGGTTCCTGGGCTGGATGGTGTTCACGTGTTAATGCTATAGCACCTTTCTTCAGCTGGTAAACTCTTTCTCTTGGAGGTGTATAACCACATCTGGCGAACCAGTACTTTTCCAACCACCTAGCGCGAGGCCACCATCGTCCCAATCTTGAAACCTGGTAAGGATCACCATCTACCTTCCAGTTATCGTCTGATCTCCCTCACCAGTTGCATCTGCAAGGAGATGGAGCACATGATTAACAGGCGATAGACACGGTGGCTTGAATCTCAAACTCTGCTGTCCAAAGTCCAGTGCGGTTTTCCTCGCTTCCGTTCAACGATCGATCACTTGGTATCGCTATCCACAAATATCATGAACGGATCTCTGAGGAAGAGTCAAGCGGTTGCTGCTGTTTTTTGACCTTGAGAAAGCATATGACACTTGCTGGAGGCACAGTATTCTTCTAACCCTCCATAAATGGGGCATTCGTGGACGCCTGCCTCTTTTTATTTGTGAGTTTATGAGGAATAGGGTCTTTAGAGTTCGCATTGGTTCGATTTTATCTCGTGTTTTTACCCAAGAGAATGGAGTACCACAAGGCTTGGTACTCAACGTCACCTTGTTTCCTATTGCCATCACTTCCATTGTGGAGTGTGTTCCTGCTGGAGTTTCTGCTTCATTGTTCATTGATAATTTCGCTATTTACTATAGTTCTCGGTGGAATTGTTTGTTAGAGCGCCGTCTCCAACTTTGTCTTGACCGCCTCTACACCTGGGCTTTAGAAAATGGCTTTCCGTTCTCCGTCGAGAAAACCGTCTATGTTAACTTCTGGCACCGGAAGGCGTTTCTCCCACCTTCTCTCCGTCTTGGTGCAGACGTCCTTCCTTTTGCAGACAAGGCAAAATTTTTGTGGTTGGTCTTCGACAGGAAATTCAGCTGGTCCTCTCATATTTCGTATTTAAAGGCATGGTGCAAGCATTCTCTTAAGTGTTTTACGCATTTTATGTGTCGCATCCTGGGGAGCCAATCGGACAGTTCTCTTACGGTTATATGTCCGATCGAATACTTGATTACGGTTCTATTGTTTATTCATCGGCTCGGCCATCTATTTTAAATCATCTTGATCCGATTCATCACTGTGGTATCAAGTTGAGTATTGGTGCTTTTGCGACAAGTCTGATTATTAGCCTGTGTGCGGAAGTTGCCAAACATCTGCTTTCCTTTTGGCGCGATGTCCTTCTTTGTAGCTACGCTTGCAGTCTATCTACTCTGCCGGGACATTCGTCTTTTACCATGCTTTTTAATGATTCCTTGGACCGTCAATACTCGCTCCCTGGCCCTACTCCCTCCTGGTGTTCGGTTTTGCTGCCTGCTTAGGCTATTGGACATTACCTTACCGGTTACCTTTCCCAGAGGAGAACCCAGATTTCCACCCTAGCTTGGTTCACCGCCTACCGTGGATCTGGAGTTGTTGTCCCTGCCGAACTTGACGACGCCCGCATCGTCTATTTGCTCTGCCTTTTCCTCTCTTAGAGCGAATTTTGCCCACTGCAATTTTATATACACTGATGGCTCTAAGGATGATCGTGGAATAGGATGTGCTTTTATCCATGATCTGCAGAGTTTTAGCGCAGTGCTCGATTTTTACAGCTGAGCTCTTTGATATTTACCAAGCTCTTTTATATATTCATCGGCAAACCTTGCAGCATGGGTTATTTGTTCCGACTCCCTAAGTGCTTTGCAGAGCCGAAGGATGCTGTACAGCTACCATCCGCTCATGCAGTGTGTCCAGGACAGCCTGCACTCATTCACTCGCTTGCTTGTGCTGGCATTAGTATGTCCTTTGCATGGATGCCTGGACATGTGGGCCTTCCAGGGAATGAGGCTGCTGCGAAGGCAGCAGTTTTAGGTCCCAGGTGTTACAGCTCTTGTGTTCCCTATAACACTGTTTTAATTAGTGTTATTCTTTCGCAGTGGGGTGCTAACTGGAGTGCTGTTCAGGGGAACAAACTTCGGGAGGTTAAGCCCCTCCTCCCGGTTACCTGGAGGACTTCCTCTCGCGCTTGTCAGCACAAGGAAGTGATTTTAGCTAGACTTTGTATCGGGTACTGTCATTTAGTCATGGTCACCTTTTATCTTCTGACCCGGCACCGCTTTGTGATCATTGTAATGAGCCATGTTTTAATTCAGTGCCAGTTTTTATGTCATTTTCGTGTGTCCCTGGGACTGCCAGCTACCGTGGTCGAGGTTCTGGCAGATAATTCTAGTGCTGTAGAGCATCTCTTAAATTTTATTCGTCTCAGTGGTACAGAGGCAGTGTTTAAACCACTGGTTTTATGTTTAGTTTTACGTTGATCACATGTGCAGTTCGTTACTTCTGTATTTTATTTCTTTATTTTATTTATTTAAATCAAATTAATACATATTTGAACATGACATTCAGCCCAGGCTCTTAGCCTGTAATATCCACTCAACAAAATTTCTTATCATACATTTTGCTTCTCTATTGCTATTTAACACTATAACTAACACAAAATTTTTAATTCTATTCTCTTTGTACAGACCAATTCCATTTTTTCTTAACTCTACTTAAAAATTGACTTAAGTTCCTGACCTCCTTTCTAAAAATCGTCTTAAATGCTGTTATCCTATCTCCTTTCTCCCTTTTCTGCCCCAGAAATTCTTTCCTCCATACGTCCGTTCCTTGGCACTCAAAGACTATGTGCTCCAGATCTTCCTTCCCCCCGCAAATAGGATACAGACTCTGAAGGATACCCTTTCTTAGTCCTCTCAACCTCCAAACACCAGTTCTTAGCCATGCTATTGCTTCCGTTTGTTCTTTGTTTACCTATCAACATGTTTCCCTTTCCCATGTTTCCTTCATTGATTTGTAATATACCAGGGACCTTTTTTCCATTATACCACCGAACAGTTTTTGGATTTCTATGTCTTCAAACCTCTTTCTTATTATTTTCCAAAATTTGTTATGATTATTTTCCCCTCTCCTCCAGTAGTCCCCCAACCCATTTACTTCTAAGTTCTTTCGAATATTACTTGTCCATCCAGATTCCTTAAGACTCTTTTCCTGGTATTCTACACACTGCCTTAACAAGTTATTTTTATCCAAATTCAAAATTCTGTACCAATATTTCAGAGCTCTTTCTATAATTATGCCCTTCCTCGACACCCTTCCCATCTCCATCTGCGCTACCTCTCTTGCCACCGCACTTGGAAGACCTAACACTTCCCTGCAAAACATCCTATGAACTGTATCTATGGTTTCCTCCTCCTCATTCAATCCCCATATTTCTATACCATAGAGCATTTTTGGTTCCACCACCATATTATAAATTTTTTTCTAACCATTTGACCCCAATATTTGGTACTCTGTATTTACAACTTCTTATTGCTGACATAGCTCCTTTCCCCTTTGTCAGAGCTAATTTCTTTTGTTTTCCCCACCCCCCACTCCCATCTAATTTTAGTCCTAAATAGATGCATTCTCGTACTACTTTATACTCCTTATTCCCCTTTTTCCACTTTTCATGTTTACTCAATTTTGCTCCCTTCTTAAATACCATTATTTGTGTTTTCTCCAGATTAACAGTTAGGTTCCATTCATTGCAGTATTTATCTACCTTCTGCAATGCTTGCTTCAGACCATTTACTTTAATTGATCCTACTACCAGATCATCAGCGAATAGTAGCCCAGGGATCATGATATTATTTATTGCAGGCATACAACTATTATTCTTGCTTATCCCCAGCAGGATATCGATAAATAAATTAAATAGTATAGGACTCAATTTACACCCTTGCCTTAGTCCTTTCCCTTGTGCTATTTCTCGAGAGACTATTCCTTCCCCCACCCTCACACAGAAGGTGTTATCTTTGTACAGTGCCATCAAGGTCTTTACCATCTGTTGACTCAATCCTTTGCATTGCAATTTGTACCATAGTAATTTTAGATCCACCTTATCATATGCTTTCTCTAAATCTATAAAGGCCATGTATAGTTTAGCTCTTTTTTCTTTAAGGTATTTATCCACTAGTGTTTTTTTACAAAGATATTATCCACAGCTCTCCTCCCACATCTGAAACCCATTTGAAATTCCAACAAGATATTGTTGTCTTCTACCCACTTCTGTATTCTGTTTGCCAGAATTCCAGTAAAGATTTCTCCTACATTAGACAGGAGTGCAATCCCACGATAACTATTTGGTTTGGATGTACTACCTTTCCCTTTATAGATTGGGTGTATAATTGCCTTTCTCCAACTCGCTGGAACATCTCTTTTCTTTTATTGAATTAAACAGCCCTGTTAATTTCTTGATTCTTTCTATGTCATTGCACCATTCTTTAAGGAATTCTGTGGGGATCCCATCTAGGCCAGTAGCTTTATTTCTTTTCATTGTTCTAACTTGTCTCATTACTTCCTCATCCCTAATTGGACTGTCTAGAATTTCCACATGTTTATTGTTCACCTCAAGATCTACCGTCATTCTATTTCCCCCGTACACCCCATAAAGGGTTCTAAAATACACTATCCACTCTTTAATTCTCGTAACATTGTAGACAACAGGTTACCCGCCTGCACTTCTTAAGTTTTTTTTGTGTTGTTTGGGCGCTAACAACCCCAGCAGTTGTGCGCCCTAAATAAAACATTACTACTACTAATGAAATATTTCAATTTCCCTCTGCTTGCAGATGACATCCTCTCAATTCCATCTTTATTTATGTGATAGATTATATTCATTTACTGTCCCCAGGTGTGTATATTGAAATTTGGTTTTTAGTTATGGACACTCTAACTCATATGACTCTCATCGTCCCATTGTATATTGGGTGTGAAAGACTGCATAATTTTGCTCGGTCCTCTTTATCAGGCGAGAGAGTTTTTTTTAAATTTTATTTTTTATTTACCAGCCTCTGGTGTTTTCATTTGATACCTCAGATGTTTTGGACATGAACTTTCATTACATTGTAAAAACTGACATTATTTGCAAGAATATAAGGAATACTTTAGTGTGTATGTGTGTATGAATTTTCTGGATATAGCCTATGTAGTCCTGTTCACTCTGGATAACCTTTGTATAACTGGTAAACCGTAAGAGATAGATCAAATCTTACTATATAAAAAGTGTTGCTGGATTTCTGGCAATGAAGTCATTAATCCTATTGCTCTCCAATATTTTTCACTGATGGATGGGGCACTAGAAGTGGCCGGGCATATTTGAAGGTGGACTTGGCCCACTTCCTCTTGCAGATCACATAGAGGACAGAGTGGTGAAGAATATATCCTAATTCTGTTTAAATGTTTTGCCAGACAATCATGTCCTGTAATCAACCTGAAGGTTGCAACTGCCTTTTTTCGAGGGTACTCGGGAATAATTACTGTTTGAATGTTTGGTAGTTCCCATCATTTATTTTTTGATTTTTCATAGTAATGTTTTGCAGTAATTTTTTTGAATTCAGAGTTGGCTAATCGTTTAACTACATAAAATGTAGATTAACTATAGATTTCTGTACACTGCTGGTACCCTTTCTTGCGAGAAAATCAGCTTTGTCATTACCACTCAGTCCATAGTGAGCTGGTATCCATTGGAAGACTAGGTGTTTTTGAAGTGCTATTAGATGGGTAAGGATTTTCCAAATTCTATAATAGTTTGGTTTTTTGGTGACAACTTGGAAGTAATTGCTATAATTACTTATTTAAAAAATGTAGATCTTGCTAAAACACACAACTTATGTCCAAATAAATCTTTTTGTAGAGTGAACCGTTTCAGAGATATTTCTTATTTGTGTGAGTGTTGGAAAACTTAAACTTTATTCAAGTGGAAGATCGTGATTCATTTTTTGTATATCTTAGCCATGCAAAGAGAATGGAATCTCAAAGCTTTAAAAGATTTGACTGTCACTCAAAGCCTACTGTATTCTCATATTCCTCTTGTGCCTACAAGGAAATAAGCAGTAAGATAATTTCTGTAAATGTTTATCTCAACTAACACAATGATAAAGGAATAGGAATTTGTAAGAATGGTTAGTACAAGAGTAGAGAAATTCATGTGAGTGCAACACATCAGATTTTCATATGTAGTAATTATCTTCAAGGCAGAAGCACAATGGTTCAGTGCTTTATTTTTTATTCTTTGACATTTTGGCTTTGATTTCTTGACCTTGTGCAGTAAGCTGTAAACTAAATTTTGCATACTGCTTTGTTAAATTATATTGATTTTGTGATAGTAATTTAAGAGTGTTTGTACATGACAGCATAAGACTTCCTTTGAGATAAATGTTGAATACCTACATGCTGAAGGGAGCTAGGGGGTTACATTGTTACCAGTGAGGCCTAGCAACATTTAAATGGGACTTATATTAATATAGGATTTCAAATAACTGACCAAACATTTCTTTAATAGATACAATGGTTCTGGCGAGCCCTTCGTTCATTTGATCAGGCTGACCGTGCAAAGTTCCTGCAATTTGTCACTGGTACATCTAAGGTACCACTCCAAGGATTTGCTGCACTGGAGGGCATGAATGGAGTGCAAAAGTTCCAAATTCATCGTGATGATCGCTCAACTGATCGTCTGCCATCAGCGCACACATGGTACGTACCAAACACAACCAGGCTTTTGTAGCTTTAGCTTTCTTGTTTCTTTGGGCATGAAACTAGAGTTTGATATTCTGAGAATCCAGTATACAAAGTATAATTTATTAAGAAATTATTGAATCTTTGCTATGCTCCTATCAAAGAAATAATTAATCGTTACCAGTAGCCATTAAAAGCATTTGTAGTAAACTTTTTTCATAAAATATTACATGCTAACATGCATTTTATTGCAATGACTATCTTTAGTCTTAAGTTTTGTATGTGTAGTAGCTTAGAACAAAAAAATTCTTTAGTGGGACCACCACAGTTAACAAACAGCACATTCATTTGTTTTATGTGTGTCTGGTATGATGACATTGGGCTGCTTTGCAATGTTCATGTCACATTCAGACTTCATTGACGAAATGTGAACGTACACCCATATCATACTTCGTTGTGCTAAAGCATCCAAACTGTACATTTCCGGACATAGGTTCCTATTTGAAAACCCATCAGTTTGCCATCCTGCACAACATATTAAATGTCAGTGGGTTTTTTGGGACAGTCTGTATATAATATAAAAGCTCCTATGCCTCCTGAAAATCTTACCTTTTCCTTTCTTGTGACATATTTGCCAAAACACCTCTGTAGCACGCTTGCCTCTGGCGCAGAGGATCTGGGTTCAATCCCCAGTACCAGCATGGGAATTTTTGCCCTGCTGGGAGGTCTGGCACAGGGTGCACTCAGCCTCGTTAGATCCCAGGAGGGACCAATTGAGGCGCTACTTGATGGAGAAGTAGTGGCACCAGGTCACGAAGGCCGCATAACTGGCCTGGAGGAATCAGGGCGCTGACCACATCCCACCTTCCAGTACTCCACCCCGACAATGACGCCTGTAGTGAGCAGAGTTGGGGGACGCAGCAGCTGGATGGCAAGCCTTGGCCCTTCATGGGCTGTTGCGCTAAGGGTTTAGTTTTTTGTTTTTACCCATGTACCTCTATCATACTGTTACTGAACCACATCGTTTGTGAGATTTCCCCATTATTTAGTTTGATTCAGAACTTCGACATTAAGTATTTCCCTTATTCACAATCATTATTTGATATAAGATTTTGTAATGCCTTTTCTTGACTTAGTCATTTTTCCTGTAGTTAGGTTACACCTTATTTGTTCCCCCTTAGTGATTTGCTACTCTTGATCCTTCCAAATTGTCCAGGATCTGCTGCTGTTTTACAGCGTGGCCAGCCATCCTCCATGTATCCTTGTTCCCTCGTCATATTGCACTCGCCAATGTTGTTTTCCTGGTCATTCATAAACATATTAAGTGTCTAACCTGCAACAAAGGCTTTCTTTGTTGTATTCTTTTGTCCTTTTCATTTTCCTTCAAAAGAATGAATTTTATTTCTCTCTTATGGAGAGATGGAGAATCTTTCAGAGTTGGTGCTCTAAATTTACATTTTTTATAAAAATGTTATTGTAGGTTTCTGAGTTTAATGCTTGTGTATCTCCTTGAGAATTTGAAGTTTACTGCATGCTTAACACTAAAGTGTTTTTGATGTAATATTTTTATTAAAACATAAATCTGATAATGGGCAAAATAAAAGTAATTAAAATTGATGTTCTTTTGTTTTCTTTTACAGCTTTAACCAGTTGGATCTTCCTGTGTATGAAACATACGATAAACTGCGTTCGAATCTCCTGAAAGCAATCCATGAATGCTCAGAAGGTTTCGGATTTGCTTAAAAGCAAAATAAAGAGGAAAAAAAAAGACATTATGATTTTTACAAATTGAGACTGATTATTATTGCCTCATTTAGTTTCTTTTCTTCCCTCCATAAGATTTTATTCACATAGTGTGTATATGTGACTTTGAATACATGTATACATTCTAGGTGGATAGAGATATATATTAAATATAAAATATTTAAGTGTTTAGTGTCAACTGTTGAAAGCATTTCAATTTTTAATGTTTAATTTTCGTTATTAGCTGGAAATGGTGTGTGAATTGACCTTCAAGCTTGTTGGTCTGTACTTTGTGTATTTATTTTTCATACAACTGTGTATTGAGGGTTTATCTGTGTTGCGTAATAATGTAAATCTGTCAAGTTGAGGAAAACTATTACAGTGGAGTTTCAACTTCTCCGTCCATGCAGCTGGGTAGATGATAGCCCACTTCAACTTGTCCGTTTCCTCTGGAATGATGGAGAAGTTGTAACAAAACTGTGTGTTTGAAATGAGGCAGTTCAGGACATATCAATGTATATGGAAGTTGTGTTCACCAGTCAAGCGTAAAATCAAATGAGTTGTGTCCATAAGTCTTTAGCGTGGTCACACAAACACAATGTCATTAAATTAAGTATTAATTCAAAAACATGTTGTGTCTCTCTCTCTCTGTATCTCTGTCTCTCCTCTCTCTGCATTTTATGAAAACGTATAGGAATGAATGTGTAAGAGTGATTACTGACCTAGACATGACATGCATAGGTTGGTATTGTTCCCCTGCTCCACAGGACACCATCGCCGCCACCTGAGTATGAAAACAGGAAGACCAACAGCTTTGTTGAGGATTCACACTCCAAAATTAATGATTGAAGCTTACTGGTACTGTTTATTTTTCAGTTGAGATAAAATATTTGAAGTTCCTTGCTACTGGGAGATGTTACTGTTGGTAGCAACTGATAATGTAAATTTAGTGATCACAAGCTCTGAACACTGAAGTGCAAGAAGACCAAAAGTTTGTTGCAAGTGTTTAGAAATTCACACACCAAAATTAAAGAATGAAGCTTAATTATATTGTTTTATTGTTTAGTTGGAATAAAATGCTGAAGTTCCTTGCTACTGGACCATAAGTAGCATTACTGAGTTCTGTGAATTGATTGATCACAAGCTCTCAATAGCTTGCATGTGTGCAGGAGTTCTTGGTTCCCTGACTACTCTTTGATTTTATGCTTTCATATTCTGAGATTCTCTGTTTACTAGCAGAATTGAACTATTTCACATTTTTACCTCTCCCGCCTTTTCTTCCCTCAGTGAGGCAAGAGGCAGCATTAACTTGAGCCGGATTTGTGACACTAACTTCTTAAATTCAAATTCGGAAATGTTTCAGAAATTCGAGATGTTGGATAAGGCATCTGTGTTATTCTATACATGATTTAGCGTTATGATCTCGTAGGAAATCAGTGAAGCATTCTCATCTGACCTTTCTCTGGGCACTAAAGTGGAGATGATATTTATACTAAAAGCTAAGACTTGTGATTGGTTATAAATTTTGTGTTGAGAAATCTTAAAGCATGAGGGAGGCCATTGAGTTTGAGATGGCCAAAAATTTGGCGTTTATAAATTTCACATGGCTAATTACCATAAAGTTAGTCATTTTAAAGCTCTGTTTGGCTCTTGCAATAAGCTGTCTTCTTTCCTGCATTCAGACTCGCCTCATATTTCTAACTCATTCAACATAATGCAGGTTGACAAATGTCAGGAGTAAACATTTTCAAATCATGGCTGTAACTTGTTTTATTTCAGAGGTTTTTAGACTTTTAGGATGCTTTAACAACCTAACTTTTTCTCTATCTTCCCCTTCCACTCTCTTTCTTTCCCCTCCCTTCTCTCCTGTGTTTATCTTTTAGCTTCAGGCCCTAACGACCTGTCAACAGTGCCCTTAAACACACATTCAAGTAATAGATCGATAACTTTTCAAGTCCCCCAGAATTTTCTTAAATTATATGTTTTAAAAATTCTATCTTCACACCATAAAGCTTAGAATTGTTTTTACTGTTTATGCTAAATCTGTACTCAATTTATTACTAAGCAGGTTATTTTGATTATGTGCTCTAGAACGAGCAATGTGCTTGATCAAGGTTTATTGATATAATTAACTTATTTCATGTTTGGCATTGATTCCTATATCAAATGTAATTCTAAAATGCATGTGTTGGAAAAAAGAAATGATGCCTTTGGCACTTGCCTTCTTGGTAATGCTTGTGCTCAGTCTTGGATGCGAATTCAACAACCAAATTATTAGTAAGGTAAGGTTTGGTATTTCAATAGAGTAAAATGCTAGTAGAAGATGCTATGTACAAAGACAAATTAAAGTTACAATAGCATTTAACGTATGAATGCTTATTTCATCAGAAAATAGTTTCCACACTTTATTACATTATAATTCACACATTTGGAACAATCGCAGAGTATGCCGGAGTGGCAAAGAAAAAATGCATTTTAGTATGTGCAAATTTTAATTTACACTAGATATGTTGCAACAACACACTGCAATAGCTAAATAAATATGTAAATGAAGTGAAAGGCACCTGTTCTTGACTGGTCATCCATTGTTCTGATTGACTTGGCAGCTATGAGTGTTGGACTAGTGGGATGGCAACTCGCAGAGCTAGAGATCTGTTTTGTATTCATTGGAATTGTTTGGTTCAACACTGTCATTTTTCAGCTCCTTCCTACGATATAAAATCTGCATTACCTGCTGCCAATTGCCTCCTGTTTCTTGTTTTCTTCTTCCCTTCTTTTTTCTTCTTTAGGGACTATTTCTTGCTGTTGATCCATTTAGGCAGAAACCTCATATATAACTACTACCAAATGCCAGTCAATTGTTCGGTGCTTGCTGGAAGCAGGACATTCTGTGGTAGAATTTGTTACGCTTAAAAACGGTGAACCTTTGTTTTTGTAACATCTTTTCTTGTTTCTAGAAAAGTAGTCATTTGTTAAATAAATGATCTGTACCTGAACTTTAGTACTATAAATTTTAAGCTTGATCATCTTAGTTAATTCCAGTTAAGTTAACAAGCTGATTATTTTATCTTAGCATTAACATTAAATACCCTGATTTTCTCTCCTCTTCCTTTTTCTCCTGCACATTCTAGCTTTAGTTTTATAAGATGATTGTTTACATTATGTTACATACTATTACATATATTTTCTGTAACCTTTCGTTTGTTTAGTCATTTATATAATTTCAGATATTAAAGATGTTAATAATTAATCTTGAAATAAGTCATTTGATTTTTTCTAGTAAGTTTTGAGGAAAGTTGTGTTCATTTAAAAGTGTAAAAAAGAAGAAAACTGTGAATATGATGGAACAATAATTCACTTTCCAAAGATGTATTTTAATGTTGCTGAAGAGACTAAGTATTTGATTATCTGGTTCATTGCTACTGTATGAATATTCTTCATTCAATAAAGTATTTCCAAAATAAAGACTTTGTTTTCAGTTACCACAAGCTAACCATTGTTTACCATGTCGTTGTAGGAGACGATTACCACCTTCGCTCCGATTTGGTCCAGATGTACTTCCCTTCGCAGAAGAGACGCACTTCCTGGGTTTGATCTTGGACAGGAAGCTTAGTTGGTCGTCGCATATTGCACAGCTAAGAGCGAGATGTGACCGTTCACTAAATATTATGCGAGTACTGAATGGCCAATCGTGGGGAGCAGATCGGACAATTTTGTTGCGAATATATCGCGCATTGGTCCGATCCAAGCTAGACTATGGGTGTATTGTTTATTCGTCAGCACGACCATCTGTGCTGAGAAGATTAGACTAGTCCATAATAGGGGCATCCGCATTGCAATAGGAGCTTTTCCAACAAGCCCAGTGGTGAGCCTTTACGCCGAGTCCACAGAACCTCCTCTGCAATACCGGCATGAGATTCTCTTGGCAAATTATGGTTGTGCGCTTAGATGTATGCCTAAGCACCCAACGTTTGGTTCTTTTTTCACCACCACGCTAAGAGAACAATATAGAAATAGCACCCTTAGTCCTAAGCCTGCGGGGTTCCGTTTCCAAGAGCTCCTAGTGAAGCTTGGAGTGGAACTGCCTGTGATGTTCGCCAAGGGCGAGAGACTTTACCCCCTTGGCTATCTGGTACGCCCCATGTAGATCTTGGGATGACCATACACCAGAAGTCCACGATGCCTATTTCAAGTATCCGCACGTGTTTCGTAGAATTTTTGTCAGGCTACACTGACCGTCGATATATTTACACCGATAGATCAAAGGGCTCCAACGGTGTTGGATGTGCTTATGTTTATGGAACCGAACCATATACATTCGGTTTTCCAAATAGCACCTCCATTTTTACTGCAGAGCTTTGTGCAATTTATCGAGCCGTTTTGTATGTTTGCCGTCGTGAGTTGGGTGACTGCCTGATTTTGAGCGATTCCCTTGGTGCGCTGCGGAGCCTTTGTCAGTTGTGCAGCGTGTCCGGGATGCCCTCCATGTTTTGCACGCTTCTGGCGTTGGCGTGGTGTGTGCATGGATTCCCGGTCACGTGGGTTTGCCGGGGGGTGAAATGGCGGATTTGGCAGCAGAGACGGCAACTGCAGAGCCCAGTGTTGCTTCGGAGGGCTTCGGGCTTGAGGTGTGGAGAGCGCTGCTGTCGTCCTGGCACGACGAGTGGTCGGCTCTGCGCGGTGGTAGGCTTAGAGAAGTGAAAGAGCTTCCGATGAACTGGGTGGCTTCCTGTCGCACATCTCGTCGTGAGGAGGTTGGTTTGGCTCAATTGGGAATGGGCCACTGCAATTTTTTGCATGGTTGCCTATTTGAGGGGGACCCTGCGCCTCTATGTCCGCTGTGTGACAGCCTTTTGTCGGTTCGCTGCGTGTTGCTGGAGTGTTGCTCTCTGGCGCACCTTCGGGATTCTCTGCAGCTGCCTGCCGGACTTGCAGAGGTCCTAGCGGACGACGGGACAGCAGTTGATAGAGTTTTTGGTTTTTTAGTGGAGTGCAGTATCAATTTGAGGATTTAAATTTTTTTTTTTTTTAATTATCTGTTTCTGCTTTTGGACGTATTTGTCGCCTTGTTTCGTATCTGGCTATTGCCTTTGTGGGCTTTTCTTATTGCTAGTATTTTTATTTTTTGAGTGAAATTTATATCTGGCTATTGCCATGAATCTTTTAAGGGCGCTGATGACCTAGAAGTTGAGTGCCCTTAAACCAAACCATGTCGTTTTCCCACCATTTGCAAAGCCAAGCACCATTTAAAGAGCAGGTTTATGTAGGAACTGTCCCAGAGTGAATATCAGTGGCAAGTTTAGAGTGCACACAGTGTAACATTGCCCCCATTATTACGTCTGATAATTACACTCAAAAGCATTGTATTGCCTTAGCCAGAAAATTTTAATTTGCTCATACCATGGGCAACAAATGACTGCTGGTATTACGGTACAAGTGCAGATAATGGATGATCCAAAAGACTCCAAACAGGCAGTGTTGCTTTGGAAGACTTTTGGCTTGAAGTGCAGAGAGCAGTGCTGTCGTGCTGACACTAGAGTGATCAGCTCTCTGTGGTAATAAGCATAGAGAAGTGAAAGAACTTCCAATAAACCCGGGTATTTTCCTGTCGCATATCTCACCGCGAGGAGGTTAGTTTGGCCCGATTAAGAATAGGGCACTGCATTTTTTCGCATGGTTACCTATTTAAAAGGGAGCCTGCCCCTCTATGTCCGCTGTGTGACAATCTTTTGTCTGTCCGTCATGTGCTGCTAGACTGTTCCTCTCTAGAGCACCTTTGAGATTCTCTGCAGCTGCCTGGCAGGCTTGCAGAGGTCTTAGCAGACGACAAAACAGCGCTAGAGGCTAAACGCAATGAGGTTGATAGTTACAACAAAATAAACAATGTACATGTCATAGTTATAATAATTAATTCTTAAAGAATTAAGCAAAAAAGAACACATTATCATCCACACTTTGGATGTTGTATAGCCCTCATTAACCCAGGTTTCATCTAAGTAATACAACTTACGTCCTTCCCTAAACCTATGCACTGCCTTCAAATAGTCTCTTCTCCACAAAATAATGTCCTCCCTATCAATTATACCACTTTTTCAACCTCTTTTGACAAATTTGAACCCTATTTCACACATTTGATGAAAGGTGGTTCTTCTGAAATTAGGCAAGTTTGGACCAGCATTAACCTGTTGTAGCACTTTGTCAATTGTTGGGTCATTTTTACTTTCTCTAGTGGTAAGTAGGGGAAGTGTTGTATTCAACCCAAAAATTCGATGTCGAGATTTCACCAGAAGTATATGTTTTGAGACCCCCCGAATCCAAAAAAAGCATTTTTAGAAAACGGTCCGTGTGTGTGTGCGTGCGTGTCTGTCAGTCTGTGGACAGCATAACTCAAAAACGAGAAGTAGATTAAAAACCGAAGTTGCTATTTAAGTTTAATGTCTTTCAAGGATGTGACACGAAGATTTTCGAGAAAATAGCCCAACCCTAAACTACCCTTTAGATGGAAAATTTTTCGAACATTTTTATTTTCTTGAAAATGGCTCTAATGATTTTGATTAAAATGTCATATGTTTGAGATACTTTTATGACAAATGAAATGTTAATTTTGAATTTTCTGGCTATAGCCCATGTATACTCCGTTCATCTAGAGATTAGAGGAGACGTAAACAAAGCCACGTGCGTTTTGACCACAGTGCGCCCTCTTGACGCTTTCGCCGTGTAAATAGTCCCTTGAAGAAATAATGTTACTGAGGTCTGAAATGTCATTTAATGTTTGCTAAAGCATGTACTAAGTATACTAAGCATACTTTAACTGTAAGAATACGCAGTTAAGTGAATTTGTAACCAGCCTAATTCATTCTGCGCGCGCATTATTCAGTATGACAGTAACAGTAACATGGCGGAACAAGTGAGTGCTGTAAAACATAAGCGCGGCAAACCGTTGCGAAGTGCTGAAAAGTCAACAATATTGAACATATTTAACAAGTTCTGCGAGAAATATCCCAAGCTTTCTATCGAAGACGTGATGAAATTAACATCCGAGTTTACTGGTGTGTCAGTTGCAAGTATTTACAGTACACCCAAAGAAAAATCGTCTGTTGGTGAAGATACCGGTAAAAACGACCACGTGCTAGATAAATGGTGGATGTAGTTTGCGACGAATTTGTGAGTGTGAGATCTGCAATCCGTCGAAAAGTTCACCAGTTCTTTGTTAACAATGAACCACTACCTTAAACAAAGTGCTGTTGGTAGTTAACTCTGATCCCGATCTTCCAGATTTAAAACGAACTTCCCTCCACAAGCTGCTTCTAGAGATTGGTTTTGAGATTGTGAGCAGGAAATGAAAAAGTGTTATTGTGGACAGAGATGACGTAAGTAGCAGTTAATTTCCATGTGCTAGATGTTATTTGGATCACGTAAATATATCCTTTAGTAGTGTAAAATGCATATTATACCTACGCGTAGCGGTAGGTAACCGTGTTGCGTCATTGTGAAAGCACGTTGCCGCGGAGTGATACAAACCGGTGCTTTGTTTATATCTCCTCTAATCTCTTGATGAACAGAGTATAGTTGCATTTACTCTGGACGACTTTTGCATAGCTGGCAAACCGTTAAGAGATAGACCAAATCATACTATATAAAAAATGTAGATCTTGCTAAAGTACACAATTTATGTCCAAATAAATTTTCTTGTTAGTTGAACCATTTCGGAGATATACCTTGTTATGTGTGCGAGTTTTGGAAAACTTTCGTGAAATGGAACATCATTGTTCATTTTTTTATATGTTAAGTGTGCAAAGAGAACGGAATCTCAAAACTTTAAAAGATTTGACTATCACACAAAGCCTACTGTATTCTAATATTCCCCTTGCACCTACAGGTCACATGGGTTTGTTTTGACACGGATAAACCTAAGAGTGAAGTTAGTATAGTGACTGATGCAGAGCGTGTTATTGTAAAGATCATCGGTCTTATGTATAAGGTGGAAGAACTGAAGGAATTGAATTTTGTAGAGTTGTGAAAGTTGTGTAAAAACAAGGCTTGAGCTACAGCAAGATAAGGTGGGCGAGTCTTGCGCTGGCTGTGAAGACCATCCAGGCCTCAGATCCTACTTCCTCAGCTGGAAAAAAATAAGGTGTGTCGTAAAGACACACAATAGAAGTGAAACTTTTGTATTACAGGGAAACATTTTGATGAATAATTAATCATTTTTGAATAGCATAGATTGTGTTTATTATTATACTTCAAACCAAATGTATTATTTACAAAATCTCGATCAAAAATATTATGTGCAGTCTTGAATTTGTTAAAATCAGAATGCTATAAGTTATCACTGATAGGTGCAAGAGGAGGTGTCTGAGTCAAGGTGCTAATTGCTAGTTCATTGCCTTCATTATTTACACCATCCAAACTAGCACATATTCTACTCCTTTCTCTACTATCTCGTTCAATTTCAGATCTACTTTTCCTTTTTTTCACATTCTGAATATTCACTTCACCCACATGTTTTCTCTCACACCACGCTCTTGTTCTTTCTGCACCTGACTTAGGCATATTCACAACAAAATTGTATATTTTAATGAAGAAAATAGATTATATACGAGAACACTGAACAATACTCGAAATGCATTGGTTGTACACACGTTTCAACGCATGCTCTGTTGACAACCATCAGCTGTGCTCAGTGATCACCACGCCGCCTGAACGCAGCACATGCAACCATGGGCAACAAGAATGAAAGAAAGCGATAAGAGCATATGACTCACTCTTCTCCGATACCCAAAGGAAAGCGATATACTGCTCCCATTCTACTCGACAGTGTTTATCCCCACCACTTTTCATCACACAAAAAGGTTGCGGATCAGAATTTCAAAGCCCTCCCATAAGAAGTGTCACCTCAAAAGTCCTTTGTTACAAAGAAATGTTTTTACGAATCATGCCTTAGGACTGTGGTAAAACTTAGTCCACTCTCAAGCACAACTTCATATGAAGTTGTACCGAAGATCAAGGGTAATAAACTTCTGTAATTGAAGTGATGTGTGCCTTGAATGAACTGAAGAAAAACCTTGATTAAACAAGTCATATCAATTTCTACTCCACAAAATGAGTGCACTCATAACTTCACTGGAAGGAGGATTGCTTAAGAAGGAAAGTGTGGAAGAAACTGCCCAAACTTTTAATGAAAACTGTATTGACTATTTAGATGTGTGATGGAAACACTTCAAAGACCTAAGAATTGTCCTGTCAGCTTCACTGAAGCAACTTCCTATGTGATGTAGGGAAAAAAAAAAAAAGACAGTGCCGAATTGATTGATAAGCAAGGGTTCTTTCCTGCCTGATAAAATATGTCACTATAGAACAAGTAGATTTGTGGAATAGGTCAGAAGGCTGTTTATTGTTCACTTCAGGGAGTACAATCTTTATCTGTATCCATTATTCAGTTCATAATTTCTCTTCCAGGTATTAATGCAGCTGTGGAGAGAATATTCTCACAAACTAGATCTGAGCATCAGAAGACTGTAGTTGTAAGTTACAATACTAAAAGCAATTATGACGACCAAGCAGTGTTGCCATGTCTGCCAAACTAAAAGCAGAAGACTTGAGTTGAAAACAGTAGATTTTTTTAACCGGCAATTTTTCTTAGTGTATACATATTTACAATAATAATAATAATAAAAAATATTTGCTCCAAAATTCTTGCGCAGTAGAGTTATTGCCACATGCAATATGGCCCAATAGCCACTATAATCTTCGCAAAAGTTACAGGCATATGGAGGTGGGTCGTACTGCAGACTCCTGCCCCTCCTACCAGCGCTGCTGAATGTGGTACATGCTCTTATGTACAGAGCCTCTGCCAGCACATGAACTACGATTGGCAACAGGGCTCCGCTTGAGCATTGGCCAGCGTTCACAGGCCTTTAACTTTTGCGAGCAGTATAATGCTATTGTGCAATAGTCTTCATTCTGTATCTGTTTGTTGGATTTCTTCTGTTTCACCAAATTAGGGAACCAAGAAGCAAGTGGTGCAACTGACTGAACTGTTTAGCTTTTAGCTGGTTCTAACACTTCCAACATTGTAAGAAGAGGATCATCTAAATGAAAGAGACTTAGTATGTTGTGAACTGATTCAACGTGAAAATCAACACAGCGTAATTTGAAAAGTTGTACATATTTGTCAGGCAGGAATGATTTTGTCAGAAATATTTGAACTTTGGCATCAAAATACATGTTTTCCACAGGAAGAAATACTTTTGGATCCCTGTACTCAACTTTATCTATTTAAGTGGAATTCAAATGTTCAGGTTTAATGTAGCAGTCAAGGATAGTTCACAATGCAAAAACAATAGATGTGATATACTGTTTATGTATGAATGAATGAATGAATTTTATTTGTACCAATTCTTTTACATAACTTTTACAATTATCCTACTCTAACCTAAACTACATACAAATTTTACATAACCTTATTGCTACCTTGGTTTGCATGGCACCCAGGCCATTTGCCTCCCAGGTAGCTCTGATCAATCTTTTCCATCTTATATTAATTAATTGTCCCTCTCCCCCACTCTGCCTTCTTCATTTACACTCTTTACTTTTCTTGCCCATTTTTCTCTTACTTTCTTCAAAAACTCACCTATACTTCTAACCTTCCTTTCCTCTTTCACTGTTAACATTTTTATGGCTACCATTTTCCCCTCTATTTTTTCCCATTTTTTCTCCCAAACCTTTTTCCTCCATAATGCTAATTCCTTACATTCTGTCAAATAATGTTCTATACTTTCTTTCTCACCGCACATTTCACATATTCCTATTTTACCGCTTCTTGTCCCTCTTAAAAATATTGCTCCTGTTCTCATCCACGCTAGTCCTTCTTTTTCCTGTCTGTTACAATAATCCACATATGGTTCTCGCCCCCATCCTCTTTTTATTTGCTTGTAGAATTGTAATGATTTCTTGTTTTCTAAACTTCCCCATATCTCTTGCCTTTCTATGTCTTCTACCCTACACTTTACTAGTTTATCTACATTACTTTCATTTCTTTCTTCAAGTTTCCATATATCTCCCATTCCTATTTTCTCCATAATTTTTCCAACCCCTGCCCACCAACTGTTTTCATTCTCTAGATTTTTTTGTTGCTTCATACACAATTTTAAAATTTCTCCATCTTCTTTAACCAAACATTTATACCAAAATTTTATTATTCTCTCCATTATTATTCCTTTCCTTCTTGTTTTCCCAAGTTCTACCAAGGCCACTTCTCTTGGCGCCGATCTCGGTAGTCCCAATAATTCTTTGCAGAACATTCTATACATATGATCTACCTTCTTGTTTATATCTGTGGCCCCCCAGATCTCTACTGCATAAAGCATTTTTGATTCCACTACTGCCTCATACATCCTTTCCAGCCACTTGGTTGTCATCTCTAACTTGTATTTGCAAATTCTGACTCCTGACATTGCAGCTCTCCCTTTTGCTTCTATCTTTCTTCCATGTGCCTCCCACTCTCCTCTGTTATTTAGCCTCACTCCCAAGTATTCAAAATCTTTGACCACTTCTAATCTTTTCCCATTTAATACCCACCTCTCCTCTTTTCTCAATTTAAATCCCTTTTTGAAAACCATGACCTTGGACTTGCTTATATTTATCTTTATTCCCCATTCCTCACAAAATTTTTGCACCTCATTTATTGCCCTTTGTAATCCTACAATTGTTATAGATCCTACCATTAAATCATCAGCATATAGCAAACCTGGGATTTCCTTATTCGCTATTACAGGACAGTGTTTGTTCGCTTTTTGGATTTTATCTATTATATCGTCTATGAATAAATTAAATAATATTGGACTAAGTTTACATCCTTGCCTCAAACCAATTGTTTGTTCCGTCATTTCTGTGATTTCATTCTTTCCCCATCTTTGTCAGGTCCTTATTTATAAATATATTGCTTCCTTTCAGCTTCTTTGTTCTTCTTAAAATTTTATAAATTAGGTCTGCTGTTGCAAATTTTACTATAATTGGCCTTTTCCTGCTTAGTCTGCCTACTCGGTATGCCTCCACAATCTCCCATCCAGCCAACTCCATTTCAAGCTTGTCCACCAGAATTTTCTTTATTTCTTCTGCTGGCCAGATACCTCTTCTCTCTTCTACACCTGTAAATACCAAATTTAGTCTTCTTCTCTTCACATCCATCCTCTCCATCTTTTCCATTATTCCATCTACATCCCTTCTTATTCCTTGTACTTCTTTTCCAATATCCTCCTTTATTTCGCTAGCTACTTGCTTCAAGTTGTTTCTTATTCTTTCTTCCATGCCATCCATTTTATTTAATTTTCCTTCCAGTTTCTTCAACATTCTTTCAATTCCATCAGGTCCTGGGTTTAATTCAATCCCTCCTATCATTAATAGCATCAATATTATTCTTCCTATTATTATCCAGTTTATCATATTTTCCTCTGTTTTTCCTTTCCTTACTTTCAGTATCCCAAATAGCCCTATTCTCATTCTGTAAACTGTGAGTTCTACCCCCATTGTCACTTATTTCACTTTTCTTCTCAGTGATAGAGCTTCCTGCAGACACAACCTTCTCCTTCAACTGCTCACTTCCAACTCCACTGTTTATGTATACAGTTGATTGTATTAACCCTTTGTGGCGCATAGCGTAGTAAAGCATAGTGAAATGAAAATTCGCCTGCCACGCACAGCGTAGAACGTAACCTTGTTCGTCGTTTCATATGGGTTCTGCTTATGCTGACCCCAGCTTTTAGGAGCTGTGTCAATGTGAACGTTCTCCTATTGCACTGTTACAGCAATAGCAACATGAAAGAAACTAATACCAAGCTATAAATAACACTTCTTAGAGCGGAGTGCAGTCGTGTAAGTAAGCAGTTTCCTGACACATTTACAGCTAATTCAGTACCATGGAGGCCATTCCAAGTACATCACGGACTAGCAAGTGCCGTAGTGATAAGGTTTTGGTAACAGATGAGGAAATACTTGCAGCAGTATATGAGGAATTAGATCGCGAAAGTAGCTCTGACGAATCTTGGTTTGGCGAGTTAGAGGAAGACAGTGATAAGGAACAAAGTGACAGTGAAGGTGCTGAGGAACAGGTGACTAAAATTAATGCAAAGCAAACTAAAACTAAATTAGTACCTGCACAGTGGACCTCCAATTTGACTTTCAATGAGTTAGAAGCATTCTCATCCCCTGCAGGTGTAAATCATTCTATTCCTCCAGGAAGTTCAGAAATAGATTATTTTGAACTTTTTATACATTCCAGCTTTTGCGGCAAAATTGGGGAGGAAACCAATAGGTATGCAGCTCAGATTCAAGCTAAAAATGCAGATCCAAAATGGGAAAAAACAAATGCATGGGAGATACAGGCCTATTTAGGTATTTTGATATATATGGGGATGGTGGATTTACCTGAAATTAGGGATTACTTTTTGGGGGATTTTTGCATTTGTCCAATTGTAAGACAAGCAATGACCTTGCTCCGCTTTAAAAAGATATCACAATATCTTCACCTGAATGACGAATCTGCAAAACCACAATTTGGGTAGATTCTTATGATTATCTGTATAGGGCACGACCTGCTTTAGATATAATCAATAAGTTTTCAAATGTCTACAAACCAAATCGCGATCTCTCTGTTGATGAAGCGATGATTGGTTTCAAAGGGCACTTCTTTTTGAAACAATACATGCCCGCTAAACCTACAAAGTGGGGGATAAAGGAATGGGGTATTGCAGACAGTAAAAGTGGCTATTTACTAATCTGTAAAATCTATCTGGGGAAAGAAGAGGCGAGAAACAGCAATCTTCTGCTTGGAGAACAGGTGGTTTTAGACATGTGTGAGAAATACACGGGATTGTGGCACCACATATACTTTGATAATTTTTTTACTTCCACGCGGTTAATTAAATTACTTTTAGAGAAGACATATGCGTGTGGTACAACACGTGCCGGAAGGAAAGACTGGCCAAAACAGTTTTCTAAGCCAAAACAATTGAAACTGAAAAGGGGTGAATCTTGCAAACTGCAACATGAAGGTGTAACTGCAGTAGTTTGGCATAACAGTACTTTTATTATCCACCAATTCCGATCCTAGAACAGATGGAGAAGTACACAGGAAGGGTGGCAGTGGGAGAGAACAAATAAAAATAGCTTGTCCTAATGCAGTGATAAATTACCCACGTAATATGGCAGGGATTGATCTCGCAGACCAAAGGAGGGAGTGTTACGGTGTCGGCCGGCCTTAAAAAAAGTGGTGGAAATACTTGTTCCATTTCGTAGTGAATGTTGCCATTGTTAATAGTTTTATAATATACGACACTTCAAACAGACCTGCTTCTACAGCTCATGCACTACCGGCAGAATTTGGTGTGACAGCTAATTGCAAACTTCACGTCCCACAAGTGAGTGGGATTTCAGCGTAGCCTACCTTCTGCTACCCCTGTGCCCAGTTCTCTTCACACCCTCGTAAGAATTCTAGGCCGGGTGAAATCGTGTGTACAGTGTATCGTGAAGAGAAGAAAAGAAAAACACAATCAGGTCGTGGCATACAGTCACAGTACAAGTGCAAACAGTGTGACATTGCATTGTGTAGAACTGGGTGTTCCCTCAGTTATTATCAAGCGAGGGGGGTGGAAATTCAAAACTAACATGGGGTATACATACCAAAACATTAATAAGCATAAGTGTATGTAGAACATTTTTATTGTGCAACAGAATAATGTGAATAACATTTTATGGACCAGCTTCAATATCTTCAATATAATAATAGCAGGGATGTAAACCTTTTAAGGGTGAGTACCATAAAATTTGGCAGAAATTATTTTATTTTATCTTAGCTAACTTTAGCCCCTCCGAAGGAGTGTCGCCTTGTCGTGGCGGAGGGGCTCAGTACCTGGGCCAGACGGCCTACTAAGTGTCATTTTGATTACTGGTAGGCAAGAGGTGAGGGGAAGCAAAGAACATTCCAAACGGGTAGATGGGGCTCGTTAGTCTTGGTTGACGACTCATCTAGGAGAAGAGGACTCCGAAATCAAACTCCCCCAGGGGCTCCTACTATGGTAGGTACGGGTTTGGCGTACCCGGGGCCCCAAGCCATACTCTCGATTGGGTTCCTCCAAGAGGTGAGAGGGCATATGCCAAACGCCCAATCAACTTTGGTCCACTTTTGTGTTTGACCTCCCACCTGTTACCTCCTGTACACAGTCTGATGGATAACCTACGCGCGGGTCGTCGGAGGATGGGGTGACGCAAGGGGTGACTGGGTAATCGCGTAAGTCCCAGCCCTGGTTATCATGTAGGATCTGTGTGCGTATCCGCTGATAAAGGTCAGTCCCGGGGAGGGGCCATTGCATGAGCTGATGCACTCCTGAAGGCGATTGGGTCCCTCTGTCTATTCATTGGGAGGTGAGACCCTAGGGTGAGCAAGGTCCAGGCCAGGACTCTCACCTAAGCTGGGGTGGCGCCCAGGATGTGAGCATGCCATCGGAGACATTTGCAATGGTGGAGGATATCATCGCCATGAGTTCTTTTAAAACTCAAAAAACAAAACATGCCAAAGTCAGTGAAAAGGAAGTAGCAGAGTTGAGTGGTCCTCGCTACTTAGTGATAACAAGAACAGAGGAAGGTAAAACATTCAGATCGGTGAATCCTTTCGTGATACAGAAGGGTCTCGATAAGATAGCTGGCCCAGTGAAGAACTGCACAAGATCGCGAAACGGCACGCTGCTTGTTGAATCTATTTCAGCAGCACAGGCAGCTACTATTGTAAAAGCCAACATGTTAGCCAGCTATCCGGTGCGTGTAGAGATGCACAAAACGTTGAACTCCTCTCGCGGCGTTGTGAACACACGCGCATTGGACGATATGTCCAATGATGAAATTAAGGAGAACCTCGCAGATCAAGGTGTAATATCTGTTTATCGGGTTCAGAGAAAAGATGGAGGCGAATATCTGCCTACCCGTACCCTTTTCCTTACCTTTAATCGGGTAGATCTCCCGCAAAGGATAAAGGCTGGGTACGAGGCCATTGAAGTAAGACCTTACATTCCGAGCCCGCTCAGATGTTACAAATGCCAGCGCTTTGGTCATACAAGTGACACGTGCAGTGGTAGAGCTACCTGCGTAAACTGTGGAGGCATCGCCCATGACGATGACTGTACCTCACCTCCCAGTTGTATTAACTGCAGGGGAGAACATCCAGCAAACTCCCGAGAATGTCCGCGCTATATGGAGGAAAGAGCTATCCGAGATCCGGGTTAGAGAGAAGGTGTCCTTCTCAGAAGCCCGAAAGCTCTTACGATTGCGCCAGCCCACTATCCCGAACTCCGGTACCTATAGCTCGGTTGCAGCTAAAGCACTACCATGTCGGGAAATCGCAACTCAAACCAGCGATATAAATGGGGCAACAATCTCAGAAAAAATTCTTGTAGCTAGGTCACCTCCAAAGCCTCAGACATCACCTAAGTCCGCCAGAGCATCTACAAGCACCGCAGTTCAATCCAGCAGATCAGGAAGGTCACCAACAAAGAAGCCGACCTTGACAAGTAGACCGATTGTATACGATGCTTCACCGATCAAGTTTAAGACCGAGTATAAAAGATCCGATTTCCTCAAGGCAAGCAAGGTTTCTCCCAAGCCATCAAAGGGAAAGAAAAAGCCATCTCCTAGGAGATCCTCTTCAGAGGGATCCTCTGGTATGGCTACAGACCGGCGAATGTCATCTTCGCCGGTCTCCGTGTCAAATCGGTTCGAAGCTCTCGAACCGAAATTCTCTATGGGAACACGGACGTCCTCGACAGAGGACATGGAACTAGAATCTGTCCACACTGGGAGACCCCCAGTGGAAAAGAGGCGCGAAAAAGCGTCCGATAAAAATGTAAGCCCTAGAGAGAAGAAAAGGGCGAAATTAATTCGACAACCGCCTATTCCAAAGTAATGAGGAGTTACCTTGGAACTATCTGTCCCATACACAATGCAATATGGCTATCCTACAATGGAACATACGTGGAATTCGAACTCAACGGCCAGAACTTGAGCTTTTGCTCAAAGAATACGAACCTCTGGTTGAATGTTTGCAAGAGACTAAGCTGCGTCCTCATGACGCTTTCCATCTAAGGCGATACACCCCAATACGGTGTGATGTTACACCAGAAGAGGGTGTACCGGCACATGGCGGCGCTATGATGCTTGTTAGAGATGACGTGTATATGCAAACTCTACCATTGCACTCTGATATACAATCAGTTGCTGTATGGATTAAACTGCCAAACATACATTTCACCATCTGTAATATTTATTTGCCTCCGTCCCATGACTTCTCGCACATTGATTTAGAAGATCTAGTTTCCCAGTTGCCAACACCGTTTCTATTGGTGGGAGACTTCAATGCGCACCACCCACTTTGGGGTTCAAGTCGCGCTTGTGCGAGAGGTACGATCATTGCCGATTTCCTCGACAGTCACAACCTAGCTCTCCTCAACACTGGAGAGCATACATTCATTTCTGACTCTCACAGCACCTTCTCACACCTCGATCTTGCAGTTGGTTCACCTCAGTTGGCAGTCTCCTTACAATGGAATGTCATCTCTGATTTACACTCTAGTGACCACTTCCCATGTCTTATTAGTCTCTTGACACAACATACATTTTCCACACGTATGCCCAGATGGCGTTTGGACCATGCCAACTGGAACCTTTACACCCAGTTGGCTGTCTTTACCTACAACGAGCATGACTCAGTGAATAATTTGGCGCAGCATCTCACGGAGACGATTCTCTCTGCTGCTGAACAATCGATTCCGCGGTCGACTACACACCCCCCTCGATTTCCCGTCCCCTGGTGGACGGAAGAATGTCGGAATGCTATTCGTGCTCGAAGGCGTGCACTTAGGGTTTTCCAACGTCACCCTACTTTGGAAAACCTAATCGAATACAAGAAAATGCGCGCCAGGTCCAGACAAGTCATTAAGGATAGCAAACAGTCATCATGGAGCAAATTTGTAGCTTCATTTAACCGATACACACCTTCCTCGGTTGTGTGGGATAGATTAAGGCGTGTTGCAGCTAAAACGACCCAAATACCAATAGCGGGACTAAAAACAGCCACAGGAGCTGTTGTTGATTCATTTGAAGTGGCCAATACCTTTGGCAGTGCTTTCGCACAAGTGTCTAGCTCGGAAAACTACTCCCCTGAGTTCCTTCCAATTAAAACTTAGGTGGAATCTCAAGGCTTCTCGTTTCGTTCTAGAAACGTAGAAGATTACAATCGCCTTTTCACCATGGCAGAGCTGGAGTATTCCCTGAAATCTTCGCAATGTTCAGCACGAGGACCGGACGGTATTCATGTACAAATGTTACAACGGCTCTCTCCTGAAGGTAAGGCATTCCTGCTCGAGGTCTATAATCGTGTTTGGGTTGACAGTATACTCCCAGAAAATTGGCGAGAGGCCACCGTTATTCCCATCTTGAAGGCTGGAAAGCACCGTCATCTTCCCTCCAGCTACCGTCCTATTTCCCTCACCAGTTGCGTCTGCAAGGTGATGGAACGCATGATCAATGGACGATTGGTATGGTGGTTAGAAAGTCGTAACCTACTGACTAACATCCAGTGTGGTTTTCGACGACGCCGTTCAACTGTTGACCATCTTGTGTCAATATCGACACAGATAATGGACGGCTTTATGAAGAACTGTCAACCCGTTGGCATATTTTTCGATCTTGAGAAGGCTTATGATACGTGCTGGCGAGCAGGGATTCTACGTTCCCTGTATGCCTGGAACATACGAGGACGCCTACCACTTTTCATTCAGGAGTTTATGAAGGACCGCTTTTTCCGAGTAAGGGTCGGCTCGGTTTTTTCTAATTCTTTTGTTCAGGAGGATGGAGTACCTCAGGGTTCGGTGCTAAGTGTCACGCTCTTTGCTATAGCAATTAACTCCATCTGGAAATTTGTTCCACCTGGAGTTTCGTCATGCCTATTCGTAGACGACTTCGCTGTCTATTGCACTTCTCAGCGCACGGCGTTCTTACAGCGGCGCCTGCAGCAATGTTTGGACAACCTTAGAGAATGGAGCGTGAAAAACGGCTTCCGTTTCTCAACTGAGAAGTCAATCTGCGTTAATTTCTGGCGCCGTAGGGGACGATTACCACCTTCGCTCCGATTTGGTCCAGATTCACTTCCCTTCGCAGAAGAGACGCGCTTCCTGGGTTTGATCTTGGACAGGAAGCTTAGTTGGTCGTCGCATATTGCACAGCTAAGAGCGAGATGTGACCGTTCCCTAAATATTATGCGAGTACTAAATGGCAAATCGTGGGGAGCGGATCGGACAATTTTGTTGCGAATATATCGGGCATTGGTCCGATCCAAGCTAGACTATGGGTGTATTGTTTATTCGTCAGCACGACCATCTGTGCTGAGAAGATTAGACGTGGTCCACAATAGGGGCATGCGCATTGCAACAGGAGCTTTTCCAACAAGCCCAGTGGTGAGCCTTTACGCCGAGTCCGCAGAACCTCCTCTGCATTATCGGCGTGAGATTCTCTTGGCAAATTATGGTTGTGCGCTTAGATGTATGCCTAAGCATCCAACGTTCGCTTCTTTTTTCACCACCACGCTAAGAGAACGATATAGAAATAGCACCCTTAATCCAAAGCCTGCGGGGTTCCGTTTCCAAGAGCTCCTAGTGAAGCTTGGAGTGGAACTGCCTGTGATGTTCGCCAAGGGCGAGAGACTTTACCCCCCTTGGCTATCTGGTTCGCCCCAAGTAGATCTTGGGATGACCGTACACCAGAAGTCCACGATGCCTATTTCAAGTATCCGCACGTGTTTCTTAGAATTTTTGTCAGGCTACACTGACCGCCGATATATTTACACCGATGGGTCAAAGGGCTCCAACGGTGTTGGATGTGCTTATGTTTATGGAACCGAACCATATACATTCGGTTTTCCAAATAGCACCTCCATTTTTACTGCAGAGCTTTATGCAATTTATCGAGCCGTTTTGTATGTTCGCCGTCGTAAATTAGGTGACTGCCTGATTTTGAGCGATTCCCTTAGTGCACTGCAGAGCCTTTGTCATTTGTACAACCCCCACCCTATTGTACAACGTATCCAGGATGCCCTCCATGTTTTACACGCTTCTGGCGTTGACGTGGTGTGTGCATGGATTCCCGGTCACGTAGGTTTGCCTGGGAATGAAATGGCAGATTTAGCAGCAAAGACGGCAACTACAGAACCCAGTATTACCATCTCAC
Organism: Tenodera sinensis; assembly: GCA_030765045.1. NCBI lineage: Eukaryota > Metazoa > Arthropoda > Insecta > Mantodea > Mantidae > Tenodera > Tenodera sinensis. The sequence continues at coordinate 16,202,966 of CM060964.1, read as the reverse complement.
GTGTTACTTCGGAAGACTTTAGGCTTGAAGTGCGGAGAGCGGTGCTGTCGTCCTGGCACGACGAGTGGTCAACTCTCCGCGGTAATAAGCTTAGAGAAGTGAAAGAACTTCCGATAAACTGGGTAACTTCCTGTCGCACATCTCGTCGCGAGGAGGTTAGTTTGGCTCGATTAAGAATAGGCCACTGCAATTTTTCGCATGGTTACCTATTTAAAAGGGACCCTGCGCCTCTATGTCCGCTGTGTGACCTTTTGTCAGTTCGCCACGTGTTGCTAGAGTGTCGCTCTCTAGCGCACCTTCGGGATTCTCTGCAGCTGCCTGCCAGACTTGCAGAGGTCCTAGCGGACGACAAAACAGCGGTTGATAGAGTTTTTAATTTTTTAGTGGAGTGCAATATCAATTTGAGGATTTAATTTTTTTTTTTAATTATCTGTTTCTGCTTTTGGACGCATTTATCGCCTTGTTTCATATCTGGCTATTGCCACTGCCTTTTGCCTTTGTAAACTTTTCTTGTTGCTAGTATTTTTATTTTTTGAATGAAATTTATGTCTGGCTATTGCCAGGAATCTTTTAAGGGTGCTGATGACCTAGAAGTTGAGCGCCCTTAAACCAAACCAATCCAAACCAAATTAGCTAACTTTAGGATATTTTGGTCTGCTGTTAATATTCTAAAATAGCAAAATTTAACTTCTTTAATATTGTGGAATATTAAAAATGTGTTACAAAGGAGTGCATATGTTTCCCTTCAACGGGGTTGATTTTTTCTGTTATAAACAGTTGAAATAAAACTTATATTGTATTTACTGCAAACCAATATCAATTAAGTTATTAATTAAACACATCATTTCAGGCAGTAAAAGATACTGTAATTATGCAAGTATATAGGTCACTTTTAGTTTAATATCTCCAGTAGCAGTTCAGAATTTAAAGGGACACAAGTCTGCTGGGAGAAAAACTAGCTAATACGGTATGTGCAGCAAAGATCTTTTGTTTTTATACACGAGGGAAATGCCTTGTCTGAAAATCTTTTTCGGAAGAGCGAATTATATAATATTAAGGAAAACAGTGTTTAAAAATGGAAAACACATAAAAAGCAGATTTTGTTCAGTTTTTAGCAGATCAGTAGATTTGCAAAAAAGCAGATCTGCAAAATCAGTAGACCTGGCAACCCTGTGACCAAGTCCAATTTTAAACAAACTTGTTGTGACGGTTATTTGCTCTTCTTTCTTCTTCAAAGATATGTGAAAGTGGGGAAGTTGACAGGAACAAGTAAGATCAGAAGAATTTACCGGTGAATGAAGCGATGAGACTCTAAATACTTTTCATCGAAGTTCTCGATGTATCTCAGGGCATGGTATAGGTCTACGCCTTACAAGGATGATTAAATTTCCTTTTTATATTTTTATTACACTTATTTATTGTTCCTTTACGTCACAAACCATAATACAAATATTCTGGATTGGCGTCCTTTGTCTCAAGCCCTGCGGGGTTCACACAACCCGAACACGGACTACGTAATTTTGCGAGTTCGTAATCTTCTTCTATCTTTTGATGCAGCCTTACTAATTATATATTAGTTCTCTGCATTTTTACTCCTGTTAACTTTTAAAACACAATGTTCTTCCACTAAACAGTATATGTCGATAACTTTTCAAATTATTCGCGGATATTGCGATTTCCACATGATGCCAATCCCCATAACACAAGAACAAGCTAAGACAATTGAAGATCTCTATCATTGCCCGCTAGGACAATGATTCACAATTTTAGGGGGCTTTTTCTGCCACCACTATAAACACAAATTTTAACTATTTTAGGAGGCTTCTTATAAACAATATGGCCTCAAATGCCTCTCATCAGAATGTATGTAATTTCTAACAAACACAAAAGAAATGTAACAAGCACAAAACAAAACAATATATTACATACATTCTGATGAATGCCTCTCGACAATTAAATTACAGACATGTCAACCATCATAACATTAATACATAAACATGAAGAACATATACATTACAAATATCTACATACATTGTCACAATATCTGTTTGTTTTTTTTTTTTTTTCCATTTTTTTTTTTAACTTTGTGGTTTCCATACCGTAACCTCGTAATGGAATTACTGTCTGTCTGGTCATCCTCAACATTATGTCTGTATGCCTCGCCTCTCGTATTTTTCCTTTGCGAGTACCGTACATTTTTGTTATTTTGAGTTCCTAACCTTATTCTCTCATGTTGGTATTGCTCGTAGTCGCTAACTTCCTCATCGAAAGATGATGGGGTTAAGTCACGTAACAGGTAATTCATATTGTAAGGGTGACCTTGATTTGCTATATGATAGATTTTAGTCAAAACATTTCCATAGAGGTTAACAATGTTACTACCATTGGCAGGTAAGTCAATCTCAGTCACATTCCTATCTACATTTACATTTTGATTTTCATTAACATTATTGGCCTACAATGCAATTACAACTTGGGTTAACTTCCCAGTATTTTCTTTTTCTTTTTCTAAATTATCTTGCAATTCCTGCATGTTAATTTTTGCTTCCCCACTGAACTTATTGAACTCCTCACGTTGTAATTTCATTTCAGTACCCATAGTTTTCACAACACTGCTTAGGTTACTAATTTCTACAGCAAGATTACCCTGAGCTAATTTATTTTCATTATGAACTGTCTTAGAATTTTCTGCTATTGCATCTATCTCATGCTTCATTTTGTCCTCTAACATTTCTAAATCTACTCTTTTGTTTATCCAATTTCTCATCCTGCTGTTTCTTAAGCTCATCTAACCCTTTAACCATTTCAGTCTGCATGTCTTTCACTACTCTTTCTTGCCCTAACTTGATTTCATTTACTAGTTCTTCTAACTTAATTATATCATTTTTACTAGATCCAATTTCTGCCCTTAATTCTAAAGACAATGTTTTCAGTTCTTCTTTACATTCTTTCCTATCCAGTTCAATTCTCTCAGTTACAGTAACTAAGCTACTGTCCATCTTGTTATTTAATTCCACTATCTTATTTTCTAAATCTGACTACTTATTGTCCATTTTTTGAGATAACTCCATCATCTGTTTAGAGAATAATTGCTGCAAGAGTTCTTTTAATCCTAACTCTGTCTCACAAACCTTTACCCTTGATTCTTCACTATTCTCTCCCTTTTTACTACCACTTAACTCTTTAACATTCTCCATTTTTTTTACTAATTTCCTATTTCTCAGTATCATTTAAACTATTGTCCAAATTTTTTTTTTTTTTTTTTTTAATTTTTACATATAATTAGAACAGTCTTACTTGTCAAATATTTCACTTCACTAATTTCTCCTCTCTTCTAGCGACCTTCGCTGTCCTTGGGTTTCCTCGTTTCTTCTTCTTTTACCTCGCGTTGACCCAATTCGAGCCTAGCGTTGAGGCGCCATTTGGAACGGTTATTTTCTCTTCTTTCTTCTTCAAAGATATGTGAAAGTGGGGAAGTTGACAGGAACAAGTAAGATCAGAAGAATTTACCGGTGAATGAAGCGATGAGACTCTAAATACTTTTCATCGAAGTTCTCGATGTATCTCAGGGCATGGTATAGGTCTACGCCTTACAAGGATGATTAAATTTCCTTTTTATATTTTTATTACACTTATTTATTGTTCCTTTACGTCACAAACCATAACACAAATATTCTGGATTGGCGTCCTTTGTCTCAAGCCCTGCGGGGTTCACACAACCCGAACACAGATGAGGTAGATGCAATAGCAGAAAATTCTAAGACAGTTCATAATGAAAATAAATTAGCTCAGGGTAATCTTGCTGTAGAAATTAGTAACCTAAGCAGTGTTGTGAAAACTATGGGTACTGAAATGAAATTACAACGTGAGGATTGGCGTCCTTTGTCTCAAGCCCTGCGGGGTTCACACAACCCGAACACAGATGAGGTAGATGCAATAGCAGAAAATTCTAAGACAGTTCATAATGAAAATAAATTAGCTCAGGGTAATCTTGCTGTAGAAATTAGTAACCTAAGCAGTGTTGTGAAAACTATGGGTACTGAAATGAAATTACAACGTGAGGAGTTCAATAAGTTCAGTGGGGAAGCAAAAATTAACATGCAGGAATTGCAAGATAATTTAGAAAAAGAAAAAGAAAATACTGGGAAGTTAACCCAAGTTGTAATTGCATTGTAGGCCAATAATGTTAATGAAAATCAAAATGTAAATGTAGATAGGAATGTGACTGAGACTGACTTACCTGACAATGGTAGTAACATTGTTAACCTCTATGGAAATGTTTTGACTAAAATCTATCATATAGCAAATCAAGGTCACCCTTACAATATGAATTACCTGTTACGTGACTTAACCCCATCATCTTTCGATGAGGAAGTTAGCGACTACGAGCAATACCAACATGAGAGAATAAGGTTAGGAACTCAAAATAACAAAAATGTACGGTACTCGCAAAGGAAAAATACGAGAGGCGAGGCATACAGACATAATGTTGAGGATGATCAGACAGACAGTAATTCCATTACGAGGTTACGGTATGGAAACCACAAAGTTAAAAAAAAAAATGGAAAAAAAAAAAAAAAAACAAACAGATATTGTGACAATGTATGTAGATATTTGTAATGTATATGTTCTTCATGTTTATGTATTAATGTTATGATGGTTGACATGTCTGTAATTTAATTGTCGAGAGGCATTCATCAGAATGTATGTAATATATTGTTTTGTTTTGTGCTTGTTAGAAATTACATACATTCTGATGAGAGGCATTTGAGGCGATATTGTTTCGAAGAAGCCTCCTAAAATAGTTAAAATTTGTGTTCATAGTGGTGGCAGAAAAGCCCCCTAAAATTGTGAATCATTGTCCTAGTGGGCAATGATAGAGACCTTCAATTGTTTTAGCTTGTTCATGTGTTATTGGGATTGGCGTCATGTGGAAATCGCAAAGTCCGCGAATAATTTGAAAAGTTATCGACATATAGTGTTTATTGGAAGAACATTGTGTTTTAAAAGTTAACAGGAGTAAAAATGCAGAGAACTAATATATAATTAGTAAGGCTGCATCAAAAGATAGAAGAAGATTACGAACTCGCAAAATTACGTAGTCCGTGTTCGGGTTGTGTGAACCCCGCAGGGCTTGAGACAAAGGACGCCAATCCAGAATATTTGTATTATTGTTTGTGACGTAAAGGAACAATAAATAAGTATATTAAAAATATAAAAAGGAAATTTAATCATCCTTGCAAGGCGTAGACCTATACCACGCTCTGAGGTACGTTGAGAAATTAGATGAAAAGTATTTAGAGTCTCATAGCTGCATTAAACGTAAATAACGATCCCAAACGTCGCATCACCAACGTGTGGCAAGAAAGAAGAGCAAATAACCGTCCCATTGTGGTGAAACTTTAAATTTTCTGGTGTTCCCCACAGTTGTGGATGAAAATTTTGTCACCAGAAAAATATAAATAGCACTGTAAAGGATAAGAAATAACTTTCTTCCTTTCTAATTTATGATGCATACAAGTATCCCTGTATTATGAGTGTTGTGATTGCTATTTTTTGTGCAATAATTATGCTGACAATCTTTATATTATATATGCAAGTAGGTATCCTCCTTTGGTAAATGAAAAGTCCACTCAGTTTATTTACTGAATTGAACGGTTTATTTCCATTTGTTATTACAATCAGTGATTACAGTTTGTACTGCTAATACATATTACTAATCTGGTTACAATATATGACATATAAAATTAGTACTTTTTGCCAAATTTTACTGAGTGTAGTGTCTACCCATACAGGATTACATTATACTCAATCTCCTGTTTATTTGTATAATGGACGTTCCACCTTTATATTCCATTATTTTACAAACTTTTTTTCCTTATTGACCTTTTCCTTTATCTTTCTTAACTATCCTGGTTCATTTCCCCCTTACGTTTCCTAAATATTCTCCAGTCATTTCAATCCTATTAGTCCCTGTATCAGTTAGCATTTTTATTGCAATAATTTCCTTGTGCAATTTGTTCCATTTTGCTGCCAATATACGAGGTCTGTCTAAAAAGTATCCGACCTTAATTTTTCCTGCACATGGTGTTGGGGGAAGTTTTTTTTTTTTTTTTTTTTGAATTAACGTCCTCCAACATTGTGTCATATCGGACGAATGAATGAAATAAATTGGGTGAAATGATGCTCAAATGAGCCCGAGGTCCATGGAGCTTTAAGTTATCCGACATTCGTCTTCTCAGGGTAGGGAAAACCTCGGAAAAAAACCTTACCCGGATAACTTACCCTAAGCGAGATTCGAACTCGCGACCTCTTGAACGTGAGGCAGGCACGCTAACCATCACGCTACCGAGGCGGGCAATATTATTGGGGGAAGGGCAGAGCCGCTGTGCAGAATGGAAGGAGAAAACAATGCTTACACTTGCATTTTTTTCAGCACCTTTGAGTGTGTCAGTTGCTGCCTGCATGCTGCCAAGTAAGGTATTGATACTTGTTCAATGCATTTGCAATTTATCTAAGATACTAAACAAACTGAACAAAAGTACGGCTTGGTGATTCTCAAAGTGAAACAATTCATAAGAAAATAACTCTTCTCGGACTATCAGTCAGGTGAATTCAAGAATAAACCGAACTGCAGTCTCCACATCATTCCCTGAAGATGAAAGCGACGTTAGCTCTTGAAAGCTCAGAATCACTTCCTGAATTCACCTGGCTGATAGCCCAAGAAGAGTTATTTTCATATCGCTGCCAGGAAAACTTCAAGACTTCGTTCATGATTCATAAGACGATGCTATGAGGATATCTTGTTAACTGACTCAAACATGACTGCACATAGGCAGGCCACAAACCACTTGGAGAGTAGCTCTTACTGAGAGGGTGGAGAAACTGATAATACTGGTTGTTGTTTGACCGTACAAGAGATTGCCAAAGAAGTTGGGATCAGTAAAGATTCCGCACGATGATTTGAACATGCATAGAGTGGCTGCACATAGGCAGGCCACAAACCACTTGGAGAGTAGCTCTACTGAGAGGGTGGAGAAACTGATAATACTGGTTGTTGTTTGACCGTACAAGAGATTGCCAAAGAAGTTGGGATCAGTAAAGATTCCGCACGATGATTTGAACATGCATAGAGTGGCTGCAAATTTTGTGTAAAACTTGATGTTGGTGGAATAGAAAGAACTCAGGCTTGTGGTTGCATGGGGCCTGCTGCACACTAATACCGAGTTCTGAACACCTTTTTTGTAGTGTTTAACGCCCACTTTTACTACTACGGCACCGCAGGCGGTGACACTGATGATACATGGAATGAAGATGGAGCACCGGTGGAATGAGATGGCGGGGGAAACAGGAGAACCCGGAGGAAAGCCACCCCAGCGCCATTTCGTTCACCAAAAATCCCACTTGCGGTTTCCTGGGATTGAAGCCAGGCCACTTTGGTGACAACCAGGGATGAATCATGGGTGTAGAAATGTGATCCGGAAACAAAAGCACAGTTGCTGCAATGGAAACATCCCACATCCATAAGGCTCAAAAAGTGCAACATGTGCAAAGCAAAATCAAGGTGATGCTAACTGTTTTTTGATATCCTGATTAATTACTTAATTTATTGTTTAACGACGCTGTCAATTGCTAAGATCACATCAGCGTCGCCGGTGTGCCGGAATTTTGTCCCTCAGCAGTTAATTTTTTTTTTTTTTTTTTTGATATCCTGGAATTATGAATATGCAAATATGTACTTCAAGGACAAACGGTGACAAAAGAGTGCTATCTGCAAGTTCTTCACTGACTCTTTGATGCAGTTTAGCTAAAAAGACCAGATCTCTGGAATGTTGAAAAACTGGCATTCATTGTATATGATCCAGATTTTCTATGGGATTCCAGTCATTCAACAACCTCCCTACTCTTTGTAACTTCTGGTTGTTTCCGAAGTTGAAAGGATCCTGTTTTGAGAAAAGAGAAGGTATAATGCAGAATGTGATGGTGGAAGTGAACACCATTCCAAAAGAAGCCTTTAGAAGTGTTTTGGGCAGTGGAAGGACAGATGGGCTACGTATGTGGAAGGGAAAGAGACCTACTTTGAAAGAGATTAGTGTCCCAATCCTGTAAGGAAGTCAACAGTCAGATACTTTTTAAACAGACCTCGTACCCCCTATCCAATTCTTTACCCCCTCACATTCTAATTAAAAATGGAATATTCCCTCCAATTCTTTACACATAACACATATTTCTCCATTGTATTCTCTGAAACCTTTCAAACCCATTCAAGGCAGCCCTTCCATCTCAAATTTATCACAACAATTTATATTGCTTCAAGCTTCCATGTGGAAGCATCCCAAATTGAATTAAAAAAATACATTTCAGTTTTATTGAAAAAATGTAATATTTTTAGAGCTGCAAATACTTGAATTTTTTAATTTAAAAGGTGAGTTAATTAATAACACTGAACAACACTTACATCATATTTTTCCGGGACGTGTTTCGAAGGTTAACTTTCCTCCATTATCAACCGGACAATAACTGGGTTTCCATGGTGTTTCATGGTGCAGATGGTGATGCTTCTTCTGGTGTTTCTTCTGGTGGCGGTTCAATGAACTTACTCAAAATGTCTCTGAGGAATGTCCAAATTAAATACTCGGTTTCTATTTTTTAAAATAGAAATTTGTTCCCATGTGGACAGTTCTTGTTTTCCGGTTATGTGTTTGAGAAGTTTCGGTTCTAGCTTTATGTCATGATTTTTTGTCCAAAAGTGAAATGTAACCGCTGATTTTTCTAATTGTTTACCCTTAATGTTTCTAACGTGTTCCTTGGATCTAATTTCTAAATTTCTTTTGGTTTTTCCTATGTATATTTCATTACAATAGATTGGGGAACATCCCTCTTTCAGCAAAAGAATATAAAACAGAATATTACAAAATAATTGAAATAGCACAAAAAAACGGCTTCCCCAAAGAATTAGTAGATAAAAAGGTAAAACAAGCAGAAAAGAAAAAATTATTAAAAGAAACTACAACTCTCACAGCAGCAAAAACAAAAATGATATTCAAAAAATTCACATATCATCCATGGGCCTTTGATAAATTTAAAAAGGTGTTCAAGGAATACAACTTCAGCTAGCAGCAGTAAACCATTACTCCATAAAAAACCTACTACTTTCAAACATCAAAGATGCTATTCCACCTAACAAAAAATCTGGCATATACCACATTGAATGCAGTGATTGTAATGAAATATACATAGGAAAAACCAAAAGAAATTTAGAAATTAGATCCAAGGAACACGTTAGAAACATTAAGAGTAAACAATTAGAAAAATCAGCGGTTGCATTTCACTTTTGGACAAAAAAATCATGACATAAAGCTAGAACCGAAACTTCTCAAACACATAACCAGAAAACAAGAACTGTCCACATGGGAACAAATCTTTATTTTAAAAAATAGAAACCGAGTATTTAATTTCGACATTCCTCAGAGAGACATTTTCAGTAAGTTCATTGAACCACCACCAGAAGAAACACCAGATGAAGCATCACCATCTGCACCATGAAACACCATGGAAACCCAGTTATTGTCCGGTTGATAATGGAAGAAAGTTAACCTTCGAAACGCATCCCGGAAAAATATGTTGTAAGTGTTGTTCAGTGTTATTAATTAACTCACCTTTTAAATTAAATTAATTACAACAACACTGTTTTCAAACTTCTATGAAAGGAAGATACTTGAATTTTGTTTAGATTAGCATAACAACAAATTAAAAAGAGCCAATAAAGTATCTCAGAACTTAACAAATTTATATATTGCTTGTAAGCAACACTGACAATTAAAGGGTTAAGAACCATCTCTCATCCCCCCTTAACTTTGCGCCCCTCCCCTAAAGAATGAATGAAAAATGTTTATTTGGGCATGTTTACAACATGCCCGGGCTGTTTAGGGAAATCCCTCTTCAGACTAGTGTGGTATTTGTTTCTTTTTCGGGTTGGGATTTCCCTCGGCTTTGGTGCGTATTTGTGTTTATTGTGTTTTTGTTGACGTTGTGTAGTGTAGTGCGTTGTATTTTGTGTATTTTGTGTGTCTGTGTCAGTTCCCGTGTTCCACATCCATGGCTCCGTTCATGTACTTCAGCCTAAAGAAGATCCTAAGTTTTGTTGCTTGTTGTTATTTTATTTTGATGTTGCTGCAAGGCTCATTGATATTTTTTATATGTGTAGTGTATTTTTGTATGTTAGGGGTTTTTGGTGTGTGTTTTTTATTGTGTGTCTAAATGTTTTGAAAGTGTTGTAGATGGTCTCGTAATTTCTGTTCTTCTTCTTCTTGATACTTATCATTAACATGTATGAGTGTAATAAGGGGAGGGTTTTTGTCTGTTGGTGTTTCTTGTATGGTCTTCATCTTTTGTGCAGTGTTTATGAGTGTTCTTCTGTAGCTTCTTGTGTGTGCATTATGTATGTATTTTATGAATTGTTTTGCTATGTGTGTGTCTATGGGTGTTGTGTTTGTGTATTGATGTACAGTGTTGGATTTAAATGATGGTGAAAGTTTGTGAGCAGTCCATAGGCATTTCCTTTCAAATGCTTTTATTTTGTTCATCATAGTTTTTGTGATGAGGGGCATTGTGGCTACGGCTGCATATGTGAGTTGTGGTCGGACTACTGTGATGTAGAGTTTGTGTAATATTTGTGGTGTGAGTCCTCTTTTGTTGAGTCTGGCCAGATAGTTTAGTGTTGAGTGCATGGGACGTGCTTTGTTGAGTAGTTGTGTATAGTGTGGCTTTATTCTGAGTTTATTGTGTATGTGTACCCCCAAGTATTTTACTGTTTTTTACATGGAATTGTTTGTTTGTTGAAAGTAAGTGTGGCTGTTCTGTATGTGTGTTTTCTTATTTTTCTAATTACAATGGCTTGTGTTTTTTGTATGTTTATGGTGATTCTCCATTTTCGTGTCCATTGTAGAAATGTGTTTAACTGTTTTGTTTTTCTAGTTTGCCTCTGGCTCCTAGAAGTGTGGCGTGTGTACTCCAATATGCAGTATCGTCTGCATATTGGGCTAGATGTATGTTCTTGAGTATGGGTTGTGGTGTGTCAGATGTGTATAATATGTACAGGAGGCCCGAGATAGCACTCCCTTGTGGTGTTCCTGCATTCATGTGTACGGTATTAGAAAGTTGTTGGTTGATCCGTATTTGTCCTGACCTGTCTGTTAAGAAGCTGGCTATCCAACGTACAATCCGTGGTGGAATTTTGAAGTCCGTAAGTTTGTAAAGTAGTCCGTTTGTCCAACATTTATCAAAAGCGAATTGTACGTCGAGGAATGTCACTACTGTGACAAATCCTCTATTATACGAGTCTTGTAAGTTGGAAAGTACACATACAAGTTGGTCCTGTATAGTAATGTCGCTTCTATAGCCAGCTTGTGTCGATGGTATGAGCTTTTTCTGTGTGGTTATGTTTGTCAGTCTGTACGCTACAATCTTTTCGAAAGCCTTGGAAAGGGTGGAGATAAGGGATATCGGTCTGTAGTTTCTATGGTCCGTTTTTTCTTTTCCTGATTTTTCAAAGAGTAGTATGTGTGCGCACTTCCATTATAGTGGGTGATAACCGTATCTGTACATGTGATTGTATGTTGTAGCAAGTAGTTCCATTGTGTTGTCAGGTAATCGTTTTAACATTTCGTACGTAATGTTGTCTGGTCCTGGTGCTGTGTTTTTTGTTTTGTGTATGATGGTTTTAATATCTTGTACTGTTATTGGTCTGTCAGTTTCGTCATTTTCGTCTAGTTCTGTTGTGTCCATTTGTGGTGTGTAAAGGTGTTGGTTGCGTTGTATGTGTGTATTAACTGTTTTAAAAAGTGTTTTATGAAATTTTGGGTCGTCTGGTGTTTGGAATACGTTTGTGTAGTGTTGCCTGAAAATTTCAAGTTTTTGTGTGGTGTCATGTATAGTCTGTCCATTTTGTTTAATTGGGTATTCTGGATATGTTTTTTGTCTTGTACTTTTTACCAATCTCCAGAACTTGGCTGGGTCTCTATGGTGTGTGTCTGTCATTTTGTCTAGTAACGTATTCCATTTATCTATGTTAAAATTTGCAATGGCATCTTTGACGTCTTGTTGTAGTTTGTTTAGTATGCGTTTGTCTTCTGGAGAGTGTGTTTTTATGTACTGTCTGTGTGCTTTTCTTTTGTTTTTTATGATTTGTATAATGTGTTGTGGTAGTGGTCTGCTGTAAGGGTTTATGTTAATCGTTTTCTCTGGTACTGAAGCTTTCCGTGCTTGTGTAATTATGTCTGTGAGTGTTGTGGCATACATATCAATGTCGTGCCATGTTGTAGGTGGTGTGAGTGTTGTGTTCTGTGTGAGTTGTTCGGCTGTTTGTTTAAAAATGTTCCAGTCCGCGTTTTTATAGTCGTTAATAATTATTGTCCTGTTTGCTTGTGTGTACCATGGATGTGTTCTAAGTGTTAGTATGAGTGGAATATGATCTGCATCTGGAGGTGCGTCTGTGGTAATGTCTTCGACTTGTGTAAATGTCCGTTTAGAAGTTAGTATTTTGTCTGGTGAAGTCGGTTGTTGATTTCCTGTCCCTATTCTCGTCGGTCCTGGTGTCATTACAAGTCTTACGTCAGTTTGTCGAAGTACTTTAGTCAGTTCGCATCCATGTGCGTTCGTAGTTTCGTCGAGTAAGTGTCTACTGTTGGCGTTAAGGTCTCCTGCCAGTATTAGGTCGGGGAAATTGTCGTTTCAACCTCTTGAGCGACAGCCATTTAAAAGCTCTGCAGGCCGAGAACGGATACCCAATATCCAGCGCAGGGCATTTAAATTGTTAAATGCGCTAAAAGTGCTTCCTAAATACACAGCTGTATTTTGCGTAAATTTTAAGTTATTTTAATGAAACAAAAACTGGTATAAAACTCATTATATGCAGTATACATGTACATCATCAGCAATGTTGAGTTGCATTTACAAATCGTTGAAATGGCACTATTTGTTTCACTGTGGTAAAAAGTTAACTTTGCTTTGTCGAACGCATCTCGGAAAGAAACAGTAGTGGACCCATTGTATGTGTTAGCTATGCATCAGCAAGTCACAGCACAATGTGAAATAGAACGCTACTGTATGCGTGGTTTATGAGTTATCAGAATAAAGCAGGTTTGCAATTTTTCCTTACACGTGTTTCGTAACTTGGATATAGCTTACAGGCTCCGTTTGTTTCTTTCTTGAAATGCATACGTATACTTTCCTGCTTGTAGCTGAAGTGAGAAGCTATTGAGTGTTACATCTCAGAGCTAAAACATGGCATCAACAAGCAGTGTTGCACAAAGGTTAGCGAGTGGTGGAAGTGTAAGGGCTTCTGAAATTACACACGATAATGTGGAGGACTTCTTGCTGCGTGACAGCGATTTGGATATCGATGGCGAATTTTCCGAATTTGAGGGGGGTGTGGAGGATATAGGTACAAGTAGCAGTGAGGAAGAACGTGACCAACTTCCTTCAGGTGTTCGTGAAGAGTCAGCATTGTGGAGTGCTGAAAACAATTCCAATACAAACAGGCACATCTTCACGAGCACAGGGTCTGGTGTTCAATCCCAGGCTCAGCTGACTTCTGACAGCCAACCAATTGACATTTTTACAAAATTTTTTACTACCGACTTAGTGTCTCTCATTGTTTCAGAAACAAATGTATATGCGAGTAAGGTGAAGGAAGACCTGCTCTCTAAAGGTAAATTAGGGCCTAAGAGCAGAATTCAAAGGTGGACAGAAGTAACACTCAATGAGATTTACAGGCTAATTGGTCTAATTATACTTATGGGTGTTATTCGTAAACCTGCATTATACATGTATTGGTCCACAGATGACATGCTAGCTACGCCTTTTTTTGGAAAATGCATGTCAAATAACAGGTTTACGTCAATTTTGCAGTTCCTTCATTTCACCTGCACAGAGAATGTAAATGACAAACTCCACAAAATTAGGCCTGTTTTCGATTATATTATTTCAAAATTTAAAGAAAATTATGTGCCTGGTGAAAAGGTCACTGTTGATGAAAGCCTAATGCTTTGGAAGGGCCGCTTAGGTTGGAAGCAATACATCAAAACAAAAAGGGCTAGATTTGGCATAAAGAGTTTTGATGTTTGTGAAAGTAAAACGGGATATCTTTACAATAGCTGCATTTACACTGGTCAAGGGACTGACAATACTGGAGACAAAGATTTGGGCTTATCTGGCTCCATAGTAATGCACCTAATGGAACCTGTGCTTGATCAGGGTAGGACTGTGTACTTAGATAACAGGTACAGCTCTCCTAAATTATTCATGGCCTTACACAAAAGTAAGACTAATGCAATTGGAACAGTACGTTCAAATCGTATTGGTTTGCCAAAAGATGTGAATACGAAGGCTCTATGGAGAGGGGAAATGGAGGTGCGTCAGCTCCCACCTTTGACCTACCTTGCCTGGCAGGACAGGAGGGTAGTTACGGCATTATCCAATTGCAGCTCTAAGATTTTGATGATTGACACTGGAAAAACAGATGCCCATACCAAAATGTGCATTTTCACGCCTGACGTTATCCAGGAATACAATATGCACATGGGCGGTGTCGATCTAGTAGATCAGGTATTGCAAGCATATCCCTCTTTACGAAAAACAGTGAAATGGTATAAAAAGGTATTTTTGCACCAGCTGGATATAACCATATACAATTGTTTGGTAATTTGGAGAGCTCTAAACCCACACAAGACAATGACCTACCTGGACTTTCGACTATCAATAGCTCGCAGCCTAATTGAACAATACCAGCTTGAGAGGCCTCTTCATACTGGGGGTAGAAAATCCAAAACCCCTGCACCCCTCAGACTTCAAGGAAAACATTATCCTAAAAGGATACCGTCAACAGCAAGGAAGTCCCGCCCATCTCGAAGGTGTTTCGTGTGCCGCAAGAAGGGAATCCGTAAGGAAACTGGGATGATCTGTGGCGAATGTGGAGATGTGCCCTTGTGTGTTTATCCCTGTTTTGAGGCATATCACTGCAGAAGGAACATATAAAGGTAAGCCAGTAAAGCATATAGAATTTAATTAAATGTTTCATAACGGGGGAAAATTAAAATAAGTTGAGTTAGATAGTGGATAAATAAGGGTTAAATGCACAAACGCACAGGACGTGTATACACGTCCATATCGCTCGTCTGTCATTTTAAATGGACGTGATTTCACGTCCATATCCCTGAAGAGGTTAAGTAACGTAGTAGTGTGGAAGGGAAAGGATCTTTGGGAGGGACGTATAGTGTGGCAATTACAATTTTTTTCCTTTGTATTTTTATTTGGACCAATAGGAGTTGTAGGTTTTTGAACACCGGGGGCGTGGCCATGAGGATGGGATTTAGCTCCGCCTTCACCAAAATCATGACCCCGCGATGCTCTGCAATTGGTCGTTTCGAAAAGCGTGTAACGGTTGGAAGTTTACGTTTGAATTTCCGTTAAGTTTTGTTTCGTTGATTGTTGCTATGTCTATTTTGTGATGAGTCATGAGGTGTAGTAATTGTTGTCGCTTATTTCTAATACCGTTTATGTTTATGTGAAGTAATTTTAAATTGTAATGTGTGTCTGTTTGTGCTGTAGTGATTGCCATTGTAATAATGTGTATGAATGCGGGTTTACTTTGTGTGTGTTCATCTTGTGTTTTCGTGTATGAAAATGGCGAGTTGGTTACCTACCCTGGCTGTGTTAACTGCCATTTTCATTGTTTTGTGTGCTGTTTGTGTGATGTTGTGTAAGAATCTGGCTCTGTGTGATGGTGGTGTGATGTCGTATATGGGGGGTATAAGTGTGCTGAGGATTTGTGTGATTGTGGTGTTTGCGATTTCACGCACGTTTGTTGTTATGTTTTCCTGTATGTGTGTGATTTGTTGTTGAAGTGATTTAATCTGTTGTTCAGATTGTGTAATGACGTGTTTGAATGTTCCCACTGTTTCCCTTGTTGTCATGTCCTTTTTTGTTTGGTATTTGTGGGTATTTAATTTCTGGCCATTGTGTGATGTGTTGTGGTTTTGGGGGAGTGGGTATGTTGTGTGGGAATATGTGTGTTTTTGCGGTTTGTTCTGGGAGTGTTGGGGGTTCTCTGGGGTACATCAGACATCTCACTTGTCCGGTGTAGTGCCCAGAGTTCCTGCATGTGGCACAGAAAGGGGTGGTGTGTCTGATGGGGTGTGTGCAACGTCTTGTGTCTGTATTGTTGCCGCAATGAAAGCATACTGCCTGTTCAGTGCAGCGGTCGTCCTGGTGTCCATACTGGTGGCAGTTTCAACAAGGGATGTGTCTTTCAGTGTGTCGTGAGGGTTCTGCTCGGAAAATCTGTCTCTCTATAATTGCTCCTTCTTTAAGGATTGAGTTTATTGTTGTTACGCATTTAGTGAAGATTCTCACAAGCAGTGTCTGTCTGTTTTTACAAATAATTCTTGACAGTCGTGTGATTTCGGGGTACGTCTGTCTTATGCTGTAGAGGATGTCGTCGTCAGTAATGTCATATGGGATTCCTTTAAGGACTGCTGTTAGTGTTTGTTTGAGTCTCTGTGGTGTTTGTGTTTTGTGTGTTTTTTGTGTTTTGTGGGAGAGTGTTTGAGTAGTGTGCGTATGTACCGAAATTTGTGATGGGAATTGTCTGTGAGAATGTGACAGCCTGTTGCTGGTTTCTAAAAGTCAAAGCGAATGTGTTTTTTGGGATTCTTTGTGCTCGGTAAAGTGTGTTAATGTCCAGTTGTGTTTTTGCCATAAGGCTTCTTATGAGCCATGTGTTTTGTTTATCAGGACTGCAGTTAACAATGTATAGTGTGAAATAGCCGTGTGGTGTAGGGGGTATGAATGTGGTTGGTGTGTAGTGTTGTGTGTTTGTGTTTGTGTTGGCTAGGGCCCCTATTCTTGGGCCTAGCCGTGATGTGGATTCGAAGCTGGTGTCGTAGTTGCTTGATGATCTTGATGATGTTGAGCTGCAGCTGGAGCTCATGGAATGTGTCCTGGTTCTTCTTTGTCTTTGTGGTTTACTTGTGGATTGTGTTGGTATGATTGTTGTGTAGGTGATCGACTTGTGGATGGTGTTGGTATGTTTGTCTGTTGTGTAGGTGATCGACTTGTGGATGGTGTTGGTATGTTTGTCTGTTCTGTAGGTGATCGACTTGTGGATTGTGTTGGTATGTTTGTCTGTTGTGTAGGTGATCGACTTGTGGATTGTGTTGGTATGTATGTCTGTTGTGTGTGAGTTCTGCTTGTGGATGGTATTGGTATGTGTGTGTGTTGTGTATGTGTAGGTGAAGGTGTGGCTCTTTGGTACGGTGCATGAGTTTGTGTTCTGGTGAAATGAGGCGTAGGAAGTAGAGGAGATCTTACTGCGGATGGCGTTGGCAATAGAGGAGACTTTGGTGACTGTCTGGACGCGGGGGCAGTTTGGTTCGGGATCTGGGGGTTTAGGTGGTTTGGGCGCAGATTGGCATTTAACCATCTTTACCCAGGAAAGTTTTAGGTTATGGGAGTGGTTGCTAAAAAGCGCGGTTTTGTACACTCAGATCTTGTGATAGCCTAAGTGTAGGCCCTTCGGACTACAGGACTTTCGTCCTTTGGCATACTGAGACTGGGCTCAGGAGTGTTACAAAACCTGGTGTAGGAAAACTAGGGTGAGGTGGGGCTTTTGGATAGAAGGGCCTGTACTGATGTGTGATGTACTCAGTTTGCTTACCAAACTTCTTGAGAGTACACCTGCTGTTGCCTCTTTAACCTGGTAAGGTTCGCTGTTCTTTCACACTGGTGCCGTTCGCCTGTAGTTGCTATCTACTCCCCCGCTCTTGTACCTGTTCGCCGTATTCCACTGCTCGTACTGCTACCCAAGACTGACGGAGAGAGACGACCTGTCGCTACACTAGCTGGCTCTAAACACTACTATATTTTATGTTCTAACATTTACTCTTAACCCATATTCTGCACAAAGTCTGCTTCTTTCACAGCAGGCCAAGAGTAATTGTTGTAGTACAACCTACCGCTAGGTCATGCTAAATAACAGTTCAGGTACTTCTTCCTTGCCTGCAGTTAGGCAGTGCAAATTACAGTATAAAATTCTTTCCATAATGTCATCAATAAACAAGTTGAACAAGACTGCACTCAATTTACAATCTTATCTCAAACCAATCTTCTGTTCCACAATCTCTGTAATTCAATTTTCTGAACACTTAATGTACAACTTAGCTCCCTCATACAACTTTCAATTTTCTGTAATAAACTCTTCACTTACACCCTTACATCACATTTTATACACAAGTACATCTAATCTGATTGTATCAGTCATGCCTTTTAAAAGTCAGCAAAAAACATGTACACTCTTTTCTGTTTCTTAAATATTAATCTAAATTATCATATTATCAAGAGCTCTTCTCTAGTTCCTAAATCCTGGCTGGTATTCAGTTTTACAAAGTCAAGTCAGATCACAGATGCAGTCAGTTCTGATATGTTCAGCTGCCAAGACAAACTCCAATGCAAGTGTAAAGATATATTCTGGCAGTCCTGTATTAATAACTTCTATATTCATTCATCTTTCATTGTTTTACAACTTAAAATACTCAAGATTTAGCAACAGTTATAAAAAATTATGCAGCACAAAATCACAGCCAAAACATACAGTTATAACTTTAAATTTATTTCTTTGCTTTAGGTGCATTTTCAAGACCTTTGATGTACTTTATAGGTATCTTGTACTTTTCTGAAAAAATAAAACAAAACAAAATCATTATCATTATCTGAAAAGCAAATTATGTGGCTAACAATTGTCACACTTCATGAGCTATAAATCTATTTATCACTCACAGCGAGTTTCAGAATAAGATTGCATACATTTAAGGGGATACAGAGGAATACAGTACAACTTCTTTTATACGTTTCACGCTTACACGTTTTTCTTTAGCAGTCCCGGCAAAATCCTATAGCATATTACAGCAAATTATTTTAGTTTATGTGGCTTTCCTTTATATGATTTTTACGTTTATATGATCATAGTTTATGTCCCTAAGAGCAAAATCTAACATTTATATGTTTATGACATTTCCTTCTTTAAAATCTCAAAAAATATTCAAATCTTAAACTTATACTCACACTGTACTTCCTGGCAAAGCAATTTTTCACATGGTTACCTATTTGAACGGGACCCTGCCCCTCTTTGCTGTGCAACAACCTTTTGTCAGTTCGTCACGTGCTGCTAGAGTGTTCCTCTCTAGTACACCTTCAAGATTCTCTGCAGCTGCCTACCAGACTTGCAGAGGTCTTAGCGGACGAAAAAACAGCGGTTGATAGAGTTTTTAAGTTTTTAGCGGAGTGTAATATGAGTTTGAGTATTTGAAATTTTAGACGTCTCTTTTTTATGCTTTTTGACATATTTATAACCTTGTTTTATATCTGCCTATTGCCACTCTGTTTTTTATATTTGTGTATATTTCCTTTGTTACTAGTAATTTTATTTTTGATTGAAGTTTATAACTGGCTTTTGCCATGAAATGCTTTTTAAAGGCGCTGATGACCATGCAGTTGAACACCCTTAAACCTATATCTCCTACTCTTTTGGCAAAGCATCCAGGTGTAATGACCTTGGTTGTCAGAGCACTCCGATCGCTTGTTATTTGTTTATTAGAATAGCAAAAACCTTGACGGATAGTCAGTAACACAACACAAAAGGATGATATCTCGCACCTGCCAGTACATGAGATGTTGCTTTCCTGAAGAAATGATTGCTTCTGAACAGAGTGTACATGCTCTGTGTCGCCAAGTACGTGCTCATGTAAACAACTGCAGTTTCACATTCTTTCTGATGCACTTCATGAGTTTGTCAGGTAGTACATTTCTCTGAAAACATCTCTCAGTGCGGAAGTGAGAGCGACCTTGAAGCTTTTTCGAGCAAAGTTGTGAAATACCAAACCATATTTGCTTCAGTCATTGTGCTCTGTGCTTCAGTTGGGTTAGTGAACGTGGGTGAAAAGAAAAGGAACTGCATTACGATTTCTGAAAAATTATGTATTTTGAATGTAGTGAAGAAAAATGGCAGCATAAAAAGCACAGAAATTCCTAAGAAATTAGGCATTGCTCTGTCTATGCCATGGTGGCCACAGCCAACAAAAGAAACAAGCCACAGTTATGGACTCAATTTTCTTTGTATTTATTTTTACTTGGTGCATTTCTCTCGTGTTTGTATTGTTTCATATTGCCGATTATAGTTAAGCAATACTATTATTATTATTCCTTGTTGTTCACTTCTTAACTGTAACCCATATGCTGTATAAATTTTCCAATTTTTATTTGCTGACTTTCATTTATGCATTTTTCACATTTATACACTTTTTTCCTTGGTCCCTTGGAAAACGTAAAAATGAAGTTTTACTGTATGTGCCTAACAATTGCCACACTTCATGAACTATGAATCTATTCATCACTCACAGTGAGTTTCAGAATTTGATTGCAAAAATTTAAAGGGATGCAGAGGAATAGTAAACAGTCATTTTGAGACAGGTAACCTATAATCTGTGGAATTAAGCTTCCCTGTGGTGAAGTCAACTCTAAAATGGGATAGAATGGCAAAGTGGGGAAGCGCTCACTGTTGCTACAGAATGCAGTGCCTAGACCACAGAGCAACATGAACAAGGTTAGGGGTCTTGTATCACATAATGATTGTAAGGGTTTTGTTTATTTGAAAATTGTTTTCATTAATTTCTTCGCAAGCACGTGAAGAGCTTGCAAATGTATGAACAGAGAAACTAAATTATGTAGGAATTTACAATTATTGAAAAGAAATTGTCCTCTTCTGAAAGAGCAAACAATGGAAGTACAATATGATGACGAAAAAATGACAATTTTTTTTCTTAATTAACATCCTCCAACATTGTGTCATATCGAACGAATGAATGAAATGAAATGGGGGAAATGATGCTCAAATGAGCCCGAGGTCCATGGAGCTTTAAGTTACCCGACATTCGTCTTCTCAGGGTAGGGAAAACCTCGGAAAAAAACCTTACCCGGATAACTTACCCTAAGCGAGATTCGAACTCGCGACCTCTTGAACGTGAGGCAGACACGCTAACCATCACGCTACCAAGGCTGGCACAAAAGACAATGTTAGGTTTACTAAAGATGTTAAAAGTGAATAAACTATAATAAAGTAAATAGTCTTCATGCTTTACACTTCGTAATGAAAACAACTTCCCCACTTCTGAAAGGGTAAACAATAAGAAATGAAGCATGATGAAAGAAACAAATACATTATAGCAGTGGCATAGCTAAGGTTTTGGGGGCCCTCCCTGCGAAGAAATGATGGGGGCCCTACTTACTAATAAAGCTTAAAAATGGAGAGATTAAAATATTACATATTTACTCACATACAATAAGTGTTAAAATAACATTCCCTGATTACCAACACTAATGGTTATGTGAGCTAAGGCTTTCATGGCCAGCGTTTATCCAATAAAATGATGTTCCCAGGTTTATTGGCCGTGGTCCAGTCGATGCATGAACACCTGACGTTTCGCCTGCCATTTCAACAAGCATCATCAGAGGAAGTGACTTGTGGCGTCTGTCTTATAAATGATGGAATGAGACCACCCCCTCTCTCCTATTGGCTGCGCCCAGCCAATCGTGGCCTGCGACAAGAAATTTGAGGAGAAAGTCTTTGCATCTGCCCCATATAAACCAAAGGTTTGGTGGAGGTACATGAATGATATGTTCGTTATTTGGCCGCATGGGGATAAAGAATTAGATCAATTTCTTGAAAAACTTAACATACATGGCAACATACAGTTCATAATGGAAAAAGAACATAACCTAAGTATCGCTTTTCTGGATGTACTGATAACCAAAAAGTCTGACGTGACATTTGGTCACACAGTTTACAGAAAACCGACACATACGGACCTTTATCTCCACAAGAGTTTGAATTACCATCCTCGACAAAAGAATAGTATAATCAAGACTTTAATGGAACGAGCAACACGGATCTGTGAACCAGCCATGCTAAAGCAAGAACTCAAATACCTACACCGAACCCTGCAGAAAAATGGATATAGTCAGAAATAATCAGGGCATCACATCCAAAGAGACAATACAACCGCAAAGAGTGTACGAAACAACAACATAGAGCATTTCTACCATATATAGAGAAGGTCACAGATCGCATTGGTAAACTATTAGGAAAGGCCAATATTAAAACAGTTTTCATACCGTAAGACTTGAAGGTTTCACGGCGATAATTATTGATTAGGACTTCTCGGGTTACCAGCCGTGTGATGTTGATGAAGTTGATCGAGCTTTCGGCCATCTTAACTCTCAGGCCACAGAGTTAAGATGGCCGAAAGCTCGAGCAACTTCATCAACATCACACGGCTGGTAACCCGAGAAGTCCTAATCAAGTTTTCATACCGACCATCAAAATAAAACAAAAACTCAACTCAGCAAAGGACAAACGGGACCCACTATCATCACAGGGAGTCTACCATATACCATGCAGCTGTGGGCGAGCATACATTGGAACCACCAAGAGGAGTATAAACACCAGAAAAAAAGAACACAAGAGTAACTGCTGCTTGGGTTGGTTGGTTTCGTTTAAGGGCGTTCAACTTCGAGGTCATCAGTGCCCTTAAAAGATTCATGGCAATAGCCAGATATAAATTTCACTCAAAAATAAAAATATTAGCAACAAGGAAAATATACCAAAAAAAAAAAGAAAAAAAACAGAGGCCAGATGTGAAACAAGGTGATAAATATGTCAAAAAGCATAAAAAGAGATATCTAAAATATTAAAGCCTCAAATTGATATTACACTCCGCTAAAAACTTAAAAACTCTATCAACAGCTGTTTTTTCGTCTGCAAGTCTGGCAGGCAGCTGCAGAGAATCCTGAAGGTACGCTACAGAACAACACTCTAGCAGCATGTGACAAACTGACAAAAGGTTGTCACACAGCGGACATAGAGGGGCAGGGTCCCTTTTAAATAGGTAACGATGCAAAAAATTGCAGTGCCCTATTCTTAAACAAGCCAAACTAATCTCCTCGTGGCGAGATATGCAACAGGAAGTTACCCAGTTTATCGGAAGTTCTTTCACTTCTCTAAGCTTATTACCGCGGAGAGCTGACCACTCTTTGTGCCAGGACAACAGCACTGCTCTCCACACTTCAAGCCTAAAGTCTTCTGAAGTAACATGAGAGATGGTAATACCAGGTTCTGTAGTTGCCGTCTTAACTGCCAAATCTGCCATTTCATTCCCCGGCAAACCTACATGGCCAGGAATCCATGCACAAACTACGTCAATGCCAGAAGCATGTAAAACATGGAGGGCATCCTGGATATGTTGTACAATAGGGTGGGGGTTGTACAGCTCATGAAGGCTTTGAAGTGCACTAAGGGAATCACTCAAAATCAGGCAGTCACCTAATTTACGACGGCGCACATACAAAACGGCTCAGTAAATTGCATAAAGCTCTGCAGTAAAAATGGAAGTGCTATTTGGAAAACCAAATGTATGTGGTGCAGTTCCATAAACATAAGCATATCCAAAACCATTGGTGCTCTTCGACCCATCGGTGTAAATACATCAACAGTCAGTGTAGCCTGACAAAAATTCTGAAAAACACGTGCAGACACTTGAAATAGTCATCGTGGACTTCCGGTGTACGGTCATCCCAAGATCTACATAGGGCAAGCCAGATAGCCAAGGGGGGTAAAGCCTCTCGTCCTTGGCGAACATCCTAGGCAGTTCCACTCCAAGCTTCACTAGAAGATCTTGGAAACAAAACCCCGCAGGCTTAGGACTAAGGGTGCTATTCCTATACCGTTCTCTTAGCGTGGTGGTGAAAAAAGAAGTGAACGTTGGGTGCTTAGGCATACATCTAAGCGCATAAACATAATTTGCCAAGAGAATCTCATGCTAATATTGCAGAGGAGGTTCTGCGGACTCTGCATAAAGGCTCACCACTGGGCTTGTTGGAAAAGCACCTATTGCAATGCGGATGCTCCTACTGTGGACCACTTCTAATCTTCTCAGCAAAGATGGTTGTGCTGACGAATAAACAATACATCCATAGTCTACTTTGGATCGGATGAGTGCGCGATACATTCACAACAAAATCGTCCGATCCGCTCCCCACAATTTGCCATTTACTACTCACATGATATTTACGGAACGGTCACATTGTGCTCTTAGCTGTGCAATATGCGACGACCAACTAAGCTTCCTGTCCAAGATCAAA
Source organism: Tenodera sinensis (assembly GCA_030765045.1). Lineage (NCBI taxonomy): Eukaryota > Metazoa > Arthropoda > Insecta > Mantodea > Mantidae > Tenodera > Tenodera sinensis. The sequence goes on along the minus strand of CM060964.1, from coordinate 16,178,717 downwards.
CCCAGGAAGTGCGTCTCATCTGCGAAGGGAAGTAAAGCTGGACCGAAATGGAGCGAAGGTGGTAATCGTCTCCTACGACGCCAGAAATTAACGCAGATTGACTTCTCAGTTGAGAAACGGAAGCCATTTTTGGAGCTCCAATCTCTAAGGTTGTCCAAACATTGCTGCAGGCACCGTTGTAAGAACGCTGTGTGCTGAGAAGTGCAATAGACAGCAAAGTCATCTACAAATAGGCATGACGAAACTCCAGTTGGAACACATTTCCAGATGTAGTTAATTGCTATAGCAAAGAGCATGACACTTAGTACTGAACCCTGAGGTACTCCCTCCTCCTGAACAAAAGAATTAGAAAAGACCGAGCCGACCCTTACTCAGAAAAATCAGTCCTTCATAAAGCAGCTTGGGACACACGGAAAAATCAACAGTAGCTGAACATACCTTATTAAAGGGCCATGACAACAGATTCAATGAAACCACAGCTCGACACCACAGCACACTTCCATGCCAGGATGTACCGTGAGGCCATAGAAATTTTTAAACATATTAATAACTTTAATAAAAAGGAGGAAGTATCACACATTCACAAAGCATGGATATCAGTACTGGCCAACACACGTACCAAGTCATACAGCCCAGCCAGACATGAAACTTGACGCAGGCCACAATTGGCTGGGCACAGCCAATAGGAGAGAGGGGCCAGTCTCGTCCCATCACGCCAGAAGTCACTTCGTCTGATTAGGCTCGTCGGAATGGTGGGCGAAACGTCAGGTGTTTACGCATTGATTGGACCACGGCCAATATATGGGAACATCATTTTATTGGACTAATGGTTATTTTTGCTAAATAGACAATATACACTCGCTAAACGCATAATGCACATAGGTGGAACAAAATTTTTACCTGTCAATATTCTGGATAACTCAGGTGTTAACCCAAACAAGCTTCTATTTGTGGTACCTCAGATGTTGTTCAGAAGCAATAACACTGAACAACTGGTTAGAATAGCATATATTGATTAATCCTCATACCTGACCAAATTCTAAAATTATACAATTTATTGGCTGATCAACTACATTTTCAGACAGGTAATAGCCGTACATACTATGCAGTTTGTTCGGCTTTTATAACAACCGTGTTGAATAAAATACTGTGCTTTAATGAATTTCTCTATTTGATTGTGAATGCTTGCGAGAGCAGCTGTAGGTAAGATTGTTTCGCAATTTTTTTCACCATTTTAAGCAAGAAAGGGTAGTAAATGCTTACATGGTATACTTCTGTTGCCAGTATGTCATCAGTTAACTGCATGTGTTCCAGCACTTCTTCCTAGCGATTTCTCATGGTTGAATTGAATATGTTGTTGTTAGCTAATGCTGGATTTCTGACAATGAAGTCATTAATCCCCTTGCTCTTCAATATTGAAGAGACAACAGCAGTAATAGAAACCGTTTTTTAGAGAGCACCATATTTTTATGTTTTGGTGATTACATCGCTCTCTCACAACTGCCAGAATGTCTGGAGGACCACACCTGTCATTGGTTTATGGGTCTCACCGACCTGACCGGGAGAATTATCAAATAAATTCACGGAGCATATCCTCTGATTACCAGAGGATGTATTACATGCCATGACAGGTCAGCATGTTAGGGGTTAAGAGTTTATAGAGAAATGGAAAGGTTGGAAAAATAGACTCCCTAGCCTTTGGGAACCCTAATAGCATTGGGGTCGGAATAGAACAAGAGATGACCAAGGTAAGGTCATAAGGTCAGATAGAAAAGCTACAGTGAGGAGCAAAACACCAGTAAATGGAAGTAATGTTCTACTCAGCTTGGGTACCTTGTGGTCGTCATCCACATATCTCCTAGACAAGGACCCCTGAGGAAGAATTGAATATAAAATTGAAAAGAATTGAACTGAATATAAAATGTCCTTTTTGAGAAAACTATTAAAGACAGTCTGGGGGCCCCTAAAGATCAGGGGCCCGCCTGCACCATGGAGTCTGCGGGACCGTTATTTACACAACTGAATTAGGTTCAGCAAACATGTTAGAAATTAACCCTAGCATTACTTCTTTCTTGTTTCCAGTATGGGCCGCATATTGTTGGCTTTTTAAGAAATTTAAAATTATGCAGACGTTTTGCAGCAAAACTATGTTCGGCTTCTTCAATGGGCGACTGCAAAAAATCCATCCAATTAGTCACTGCCTACACTGATTGGCCTCGCTGTGCCGTCCCATTCAGAGTAGGCAGTTACTAATGGTCCACATCAAATCTTACCTTTGTTTACATTGAACTCACATGAAGAGCTTTGGTGGTTTAATATGTTCATAGCAGCAACCAATCTATTAGCAAGCATGGAAAACTTGAATATAAATTAATAAATATTTCAGGAACTGCAAATGTTAGGTATTTTAAGTCTTCATATAACTGCTTATAACTGTTTGTGATTCTGTTGCAGCTGTCCATTTGTTTCTATTTATAAATATATATAGGGGGGTTCAACCTCCTATTTAATAAATCAGGTCCATTGAACTGAGAAACACCGAAACATTTATGATGGCAGGGGAACTTTAGAAGAAAGCTTCAATTCACGTTGAATGAGATTAAAAAATACTCATTTAGGTGGTTATATGATATCTACACCAAGGAGCTGGGTGTTCGCTTATTATATAACTGGGTAAGAGTTAAAACGACTTTACAGACTGGTCATGAAATTTCAGCTGTAATAGGTTTGTATTATGTCAATGCAAGAAACATGTGCTATTTAAATAAAAACCACCAAAAGCATTTGCTGTAAAATAAGAAATAACATCAGTGTTTGTGTTCACAGGACTTTATATACATCTTCCTCTGGCATGTTCAAATGGTGTGTTTACCCTATTTTAGGGATTTTGCTAATGCTATTCATGGAGACAAATGCACACAAGTTGGAAATTCTCCAGTTATTTTTACTCAGTGGGCATGAAATTGTGATTTCAATGTAAATACATTAATCAATCATTCTAGCATATATTATACTCATTTATAAATATTTTTTTGCTAAATATCCGCTGCATACGCGAAATAAAACCGCTGCATCGGATGTACGGAATTTCCTCATAAATCAAAAACATAGCTTGACCGCCAAATAAAACTTTGTGACGTTAAAATATTAATTAATTTAAAGTCTTTCAACTGAACTGGGGTACTGTCTACTGTGTGGTATGGGGTGATGTAATTTCTTTTAGCCGGGCTAGATCAGCGGCAAGCCTGAATAACTCTTTTCTCTTGCTATTCGTATCCAGGGTGCAGTATGGGCCAACACTTAATTAAAATGATTAATCTCCAGATCCACGTTAAAAGTTTGCTTATTGTTCTGATATATAAGCACATGGATTATACAGTTTCATGGCTTGGCATCCTTTCTACAAGACGCTATGGGGTTCACACTTACCCAACATGGACTATATATATTTGTAAGTTCACAATCTTCTTTCTATTTTTATGCTGCTTTACTAATTATTTACTTGTTCTCTGCATTGTTATTTTTGCAATCTTTCACAACAAAAATGTTCATCCAAAACAACACCTTACGCAAATAAATTGCTAAATTATATGCAGACTTTGTCTTTTCCGTGTAACTCCCACTCAAGCCATTGAAGGAAGACAATTGAATATACACTTTACCGACTATAATTAATTTTCGTAACTTTAGGATGCCTTTATGCCGTCTCTATAGCTTTATATTAAACCATTCCAGAGGGCTTACACAGAAAATATCACCTCAACTTCCAAAATCATAATCAGCAATAAAAACTGCATCCATTGCACTATGTTTCATTGGTTTTCTCGAGTGGCCAATTTTGTAAACAAAGACCAATTTTAAATTATTTTTTTTAAAGCATTAAGCTGTTACCACCCTCACAGCGAAAAGATTTAAATCTGATTCCTTGGTTAGTTGCCAAGGTATTTAAATATGATGTGATTGGGTTAATAATAACCTAAATACAATAATATAACCACAAGTATTCACAGTGTGCAAGCTGCAAGCTGATGGAACACTGTATGTTATGCAAATCCACAAACTAGAGACTCGGCTGTATGACCATGCTATACTATCATACTTTGAGGAATACTCACCTGTTAACAAATTTGCTACAAACAGAACTTGGTTCCCTTGGATCAGTACTTGACGACTTTTCATCCCAGGAATTGTATTAATACTTGTGCTGGCAGCTGCACCATGCTGGCACTCCCTTGCAAATTCTTGTAAGTTAATTTTATAAAGCTCCAAGTTATTCACCAGAGTCACCTGTAAATAAATTACGCCCACATACATCTATTGTGCTTCTGATGTACCAGATGGCTCAACAATCAATTTGCACATACAGGATGGAAGGGAAGTCATTACATTCCTTCTGAAATGTGCTTCATAGAAGCATTGCAAACAAAAAAGTCTAATGGCATTTTGTTCTTTGATCAGCCGATTTCGAAAAAATAAATGGTTTTTTTATCCAACTTGGGTGTGTAATTCCACAAAAATGTACGAAGATAACAGTTTGTTACTTGTAAGATGCGTAGAGTAACTTATTTCAGACATAGATTCGCTAGTAATTATGCGACATCACACAGGGTTTCGAAATAATTAATAATGTGAAGGAATACTCCAAGCAGCTTTTTCACAAGTACAATAAGTCAACAATGTTGCGTTGAGGTTGGTCAGGGAATTGAGCTGGTTTGTGAATGTAAACAGATCTGGCACTCTCGCTTTCATGTTTTGGGAGCTAACGCTTGTGATTGGCCTACACTTGCACAGTTAACACAGAAGGACAAGGTAGGGTATTTGTTTGTGTTCTCAAGAAGCACCGTCACTGTGTTTATGTACTGAGCTAGGGAAAGAGCCACCCATACGATCTGCAGTGTTGCCAGCTTGTTTTCGAGAAACCGAACATATCTCTGTAGGAAATAAATGATCAGGGACAAAAACATAAGATACAAAATATGTTCCAAATATTGGGATCTATCACTGGTTTGAATTAATGTAATGGCTTCCCTTCCACCCAGTATAATCTTGTGTTAAGGGACCGAATCACTTAACTGCTGATCATAAGGACAAATGTCCTGGAAAACATTCCAGTCTTAAAATCTTAGCAAGTGAAGGTTTGTGTAAAAATAGTATGACTCATTCTAAATTTAACACAAAGAAAACTTCACTGTTTTGTGTTTAACGGCTATATAGTAAACTACATTAGTAAAGCCTTAATAGTATTTGTTTTGACTCATTTCATCTTCTGAAGATAAATATGTTTCTAGCAGGGTGCTTTATTTTAAAGGCTATCTGTATATCAGATATTAATGCACAATGAAAGGGGCTTTGTGTCTTGGGCACAATACAATTTATTACTATTTCTTTATTCAGACAGACTGACTGATTGATTGATTCACCGACTGATTCATTCGTAACAAAATAAAAGCAGCACATGCACATACTGTTTATCCTATACAGACTTTCAAGAGCTGTTATCTCACCTTCTTGTTACCTGTTCTCCTCCCAATTTGTATATCAATGGTCTTCAGTTTTCCCTTTGCAGTCACTGTACTTTCACCAGCAAATGTGATCTGGTAGGAGTTGGACATTTGACCAAGGAACTTTGGCATCAAGTCTTCCCATTTTATTGAATCTGCATCTGGACACTGAAGGACTGTTTTCAGTTCCGCATTCAAATTGACCTTACTAGAGAGAAAGAAAGAGATCGAATATCAATAAATGTGATGACAAAGAATTATTCTTAGTCCTGCCCTGTGACATACAGATAATTTGGATACAAAACTTTCATATATGAGAGTCATCCATAAAGTAAGGAACAACTGAGCATTGTTGAATCAAAACAAAGATATTAGCCCCAAACTTTATTTTTAAACTTAGAGGAAATCACCAGAGGGCGGAAGATTATGCGATAAGCCACAAGTTTACTGCACATGGGTTTACGTTGCTACTTTCACATGTACACAGCTGCAGGTATTTGCTGATGCACAGTATGGATTGCATCATTAAATCTCTGTGCTCAACTAACCTGTATCGCATGTGACCGCAAATGACTCCGCGCTCTAGTAGTCACCGTATTTGTCAAGACGTTTGTTGAAATGTGGGACCAGTTTTTCAATACCGTTGTTGTACTCATTGGCAGCCAAAGATAAGCCAGATTGTCACTGTTTGCTTGAGTTCCTCATTGCTTGCAAACTGTTTTCCACCCAAAAATTCTTTAAGTTATTGTCTGGAGTGTTGTACAAAACCCCAGTTTCATCTCCAGTAACAATGTGGTCAAGCAAATCATCACCCTCTTTGTCATATTGTGTCAAAATTCAGGGGCTGCTTCCATGTGGTTCACCTTGTGGCCATCATTCAAGATTTTTGGCACCCACTGAGGACACATTTTCTTGTAACCAAGGCGCGCTGTCACTATTTCATGCAGGAGTGAACATGAAATTTGTGGAAAAGATTCGTGTAATGTGCTCAAAGTGAAATGTCAGTTTACCTGAACTGTGTCATCAATTGTTTTAGTTCTTCCATAACAAGCGATGTCCTCCCACTCTGATCTTCATCATACACGCTGGTCCTTCCTTCATTGAAGATAATACACCATTTTCTCACTGATGACTTGTTAATTGCACTTTCACCGTAAACATTCTCTATTTGCCTATAAATGTCAATAGGCTTAACGTTTTGAGCATTCAGAAAATGAATGACACTTCGTATTTCAGATTTGACGGGATTTTAAAAAATGATTAGCGCGACTATATAGCAACAAGGCTCACAGTGAGGCCAAGGAATAAGCTACCTGCCGCTAATGCAATTGCAGTGGTGGGGGGTCTGCGCAAAGCACAATGTGCAGTCGTTCATTACTTTCTGGATGATCCTTGTAAAATACTGTCAACATTTGGCATTCTGGTTCCCACTGCAGCGGTATTAATACATCAAGCAAGTTTGTACTATTTAGGCAGAAAACACACAACATAAAATAAGACAAGCTAACTTCAGTTCTACTTACACACAATATTTAGTTGGATACTCATCACTACATTGCAGGAGTGTGGGATCTTAACTGCAAGTTATGTGTGCCTGGACTGTTCCGTGGTGTTCATAAATGACCTCACAAGGAAGCCCCTCATGGTGTGTGGGTCAGACGTACAGTCTAAAGTATATGAATTGCCTTACATACAATAATCCTACATCTCGTAACTATGAGCCTAATTGATGCGATGTTGAAATCTTTTAAGCTCTTCCTTTTTTCCTTTCTTTACTAAAAGCAATTCCACAAGTGACTCAGTGAGCCTGTAATCCTTCCTCCCTTCTTGTTTTTGGAGACAATGAACCTTATTAACTCCGAAAAAAGGTGAAATAAAGCTTAGAAAAGGTATTTGCTTTGTTTAACAAGTTGCACCATGAAATATACACCCTTTTCATCATAATAACAAGGAATTACAATGCACAAGTATGTACATACGTAGATTGTCAGAGGTGAAACTTCTGCGTTTATCATTTAGAATATGTTTGTACTCCGGAAAGCTTGTTTCGACATCGTATGAGGTTAATGGAGCATATGTGAAAAGATTTACATTGTCATTTAAGGTATTGTCCTGTGTTTTTCCCAAACTGTTCAACACTGCATAGCCATTATTTTTTTGGATTAAACTATAGAATTTATCTTTTATCTTACCAGGACAAGATTGTCGGGGTAGCTTGTTAATTGTTTCCAATACTTTCTTCATTAATTTAATACCCTCGGACATTTGTAGGCCAGACATTTCCAGTTGAGTTAATTCACCATGTCACATAAATCTTTATTGAATTGTGACCGATTATTTGAACTTGATTGGAACTTGTTTGAATTGCATTCAACATTTTCCTTACGTGCCTTACCATTACTGTGCCTTTCAAAATAGTACTTCTTAGTTCGTAATAATCACACATGGCACATATAACACCTTGTCCTCCTCAAAGAAGTATATCACATCCGAATTGTTCAACTAAATTATTTATTCTTGCACTTGGTGAGCGGATTGTTTTAGGCATTGCACTATGAATTGCTTGACACACGCAGCTCTTCAGTATCATGGCTCAACACACTAGCAATGGTGGGGTTCCAATGCACGGAATTGTATGGCTCAAACGTATATTACATTCTATGCCATCCGCATAGTTAACTACAATCATTGCATTAGGGCAACCACTCCCGCAGTCTACATTTTTTTTTTTTTTTTGAGAAAAAGAAAGAGAAGCAAAATCCATGCAACTGCAGTCAAATGTAATCAATGAATGCAAGGGATAAGGAAAGACTTAAATGAAATGGAATAAACAGAAGAAATAATATACGATGGAACAAAATTTCAACGGTTTCCAGTTGAAAAAAAAAAAAAAAGACTACAATTTGGACAGAGGAAAGAAGAAAAAATCAGTGACAGGATGAAGAAATATTGGAAAGATAGAAAGGAAAAAGAAAAGATGTGAATATAAATGCAGTGGGTTGCTTAATGCGGTCCATAGATGGCCAGAAACAAAACAAAACAACAAAGAAAAAAGAAGAAGAATTCAGGTATAATAAAACTGCTTGGCTTTTATAGCCTGGACATCACTGGATAATTGCTCATAAGCGCATGAATTTCCACACACCAGTGAACATACAACTGATAATAAAGAGAACATTTCCAAAACATATTCTGAGTGAAAGCTTGGTGAGTGAAACTGAAGTGTGCTCAAACCACTCTCCATTTCAATTGTGTCCAAAATGTTCACTTTATAATTACTTTCAATAACTTAGCATGAGACTGAACCTTTAGTTCAACCTGTAGTTGAATGTATTAGCTAAACCTGTAGATCATTTTGTACATATTATGAAAGTTGAATGTACAGTTAGATCCCAATTGTGCATAATGATAAGAGTAATAACTGAAAAAAATAGTTGTTAACTTTTCTACCAACATTTAGAGAGTATATACAACACACTAAGGTATCCTGTATTATAGCTGCCTCACGTGGTTTAGTGAACACTGTCGTCTGCTACGGAGGGAGAGGGCATGGCCTCTGTTGCCCACCTAACAAACATGAATGCTCTAATAATACCAACAGTGCGACACGAAGTTGGCGATACCATGTTTTTGTAAAGAAATCGTTTCTGCATCACAAAAGTGGCAATATCACATTTTTTAAACAAATTATTTTTTTATTATTATTGTTCTTAATCTTTTGTCACTAAATTGGCAATACCACATTTTTTAAACAAATTACTGTTTGTGTGTCATGAATGGGGCCCAGAAGTTCATGCAGTTGCAAATTTTTTTCCCCTCTGTTTTAATAACAATTCTGATAACTAATGTGCACCAATCACCAGTTTATAGGCTTATTAAATCCAATTTGATGTTGCATATAAATGCATATTTTGGCTTTTCTGATAACATCATATTTCTATCATTTTAATATTTTGTGGCATAAAACAGTCCTTTTTTCCATGCAAGATTAGAAATGTTACAACAACGAACTGAGCTGTTTGTAAACACATCACAGAAAAGCAAGGGGGAATGAGCATAGGTAAAAACAATTGGGGCAATATTTAGGGAACAAACTATTAGATCAATTTTCTTCAGATTTATGTGGAGCATTTTTAATACCAGGCATACTGCTTTGGAAACTGCTAATCCTAATTTGAGAAATTTTCTTCATAAATGTACCACACATTGTGTACCTGACAAAAGTGCATTACAAAAAACTTAGGTCAACTTATGTTGCATCAAGAATGTGAGATAAACAGGAAAATGAATTTGTTGATTATATGAAACAACAGATTCTGAAGGTAGATTTATTACAAATATAATAGTTGGTTCCCTTAACAAGCAGGAACCATTTTGGATCAAGGCTTCACGGGTGACCAGCCGTGTTAGATTTATAAAGGTCAAGCTTTCGGCCATTGTAGACTCCATGGCCATCTTCAGGGTGAAAAAGCAGTGAAGCCTTGATCCATAACTTTCGCAGTGAAAGCTTCAAATCTTACAAGAACTATTTTGTTGCCTGTGTACTTTCCAGGGCTACCTAAGCTATCACTTCTTCTAGCCTTAAAGGAAGTACTCAAAGTATTTCAAGAAGCAACACCCAACTTAAATTACGTTTCCGGTTGTGTAGGGGAAATACTGAAGAACACAGTGAAGAGTGTAATATTAAAAAATCCTAGATATGAACAGATATAAAAAATTGGAGACATTGTAAATGGAAACACTACAAATTGCCTTTTATTGTAACCAGTTACTACCATTTAGTATCATGCTGTGATGAAGAGAAGAGTTTCTCAAGATATAAATCCATCTACAAAGATAACAGGCGTTCTTTCAAGTTTGAAAACCTCCATCACATGACTGTTGTCAACTGCAATTCGTTACTTCTTTTGGACAGTGAATCAGAAGCTTCTACTTTACAACAATAAATTTTAAGTTCAATTTTGTCTCACTTTGTTTATAGTGAAGAATATTATATATTTGTTGTTGTTAGCTAATGCTGGATTTCTGACAATGAAGTCATTAATCCTCCTGCTCTCCAATATTTTTCACCAATGGATGGGGCACTAGAAGTGGCCAGGGATATTTGAAGGTGGTCTCGATCCATTTCCTCTTGTAGATCACATAGAGGACAGAGTGGTGAAGAATATATCCCAATTCTGTTTAAATTTTTTGCCAGACAATCATGTCCTGTAATCAACCTGAAGGTTGCAACTGCTGTTTTTCGAGGATACTCAGGAATTACTGTTTGAATGTTTGGTAGTTCATAAAAAATGTCAAGGACAGGAAAGAAAACAACAGCACACCTATCATACACAACAATAAAATGTTAGTAAATGATGCAGTCATAGCCGAAACATTCAATAAATATTATGCTAATTCACATAAAGTAACAAGAAATAATAAAAAGGAACGTAAAGAATTTAAGAAAGATTTGAAACAAGAAAGAGAATGTGATCCTAATACTCAGTGCAATATCTTTTTTCAAAATTTTAATATGCAAGAACTGAACATTGCAATAAATAATATAAAAAACAAAAAGTCTCCTGGACCAGATCACATACGTCCAGAGTTCATAAAAAACCTTGGAAAAACAACAACTACTGAAACTCTACAATCTATCCTGGAAAACCACTGTACCTGCCGAATGGCGAAAAGCAATAATTGTCCCACTCTTGAAGAAAGATAAAACAGCATCAGAAATAAAAAATTATAGACCAATAGCTCTTACCAGCATAATAGCAAAAGTGATGGAAAGAATGGTGTCAAACAGGTTAAATTGGTTTCTAGAATCACAAAATTTAATATCCCCATGTCAAGCTGGATTCAGAGAGTTCCACTCTACAAATGAACAAGTCTTACTTCTCAGTCAAGAAATCAAAGACTCCATCAATAGAAAAGAAGACAATTTATCAGTTTTTATTGATTTCCAAAGTGCATATTGTTGGTTATTCTGTAATCGTAAGCAACTTTTGTGGTTTTTTTTTCTTTTTTTTTTTTTTTTTTTTGTAGCTTAGCAACTCTGTTTGTTCTTCTGATAGCTTGCCCATGTAACGGCGAAAGTGTTAAATTAAATATCCAATTATCTTAATTGTGTTGTATCTTTTATACATATTAAAGCTTCCAGTCCGAGAGAATACAAACAACAGGTTACGGGCCCAGGCATATAAGTATAAAGTGCAATACGCGAAGTTTCGTTACATAAGGTTTAACTCTTTCACTGCTATCACATTGCTGATATACACATAGTTCCTGTGCTAAATTTTTTTGCCAACAATTTCAATGTCATATTTCTAAATAAGTTCTATATTTAAGAACAAGGTAATAACATTTCATGCAATAACCTTACCTTTTCTGGTGTATATCCACTCCATTCAGCAGAATATGTGAGGAATATTTTATCCTTTGTTTTATAATTATTTGCTTCACGCCACTGATTAGAATGTATAATGCACTGATACGAATAAGGTAGACTTCCCTTATAGTCTTTCTTACAAAGAAATTTGAAATGAACTATCACAGTTTCTTGTAGAAAACTATTACAAAATACACAAGAGTATTGTTTTTGTTTTCACCCCTTAACTCTAATAGTGAAGGAGGGTGTGGTGCCTCTCAAAACAGGGAACAACGCACAATGCCACATTACACTGGAAGCACATATACCTGGATTCCCTCCTCTTGTAGCACTGAACTTATGCCGAAGGTGATCTATAATCATTTTTAGTTTATATAATCGGTCACCCGCCGATTGTGTCTTGTTGTAGCAGAAATGAAGGGTGCGAAGTAACAACAAATACCTGTCCCGTGACACGTAATTGCGGAACTGAGGAGTTTCAATCAGAGGATCAGTAGACCAATACTCTTCCCTAGAAAGTTTTTTTACTCTTGGCATGAGCATTGTCAGTGCTAAGAACACATACATTTCATCCACATTAGTGTCATGCCACTTTTGAAGACGAGAGGATGGGGAGGGTGGAACCACATTTGTCATAAACGAGTAGAAACTTTGTCTTCTCCTCCACTATTTTCTGCATTACATCTACACTAAAAAAATGACAGAAATAGTCTGATGCCTCCGAAGCACTACTCAAAGTCCCAGCTGTGATTCCTGCAACACTGTCATCAAATGGATGGATTCGCGGCACATACGCATCGTCTTTCCACCGAAACAAAGGAGTTTGCACTCGTGGTCTTTTACAAGAATGTGATGGACCTGTAATATCACGAACTAGTTCTTGTTTGGTTTCACGTTCACCTTCACTTCTGGATTCACTAGACGGGAAATCAAACTCTTCGTCTGATTCTAAAGTTGTAAAAATATCTAAAAGTTCCTTGTCGGTAAACATGTGCCCGGCACGGAATGACGCCATCTTAGCCCAACTGGCAGTGGCGTGCGGTAATTTCCTGCAGCTAACATGTGACTTGTGCACAGTTTACTATAAAACCCTGCAGATGTCATACAACACCAGAGGCTGCACAGCAACTAGTGTCAGCGTATAGCCAAGAGATGGCAGAAGAAGTCAGTGCACGTGGGCGCGCTTTAATGTAAGTGACTCGAAAGTTACGGCCATTAGAAAATGGTGTGATGCCCAACCGAGTATACTCGTCTTTAGCAAGACAGCAGCAACATTTTACCACCGAGTTAACTCGGTCTTAGCAGTGAAAGGGTTAAGTAACAAAATGGCTGACTTTCGAAGTGACATCGTAAAGTTGAATAATCATAATTATTCAAACTGGAAATATAAAGTACAACTGCTTTTAATGAAAGATAACTTGTTTAAGAAGGTAACTGAATCTGAAAGACCGATAGATACAGGTTCAAACGAAAGGTTAATCGCTGATTGGGATACAGCTGATAGCAAAGCACAAGCCTACATCGGACTTATGGTGGAAGATGATCAACTTATCCACATCAGGGGTAAGTCCACAGCAAAGAAAATGTGGAATGCTCTTAAGGAATATCATGAGAAAAGTACGTTAACGAATAAAGTTCATTTAATGAGAACAATTTGTTCTTTGAAACTCGAAGAAGGCGGTAATATTCCACAACATATTACTCGCATGCAAGAATTGTTTTTAAAGCTTCGAGACATAGGTGAAGAATCTTTATCGGATAAATGGAGTGTTGCAATGCTGTTGAGCAGTTTGCCTAGAAATTATGATCCATTGATTACAGCACTGGAAACACGTCCAGAGGATGAACTAACCTTTGCCATAGTACAGCAAAAGGTGATTGCTGAATATGAACGTAAACAATATGCAGAAGGGGCTTCCTGTAATTCTTAAGATAAAATGATGAGGACAGTATCTAGAAAAGATTTTAAAAACACTTCCGTGAAATGTTATTTTTGCAAAAGGTATGGACACATGAAAAAGGATTGCAAGAAATACTCAAGTTGGAAAGAAAAACCAAATAAAGTGAATGCAGTTGAACATAAAGAGCATATATTTACATTTGACATTCCGTCAAATAGTTGGATTTTAGATTCAGGTGCCACTCGGCATGTAACCAATGACAGAGAGTTTTTCACATCCTTGGATAGATCCTATGTTAATAAAATTGAAGTTGCAAATGGTGAACTAGTTGATGTTATTGGCATCGGGACAGGAAAATTGATGTTTAAGAATAAAAAGGGAGAAGTGACACCAATTATTGTTACCAATGTGCTTTATGCTCCTAAAGTTGTTGGAAATTTAATTTCTGTTCGACAGCTAAACTTAAGCAATTTTTCTGTTAACTTCAGTAAAGACTATTGTGAAATATGCAAAGATGGAAAACAGATTGGATTTGCTAAGTCCACTGGAAACTTGTACAAATTGTGTGAGCCATACAAAATCCATGCAGTGTTGGAACACAACAGCAATTGTATTCATACATGGCATCGGAAAATGGGACATCGTGACCCAGAGGCCATAAGGAAAATGTATGCTGAGGGTCTCTTAGATGATTTGAAGATAGTTGATTGCTGTATCCAAATGTCATGTGATACGTGCATGAAAGGAAAGCTGACCAGATTACCATTCCCAAAACAATCTTCAAGCGAGTCTACCAGATCACTTGATTTGATCTATACAGATGTTTGTGGACCAATGCAGACCATGACACCAAGTGGTAAGCGATTTATAGTCACATTTATAGATGATTTTTCAAGGTATACTCATGTATATTTATTGGCAAACAAATCTGAAGTTCCTGATACTTTGAAACATTATGTAGCACTTGTGAAAAACAAGTTTGACAGAAAAGTCAAGATTATTCGATCTGATCGTGGAGGTGAATATCTAAATAAACAATTAAGAACATATTTGGCCAATGAAGGTATCCAGACTCAGTTAACTGCAACTTATTCCCCACAGCAGAATGGCATAGCAGAGAGGAAGAATAGAACTCTGGTAGAAATGGCACGTTGTATGCTGATTGATGCAGGCTTACCAAATCAATTTTGGGGTGAAGCTGTGATGACTGCTAATTTCATACAAAACAGAGTCCTTACTCGAGCAAAGAAATTAACACCATATGAACTGTGGAATAATGAAAAGCCTAAAGTAAAGAATTTACAGATTTTTGGTTCCAAATGTTTTGTTCATGTTCCAACCCAGAAACGCCAGAAATTGGATAATACAGGAACAGAAGCAATATTTCTTGGATATGATGAAGAATCAAAAGCTTATCGTTGCTACAATTTAGCTTCACAAAAGGTGATAATCAGTCGAGATGTCAAGTTCAGTGTGGAAGCATATCAAGGGAAACGTGATGATTTAAATAGATCTGAAATCGACATAAATGTTGATTCCAAAGTTAAAATATTACATCGAGAAGTAGAAATTCAGGAGAAATTAAATTAAATTATTTTGTTGTTTAACGACGCTGTCAATTGCCAGGATCACATCAGCGTCGCCGGTGTGCCGGAATTTTGTCCCGCAGGAGTTCTTTTACATGCCAGTAAATCTACTGACATGGAGCTGTCGTTTTTAAGCACACTTAAAAACCATTGGTCTGGGCCGGATTTGAACCCACGACCTTGGGAACAGTAGGCCAGCGTCTAACCAACTGAGCCACCCAGACCGACAGAAATTCAGGAGGAGAGTGATAAAGAAAATGAATCAGTTAAATACTCTCAGACTCGAGTTTCTCAGAGATCAACAAAAGGAATTGCTCCGCAAAGACTGATTGAAGAATGTTATACTACAAGAGAAGTTACTAAAGAACCCAAATCCTACAATGAAGCAATTTCCAGCAAATTCAAAGAGAGATGGCTTCATGCAATGCAAGAAGAATTGACATCACTAGAAGAAAATGGAACTTGGGAATTATGTGGTCTTCCTGAAAATCGAACAGCGGTTGAAAGCAAATGGACTTTTAAGATCAAGGAGAGCAAAGATGGTAGCATTCAGCAGTTCAAAGCACGTCTCGTGGCTCAAGGGTTTTCACAGAAGTATGGTGAAGACTACGATGAGACTTTTGATCCAGTTGTACGTCAAACAACCTTACGTACCTTACTTTCAATTGCATCTAAAGAAAACCTACCAGTCTACCACTTTGATGTAAAGACAGCATTTTTAAATGGAGAATTGAATGAGGTAATATACATGAAACAGCCTCCAGGTTTTGCTACAGAGGATTCATCAAAGGTATGTTTATTGAAGAAAAGTATTTATGGACTAAAACAAGCAGCCAGAGTTTGGAATGAAGCAGTACATAAGGTTATTGTTAATTCAGATTTCAAACAAAGTGAAGTAGATCCATGCCTTTATTCAAGACAATCCTTGGTTGGTTGGTGTTATATCCTTATTTATGTAGATGATATCATAATTGCTAGCAAATCTGAAGATGAGATAAATAAAGTTGAAAACATTCTCTCTGAGGAGTTTAAGATAAAGAATCTTGGCTTAATATAGCGCTACCTTGGAATTGAAGTTACAAAAGATTCAAGTGGGAATTTTCAACTCTGTCAGTCAGATTATATAAACAAAACTGCATTTGATTTTGGATTGTCAGATGCAAAGAAAGTCAATACACCAATGGATCAGAACTATGAGAAGTCAGAATCTACAAATCTTCTGAAAGATAATTCAAAATATAGGCAACTAATTGGACATCTACTGTATATTTCAGTCAACACAAGACCAGATATTTCAGCAAGTGCAAGCATCCTTGCACAAAGGGTTTCCTCACCAAGCCAGGAAGATTGGACACAGTTGAAAATTGTTCTAAAGTACCTTAAGTCTACTGCCAATATGAAACTTAAGCTTAGTAACATTGAGACTCAGGAGGGACTTACATTTTTCGGATATGCTGATGCAAATTGGGCTGAAGATCGTAAGACAAGGAAGTCAAATAGTGGATACGTGTTCTTCTTAAATGGAGGGATCATCAGCTGGTGCTGCAGAAAACATACATGTGTTTCATTATCTTCTACTGAGGTCGAATACGTTGCTCTGTCTGAAGCCTGTCAAGAAGCTCTGTGGTTGCAGCATTTGTTGAAAGACATGCACCAAGATGTGAACAGTGCCACAATAATTTACGAGGACAATCAGAGTTGTTTATCTTTGATTAAGAGTGGAAAGTTCTCTAATAGAACAAAACATATTGATACAAAGAATCATTTTGTTAAGGATTGTGTAGATAAGCAGTTGATTGAATGCAATTATTGTCCCTCTGACCTAATGATAGCTGATTTGTTAACCAAACCTTTGTCACCCAGCAGGCATATTGCATTAAGAGAAAAATGTAAGGTTGTGTAAACGAGGAGTGTTGGTTATTCTGTAATCGTTTATACAACTTTTGTGGTTTTCTTTTTTGTAGCTTAGCAACTCTGTTTGTTCTTCTGATAGCTTGCCCATGTAACGGCGAAAGTGTTAAATTAAATATCCAGTTATCTTAATTGTGTCGTATCTTTTATACATATTAAAGCTTCCAGTCCGAGAGAATACAAACAACACATATGATTCTATATGCAGAACAAAGCTACTAAAGAAAGTAAAAAAAAATAGGGATACAAGGTCCAATGTTTTCATGGCTATGTTCATTTCCTAACACAACGCTTTATTGCAACCAGATATGGAAGAAATATATCTAAATACAAACAGGTACACCGTGGCTTACCACAAGGTGCAGTGCTCAGCACAACACTTTTTAATATATTTATTAACGATCTGCCACAACAAATACAAAAATCAGGTGTAAAGTGTGCACTATTTGCTGATGACTTAGTAATGTGGACTTCAAAACCAAAAAGCAAAAGTACAGAACTAGAAAAAACCATGCAACAATCCTTAACCAACTTACAAAGGTGGACCAAAGAAAATTTAATGACTGTTAATACAACAAAATCAAACTACCAAATCTTTTCACTAAGAAAAAAACCACTAAAATTAAAACTAAATTTTGAGGGTCAACAATTACCAGAAACAAAGGAAGGAGTTACATTTGATACCAAACTTACATGGACCAAACAAATAGAAAATGTAATACAAAGAACAGAAAGGCGCCTTTCACTTTTAAAACGTCTAACAGGAATGAAGTGGGGATGTTCCAGAGCAACTCTTAACACAACATACAATATATATAAAAAGCCATTATTTACTTACTGCAGCGAAGTTCTTGTAACAGCAAACACAAAAAAATTCAAATCTTTCAAAACCAAAGTCTGCGATTAATTACAGGTGCTATCAAAACCACACCAATAGCAGCTATGGAAATACTAACCAACCAATGCCCCATTGAATATGAAATAGAAAAAGCGGCTCTTATTCAACACGAAAAGTTGATCAGACTCCCATTCAATACATGGCACAAGAGAAATTTTACACATACACTAAAGACTCAAGAGAGCTTTCTTTCCAAAATTCAAGACATCAGGAAGAATGTACACCTTCCTAATTCAAAGGAAAACTTCATGTCTAAAGTCAATCCGACACATACATTAGACATCACATATTATTTACACCTGACAGAAGAAGTTAAGAAAAGTGATACTCCAACTAGTGTTCTAAATTATTGGCATTAGAGACAATCCATACTAGATTTCCAGAACATGAATGGCTCCATATTTATACTGATGGATCATTGATATCAAACCAAGATGGAGCAGGTGCTGGAGTCACATGTCACCTCTTTTCCTATTACAAATCTTTAAGTTATGGAACTACTAACTTTGATGGAGAAATTGAAGCAATTCGAATGGCCCTACAAAATCTTTTGTACAGAATTTCACATTTTCACCAAGCAGTTATTCTCTCAGATTCCAGGGCAGCAATTATAGCAATTACTTCCAAGTTGTCACCAAAAAACCAAACAATTATAGAATGTTGGAAAATGCTTAGCCATCTAACAGCACTGCAAAAACACCTAGTCTTCCAATGGATACCAGCTCACTATGGACTGAGTGGTAATGAGAAAGCTGATTTTCTTGCAAAAAAGGGTACCAGCGGTGTACAAAGATCTATAGTTGATCTACCATTTTATGCAGCTAAAAGATTAGTCAACTCTGAATTCAAAAAAATTATTGCAAAATATTGCTATGAAAAATCAAAGAATAA
This sequence comes from Tenodera sinensis, assembly GCA_030765045.1. Lineage (NCBI taxonomy): Eukaryota > Metazoa > Arthropoda > Insecta > Mantodea > Mantidae > Tenodera > Tenodera sinensis. The sequence continues at coordinate 16,159,656 of CM060964.1, read as the reverse complement.
AAGATGAGAATATTATATATAAATCATATTTTAATGGCATATTTTCAAGTTTTTAGTGCATATTTCATAGCTTTTTAGGGCATGAACTTCCAGGCCCTAGTCATGAATTATACGCTTGCTATTCATATTTCCTGTGATTGGCAACATTCACATGCTTCTCCAGATTTCAAGTTGCAGCACTGGTAATACCTATGTTATCCACATGTAGCAGCAATTGCAGATAATAGAATGAGCTAGGCTGTGCAATACATGGGCCGAGGCCACTATTCTACAGGATAACCCAAACTAACATTGGGGCTATAGGTACTACTATGAAAATATTAGTCTAATGGAGCAATGGCTGGGATGAGGAGCCAACACTGTCCAATTACGGACATACATCATTTCAGCAGAAGCAACAAAAAGAATGGGTTTGGTAATATTGGTCTGTAAAACCCTAACTCTAACAGCACATTCAGGCAAGCATTTGAAAACTTTGCAGCAACACATTCATTATCTGTATGTACTGGAATCCAACCAAACATCAGCAATTTAGAGATCATTCTGACTACAGTAGAATCCTGTTTATCCGAAATGAAGGGGGCAATGTCATTTTGGATAACGCAATTTTTCGGATAATCGATTAAAAATATTTTTCATAAAACTGGGAGGGAATAAGAGATTGTTAAGCATGTAAATTTTAAACATAACTTTAATTAGGCAAATAAATCATAATTATACATTATGTATTTCTGCATCCAAGAGTGTAATCAATTACAGTTTGTCCAGATTGTCGTGGCATTCCCCCATTCCTGAAGCATAGATACGCAATAGAAGAGGCGTGCTCACGTGCATAATAGGAGAGGTGGGGATTAGTGTATCGCTTACTCTCACCGAGGTAACTTCAAAATACTTGTTTATAGTACGTAAACATACTCCGCTTGTGTACGTGACTGCCTAAGTTCTGACATCACTTGCTTGTCCCCCACCACTCAGGTCACTTCTCCTTAATTTCTCCTCTCTTGCGCATCCGAGTGTCACCACCTTCTGGACAAACTGTATTTTCTTGTCTTTTTTTCTCGATTCATTTACGAGATGCTATGTCACGCCAGCGCTTCATGAACAAAAACTGCAACATGTGTGAGATGTATGTGCGTGTATTCCCGGCTTCTGCCTTCCTGTGTTTTGTCACTTGCAACAATATATTGTTTGATTGTTTAATAAGTGCAGAGTGAAAGAGGGTGGCTTACAGACAAATTACTGCCAAAACTAAAATGAATGAAGAAATTGAAAAATTGTCTGACTGTAGCATTGTGTTCCCAAGCAGGTGGGAGGGGACTGCACGGTCACAAAACAAGTGTTTGAGGGACCAGGGTAGAGTTATAGCATTTCTTTGAGGACATTGCCACTTAAATTTGAACACTTGCAAAAGGGGACAAACTATTGCAGAGATGAACAAAATATTGACACTTTTCTCCTTCTGTAATTACTAATTTTTTTGTTTCAGTTAAACCGGATTTTGGTTAAGCGGGGTTTTACTGTATTCTGAAATGTTAAACCAATATAGTTTTCCTTGGAGGTGTAAATTTTTATTTAAAACAAAGCTCAATTTTTATCTGTGTATACATATTATGTTAGTTCTATAACTGAAGTGATGTATTTAATTTTGTTTCTGTACATAATTACAGAATTATCCCTACTTTGTTTTTCATGTTGCCTGTGTATAGTATGTCTTTTTATGTTCATTATTCAAATCTAATGTTTATGCACATATGCATTGTACATTTCCTTGACTGCTCAATGTTCATAGGCCTTTATGGCTAATAGTAAACTAACTGAAGTGAGTGAGTGAGTGTTGTTTAAGGGCCCGTCGACAACTAGGTCATTAGGGCTCAAAGTCCAAAGATAAAACAAGCAAACAATAAAAACTCACCCCTAAAAAGTTAAAAATAACTAAAAAATTTTAAAGAACTAAAAACGAGAGCTAAAACAGTTAAAAGTTAAAAACTGGTAAAAGCATAACTTGCCAAAAACATGACCTCAAAAAACCTTTAAAAGGTAGGAAACAAAATAAAAACATGTAAAAACATCCTGAAAGTCTTTATCTGCCAAGATAAAAGAAACCTTACACTTGCTTACCAAAATCAATATTGGCAACAAACTGCAGTACTGTATTTACAGCTACTGGGCCGTTCCCTAACATGGAGCTCAGTTAAGACTCAGGTCAAGGGACTGGTGCTCACAAGCGTACCGCAGACAATCAATAAGGACATGTGCGACGGAGCGTCAAACATTGCACGTCGCGCAGATAGGCGCTGGATCACCATGCATAAACTAACTGAATGCATTCCGATCCAATTTATGACAATGAAACACAGCTGACAACAATTGAATGTTGTGATGATAGACATAAAAATTTCATGTTGATTTTGCTCTTACACAAAAGTTGACATTGCTCATATTTATACATCAATAGAACAAACATGCAGAGATATTTAAGGAAATTGAAGCTATTAACAGTGAAGCAACAAGATTCTAAAGTGCAACAAAATTCTATATAGCGTTTCACTCTTAGAAGACAGTATGGAGTTAAATGGGACATCTCTGTCTCTATCTAGCGCATACAAGTTGCCATTAGCCGCGTCCTTTTCTACCCTCACTCTGTTGCCAGATTCCTAATAGCATGGTATAAATATTCATTTGTTATAAATTTCAGGTTTGAACACATTATCCTATGCAGAATTTTTTTCTCTATCAGGTTATATCCTTTTCAGAGTCATTATACATTTCTATAGGTCCAAATTTCTTCAGAAAACGTTTTTTTCAATAGAAGTCCGATATTTGCTGTTTCTACACTCATCACGCACTAACTAACAAACTAACTGCTAGAATGCATCTATATTTTTTTCTTAGGTAGAGTAAACTATAGTGCTACTACCTGCCTACTTTGAATTCTCTATGTTTACCCAGTTAAGTGTTATAATTTTTTAAATTAAATGTTTTCGGAAAATTGTATATATGTGCACTGCAAAAGTTGCGCAGTGTGAAACTTTTTTGTTATTGAGTTTACATCAGGGAACCAGCGAGAACAAATGTTGAGGAAGGTAGGAGAAAGTTTTTAAAATAAACCAAAAGGCAGTAACCTCTTTCTTTTATCCAGTAAGGCAAACAAAAGGTATTCATCTATTCAGCGTCAGGCCTGACACAGAAGATAGTATGAGGAGCAGCACTAGCATTAGTTCGAAAGAAGCCGTGTGTGTAACTGTGAGCTGTTATTGCGTTATTTGTTTAATATTTTTGTAAATATTTGTAGTTATGGAGGGTGAAGCTAGGAAGGGACGATATGTTGGTAAATAAAGAAGTAAGGAACGCCAAATAATTATGAATGTGTTAGATTATTTTTTAAGTAAAATGCGTGTAAGTAAGGCGGTAAAAGAAACAGCTAAGGCTATCGGGTGTTCAGAAGCAGTAGTGTATATGATTAAAAAGGAACTAATGAAAGGACCTCTAAGAACGCCATCGAAAAAGAAAGCAAAACGGGCGGGACTACACAAAACGCTAGGTTAACGCAATATGATTGAATAGTGCAAGGTGGAGTGCGGCGAATTGTTCATTCTTTACTGTTTGCAAATATTCCACCCACGCTGAATATAATTTTGTCACAGTTCAACAGTGATGAGACCCTACCAAATTTCTCAAGGGCCACTCTGATTTGGGGTTCGAATATGAAAGAAAGGGTAACAAGTGCATATTAATAGAAAGAGACAATATCGATATCATCAGATGGCGACATAAATATCTAAAAGACGTAAAAGGTTTAGGGACCAGGGGAAATCAATTGTTTATACAGACGAGTCATTTGTAAATTTAGGTCATACAGTAACAAAGGCGTGGAGCGATACCAAAGTTAAAAGTGCCCGTCTCGTTAAGCAGCAATTGAAGGACTAAGTACAGGACTCAGGCCACCTCGAGTCGCTCGCGGAGAAAGATTCGCAACTAGTACATGTTGCAACACTGCGCTCCATTTAACGTGTACTGTCTTTTAAGGGTGAGACGCGCTTTAGAATGCAGAGATATTGTTATTTACTAAACCAAAACAAAAACTCCTTACCGTTTATCACTTGTATTTTGTAAGTTATTGGACTTGACATACTCTGTAACACTCTTCCTAATGTCAGGTACAGAAAGATTATCTCCTTTCCTGCAAAAAGGCATATTATTAAACTTTTGGTAAATTAATAACAATGCCTATTGTGTTCAAATATTTTTTTCTGTGCATATATGCTCAGGTATTCATAAAACTAGCTGCTTATATCTAAGTAACGATGAAAAACATCGGAAGATCACAACTTACAAGAAAACATTCTGAAGGGGCAGAAAAAAATCGTAGTCATTCTATTTGATGGTGTTCACCACTTAAAAATAACTTCTGCAAATTTTGGCCACTCAAATGCAATTGGTTTGTGAGAGAAATGAATTCAAAAAAGGGAGGGGTGAAACATGTTTTCTTCCTGAATGTTAATAATAATACTAATAATGATAACAATAACAATTTCTGACCTTAATTTATGTTAACCCTTTCAGTCCTAGTGTGCATTATAATGAACATAGCATTTTTTGCCTATTTGTAATACTTTTAACAGTTTTTTGCTGATATATTCTTGTTATATTGTTCGTCACCAGTTAAACACATGTATTTGAGATTTTCTGAATTTTAGAAAATTATTTTTTTTACAATTTACATTGTAGTTTTTTTTTTATAAGAAAAGAAGCAAAATCCATGCAACCGCAGTCAAGTGATACCCCGTCATCATCCATGCATGCTATCACACCAATTACTTTACGTGGGCCCTCCCTGTCCTTTACCAAAGGCACATTTGACTGTGGTTGCCTTAACGATCATGGCTATTCAAGTCAGTAGGCTGAAGGTGTCCCAGACCGCCTAATCTAAAGCAGTTTCGAATTAGAGAAAGAACAGCATAAGTAGCAAAATAATTCGAGACTGAAAGGGTTAAGGTACATTGTTAGTCTTGAACAAATGTACTGCAATAATGATAGTCGTTAAAAAGGTGTGTGAAACATAACTTTTCTGTACACCAACCACACTTGATAACAACTGTTCTTTCACTTTTATCCTTTTAAACTTTTGAAATAACTGTCAGTTGTGTTCCTTAAAATGCTCACAATGTCTTTCAGCTAACCCTGCCAGTGCCCATCCCTATTGATGTCCACCTGGAGAGAGGAACTGTTGATATGCCAAGGACTGTAGTTTGAAGATATTGTGCCTCAATTGGGCAAACTAATGCCAAAGTTATTTGTGATTTTCAAGAGCCATCTGACATTAGTGAGAAAGTGGAAGTAAAGGTGTTCAAGGCAGACAACCTAACTGTAAAGCGGAATTATTTGGGAAAAGTGATGAAAACTGTTGTTCAATGTAGTTTTGAAAGCAGCATTCCTTCCGTATTCAAGTACACGAACCTCTTATTTCTGGACTCATATGGTGTTCATAGCAATAGAACACGTTCAGCGACTCTTGGAAGAACATCATGATCCTGAAATGCTGATGGTAAACACAATGTATGAATTGCAGCCTCTTGATCGATATTTCTTCCGGGTGTACAAATATATGATATTTGAACTATCTCATAATATTCAATTTGATCACTCGGATGTTAGGTTGCAGCAGCAAGCTACAGTCCTTGGCATATCAACAGTTCCTCTCTCCGAGATTCCAGCATGCACATCAATACAGCTGGGTACTGGCAGGGTTAGCTGAAAGACATTGTTAGCATTTTCAGAACACAACCGACTATTGTTTCAGAAGTTGAAAAGGACACTGTAATAAATGTTAAAGAACAGTTGTTATTAAATGTTGTTGGTGTACAGAAAAGTTATGTTTCACACACTTTTTTAACGACTATTACTATTGCAGTACATTTGTTCAAGACTAACAATGTACCTTACCATGAATCATGGTCAGAAATTATTCTTACTATCATTATTAGTATTATTATTAACGTTCAGGAAGAAAACATGTTTTATGCCTAACTTCTTTGAATTCATTTCTCTCACAAACCAATTGTTCGAGTGACCAAAATTTGCAGAAGCACTTATTTTCAAAGTGAACACCATCAAGTTGAACAATTACGATTTTTTTTTCTGCCGCTTCAGAATGTTTGCTTGTAAGTTTTCCTCATACAGGGTTGCTAGATGTGTGATTTCCAAGAGACAGTTGGCATGCAAGTCAGCACACACTATGATAAAGCAACAAATGTTCAATAATGCCTACTTATAATACGGAGAGATGCTGGCAATATTCTTTCTTTAGCATTTCAAGGATGCCCTGGTCCATCAGGTGACAAAGAGGAGTCACATGTGGAAAATTCTTTGACATCTCCATCTGTGAGTTCATCACTGGCAGGATGCAAAGGTGCATTATCAACAAGCAGCACAGTTTCTCTTTGCAATTTTTTTTTGTAGTGTTTAACATCTGCTTTTACTACTACGGCACTGTAGGCAATGACACTGATGATACCTGGAATGAAGATGGAGCACCGGTGGAATGAGATGGTGGGGGAAACCGATGAACCCGGAGGAAACCCACCCCAGTGCCACTTCATCAACCTTGAGTTGTTGTAGTGTTTAACGCCCGCTTTTACTACTACGGCACCGCAGGCGGCATCAACCTTGAGTCCCACATGCGGTTGCCTCTGATCGAACCGGACCACTTTGGTGAGAAGCAAATGGTCTAACCACTCAGCTATGGCGTGGCCAGGCAAATTGTTGTCTATCAAATATTTCCCTACAGCTGGTGCAGATTCTTTTTGGAACCAGGTTATAAGGAGTTTTGAATTCACTCATGCTTTTTCTTTATAATATAGGGGCAGCGATTCCTCATTTTTGAAAGCTCTACAATTTCCCTATTGATGTAAGCCTAAGCTACAGGTTACCACTTGCATTACTACAAGCCAAGATGACTTGTTCCTTACTTCTCTTGTTCATGGGGGTTGCGCTTTTCTTTTTTTGAAGCAAAGGAGCATCTTGTAATTTAAACCACTCTCATCACAGTTGTAAAACTGCATCCCAGATATTCTCTCCTTTTAACTAACTTTGGAAGATGTCTTAAACAATGACACAGCCTCACTAATGTTGATCTGGTGAGTGCCAAATTATTTCTTCCACTGATCTTACCATCCATCATTGGCAGTAAATTCTGAATCATCTCCTTCTATTTGTCATTGAAATTTCAATGCTTTTTCCTGCAATATTGGTCCAGTAATGGGCAAGCCCTTTTCTCATAAGTGTTCATGCCACAAAAATAAAGCTTGAACTTATTTATGCTTACCTTTCCTTTTCCTTAATTTCATTCCACTTCCACTACTGTGGGCAACACACTAGTTTTCAATTTCTGCCCAATTTTTCTTCCAGTCTCCAAGTGTACTTTTTCCTATCCCTAACTCCAAAGCAATAGTTTTGGCTGTTACCCCAGAATCTAAGAACTTTCATGTACTTTCTCATCCATACATAGGCCGCGCTGTAGCCGAGTGGTTAGACCATTCACTTCTCATCAAAAGCAGCCCGGGTTTGATTCCAGGCAAGCGCATGTGGGATTTGTGGTGGACGAAGCGGTTTCCTCCGCCATCTCATTCCACCGGTGCTCCATCTTCATTCCATGTATCTTCAGTGTCACCGCCTGTGGTGCCATAGTAGTGAAAGCAGGCGTTAAACACTACAAAACAATCTTCCTTTCATAGAAGTTTGAAAACAGTGTTGTAATAATTTAATTTAAAAGGTGAGTCAATAACACTGAACAACACTTACTTAGATGAGGCTCGGTAGTCTTGGTCAACGACTCATCTACGAGAAGAGGACTCCGAAATCACACTCCCCCAGGGGGTCCTACTATGGTAGGTATGGGTATGGCGTACCCGGTGCCCTGAGCCATACTCTCGATTGGGTTCCTCTAAGGGGTGAGAGGGCACCTGCCAAACGCCCAATCAACTTTGGTCCACTTTTGTGTTTGACCTCCTGCTTGATACCTCCCTGTACACAGTCTGATGGATAATCTATGAGCGGGTTGTAGGTGGATGGGGAGATGCAAGGGGTGACTGGGTAACCGCTTAAGTCCCAGCCCCTGGTTATCATGTAGGATCTGTGTTCGTATCCACTGATAAAGGTCAGTCCCCGGTAGGGGCCATTGCATGAGCTTATGCACTCCTGAAGGCGATTGGGTCCCTCTGTGTATACACTGGGAGGTGAGACCCTAGGGTGGGCAAGGTTCAGACCAGGACTCTCACCTAAGCCGGGGTGGCACCCAGGATGTGAGCATGCCATCGGAGACATATGAAATGGTGGAGGATATCACAGCCATGAGTTGTTCAAAAACTCAAAACAACAAAACCAGCTAAGTTAAAGTAAAAGAAGTAGTCGAGTGTTGTGGTCCTCTCTACTAGGTTATTTCTAGAACTGAGGAAGGTAAAAAGTTTTTATTGGTGAGCCCATTTGTAATCCAGAAGGGCCTGGATAAGACAGCTGGTCCAGTGAAGTCATGCACTAGATCCCTCAATGGCGCGCTCCTGGTTGAAGCGCATTCAGCAGACTAGGCAGCTAAAATACAAAAAGCAAACCTGTTAGCCAGCTATCCAATACATGTTGACCTTCACAAAACATTGAACTCGTCACACAGTGTGGTTAATACCTGCGCATTAGACGGATTAAGCGTTGAGGAGATTAAGGAAAACCTACAAGAACAAGGTGTTACCTGTGTTTATCGGGTTCATCGCAAAGAAAGTGGAATTGAAGCCTACTCATATCCTGTTCCTGACCTTTGATCGGGTAGATCTTCCTCAAAGGATTAAGGCAGGATATGAAGCAATAGAAGTAAGGCCATATATCCCAAACCCGATTAGGTGCTTTAAGTGTAACCACACGAGCAAACTGTGCAACAGAGCAGCTAACTGCATCAACTGTGGAGGCGTTGTTCACGATGCTCCATGTTCATTGCCTCCCAGTTGTGTGAACTGCAGTGGCGAACACCCAGCTAATTCACGAGAATGGCCCCGTTTTATAGAGGAAAGGGCGATCCAGGAAATCCAAGTCAAAGAGAAGGTGTCCTTCTCAGAAGCTTGGAAACCTTGGTTTCTCTGAATCAGGGTTGCCAACCTGTAAATAATCATGGGGGTGTACAATAATTTGAATGTTTGTACTCATGGTTATCAACTCGTACAATAATTATGGGGTGTATAATAATTTCGATACCAGCAAAATATAGTTTTCGCTGGTTTGTCATGCCAGCGAAATGAAATTAATTACAAATAGCAACACAACTTTTGCCCTCATGGCCAGTCTCCACCCCTCTAAGGCAACCATTTCATATCCTACTAATCCTTCTATCCTTTATCCTCTTATTGCCAGTGTGTCTAGATCTGATAATCTCACTAAAGAAGGCACTGATCACAAAATTGATGACCAATGGAGAAAACTCGGAATACGTGATATTCCGTGTGAAATAAAGAACATACCTGAACCTGGCAGTTTCTGCAGTCCTGTTAAACACGTCACCTTGGTGGAAATACTGATTTCAAAGAACTGACGGAGTTTGCATTATCAGTGATTTCAGTGCCCCACAGAAACACCTCTTGTAAAAGAGCTTTTTCCACACTAGATCTAATAAAAACCAAAATTAGAAACAGACTAGCACTGGATACAGTAAATAGACTTATTCAGTCGTCTCGGCTTATAAAAGAATGTGGTGGGTCCGAAAATCTGAAAGTCACTGAGAAGATGTTAAAGTTTATCTCAACAACAAATTTGTATAATGCTGCAACAGTTGAGGAAGATGATGAACTTTCAGATGAATAGTGCGAGAAACATAAGTGCTAAAGCTGTAATACTGATTGAAGTCATCAATCTTGTAAGTGGATACCATAAACATCAAAACTATTACATTTTCGTAAGTCTTATGCTGATACATTTATTGTTGTAGCATTTGGTTTATGATGTATGATAATTTTGAATCCAAATCTATAATTTTGAATGGCCGGTACAATAATTTTACTTTTAAACATTGGCAACCCTGCTCTGAATGAAAAGAACATTTAAAAGAGAAAACTGATATCAAACATTCAAGGATTCATATAGAAATGTGTCGTCAGTAAATTTACACTTACTTGTAACCTTGGCAGGAAAGCACTGGAAGAACTGCAGCAGTTACGGCATACATTTCAGTTATTTCAGGTTTCAGGTCTTTTTTGGAAATATCTTCCTGTTTGCTTGCTGATTCTGGTGTAGGTTTTGTGTCCACAAATTCTTTCAACATCCTATGTCCATAATCAACACCCATTATGCTTTCCACACCTTTAGTCAGTTCTCTCACTTTTAAAATGCCTGCATTCTCCATAGCACTCAGGAACTTTGAGAGTTTTCTATAGCTCGATTTCTTGAGATCAACTGATTCACCTACGGGACATGCTGGCAACATATGCAATCTATAGAAATTGCTTGTCAAAATTGGAAATTCAACCTTCTTTGCTGATGTTTTCCATGCCTTGAGAAAGCAATACAACAGCAGTTCGTCCATTCTATTTGGAATATCATTTGTGGCTGATACTAAGCAAGCATCTTCACTTTCTTCTACGTTGTCATCCATAACAACACATTGTAAATGTCCACCTAATTGACTTGCATCATTTTCAGGCAGTGGGGAATAACCGCATGCCCCGGGTTCAGGTTCAACATTGTCTTCAGATGGTTTGGCTTTTCTTGCTGCTCCTTCCTCTTCTTGAACACTTTGAGCTTTTTCCTTAGTCTTCTCAAAACCCTCAGGTGGTCCCAATTCAGGTATAGTTAGAGTGGTTGCAAGAGCCCATAAATGGTCCCCTAAAACATGATGAATCTTTATGGCTTTGCCTCTCTTTGCTGCCATGTACATATCAAAGCTTGATAATGCTGTCACACCAACAGCAATAGGGGCTTTGTTAGTGGTTAAATTTATTGCAACTCTTGCACCCTTTTCCAGCTTTCCATAAGAGTGGAGGTGTACTGCCTCCCTGAGCACTACTCCAGGCAACATTAAGTCTGCACCACTGCTGAGTTTCGGGAAAACCTGAGGCCACGTAGTGAACACGGGTAACAAGTCTGGAAATTCCCACAACATGTATACTGTAGGGTAAAGCACATATTCATGCACAAACACTATTGGAAGTTTCTGAACACTGTATACCATTACAGATTCCCCACTATGTGTTACCAACTTTGTGGAACTCATTACTTCCTTCTGTGGCATTATATTCCCTAGCTCATCTTCTCCAAGTTGTGGGAAGCTCTTCAATATTTCAGAGCGTATTTTCCTCCTACAAAAGAAGTGAATGTATAATTAGTACATAATTTCTCAGTAAATTAACCATGATTAGGAACACAATTTTACGGTGAATAAATATTGTGAATGTCGGTAGAAAAAGAAGGCTCAACACGGGATAAAAGCAATGAAATAAAATATCAAATATTACTGTTATAATTTAAATTTCAAATGTTATATGTAGCATGTTCATTGAAATAACAAGTAAGCATGTTTTTAAGTTCCCAGTTGTAATATTGGTACTTTTACTGTACTGAAAGAGCTCCTTCACAATCACCACTACAAATTGAAATATACAGGGTGGAAGGGAAGTCATTATATTCTTTCTAAAATGTGCTTCATAGATCCATTACAAACAAAACAGTCTAATGGCATTTTGTTCTTTGATCAGCCAATTTAAAAAAAAAAAAAAAAAAAACTGTTTTTGATCCAACTTGGATGCGTAATTTCACAGGAATGTACACGGATAACAGTTTGTTACTTGTAATATGCGTAGAGTAATTTTTTTCTGAAATAGCTTCGATAGTAATTATGCAACATCACACAGGGTTTCGAAATTACTGATCACTTAAAAGATGTGAAGGAATACTCCAAGCAGCTTTTTCACATGTGCAGTAAGTCGACAACGTTGCGTTGAGGATGGTCAGGGAATTGAGCTGGTTTGTGGATATAAACATGTCTGGCACATTCTCTTTCGCTTTAATGTTTTGGGAGCTAACGCTTGTGATTGACCTACACTCACGCAGTAAACACAGAAGGACAAGGCAGGGTATTTGTTTGTGTTCTCAAGAAGCACCGTTACTGTGTTGGTTTATACACTGAGCTAGGGAAAGAGACACCCACACAATCTACAGTATTGCCAGCTTGTTTTCAAGAAAACTAAAATATCTCCATAGGAAATGGTCAGAGACAAAAACGTAAGATACAAAATGTGTTCCAAACATCAAGATCTATCACTGGTTTAAATTAATGCAATGACTTCTCTTACATCCAGTAGCTACATAGACCATGGTTCTCAGAATCCCATTGTACATTGGGTATGAAAGACCACTTAACCAGAACGCTGTCATCCTGGACGTCTGTCTTTGAATTCTCTGCACCATTTGCGCAAGTGTTGTACACTCATACACTACCCTCTGTACACTTCATACAGTTGGGAATGAATGTCCACCGGTGCAAGCTTTTTGCCCGCAAAAAACTCATTACAAAGCATAACTCGCACCTGGCGAGAGAAGACAGAGTGTCGGAGATAGCTCGCACGCTGGGGGACTGGGAGGGGAAGAACCAGGCTACCCGCCAGCATTGCGGATCTCCTGTAACAGCATTCTTCACTACTGCAGATCTTTAGGAACCTTATTTTACGGACAACCCTCATACCACAAGATCTTGTTACATATGCAGATGATACAACTTTGATAACCTCACATTCAGATCATAATCAGTTAAAACTTTTAGAACTATACAATTTTAACACAGCAAGGAACTGTAGGCTGCTAATAAGTTAACGTTAAACAGAAAACTCAACATTTTATATTTAGTTTATTGAATATGAGTTTAAATAAAGTACCTTTTATCAAACTCTTGGGATTTTGTTTAGAGTCAAAATTTGGATAGAAAAAGTAGTTAGAAAATGTATGCACTGTACTATCCCACTTAATTTATTTTTTTAGAAAATTGAAGTCACTTGTTTCACTGGATACTTTCAGGCAGGTGTACTTTGCAGTATTTGACACACATAAATTATGAATTACATTTATCGGGGCACTTAACCAAAGTCCATTACACCCAAAAAAGAAAACCCAAACACAAAGGGGAGAACACTCAGACAGGAAAGGCACAGTATACCTCCCTTATCTGCAACACACTACATACCACATTTCTAAATTACTGAAGGCCCATAATGTAGAAAAAGTTTTCATCCCGACCAAAAAGATTATTTTCTTCGTTCAGCTAAAGATCCCAGGGACCCACTCACGTAGGCTGGAGTGTACCGAACACCTTGCTCTTGTGGGTCAGTCTGCATGGGCACCACCCAACACAGTATCAATACCAGGATAAAATAACATAGATATTGTCGCCTTGGACAGCCAGAGAAATCGGCAGTTGCCAAACATGCCCTGGCAGCACCCAGTGAACACATCATCCACTACAATGAAACAGATATCCTTGCTAAAACATCCCATTATCACACACGCCTATACCGTGAAGCAATAAAAATTTAGAAGCATAAAGACAATTTTAACCAGAAAGGAGTTCTCAAACTTCATAAGAGTTTCCAGTTTTCTTTATTCATAAATATTTTGTCTGGTGCCAGTAAAATGGGCCCGGCTTACAGGCTACAATTGACATGGTGATATAGTTAACAATATGAATATATACAGCTTTTGGGTTATCAAGAAACCCATACGGTGACCAGCCTTAGGTCACCGAGAACAGTTTTTGTTTGTAGTCTTCGATTTTGTGTCCTTTGAGTATTTGTTTCATATGTACACGCACGCACGCGCGCGCACACACACACACACATGCATTTGCTCCTGGGCATACCAAAACTATATGTCCCATCACTCTCACACACACATTCAGTTTCACTGGGCACACCAAAAATATGCATGCCAGCTCATGCACTGCACTATATACACTTCATTGCACTATGTACACTATATACGCTTTTCCGCTGTTTTCCTGAGTGGTCAGGTTGCAGCTTCTGTGCAGTTCCCGATGCACAGGCCTCTGCAATAGTGAGTGTATGGCCTAGGGCCAGAGTTGCATAGGCACGCATTAGTCAGTGAGCCGTGCCGCATCTAGAACATTTTTATCCTAGCATGTCTGCGGAGCTTCGGCTCACCTTTGCCAATGTTGGCAATCACGTAGCTTTCATGATTTCTAATGTGGGCTCATGTTGCTGTGGCTCTTTTTGATATTGCCTCTGGGATGGATGGGATCTGGGTTTCAATGTGAAGGGTTTGGTTAGTGGACAGGGAGAGGTTTTGAAGGGTTTGTATTTGTTTGAGGGCAGTTTTGGAGGCACTGGCCCAGGCCACATGCGCATATAGAACCACCGACAGAATAAATGATTTGTATAGTGTTAATTATCATTTTAGTTGCAGGTGTTTGCTGCTGAAGATGGGGGTATATAACTTTAGCTGCTGTCTGCCTTTGTTGTCACTATTTTTTATGTGGGTGGACCAGCACATTGTGTGATCCATGGTGATGCCTAGGTATTTAACATGCAGACGGCAGTGCAGTATTTGACAGCCGACCGTTACGTCCATTGCCAAAGTGTTATGCTGCTTTGAGAAATGTATCAGCTGACATTTATTAGGGTTCATTTTGATTTTCCAATCATGGAGCCATGAGAGGAAGCTATTTGCATATCTTTGCATTTCTGCAATGCCAAAACAAGGATTTTTGTGGTGGTTGTATATTGCAGTGTCATCAGCATACATGGCAAACTTACATCTGGCGTCCACTGGGAAATCATTGGTAAATATGTACAGAAAGGCAACATGATTGCCCCTTGTGGGACGCCAGTCCGCATTACTTGCTCCCTGGAGTTTCCCACTTGGACATAGAATTACCAATTTTCTAATAAGTTGTACATCAAGTACAGGTAATTTTAAAGGGCCGGGAAATTGCAGTGCAATTTATAAGTGAGGCCATTGTGCCAGTATCGATCAAACACAGCCTCTACATCCAGAAATAGCGCTAACGTTGAAGCCTCATTGTTAAATTACTCGGTTACATCATCAGTTAATCTGACCAGCTGCAATTCTGTGGAATGTCCTTTTCTAAAGCCAAACTGTGAATTTGAAAGTCCATGTGTCTCCGAGACTTGTTTTTGAAGTTGAGAAAGTATACTTTTTTTTAACAGTTTACCAGTAGTAGACAAGAGACTAATAGGGCGGTACTTTTGGGGCTATCCAGTGCTTTTCCCTTGCTTTGGGAACATAATCTTAGCTCGCTTCCAACTGGAGGGGAAGTAGCTGTCCTGCAAACAGGCACTGAATATCTTTGTTAGTTGCACCAGAGCTTTTCTTGGGAAATGCTTAAGTTCCTCATTAGTCACTTTGTCTGGGCTGACAGCTTTACCATTAGACAATTTCCTAATGAGCTTGTAAACTTCCTGCAGTGTTATAAGGGATAGCAGTTGCTCTTGCTTCTGTACCACCCAGGTTTGTACCCATGTCTGGACCTCCCATTCTAGGTCACGGTTGGTCACTGGGTTTTTGGTGAATCTGTCTTGGAGACAGTCAGCGAAGACCTCGGCTTTCTCCTCTGTGGAGAAGTGCAAGTCACCTTGAGTGTGCAGCACCTCAGTTGCAGAGTTGATGCTTGTGGAGACCTTGAAAGCCTTTAATAAATTCCACAAAGAGTACAAATGTATAGTATTTAGCATTTTGTTTTCCCACTGTTCAATTTTGTTCATTTTAATTTGTTGCCGAATGGCGTTGCACTTTATATTCAGGCTGACTAGTATACTGCCAGTTTCTTTTCAAGTGTCGTCTCCACACAATGAGTTGCTCTATCTCGGAGTATGTGTAAAAACTGGGTGGTCTTGTGGTGTATGTGGTAGCATTTCTCTTGGCCATACATAGTGAGGCAGTAAGGTTTTTAATGGCAACACCTATGTCTGCCTCGCTATAGTATGACAGCCCGGGTTGTGCCATCCTGTGCATTTCCATGGTGAAGATATTCCAGTCGGTGTTGGCGCTCTTCTGAGGCCCTGAGGCACTGGCTGTAATAGTACCCAGTACGTTGAAATGCACAGGAAGATGGTTGGAGTCCAGGCTGCGATACACAGTGAAGTTGTTTGTCACATTTTTTGTGATTACGAAATCCAAAATCTCAGGGTCAAAGTGCCCTGATCTGTGCCAAAACGTGGGTTCTGGGGGAGATGTATCTCAATATCGTCATTTTCTGTTATAAGTTCTACCAGGAGATTTCCAGTCACGTTTGCTCGGCAAGAATACCACCAGCAGTGCCAGGCATTGAAATCTCCTGCAATTATAGTGTGGTCCTCTAAAGCGAGGATTTGCTCGAGGTCTGATGTGAAATCTGGGGAGTCAGGGAGCTGATAAAGTGCTACCAGCATCACCGTTCTGTTGCTAACGTGAGTTTTAAGAGCCATGCACTCTAATGCTGCAAGTACGGGCAACATGGCAGGAGCAAGAGCAATGGTGTTTCTGAGCAAAATAGCAGTACTTTCCCCCTGTCTGCCAATTCTGTCGTTCCGAGAGATTTGATATCCCTGGAGCTTAAAGGTGTGCTCTTGTTTTAATTTTGTTTTGCAGATGAATGCAACATCAATTTTGTTATGCCATAGGTAGTTTTCAAGTTCATGTTCCTTCCTGTGGATGCCATCTGCATTCCACAGGAGCGAACGAGTTAAAGTTATGCCTCCCCTTACATGGGCCATTTACTCTAAGAGGGTGGAGAGGAGACATATGATGGTTTCAATTTTCTCCATAGTGCTGCTGCAGCTTTTAAACTTGATGAGGAAAGGCTGCAGCTTTGTTGAAAGTGTGGGAAGGTTTAGGTCCTTAAATAGATTAAAGATGTCTTTTAGTCCACCCAGGTCACTGTGAGCACCTGGGGGGGAGGAGGGTTGTGGAGGAGGACCATTATGTGGTGGCACTGGTGCCTTTTGCCCTCCTGCAGCTCATGCAAAGGAGATGCCTGGTTTGAACAGGACCAGCAACAAGATGGGTTTTGGCCCTGGCTGAGCACTTGGAGAGCTCTTGGCTATGGTTGCCAGTTGACAGCGATGACGTCCATTTCAAAACATCTCACACCCCCTGTAGCTAACAGGATGCGATTCCGCAGAGTCTGCACAGTGGGGTACAACACCTTGTTTCGCCTTTTTTGGACAGTCAACCAGGCGGTGGAGGTCACCGCAAAGGACACACTGGGAGGTCATGTTACAATTCCTGAATGTGTGCCCTAACTGCTGGTAGTTAAAGCATTGCATGATATTTTGATTGGTTTTCAGGAGCTCCACAGTGACCATCATATGGCACACCTCTCATTCCAGCAGTAGTTTTTGATTTTCGGTGGTCCTATCTACACTCTCCTGGAAGTTTGGCAGAGGCCTGCCACAGGAAGTTATCTGGCGCACCTGGACGCCGGTGTAGACCTTCTGTTCCAGGTCCTCTTTCATGCAGTCCTCCTCCAGGTCTGCAAGAAGATGTTTGATGATGTACCTTAGAGACTGGTCACTTCGGAGCATAAAGTTGTAATTCTCTACTCCGGCATCCTTCAGGATGCTGCATTGTTGGAGTGGCATCCTGTTTCCGCTGGAGGAAGAGCTTGAGGCAGTCCGTCGTAGTTTGAAGCTTGTATATGCTGGCTGGCAAGGATTACCACAGTAAGCGGAGGACCTTAACAGTTTGTTGGACATCTGGAACTATTATCCACAGTGGTTTTTGGTTTTCTGCTGGTGCTGTCGTCATGTTGTTGGATGTGGTGGAGGTGGAAAAGATTTGGGGGCTGTGTGGCTTTTGGCTTATGTGGAGCTGGTGGTTCTGTTGGTTGGGTTAATTTTGGGAAGGGGTTTCTTGGGGTGGGTGCTTTTTTCAGGGGCAGGTCCTCCATCGCCTTATCCTTGGATTCTTGTGCTGCCAGAGGCGTGAATGAATTTCTTGTGGTGAGGGGGTGTGGAGGTGTCTTCTGTTTTGGCAGTCTTTTCCTGGGCTGCTGGCTGGGACACTAGCTGTTCGATTCGCTTTCCCGGCTACGTTTGTTGCACAATGGGTCACTTTGACATCACTCGCAAAGTACCATGAGGTGCCGCTTTTTAGAGGCATGCTCCTTATAGCAGAACCCGAGATTCTGCGCAAACTTGCCAAACTGCATGGACACCCTGTCCATGTTCACCAGCACATTTTGATAATAGACAACCTCACTTTTGAAATCGTCAACTTTTTTTTGTAGTTGCTTGATTTCTACTGCCTTCTCCTCCTCCTCCATGATGTGGTCCACAGCGTTTTATGGCTGCTGCAGCCAATGAGGCTGTAGTGGGCAGAGCAAGACTGTTTGCAGCCAGACCTGGAGAGTCTATAAATATGACTGTCTGCCCTCTGCTGGCGATCATTGCCTCACTGGCAACCGGCACAGCAACATTGGTTGCAGTGAACGCCATATGTCCTCTCAATGGTCCCAGTCGCAAGTGCTTCTGGAGCTTCTGCTGAGCAAGGGGACACTACATGGTATGTGCTATTACGGCACACATCCAAGTGTCCCATGCAAGCTTTTAAAGTTGGACTTGTAAACTAAAACTGTGCTACTGTACTTAGCAAAAACATAAAATCACTGGGAAAACACACAGGGGATTACACTTAAACATGTTTTCACATAGAAGGGGAATATTTATACAGGGAAGAAAGCACTTATCACAATATGAACACGCCTAAAGTATACAACCTCACTTACGCCCAGCAAGCACAGTGAAAGTCTGCCGGCTAACGGCGAGCTGGTTCCCATGCTCCCAGAACTTTGCAGTAGTCACACACTGGTGGACTTCTCACTGACCGACGTGTACACTCCGCGCTCTCTCTATCTGAACCTCATAAGACATGGTACCGTGCTCTACTAAGCAGATGTAGTTCAGTAAAAATATAAACAGTTGCTTACTTTGATGCTGATAATGTAATCAACATACAAGTTAAGACTCACATAGCAATAAATTTGTGTAGTCATTAAAGCTGAGCTTTTGTTTGTTCATTTGGTCCCAGTGCGAGCAGAGCTGACTTTAAACATGTCATACAATTTGCAACATGACTAGTAAAATACCCACAACCAATAATACTCTTTTTCCCCTTATCTTGCATTATGTAAGGACAAAAATCGAAATCTGTAAGCCACCACCATTTCGAGAGCAAACTTCACAACATGCACTACAATAGTTTTAATCACCATCACATGTAATCTATCCTATGTAGTGAATATTTACCTGTTGACAAGATATTAATGAGCGGCACTGTGGCCGAGTAGTTAGGCCGTTTGTCTACCACCTAGGTGATCCGGGTTTGATCCCAAGGACCAGGAGTGGTATTTGTGGTGGGCAAAGTGGCATCTGGGTGGGTTTTCTGTGGTTTCTGCTACCACTCATTCCACCAACTGCTCCATCACCACCTTTCCAATCATCCATTTTGCCTGCATTTCACATCATCCTCTTCCCCACTCTCATACCTGGTGCTCGGCTGACCACCCATTTCCAGATCTCCAATCTGTCCAGTCCATAGGTTCCTCTGCTTCCCAAAAGGCTTCTGACCATAGGCACAGGCTTGTAAGTCCTAGGGGTGTAAGTCCTGCATAAGGGGAGGGTAATCAGGTGAAGAAGAAGAAGAAAATTTATTAAGGAACTCCTCCACAATATATGGAGTGAATATATAAGAATGACTAAAACTTTTCTTAAAGATGTTGTGTTTATTAGGATTGCCTATAGTTTTAGGCAACTTGTTAGCATATTACACATTTTTATTGCACAATAGTAACATCTTTTTTGGAACAATTTTAAGCTATTTGCTGGTCTATGAAAATCATCTGCATGCCTCGTACTTCGATCATGCACAGCTAAGTTTGTTGTAAGTTATCATAATTATCTGTAAGACAGTTCAATAAAGAATGTGTATTCATGCACAAGAGTATGAATTTTTTAGGTTTTAAATAATAGCCTACAAGAATAATGGGACCCAACAGCACAAATAATGTCTATGGCCCTTTTTGGAATACAAACACTTACTTGCTGTGAGCTGAATTAAACCAGAAGATAATTTCACATTTCAGCATGGAGTGAAAATGAGCAAAATATGCTGTTCTTAAAGAATTTTCGTAGAGCAGATTCTTTAAATGTCTTGATGCAAAGCAAGCAGAGCAAAGTTTTTTTTCAGCTGAGCTCTTCAGCTATTTGGAACCCAAGAAATTTTGTATTAGATACTTTACTTATAGTGTAATTGTATCCGACTGTTAATCCATTTACTTGCTTATGCTTGGTTTTGAATAGCATAACATTAGTTTCATTGTTGTTTACTGATAGCTTGTTTGCTTCAAACCAAATGTTGAGCTGTTCAAATGCTTCACTGACACAAGGTTTGTTCCAACACAATCCAGGATCAGTTCTGGCATGCGCATTACCTAAATAGGATTGCATGCGTGACAGACAGGGGCCAGGTAAGCGCGTTAAAATAACCTCTGACCAACGGGAATCCCTGCAAGAAGTCCGCCATAGTTTTACCGAGTCCTTGATTGTCCGTAATTGGGTGCCAACCAGCTCTTCCCAAGATTTCTGCCAAAATGAATAAAGATGGCAACGGAAGTACCACTGCACGTCTCCAAAAGGAACAGCATATATGGAAAACACCGGCAAACCACATGCAGCCTTAGCAGCCGCATCTGCCTCCTCATTGCCGGGAATACCCACATGGCCAGGGATCCGTGTAAAAACAAACTGGTATCTGCGAGAGACTAACTGTGAAATGAATGTCTGGATTTTAATTATCAATGCTGACGTGCTGAGAAACTGTTGCAACGCCTGAACAGTGCTCATGGAGTTCGTATCTTGATGTACCTGAATGTTTAGTGTATATATATATATATATATATCAAAACACATTTAATGCTCTTTAATATGTCCTACCATTCAACATAAGAAGTTCAATAATAAAAGTTTGTTTTAAAAAATTGTATGGATAAATCATGCTTCCATTTTATTAAAACAGGTACATATTTACTGCAAGATTACTACTATTATTAATTTTTTTTTTTGCATTGTGGGACAGAAGAAAAAGTGTCAGTGCAACAGTGGTTCAATCCAGAAAAACATGCAGTGCAGCACAAAATCTGTAATGTATCAAAAATATTTTAGCACCCATCAGTGCATTGTTGTTTAATAAGCTGAGAAAGTATCAGTGAACAATCAGTGTGATTCAAATGAACTTTTCTTTATACTAAAAAAACAGGTGTGTAACTTTAACTCAGTTTTTCTCCATTTTTAAAAAGATGGGTTAGACCACTGTTGCACTGACCCCCTCAATTGTGAATGTGCGTAAAAAAAATGTTGGTATTCGTTTGGAACGCTTTCAGAACCGTTTGTTGGAACAGACCTAGAGGTACTTGAACCATCATTAATCTCTAATATTGAATAACTGTGCAGCGTAGTAGGCTATTAGTCTATATGATCTGTGCATGTCCAGAATCTACAGTCCCTGCTTTTGACCAAGGACCAATTTCAGTGGCCCCAAACTAGTTCACAAAATGTTGGAACAGCTATTTGGAAATTCAAAACCAGGTCTGAAGGATTTTCTGTCACATTTGGAACACTGCTTAGTTACTGTGCATGCTCAGATAACAGAACTGAATCTGGATCGTGCCGGAACAAACCTTGTATAGCCTACAATGCATGCTCAGGTTATTCAGAATCACAGATTAATAATGGCTCAAGTAATGTTGCAACCACATAAACTTCCGAACTTATTGTAAGTGCATGCTCATTTGCCCATGTGCATAAGATAATGTTGGTATTAGTTCAGAAGGCATTCAGGACGCGCTCAAAACCGCTTGTTGGAACAAACCTATCATATATTAATTGCTGATGTGACTGAGTTTTCAGATACAAGCATACTAGAGTAGCCATCCGGAACAATGGCAGTAAATGGCATATAACGTGTAGGTAGTGGTAGGAGGGGAAGTGCTGCGTTGCAACTGTTTTGTCTTTCTCAGGAGGTATTTGCATACATTATACACCATTTCTCGAGCTTCACTGTGAATAACGCAACTTTTTATGGTTCTACCTAAGTTGGAACTCTGAACGAACTTGCTATCACACAATGGGGGCAAACTTCCACAGACTAACTCCGTCAAAAAAAAAAAAAAATTATCCCAAAATATCCGTTAGACATGTATAAATATGTACCCAAAATCCTAGCTTCCAAAAATGCCTCAAACCACAAAAAAACTCCCAAAGTTCTACACAGAAAAAAAAAAATTTAGAGATAATGCTCACGAAAAAAGACATTGAAACGCAGTTTCTGTACACTTTGCCTCTTCTCTTCTACACTCTCCTTGTCCCACACTTTTCTTGATTTGATCCCCGAACCTAAAAAACTAAGCTATACCTAACCTAACCAAAGCTAAGCTAACATGGTGCTCCGAAACATTACCAGCCATAACATAAACAATCTTCTACTATAGGTGACCAAAGTTGACAATATCTTTCTTTGATGCAATATTGGGGAACTTTTCGACTATGGGGAACACCAGAGTAATGTATAAACTTAGGCTTTCTGTCAGGTGTCTTGACTATTAGATATGTTTAGTTCTTCTGGGCTTGTAGGCCGTGGTCTAGAAGGCATTGTAGATACCAACGTTTCGCCAAGTACTGCGCTTGGCATCATTGGGGTAATATGATCCACTGTCTGCCTTGGTCAGAGTTGGAGTGTGGAAGCAGAGAGAGAGAGATGTGGAAGCAAAGACCGTTAATGTCCATTAGGGTTTTTTATATGGTGGGGGTGGGCTATGCTAGTGATTGGCTTGTATCGGTTGATGGGCTGGTTGTAGGTGGGTTTTATTACAACTGTTGTGTGTGTCTGAAAGTTTATCTAAGACTGGTATCCATGCTTTCTGTACACAAAATATTTCTTCCTTGCAATTTCTTCCTTCTTCAACTTTGCAAAACGTTGGTATCTACAATGATCACCAGGGAAAGTACCTTGGTTGGTTGGGAAATGAGGTACACAACACAAAGGCCATTGCCGCACAGCGGAACCGGTTTGTTCCTGCTGTTGGCATGTGGCTGTAATGTGCAGTGCTACATGTGTTCATTTAGATACAAAACCAACAGTATGATACGTGATAGTCACTTTATTGTTACAATTACAATGCACTACTATATACATTCTAAAGTTTTCAAAGCAAAATCTTCTCCTGTAAGACTTGAAGCATTCACGGCGATGATTATTGATTAGAACTTCTCGGGTTACCAGCCGTGTAATGAAGGCCACAGAGTTGAGATGGCTGAAAGCTCGAGCAACTTCATCAACATCACACGGCTGGTAACCCGAGAAGTTCTAATCAAAATCTTCTCCTATTGTCACGCAAGCATGATTTGTACATGGAAAAATTTCGTTCTGCGTCACAGGATGTGACAGGCGGAAAACGAAAATACTGGACATTATCTACAGGAAATAAATACAGTTGATGCAGCTGGTTTTCCTTCTAAGGCACGTCGAACAGAAAGTTGAAAAATAAATGCTGTTTTAAACAAAATTAAACTAGTAAAATGTCAAATCTTGAAAAATTCCTGAACACACACACACAAAAAAAATTGTTTGCTCTCTTCATGTACAGACAGCACGGACAGAAACCACCACTGCCTTCTTGCGAACACCTCATCCCTTACCATTTCTAGGGTACCTTATTACATCATGCTTTCAGTTTTTCTGGGCTGATAGCTGTTACCTTGCGGGTGTGTATCATGTCTTGTGTTCTGTATCGAACTATACTCCATCCTGCCTTAGATCCGCACCTTGTATCCTTCCGCAATAACCTGATGTTCGTGTCATCTGCGACTAACACAAACAAACAGCACGAATATCTTTCATGACGGAACACCCAGTATTTTTCAGTAGAACAGAGTTTAACTTCTGTTTTATTTTTTCAGTAATCGATGTAGATGAAACTTTATTAAGTCTTTCTGACAGTGTACGAACTAGCTCAAGAGCTTTGGGCATTTCTGTGTGACATGTCTGCAGATGTGTGATTGTATCAGAAATATGCCCAAAACAGTTGTTTATAAACTGGAACTTTTCATGTAAGTGATCGGAAAGCAGTGATTTTATTGTTCCAATTGCTGAACAGTCCGTACTGTCGAAGGTATTAACTATTTTAGCGATTGTATAATGAGTGACATAATATGACACTGCATTGAGCCAGGTTCCCCACCTTCTAATGACGGGTTGTGGGGATAAAGGTACGCCTGGTGCCATTGCTTTGAATTTCATTATTCTTACCTGAGCCTTCCGGAATATTCTCTTCATATTTGAAATGAATTTATCTACGTCATCATAGGATGACCAAATCTCGTCCGCCACCCTATGGCAAGCATGCGCCAAGCACATTAAATGAATCGTGTTTGTTTAAGTTTTCCGAAGCATGTGTCTCCATGTCTGTACGCTGTTGACTCGTATGCACCGCAGCTGCCTGCGTCATGTGCCGTCACATTGCATGCAGTTAACCTGTGTTCACTACAGAGCACTACTATGCCAACCAAGGTACTTTCCCTGATGATCACGGCCTACAAGCCTGGAAGAACTAAACATATCTAATACTCTAGAGTAACTTTTATACCGTTTCAATGCCACTTTATTAATTTTTGATGGGGTTGGTCTCCGGAAGTTTGGCCCACAATGGCATGGACTTATTGCTTGGAATTATTTAACTGTACTGTTAAACTGTAGGCAAGTACTTTCACACGTGCTCTGAAACAAACTATGCCTAAGTGGCTAGAAAACACAAATATTGGTTTTCTGCACAACTGCCCTCATTCATGATGGCGATTATAGTATCATCTACAAAGTGCACAGCTACTGATTCTTCTCTAAGGTTATAAGGCAAGTCATTTATAAATATAAAAAAAAAAAACAAAGGCCTGAGTAAACAGCCATGTGGGACACCTTTAGTAGTTAACTCCTGATTCAGTGAACCATTTATCCTGCTTTTCTGGATTCTATATGTTAAATAAGATCTGAACCAACTTACAGAGATCTCACTAAAACCATAAAATTTTAACTTTTGCTGTGAGAGATTTCATTAGATCAAAACCCTTTTCCACCATAATTTCATGTTCCTTACAAAAACAATTGCTCTACGAAATATATGCTATATAATTTTGCATATAAAGTTGAAAAATAAATGCTGTTTTAAACAAAATTAAACTAGTAAAATGTCAAATCTTGAAAAAATTCCTGAACACACACAAAAAAAAATTGTTTGCTCTCTTCATGTACTGACAGCATGGACAGAAATCACCACTGCCTTCTTGCGAACACCTCATCCATTACCATTTCTAGGGCACCTTATTGCATCATGCTTTCAGTTTTTCTGGGCTGATAGCTGTCACCTTGAGGGTGTGTATCATGCCTTGTGTTCTGTATCGAACCATACTCCATCCAGCCTTAGATCCACACCTTGTATCCTTCTGCAATAACCTGATGTTCGTATCATCTGCGACTAACACAAACAAACAGCACATGGTCTCCTACCTCGTGTTTATGTTGGAACAGAATGATAATTAGTTGGGAGTTTTAGGAAAAGACACTGCTATCATGGTATATTCAAGTAGTCTTTACCAGGGTTATCATACATCTTGAAAACTCACTGATATTTAAGGTACTATATTTTATGGTGTGTTTTGGTTTCGGCGTATCGCGAGTTAGTTGTTGACGACTTGTGTTCACGAGTGTCAGCAGACTTTTTTCCAGGGGGTGCCTAATGTTGGAAATTTGCAATCATATAATATTAAATCATTATTTTACTGTCAAAATGTATAATATTTGTTGCAGATAACTGTATTAATTTGTGCTAAATAAAAATTGTTCTTCACATCAAAATTAAAATAATAGACGCCCCCCCCCCCCCGGCCCCGTTTCATGACGCCCATGCTTGTGTTTACATCAAGTGCGGATCTAAGGGTGGAGCGATTATAATAGAGCATATCTATGTTGGTGTTGTCAACTCAATGGCAAATTACGAATAGGTATAGCCATCTCCCTCAACTGGAAGGGAGGGGAGGTAACGTGTCCCCTTTCAAACTGGTGGCAATCAATATTAGAAGACACACCCTATAAATGCTCCTACAGACCACCTGAAATTTGATGTCTATTAATATTTGTGGTCAGTGTACTTAAGGTTAGAACTTTTTCTCAATTAATTTGAATGTTGAAATGTCTTCAAAGTGGGCACTGCATTGTATCTTGTTCTTTTAATCCTAGAATGAGCCAGGTTCAAGGATGTTGAACATGTCATACAACCATGCAATATTTTGTTTCTTTTTTTCCCTCAACACCTAAGCACAATCATTATAATAGAGGGAAGTTAATCCTAGGGGTGAAAGAAACTATATTACAGTATTCTTTTATGCTGTAAACACGTTTACTTTCTGAGGTCACTCCACAATCTGCAGACAGTACCGAAAAGTAGACTGACAATATTGGAGTACTGGGGTCTGTCCAATTTCCCCTCAATCTGCAACCTACCACCACACCTCAGTGCAGTGACACATGAAAAACACTTACTGTGACCGCCCACACCCTTCTTGCAAGCTCCCACCGTCAACGCCCTCTGCAATCAGATACTTACCCCGCTCTTGCATATACAATTCACATACTATTGTTCACGGACAAGAATGACTCATTTTAAATTCTCATTTCACTCTTCAACATACAATTTCACGTAATAAAATATTATATTTCATCTCCCTTGGCTCCTGAATATACAATTCATATACCATGTAAAATCGCACAAAATATAGTACAAATTGATCTTAATATCTCCAATTTTTTGGAATGATTTTTACGTGTTCTGCAATAAAATACAGTTGACTCCCGTTTCTTTTATAAAAAAAAATATTTTGGCAGATATTAACTTTTGGGACATTTCAAAAACGGGGGGGGGGGGGGCCCTGTCACGTAGTACTGACTAAGGTGTGGTGGAAGGCTGCAGATTGAGGGGAAATTGTTGCACGGACCCCAGAATTCCAATACTGCCAGTGGCCTTTGATTCCGAATACATCCGTTGTATTTAATGACACGAACGGACATAACAAAATTACTCTTCAGCTTATACAACATACAGTGCATATAGAATAGAACAATCTTTAAATGTACAACGCGAACGCCGTTCCAGGGAGAGAAAAAAAAAGAAACAAGCAAAGCGTAGGTACGTGCGTATGTTTATTCCGGCTAAGAGTCTCAGAAAACATACCACTTGTAGCTGCGTATCAAAGTATGTCTCTATCTGAACCTTCATTAACACTAGCGTGCAGCATGTAACATTTGGTAGTCGGTAGCATCAGCACACTTTTTCGACTAATGCCTTTCACAAATACAAGCGTTGAACAGTAGATTAATGGATACAACATTACAGGTGTACTCCAATAAAGGAATCGACAATGACCGCTACAGAACTATTTTCCCTATCTCTGGGACTAGTTTGAATCTCGCGGACAAGTGAAAAATGTATCAGCTTTTAGGGAACACTAGAGACCAATATGCCGGTGAAGTTGTAGCTCCATACGGTTGCGACATTCATTTCAGCTATATTTTGGTATAATGTATACAATTTAAGGAAAGTGTTCTATTTTACAATGTGTACTTAGATATTGGAACAATGAATCATTTTCAAATTAACGTAATGTTTGGTGAGTTAGTACCAACCTTTCTGAGCCTTTCAACTGCGAATTTGCCTTTATTTTAAACGGTTTGTTAAACATTCTTCTGTTTGGTAACTTGGAGACGAATAGGCGATTAAATGCAGAAACAAATAATTTAATTTCAAATGGCTTCTTTAAGCACAACACTTAAATCAGATGAGATGCACACCAGAAGACATATCTCACCAAAGCCACCATGCGTTTGGCTAGCAAAGCAGATACCACAGAACACCTAGTAGTAGATACATTCATATAATCTGTGAATGCAATTTATCCGTGTAGTATAGTGCTCTGTGGTGTAGTCACAGAACATCAGTGTAGTGATGGGAATCTTCGTATGCAAAAGATCCATGTACTCGATTCTTGGATGTTTTCGAGATATTTCGAATCATTCTCGAATCTTCACTCGGATAGTAACCTCCACCACTCGCTAACCTTTGTGCAACACTACTTGTTGATGCCATGTTTTAACTCTGAGATGTAACACTCAAAAGCTTCTCACTTCAGCTACAAGCAGGAAAGTATACGCATGTATTTCAAGAAAGAAATGAACGGAACCTGCTATATCCAAGTTACGAAACACGCGCAAGGAAAAATTGCAAACCTGCTTTATTCTGATGACTCATAAACCACACATACAGTAGTGCTCTATTTCACATTGTGCTGTGATTTGCTGACGCATAGCTCACACATACAATGGGTCCACTACTGTTTCTTTCCGAGAACTTATATTAGATGCGTTCGACAAAGCAAAGTTAACTTTTCACCACAGTGAAACAAATAGTGCCATTTCAACGATTTGTAAATGCAACTCAACATTGCTGATGATGTACATGTATACTGCATATAACGAGTTTTATACCAGTTTTTGTTTCATTAAAATAACTTAAAATTTACGCTAAATACAGCTGTGTATTTACGAAGCACTTTTAGCGCATTTAACAATTTAAATGCCCTGCGCTGGATATTGGGCATCCGTTCTCGGCCTGCGGAGCTTTTAAATAGCTATCGCTCAAGAGGTTAAATGACACAAAAGGGTACTTTTGCACCAGCTGGATATAACCATACACGGGGTGCACTCAGCCTCGTTAGGTCCCGGGGGGACCAATTGAGGAGCTACTTGACGAAGAAGTAGCGGCCCCAGGTCTAGAAAACCGCATAACTGGCCGGGAGAGCTCGGGGCGCTGACCACATCCCACCCCCCAGTACTGCACCTCACCAATGACGCCTGTAGTGGGCAGAGGTGGGGGGCGCAGCGGCTGGGCGGTAGGCCTTGGCTCTTCGTGGGCTGTCGCGCGGGGTTTACATTTTACATATAACCATATACAATTGTTTGGTAATTTGGAAAGCTCTAAACCCACACAAGACAATGACCTGGTTGAACTTCCGACTATCAATAGCTCGCAGCCTAATTGAACAATACCACGTTGAGAGGCCTCTTGATACTGGGAGCAGAAAATCCACAACCTGCACCTCTCAGACCTTAAGGAAAACATCGTAAAAAGATACCGGCAACAGCATAGAAGTCCCGCCCATCTCGACGGTGTTTCGTGTGCCGCAAGAAGGGAAATCGCAAGGAAACTGAGATGATGTCCTGCGAATGTGAAGATGTGCCCTTGTGTGTTTATCCCTGTTTTGAGGCATATCACTGCAGAAGGAACATATAAAGGTAAGCCAGTAAAGTATATAGAATTTACTTAAATGTTTCATAACAAGGCGAAATTAAAATAAGTTGAGTTAGATAAGAGATAAATAGGGATTAAATGCACAAACGCACAAGACATGTATACACGCACATAGCACTTATCCGCCATTCTAAATAGACGTGATTTTACGTCCATAGCGCTCAACAGGCCAGCTAGATGTGGCAGCTGCCACACGTCTTTTCACATAGCCTACATTCACAGTCCATATTTGGTCCATGGTGGTTCATGTTCTTGCATATCATGTGGTGGAATCCATGGACTGCCAACCTGGTGATAACATGCCTCATTTCAACATTTTCCTTCGTCCATGTGCGGTCCATCATGGCTCCTGTGCAGCAGAATTCTGGTTGTGTTTCTTCTCTTTTCCTCTTCAGTATTGCTATGAAAATAGGAGATTTTATAGGAGATTCTCTTAAGCGCTGGTGCTTGGTAGGAGTATGCTTGTCTTGTTTCCCTCGCCAGCAGGCATAGGAATCTTGACTTGGTTGTTTTTGACACTCCTAGTCCTATCTTTATGTATCTCGGTCTTATTTCTTCCTGGATGGATAGATTTTTCATTGTTAAGTGATGCCATATAATTTTTATGCCGTAAGTCAGTGTTGATAGGATCTTTACCTTAACGCTCGGTTTCCATTATAATGGACATAGGCATTTTGGGCCTACTTGTAATATTCTTGTTGTACTGTTCGTCACCAATTAAACATATGTATTTGAGATGTTCTGAATTTTACAAAAGTAGTTTTTGCAATTTAGATTGTAGTGTTTTTAAGAAAAGAAGTAAAATCCATGCAACCGCAGTCAAATGATACCCCGACATCATCCACGTGTGCCATCACACCGATTATTTTACGTGGGCCCTCCCCGTCCTTTACCACAGGCACATTTGACTGCGGCTGCCGAGACTGGAACTCACGACCTCTGGCTTTGAGTGCATGGCCAGTGCACTACGTGTCGCCTTAACGATTATGGCTATTCAAGTCAGTGGGCTGAAGGTGTCCCAGACCGCCTAATCTAAACCGGCTTCGAATTAGGTGAAGAACGGAATAAGTAGCAAAATTGTTCGGGACTGAAAGGGTTAAATAGCAGCATTACCGTCGCTAGACTGAGGGATCTAATGGTTTTTATTTCATACATTGCAATTATAGCTTGCGTAGCTTTTTCGTGATGTGTTTCATGAAACATGATGCGGGATTACCGCCTCCTCCTTTCCACTGTCCTAAGCGGAATGCTGCTCTTGGGTGATTCATGCTCCGGACTGCTCTGCATGGATCTTAATATCCGGTTATGCGTGGGTATTTTCGGTAAAAGCTGGAACTCTCCTTAAAGCACTTTTATTTACGATCAAGTAGCGTTTTAGATTTGCCGATCGCTATTAGAATTTTGTTACGTATTTACTGTGTCTTTACTAAGACCAAAGATTGCTACTGGAAACTGTAGTGTGTCCTCACACTCGAGGTCCGGAAGCTAAGTCTAACCGACCTACTCGCTCGCGATCTGGAAGGCAAGTGTAACTAAACCGCTCGCTCCGGGTTCTGCACGGCGAGTGTTACTGACCCGCTCGCTCCGAGTTCTGGAAGGCAAGTGTCTGCTCTGTGCGCTCCCGGTAAGATCACCCGCTCTAACTGTGCGTCATGACGCTATCTATGCCTTTCACCTCTTAATTACCTCTACGCCGGCAGCGGGTTTCGACGAAGTCTACGCGACCATCCCTCGTTTTCCTGTGCAACACCTGCACTAAGCGATTTCCAGGAAAACCTGAATTACCGGGCCTTACCTGATTACCTGACGCTTGCCCCTAATGACTTGTCTGTAACATTCAGTGACATTTCTGACAATTTTAACCGTAACCAATCTTCCCACGTTTGTACCTTTTATACACGCAACGATTTTAACATTTCCCGATTATTTAATTCTGCAATGTCATGCAGTATTATGTCCATAATTATGGCGTTCACAATTTCGGCTTCAAACATTTGGCGCTCGTTTGCAGCGTGAGGCCTAGATACTTGAATTCAGATACTTACTATTTTTAGTTTCCTTTCCCTTGTATGTATCTTCGCTGTTGCGGTGGCTCTTCCTCCGTTTCTCAAAATCATTGTTTCTGTTTTTGATATGTTAATGTCAAGGTTGTTCTTGGAACAGCATTTTTCTACTTCGTTTTTTGTTGTCTGCAGTTTTTTATGTCATTGGAACCAATAACAACGAGGTCCGCGTACGCGCACGAGAATATGCTCTCCTTTTGGGCGATTCTAAGGATTCGTTCGGTCGCTAGTATAAAGAGCGGAGGACTTAAAGGGTCGCCTTGTAACACTCCATTTGTTTGTATAATCGGAACTGATCCGACAAGGCTTCTGAAGAATTTATTTCGTTCCAGCTCATTAGTCTGTTGATGAGGTTAGACCATTGTCACCGCACCCGCGTTTAATTACCTACAGTAGGGAAAGGACCAGGTGCCTATCTACATTAAAGACCCGTCGGCCGACCGGACAATAGGCCATACGGGAATAATAGCTATTGTGTGGTGCTGCTGTGTCTAGACTGTTCTCCCACAGTCACTCTCGGCCATTCTACTTCCAGAACTTTTCCACTGTCTAAAAACTTATACAAGGAGCTGCCGAGAGCCTAGCAGTTAGTAAAACGTCTACAAAACATTCAGTGGACAGCGTCTGGGAATCGTGCCCAGTAGCAGTTCAGTGTGAGTTGTAATCTGACAGTTTTTTGTTGTGATTAAATTCGACAGTTGTTCTGTTGCTCTGAGTTTGTACAAAAGTGATCTAAGTCAAACATTAGCACTGCGCTAACAAGAAGGCAATAAAGTGTGATTAGCAGTAACTGGTGTTTTCTCATTTGTTACAGTGGTGTCAGGAGTGGGATTCGTCAAATTGTCATTTCGTTTCATCGCTGTCAAAAGCTGCAACATAAGAACCACGATGGAGGCAATGCTCGAGAAATTATTGTCTAGTATGGCAGAAATGAAGGCGGAAATAAAGACGGAAATGGAAGAAATAAAATCTGGAATGGACAAAATGGGGACGAGAATGAAGACGGAAATCAAGGAAATGAAATCTGGAATGGAGAACATGGAGATAACAATGAAATCCGAGCTGAATAACGTGAATACCGGCATGTACAAAATGGGAAGCGAAGTAACAACAGTAAACTCAGCAATAGAAAGATTGAGGCGAAGATAGAAGGTGTGAAGGAAGAAATTAAGACAGAAATGTCCGGGATGAACACAGAGTTCTCGGCAAAGATTGACGAATGTCTGGCCGGGGGGAAGAAAGAGATGGAAGAGTCGGCGGAAAAAAAAAGGCCGAGGTCTTGCTCATGAACAATAACTCCGCCTCCTGTATCTTTTTTTTACCCGAGTCCTTTTTTATATCTCAGGCTTTTATATTCGTTCTTTATTACTTTTTCATACATTATTTTGCTACATATTGTTCTTATACAAGGAGTCTCTAACCTAAATTACATTATTCTCTCCTACAATGCTTGGTTTAAAGTTCCTCTTTTATTCCATATTTAACATTCATCTTATTCCTATCTTGTTTTAGAAATAATTATTATTATTACTAAACTAATTGCTAGAGCTGGGAAGTTCATGCATTTACATGTTTTTTCACAGGGGTTAAAAATGTATGCTTTTACATTATGTGCACGAATTATGGAATATTCAGTTATTTGGACATGATTTTATGGTGCATATAACTGCATATTTTCTTGATTTTTGATAAATGCATATTATTTTAATATTATAGCCTCTATATGTATTGCATACTTTAATGATTTCTATGGGTTTTTTTCTTATTGTTTTCCATCTGGATAATATTTTTCGTATTGCTAATGTTGCACATGATGATACGACTCACGAATATTTCAATATTATAGCTCCTATATTGCATATTTTAATTATTTTTATAGTTTTTAAATTATTTTTTCCATCTGTATACTATTTTTCACATTGGTAGTATTGCACATGATGATGCAATTCGCGAGGTGGCGAGAACTAATGCTGAGTCATGTTGTCATGCAGTGAATCCCCTGTTTCCATCCTTTCTTTCTATGTATGTTCGTAGAAAATAATCAGTGTGTTATCTGAGAGGTTTATAGTAGCAAAGATAAAGTTCAGGTCAACGTTTTGAGCAACGATTATAGCAACGCTTGCCTGCCCACCAGTAGTTGTGTTGTGGTCTTCAAACGTAACAGTGTTGTGAACTGGTTCCCACCAAATTAAATTAGGCGTATAAAATGTTAAAAAGCTCTTCAAATGTCGAAAATAAAACCAACTTCGAGTGCTAGATTAACTTACAGAAAGAGATTTTGGGTGATTTAATATCTACAGATAATAGCGCACTGTTTTGTGGAGCGTGTGAGAAAAGATTTCACATAGTTCAGCACATAAACACAGCAAAACATAAGGAGAATTTAATCAGAAAACTCGCAGACAAAGAACCTGTTCAAAAACAGCTAGAGGAGTGTTTAGGAAGTAGGGTTAGCGACTTTTCCTATGACTTGTGTCAAGCATTTTTAGTTGCTGATATTCCCTTGTTCAAAATTAATAATCCGACATTTAAAAACTTTCTTGCCAAGTACACTCGACATGTGCCTGAAGAAAGTACACTGCGTAAGACTTGTGTAGGACATTGTTACAATAACATATGGTCAAATATACAAAATGAATTAGTGGATTAGTTTGTGTGGTTGTCTGTTGATGAAACCCCCAATTCTGAGCGCCGTTCTATTGCTAATATAATCGTGGGTGCTTTAAATAATGAACAAAAGACTACACTTTATCTTTTTAATGTGTGCGAATTGTCGGCCACTAACAATGTAATTACTGCGACCCAGTTTGTGATGGACACTTTGAAATTACTATGGCCATGTGGAATCAAATACGACCGGTTACTTTTATTTGTTACTGATGCAGGTCCTTATATGGTAAAATCAGGACAAACTCTGAAAGGTATTTTTCCTGACCTAGTTCATATAACTTATTTGGCACACGCTCTTCATCGCATTTCTGAGACAATACGTGATTCTTTCCCGTTGGTAGATAGATTTGTGTCCAGTGCAAAGAGAATTTTTGTTAAATCTCCTGAAGGAGTTAAGTTGTTTAGATCAAGATGCACCTAATATCCGACTTCCTCCTGCACCAGTGTTAACTCGATGGGCTACGTGGGTCGATGCAGTTTTATATTATACTGAGCACATAGAAATAGTCGAAGAGGTTGTTAATTCATTGGACTCGAAAGATGCTTCATCAATAGAAACTGTGCAAAATATTCTATCAGGCACTTGGTTTAAAAGAGGATCTTGGTTTCAAATCTGCCCATTTTTCTTTCTTACTAACAGCCATAACGGCACTGGAAACTGTAGGATCTCCTTTGCATGAATGACTTACTGTCTTTGAAAAAATAAATGTGACCTAAGTTCGGTTCCTTGTCGCATAGGACAGAAAGTGAAAGAGAAGGTGAATTATGTAATTTCAAAAAATTTTGATTATAAGCAGATGTGCGATATTCGAGACATCCTCGAAAGAAAACCATCTTTCACACCAAGAGACTTGACTCTCTCTCTCTCTCTCTCTCTCTCTCTCTCGCTCTCTCTCTGTGAAACTGTTATCATTTAAATATGCCCCAATAACGTCTTATTACGTTGAGTGGTTTTTCACGTTACAAAAGTGGTTTGTGAGACAACATACGATGTTTTACAGTTGCAAATTTTTGCAAAGTATTGGTTGTGAACTGCAATTTAGCAGTTAATACTAGCAGCGGGACCACTTCTGCTTCAACCTTTAAGGGACAAAGTAACTATTTATTATTTAGGTATACTAACTCTTGTTCTGCTGCAAAGGGACATCAATAGTTTTAATTAAATAGTGCATATTTATCAACATGTTTTCGAGTTTGTAAGGGCATATTTGCATGCATATTTCAGTTTTTTAGGGCATGAACTTCCGAGCCCTACTAATTACCGTATCTAGGTTATATAAATAAATGTCCTCTATCAATGAGAGGTCATAATTGAAATGTCACTGTCGGGTAAACAAGTCTTCTAGTTCAGTCAAGTTATTTTATTCATTCCTTATTAATTCTTATACGTTGTTGTTTTGTTACATATTTTTATACAAGAAACTTAACCTGGTTTACCTTATTCAATTTTACAGTGCTCTGACACTCTAGGGTTTCTTTCCTTCATTGTCTTGTTACATGTTTTTAAACAAGAAGTACCTGTTTATACTAATCAATTTTGCAATGCTCTTACAATCAGTTTCTTTATTTCAGTTTACTGAAGTGATCCTTATGATCAAATTGCGTATGATTTCACGGCCGGTGTCATTAAAATACAGAATGAATATTCGGGCTTGTGGGCCGTGGTCTAGTGGAAATTCTTTCATATGTTGCGTTCGAAACTGCGTCGAACATCATCAGTGGTGTGACCTCAGTGCTCTGCTACTTTCGGCGAACTGATCGGAGCCGTTTGGTTTCACAGGTGGTCGGCAGATGCGCCAAAACTACTCCCCATGGAACTTTATAAAACCTTAGGCTAAGCAAAGAGTATCAGCGGTGCATTCACGTAGTTGTATTACCTGAAACTATATTTGCAACAATCAATTTATTTGTTTGTGAATAGTGCCTGCAGTATCCTAATAATGCTGCAACCAGCAGCCATTGCTCTCGTCAGTCAGTAAGCTCCAACCCCTATCACCAATTTCTTTTAACAACTGTTCCTCAAAATATGATCTTATGGCATTGCAAATTACAGCGCACATTTTGTTCTCTGTACCTTCAGTTCACTGAAACTCCTGCTAGCTGAAGAAACACGAGCTTCGGAGATCGTACATTGATAAGCTGTGAAAGAACAGTGCTTTACAGTGAATAATGCAATTTGTGTATCGTTTCAATGTTCACTGTTTTGAACCGTAACATATGTAGGTATGGATTGTGAAAATGTACTATCTTTTTATTAAAGTTTGTGTTCATGTGTATCGTTAAATTACTTACTTTTATGTTAACTACACTACACAACACTTGCAATAGGACTTCGGGTTGTCTCCTTCCACACTACACAATCACTTTTTAGCCACCGTGCTCGAAATCTGGTACCACGGTGTGCTCATACCAATAAACTAGCTAAAAAGTTTCTGTCACTAACCAGCTTCCTAAAGCTCGAGGGAGCACCTACCCGCGTTATGACCGGTACCCAGCGTCAACGAAAAAGTAATTGAGGAATTTGCTACATCGAAATAACGGCGCAAGGGTGCGCCATATGCAGCGTGGAAGGTACTGCTTTGGCCAGACTTATCTGGCTAATAGATGCTATAAGTAAACATAAAATACTAAGTTTCATTTCGGTAGGTTTAATAGTTTTGTAACAATTTAAGTTTTTCGGCAGTGTAAATGACAACGCTGTACTCTCTTCGCATCAGCGACCTGTGTTATAGCCGACCACCGCGTGCTTCTAGGTCAGTAGTGCCTCACATATAAAAAATACCTGACTGGTGCGTGCCTCACTTTCAACACTGCTTCAGTTGTATCTTATTTACGTGATCTCACTTTTTGTTTGTTTTATAGACTCTTTTATTATTTTTAGCTTATTTTTTACTCACTTTTTATTTTTGTTTATTTTTTATTATTTATTCTTAAGGGGAATTACTTCCAGAAAGTAGATGGATGGGACCGGCTCTGCGCAAGAAGATTGCCGGCCTTGTGTGAGGCAAAGAAAACAGTATAGCATCGGAAATGTTGCGTTTGACTATAATAAGTGTTCGAAATGACCACCATTAGCCGCAATACATGCCAGACACTTTCGGAGAAAATTCTCTAGCACTCTCATGAGCATTTCGTGGTCTTGACTAATTTCATTTTAGCTTCAAACAGACGCACCCGTAACTGGTCTAAGCTGTCCACTTCTTTCCGATACGCCTTTGATTTCAGATGATCCCAGAAGAAGTAATCTAAAGGATTCAGATCGGGACTTCTGGCAGGCCAGGGGATAGTTCCTCCACGCCCAATCTATCGCCCAGCAAATGTTTCATTCAGGTGTTGATGTACGGGGATAGTTATATGCGCGGGTGCTACATCGTGCTGCAACCAATTGGTCAGTCTCATTTGAAGAGGGACATTCTCTAACAAGATAGGCAGACTATCTCGAAGAAAGTGTAAGTATGCGACACCAGTCAGCCTTGGCGGCAGCACCACGGGTCCTTGCAAAGTGCCTTTAAAATGCCTGCCCACACATTAATCTTACCTAGTGATGGGATCTTCGCGCAGCATGAGGCATTGCTCCGACCATACCTATGTATTGTAAAAATTGAAAATGCCCTCCCTCGTAAAACATGCCTCGTCTGTAAACAACACGTTTTGTACAAAGTCTGCGGGTTGATTAAGCACCCATTCGCTGGATAATTTCTCTCTCTCTCTCTCTCTCTCTCTCTCTCTCTCTCTCTCTCAGACTTTGCACCCGCTGCAGATGATACGGACATTGTAGATCTTCCCTTAACGTTCTAGAACGATCCAATAGGATACACCTGCTACGGCCACGATTTGTCGACTCCTCCTGCTGGGATCTTCCCGGACGAGATGAAGTATTTGCTTCTCTGCACGAAGAGCACGCCCAGGTCCAACACGGCGAGAATGCGGCATTACGTTTCCCGTCTCAGCAATTCTCTGCGCAGCTCGTAGAATTGTACCCCTCTGTGGAGATCTTCCAGGAAATCTTTTCGCGTGTACGCGTGCAGCTTCTCTAGCATTATGTTGTAACTCCCCATACATTAATATCATAAGTGCTCTCTTGATGTGAACGAATCCATGATAGAAAAGTAAATTCTTACGTGTTGCAGACAACTACTTTACCCCTCCCTGCTCCTTCCCTTGACCTTTACACCGATTGGCTTCGGCTGAAGCTAGCACCCCATCCACCAATGCTTGTTTATGTATGACGTTCGCTAACATCAGGTGTCAAGCCGAAAATTACGAATGTTACTGAAATGAGGCACTCCTTCACGCAATAATGAAAATACACTTTTCCATAGTTCTTCAGAAAAATTAAACAGTCGAAATCACGTATTTAAGGGTTAAAACAATGCTGACATAAAGGGTCAGTCTGGGTGGCTCAGTTGGTCAGACGCTGGCTTACTGATCCCAAGGTCGCGGGTTCAAACCCGGCCCAGGCCGATGGTTTTTAAGTGTACTTAAAAACGACAGCTCCATGTCAGTAGATGTACAGACATGCAAAAGAACTCCTGCGGGACGAAATTCCGGCACACCGGCGACGCTGATGTGATCCTGGCAATTGACAGCGTCGTTAAACAACAAAATAATTTTTTTTAAACTGACATAAAGGGATACAGATTTTTCTAATAATGGATTATTATTATTATTATTATTATTATTATTATTATTATTATTATTATTATTATTATTATTATTATTATTATTATTATTATTATTATTATTATTATTATTATTATTATTATTATTATTATTATTATTATTATTATTATTATTATTATTATTATTATTATTATTATTATTATTATTATTATTATTATTATTATTATTATTATTATTATTATTATTATTATTATTATTATTATTATTATTATTATTATTATTATTATTATTATTATTATTATTATTATTATTATTATTATTATTATTATTATTATTATTATTATTGTTGTTGTTGTTGTTGTTATTATTATTATTATTGTTGTTGTTATTATTGTTATTATTGTTGTTATTGTTGTTGTTATTATTATTATTAATTGTTATCATCATTTGCATTGTCATTGTCATTTCCAGTGTCACTATCACGATCACTATCATTATCATTATCATCACTATTATTATCATCCGTCACGAGCTAAAACAATAGTAATTGCCTTTTTATACACAAGTGAATAAAAGTCTTCCCCTTTAACTTTTCTAAAGAATTGCGTTGTTCTATATGTTACTGGGCTGAAATAAAACTAATGATCTCGTCATAAATGACAGCTGTGGTTTCGAAGGAACCTGAATAGGAAGAAAAACAAAATGAAATTGTTCTCTACAAGTAAACCGGTGTGACCGTAATAGTACCTTAAAAGAAGGTATACATAATATGAAGTTCTCTAGACATATGAGAAACCAAATTCCTACCTAATACGAGACTGAAGTACAGTTAATGTACTCTAAAAGATATTCTACGTTTAAAAGTACTATTTAACAAAGAACGCAAGTACTAGTCAGCATATTGAAATTAATTACATAATCCTGCCTAAATACATTTATAAACACTTTAAAACAAGAAATATTGAATATGTATGCCATTTATGCCCATTATGTGGTGTTTATTTAGGTTTTATTATTACTTAATTAAAGAAGTTCTTAATGTTGAGTCCTATTTCAGTTTACAAGAGGCGATATTATTTTTATGTTGCTTTTCTTCGTTTTTTGTGTCTTTTGAAAGAAGAGTTGGAGTAAAAGAGTGGCTTATTTCACTAGATAAGGGATGACGGGAATGGGAACATCTGCCTTTATTTACGCAATCTCAATGTTATGTTTTTTATTTTGTCTATTTTTGTATCGATTTATTTTTTATTACTAAGGGGAGTTTCCCCCTTAAATTAATAGCACCATGTCTAAGTTGAAACCGAAATTATAAGCAATTAAGAATTGCTTGCGGGATTTGAAAGCTTTTCGACTGGTATAATTAGCTCCTACCAAGGCACTGCCTAAATCCATAAAGCATTTATTTGGAGCTGGTTTGGTTGAAATTGTGCTGATAGAAGACTGGACACTTGATATGATTCCTAATTGTCATTGTTTCATCTTTGTAACGAGCGAAGTGGATGCTACTTGCGGCTTAACTTGATACTTTTTTGAGAGTCAAGAACAAAAACAAGTCACTCGAGTTAACCCGGGCGGGATGGATACCCACGGTACCTATCCGTTTAGTAGGATTTAGCCGTGAGATATGATAGGTGTAGTCTTTTTCACAAGCTTTTGTATCTGTGTCTGCTGATGGCGATGTTTGATATCTTTCTTTTGCTATTGGCTTTGGGTTGGGAATGCTGTTAGAATGTCTCTCCATCCTAGTGCACCCAGTTCTGCGCACTTAGCCGGCCGATTGTGCGACCAGCAAGTGAAGCAGTGTCAGATATCGAGAAACATATGGTGAGGTGAAATGTAGAAGCAGCGGAGCTAACTACCCCAAGACATCCTTGGGTGAGCGGCAGCTGTTGCACCTCCTGGGAAGGCGGTGGTCATATTGTTCCAGGGTGTTGACCAGCTGTTTTGGGTGTGGTGTAAGTTTGTCATACATTGTGCGAACTCTGTCACGCACAACGTCCATAATGTATGGAATGCCAGAATGAGTGTGGAGGATATGGGATGGGAAATGTACGGTCGGTATCGTAGATCATCCTAAGCGCCCTGTTCTGCATGACCTGCAATCTACGGATGGTGGTTTGAGCCACTGATCCCCATTCCTCGCACCCGTGCAGGATCAGGGGAGGGATAATCGCTCAATACAAGCGTAGTTTAAGATGTGAGGGCATTGTGGATCCTAGAATGGGATACAGTTTTCTTAGGGCGGCATGGCCCTGGACAGCGTTAGCTGTGACGTGTGAAATGAGGGTAAGTCCTCGGTCGAATATTACTCCGAGGTATTTAGCGGAGTTCACTCAAGGGATTCTCCTCTGACCTAACCTCAGGTCGCTATCCGGCCTCCAGCTTCTAACTTTGCCTAGCAGTAAAGCTGAACTTTTCTGCGGATTAATGGCCACTCTCCACTTCTCACTCCACCTGTCGATTGCGTCAAGGTGTATCTGCAATGGAGGGAAGCAGTAACGGAAATTTTTGTTCTGGGCCAGTATGAGGACATCGTCGGCATACTGGCACGTAATAGTGCTGGGTTCTACGGAGAAGTCAGACATGTAGACAGCGAAGAGCGGCAGCGACAGAACACTGCCTTTCGGAACTCCAGCCACTATGGGTCTGATTTTAAATAACCTTCCCTCCACTAGCACCTGGAAGGTGCGATCCCGGAGGAAACTACCTATAAGGGATAGGTATGGGGAGGGAGATCTGCATCTCTGAGCTTGTACAATAGGCCCTGCTGCCCTGTTGCTACAAAGGCCTTATCCAGGTCCAGAAGCAGTGCAAGTGTTTTGAAGTTTTCCCGAAAGCCCAGGGCAGTCTTATCAACCAGACGCAGTAGCTGTAGGGTAGTGGAATGACCTCGACGAAAACCAAACTGATGATCCGGGAGGAGTCGCCTTTCCTCTAAGAGAGAAGTTACGCGGGACAGAAGCAACCGTTCAAAAACTTTTGAAGCCATCGGGAGTAAACTGATGAAATGGTAACTTGATGGGGACATTGGATTCTTGCTGGGCTTTAAAATACAGATTACTCTCGCCTCCTTCAAACAGGTAGGAAAGTGGCGAATATGCGGGCATGAATTGTAAATCCCCAAGTGAATGGCTTTACGTGGTAGGTGCTGTAGCATGGGTGCCGTGACACCATCATGTCCAGGGGATTTGTGAGTTTGAGACTCTGAATTTGGGAAGCAACTTGCCTTGGGGTGACTATGGGGATATGGGTAGCCTCGTGTGGTGGCGGATCCTCGTAGAGGTAGTCCACCGTTGCTTCCACGAGCTCAGAAAATTCCTCGTGTTGGATGTCTTCCCGGGGCTCGAATTGAGACTTTAAGTGATCTGCGATATCCGCGGCTTTCTCTTACGTTTCAAAGGAGAGTCTCCCGCGAGTGCCGTGAATAGAATGCTAATATTGTGTTTTATCCTTTCTCGAGGATTTAATTATCCGCTATGGTTTCTTTTCAGAGAGGTTGACACTTCTCATGGTATTTTGCGATGTGCGCGTAGCAGGCGCCTTGAAGCGCTGATAGATAGCCTGCAACCTGGGATGGCAGAAACGCTGCCATAGCTTTCGGACTATTGAATTAGCGTTTAGCAACTGCCGAAATTCATTTGGAATGGTTGTGGGATTGGGTGCATGACATGGGAGGTATGTGTGTCCACGTACCACATTTGAGATGTTTCGGGGGAAGGCAGTGGCCACCGCTTCCCAATGGAATCGACACGTGTTGCGGATCCACTTATTGGTTCAGGTCTAGGACGGTTGCATCCAAGTCTACCTCATAGGTCCAGTCTGGAGTTACCAGCGCTGGCATGTCAACATTGGAGTCCACCAGAACTGGGCCGTGATCAGAATCCAGTTCGTTGACTGCCGAGAGGTGCAGAGATGGAATCGGAAATTCTTGGTGACCAGGATGTCGAGCACATCAGGCCTCCCTCGGGTAGGATGAAAAGTAGGTCCGCTCGGTCCATGCGCTATGAGGCTCGGGTTACCGCTAATGAGACGGAAAAGCCCTCGCCCGTTCGCATTAGTAGCCGGACTGGCATGTTTCGCATTGAGGTCACCTGCGATGCAGACCACTGGGTGAAGGTTGAGCAATGTGGTGAAATCTGCTTCGTAGAAGCGATGGTCAGGAGGGTCATATGCCACGATCAGCAATGTGTCTAGCCCGGCTACAGAAATACTTTTTTGATCATTGAAGCTGTAATATAAATATTAAAATATTTGCGAGTGAGCTAGCACATCTGTATAGCACTAGTAAAGGGACTCGTAACAAGTAAAAACAAAGGGTATGGTGGTAAGTCGCAAAAACATGATGATCATTGTTAGGTAGCATCCTAAAAAACTTTAATAGGCTTACCTGTCACGTTTTTTCTCATCAGAAAAATGGCACAGCAATCCCACATTTTAGGAAGGCATATTCATA
Organism: Tenodera sinensis; assembly: GCA_030765045.1. Taxonomy (NCBI): domain Eukaryota; kingdom Metazoa; phylum Arthropoda; class Insecta; order Mantodea; family Mantidae; genus Tenodera; species Tenodera sinensis. The sequence continues at coordinate 16,116,404 of CM060964.1, read as the reverse complement.
AAAACACAGTTATGCACCATAGCATGATGTTATGCACTAAAACCGTAAAATGAGGATTTATATGCAATAAAAATGTCTGAATGTTATGTGAAACAAACCACAAATATGTAAACATGCACGGAAAAATAGTGTTATTTGGAATCCCAAAGTAGTGAAATGAACAACTACAAAGTTTTAGCGATGTAACCAAAGAATAAAACATGCATTTACATGGAAATCCGGGCCTCGATCATTATTTTTTTAAATGGTGTACTAGCAGGGGGATTGTTAATTTATCATTGTTACTTTTTTAAGTAAAACTGATGCTTTCAGATTTTAAAGGTGGCGCACTGAGTGGATTTATATGTCTTATATGTTATTAGATTAGATTAGATTTTTAATATATTCCCGGGTTTCGTGTTGCCATAGATGCTGCTTATTGGTATTTACTTCATAATATTTACATCTCTTTAATATTTAGAGATAAGTATTTTTCAAAAGTATTATTATAACCCCAGAAGAGCAAAATTGTATTGAAAAATATAAACCAACTTTAACTAAAGGAATTAGAGAAGCAAAAAGGGAGACAAATTATAGGCTCGTAAATAAAGCAAGCAATAAAACAAAAGCAATGTGGAAGGTACCTAAAGGGAGACAGATATCAACGAAGTTGTTGAGCACAATATAAATTTGCTCATCAATTAAAAGAGGGTGGTAAATCCGAATGAAGTTGTGTGCAGTTTTAACACGTATTTTAATAATATAGCTGAGAATCCTCTAAAACATGCTCCAGTAAGCAATTACTGTTCTCTAATTAAAAGTCAAAGTGCAATTAATAAATATACACACCTTACTCCAGCAAATGAGGAAGAAATTTCATAGATCATAAAGGATTTTAAACCGAAATACTCCGCTGGTGTTGAGGTCCTCATATTTGTGCAATACATCCTTAAGCATAGGTACTTTCCCAACATGATTAAAGACAGCCCACATCAAACCATTGCATAAAAAAGGGAAAAGAGATAAGTCCAACTATTGGCTTATAGGTTTACTATTTGTTTTCTCCGAAATATCAGGAAATCTGTTTTTTAAACGACCGAAAGCTTTCTGGAGAAACATACACTACTACCTGAATTTCAGCATAGCTTCAGGAAAAAATCGGTCAACTGAAACTGCAATACTCTGTTTTAGAACAGAATCCCTTAAAGCCAGAGTTCAAAAGCAACATGCCTTAGCCATTTCCCTAGACTTAACAAAGGCTTTCGACAATGTAGATCACCAGAAATTGTTAATTAAACTGGAGGGACTAGGCATCGGCGGATTAGCTAATGAATGGCTAAAATCATACCCGAGTAATCGAATACAAATGGTGGCATTAAAATTCAAAGTCAAATCCGAGGTCAGCTATTATCATTCCAGTCCAGTGAAAGCCAAATACGAGGTTCCACAAGGTTCCATATTAGGTCTTATTTTATTTCTTCTTTTTGTAAACAACTTCCAATTACTAGCTATAATATGTCTCAACCTAGTTTCATCCTACTGTAAACATCTGGATGGGAAGAGGGACAGAGATATTGAGACAGAAAACGGTTAAGCTGTTGATTGGTTTAGCGAAGTTAATGGGCATTTTCTTTTATTTGCATACGTACGATAAGCCCCTCCTTTAAGTACAGTACTGTAAGTAGTTTTCTGATCACTGCTCTGCGAGCTAATTTCGGAGACAAAAAAGGCAAATGTTTCGATTCTTATAAACGCAAATAGCCCCACATTTTATCTTTCTGCTTCACATACCACATATATGTGTTCTGAGCCCGTGAGTTCGGAAAGGAATTGACATATACTATATATGTGATAGTATACTATATACAGATTAGACAGAAGACAGGTGAAATTATACACACTATTAGCTTATTATGTTAAATTAAGCTGCATTTTACTTACAATTACTAAAGGACACTGCTATTATATAATATTTTTGCATTCCTATACCAGGCAGCTCTCTCGCAACGAAGCCTGTATCGAGTTGAATGCTGATTAAGATGTTATTGTTTATAGTGTGGAGTTGCTTCTGATATTTAACACTGTACTTCCTGTACATCTCCCGTACCTCACAAGGCCAAGGACACTTATATATATGCAATTTAAAATCAGTAAGCTTTTCATCATGGAGCAGGCTGGTGCTTCGGCCAAAATGAAACACAACCGAGGCAAACCTTTAAAAAGTGGCGAGAGGCGAATGATCGCGCATTGTTTCGCAGTGCTTAAAGAAAGAAATCCTGAATCGTCTATCAAAAACATTGAGAAAGAAACTGGTGACCTCCTTGGTGTTTCTTCAAGTAGTGTACATAGTGTTAGAATGGAACAGCAAACATCCGGTACTCTAAGAACACCGGGAAAATCGCGTAAATGCAAACAGTGCGTGGAGAAATACGACGATTTTACGAAAAGTGCTATACGCAGTAGAGTTCATGATTATTTTTTCAGAAATGAACCGCCGACTCTAAACAAAATTTTGCCTGCGGTAAATTCTGACACAGGCTTGCCGAATTTTTCACGAAGTATTCTCCACCGTTTGCCGATAGATATTGGATTGAAGTTTCAAAAGCGAGGGCGGAAATCAGTTATAGTGGACAGAGAAGACATTATAATGTGGAGACGTAAATATCTGCGCCAAATCAAAAGTTTTCGTAGTAAGAGTCGAAAAATTTATTTTCTCGATGAAACTTGAGGGGTACACAACATCTGGAGCTTGGTGTCATACAACTGTGAGAGATAAGAAACAATCATTTATCTCTGGTCTCTCCACTGGTCTAAAAGGAACCAACAGGCAAAGGAAGAAGGCTCATTATTGTCCATATTGGAAGTGAAACCGGATTTGTAGACGGTGGTTTATTGACTTTTGAATCCAAAAGCACAAAGGACTTCCACGAAGAAATGACTGGTGCTGTTTTTCTTCAATGGTTTCAATCAGTCCTTCTGAAGCTTGATCCCAACTCCGTTATCGTATTAAAGCAGAGCGCATCCCTAATATGTCATGGAGAAAAGGTGACATTATTAAGTGGCTTCGGGATCATGCGTGTGAGTTTAGTGTCGACATGGTTAAACTGAAACTAATTGGCATTGTAAAGCATTCGATAAGCATGTTGTGGGTGAGGCAGCAGAAAGTGTAGGTCATGCCGTTCTGAGGTTACCACCATACAATTGTAAACTCAATCCAATTGAGCTAATCTGGAGTCAGATGAAAGGCTATGTGCGTAGGCACAAGACCACTTTTAAGCTGAATGAGGTTCGCTCCCTGCTTGCCACTGCAGTAGAAAATATAACGGCACTGAATTAGTTCAACTGTGTTCAGCATGCAATAAAAGAAGAAGAGAAGATGTGGAAGCTGGATGGACTCACTGATGAAGTTGTTGAAAGACTTGTAATCACCGACGGTCGTAGTTCAAGCGACTGTGAATATGCATCGGGAGTTGACAACGCATTTCTATCAGGAGTTGAACTTCTGCAGGAATCCGATTAAAGGTAACCATTGTGTTACTGCATGATTCTATTAATATTCCAACTCATAGATTTAATAAGTTAATGTGTAACCCAACTCTATTTATTGTCTAGAAGTTAGCGCTGCTAGTGTTGGAAAACTTATGTGCGTGCATGTAGATCTAACACGCGGCGAGTTGAGTCTGCTCCGCCTTGTTGTTTACAGCAGGACTGAACTAGCCTGATATATGTATGGTATAGTGTAATCCGGGCTTATGGGCCGTGGTCTACTGGGCTCCTCCTTCTTCACAGATGTTTTGTCTGCGAGTGTGGCAGACATATTCAGTGGTGGCGAGGTCGAAGTATGCTGGTAGAGATTTCAACAGCGACTGAAATTTCAACACCATCCCCATGAGAAACTCATATCTATTTGTAAATGTATATATCATTAACATTCTCCCCCCACCCTGTCAAGCTTAATATCACCCCCGGAGGAAACTGGATGTATTCATCACTGGTTATATGTTCATGGGCGTCGCGAAGGGGGGGGGGCAAGAGGGGCCGCGCCCCCCCCCCCCTTGGAAGCTGGTGAACTTAATGTGCACTCAATTACTGACTATTAAACCATTATTTTAATTTTGATGTAAAGAGCAATTTTTATTTAGCACAAGTTGATACGGTTATCTGAGACAAATATTATAAATATTGACACTAAAATAACGAATTAATATCATCTGAGTGCAATCTTCCAACATGTGCCCCCCCCCCCCCTGGAAAAAAGTCTGCCGACGCTCATGTATGTTTCCAAAACGAGCATTGGTGTGATAGGTGACACTTGTATATATTTTATTCTTTTATTAATTTAGGATTCGCGCGGTCGGCGGTTGACATTGTAAGTATGATCAGGAAGATAAAGAGTATATTACCATCATAAAACGCATTGTGAGATGCAGACGTTGGAAAAAAAAGAGCGCGATGGACTAAATCCAAAACCAAACTATTTTCGTCACATCACACGCAATAAAGCTTCAAATTGCTATCGGCTGGTACGTCAGACATACCTATTAACCATGACGGATGTCGCTAATCTCCGTAAAACTTCCCAACATTCGTTTACCTTCGGGTGTTCCGTCTCCAAGCGCTTGTGTGCTAGAACTTAGAAGTAGATCATTCGTAACTTCGTAAGTACAGAATGGCTGTGGTAGATTGGAATGCATTTAGTTGCGAGCTTAACTGTAGGATGTTTAATGGTGCGATATATATCACTAGTGCACAGCTCTCTGTTTTAAATTTCGTATTTAAAGAGTATATGTATTAACAGAATAGCTCCGCGTTGGCGTGAAAATATTTGTATCACCTTTTCCACTTTATACCAACCTCTGATCCAATCAGCTGTGCGAATTCGCCTGTATTTCAAACTGTTTTGGGACTTTCTGCTTCTGTACTTGCTGGTGAGTAACGTCGATTAAATGCAACTATTATCGTTATTTTATGAGACATTTCAGTTTATGTCTCGCCAACCACGATGAACAATTGAATTTAACGTTTTATTCAAACGCGTTTGGTTAGTAAAGCATAATGGCGTCTTCCACCACAGAGACAGTAAAGAGCAAGAGAAGCATTTGGGAATTTTCCATATGAAGCATATTGTTATATACCTATTGGGGTTATGTGAATAAAGGTTATGGAATTAGCAACATAGTATACATTGCTATGTGCCAATGTTTCGAGGGCTATAATTCTTTAAGGGTTTATGCGAAGCTAAAGGCTGATAATTGGTACAGGTTGATGGGAATAACAGTGAAAGTGCATTAAGTCGAACGCTTCAGTACTCTGTAAAAGTGTATTCGAAACAAAAACACTGTAACGTACATGTGATTTGTGGTAGTTTCTGCATTTATTCTAGTAGGACATCACAGTCTTGCCTGCATGGAAGCATCACTTCTACGGACCCATCAACATTAACAGCAGGAATGAAATAAAATGTCTAGTTAACTTGTGTTGGTTGCAAGTGTTGGCTCTGTGCTTAAAATTACAAATGCATTTGACAGGTATTAGTGATAGGGGTAACATTTGAAACTGAAATATTTGGACGTTTTTTACATTATTTTTACTGGGGGTAAGAAAACTTGATGTATAAATTAACCTACAGTTTTTCTGGTATAGCTGTTGCTGCTGCAGCCATTTGAAGATCATGTATTTCTTATTCGCTGCTTCAGAAGAAGTTTCGTACAGGTACCAAACAAAATCTTTATGTAAGACATCCAACCCTAAATCAAGTAGTTATCACCAAAGTAGTTTGTCATGAAGTCAATTACTTGCATAACTCCACAGGTTTTTCTTCACTAAAACTACTAGGTTAATCAGCATTATTCAGTTGAATAGAAAGAAAAATGTTGGCTATTTTAAGTATGTTGTGACTTCCCCTAGAAATACCAAGTTGTCTGGTATTGTAGTAGACACTTCCTTATATATAACTTCTAAAATGTTGCTGGAGGGACAAATACACTGCTTTTAGCATTCATTTGCTACTTAATTGCTGCTTTTGACAATAGTCCATATGGTTAAACTGCATGTTTTAGTCGTAATACATGACCACCATGTCTGTGGTTTCTAGATTTAGATCCAGGTTAGCCTCAGGAGATTTGTATCTGTATATGAAGTGAAGCAACTATAATTTACCAGTGCATTTTTTAATGCTTGAAAGAATTGGGAGTCAAAGTATATTTCTATGCTAGTGTAATGGACCTCCATGGCCTTGAAAAGAGAGGAGTCCATTTGAAACCTGTTTTCTGAATAAGCTAATGTTTTTAAGAACTCTTTCACTAAAATTTTAACTATTTTGGATGTTGCTGCTAAAACTTGTAAGTCTGTGGGGGACTTGAATGTTCCAATTTTTCAGATACTCATAGAAGTGCTTCTGTTAACATATTTAATGAAAGTTTGGGTCATATGGAATGTTAGGTTTTGGACATGGCACTGAAATAGACCAGAAATCTATTGTCTTTTAAGCAGGGTTTAATGTAATCGTAAGTGCCTTGTTTCACAGCAGGGTTGTTCAGGACTAGCTTGAGCACACTGAACACATATTGCCCTTGAATAACACATGTATTTGTGCATTGTAATTATCGATTAAGAATTTTTGTTTACTGATCAATAGGGTTGGAAGTTTTAAACAGCAATGTCTGTTGTGCTGGTAAATTGAATTATATTTGTAAATGAAATGATAATAATGAACCTCAGTTTGTCTTCCCATAACATTGAATGTTTTTAATGTAATTGGTGTTTCCAGTTTTAAACACATTCTGTAAAACTGTAGCATTTGAAAACAGATGCTAGAACTGGTAGAGTACAATAAGGTGTTAGGCTTAGGACTAACTTTAAAATTCAGTTCTTTTGTTAATCTTATGTTTTTGGATGTTACAGCACCTATTTACTTTTGCCCTAGACTCTTCAGTGTGGTTTAATGGAGTATTCTACAATGACCGAGGATATATTTTTGTCCAAAACCTAATTTATAAACTATTTTTGGATATCAGATTAAGAACGACTTTACAATTCAAATTAGGTTTTTATTTATACTATTGATTTACTAAAATCAAATCACAATTTCATAGAAGAAAATTCTGACCACATATTGAGCATAAAAGTTTACGCTAATTTTTGTTTTGGGCAAATCATGCCCATGCTGTAGGATCACCGTAAGAAGTTGAGGTGCTGCTTGTGTGTTGTGGCTTGGCCATCAACTGTACTCCAAATGCTGGCCCTTCTCACTGTTGATGCGATTCAGAACGTATCACAACCTCTGCCATCCTTACTAATTTAGGATCCTAAGCCACAATGTGTAGCCTAGGTTTGTGGGTCCTAAGCTGCAAAATGTAGCTGAGGAATGTTTTCTATAAGTAAAGGTGTGAAGCAGTTGTGGTGGACATGGCGTAGCTGTAGGATCTCTGAAGCTAAACCCTTGCAATCCATGTGAATTACAGCTGTTTTAGGGCACTAAACTGCAAAGTGTAGCCCAGGGTTGGGGATCCTAAGCCACAAAGTGTAGCCAAGGGGTTAGGGGCCATAAACCACAAAGCATAGCTGAGGGCAATTTTTTACATGTAACGGAGTGAAGTGGTTGCAGCTGTGGAAAGCCAGCAGAACATAGCCATAGGTTCTGTCAAGCTAAACCTCATGCAAATTGACTGATTTAGGGTCATAAGCTGTAAAGCGTAGCTCAGTGTTGAGGGCCCTAAGCCACAAAGCCTAGACTGCAACTGCAGAACAATAGTGTAGCCATAGGATCTACGAAGCTAAACCTCAATCTAGGAATCTGGTGGCTGAAGGTTGAAGGCTTTGGAAGACCTTCCACTGGCCCGATTTTGAGGCAGCCTTGATTTATCCTGAGTTCTGTTGAGGTTTGAGCTCGAGAAAACCATTAAACATGACAAGAGGCAAAGAAAGGCACATGGTAACCCTGGGCATGAGGCGACTCTGATTATGAAATTTCAGAAGCAAGTTGGTTATATTCATGATGTAATAAACATGGTGGAATGTAAAGAGTGGTGGTGTTACTCATGTTTGAGTAAGATTGTATATCTGGGTCAAACACTGTTTCATGAGAAGTACTTAGGTTAGCAAATCCTGGATGGGTGCAAAGTTATTGTGAGTTAATAAGTAGTGGTTCAAGAGCATGTTCCCTCGAAGCTGTTGGGCATGCCTGACCTCACTTACATAGCAGAAACTAGGTTCATTTTGAAAGCAAAGGAAGTCTGTGTTTGCCAAGGTAAGTAGCAAACAGTCGCCAAACGAGCAATCAAGTGAAATCTGTCACTTTGATGCTCATTGGGTGTTAGCTACACTGTTTCCTGCGCTTTGTGGTTTAGGGTCCTGAATAACCTGGCTACGCTTTGTGACTTAAGGAGTGCCTTGATGTCTCTGATACATGTGCACAATAAGCGATGTTGAGTGTTGACATCAATATGCAGTTAACCTGATGTTCTAATATCTTAAAGCACATGTTTAGCCTTTGAAAGAGTCATTTGAGTAATGAAATGGTACAGTGCATCATAGCTCAGTGGAAAAATGTATTTCTGATATGCCAATGTCACAGAATTGAACCTCCCATCAGTAAAATTAAAACATGAAAACATACAGGGTGGAAGGGAAGTTATTACATTAATTTAAACCAGTGGTAGATCTCGGTATTTGGAACACATTTTGTGTCTTATGTTTTTGTCTCTGACCATATGGAGATATTGTAGTTTTGTCAAAAACAACCTGGCAACACTGCAAATTGTGTGGATGGTCACTTTCCGTATCTGAGTACATAAACACATTAATGGTGCATTTTGAAAACACTCATACCCTGTCTTGTCCTTCCGTGTTTACTGTGTGATTGTAGGCCAATCACAAGCGTTAGCTCCCAAAGTATTACACAAAAGCATGAAAGAACAGCTCGGAGTATTCCTTCACTTCTTTTAAGTGATTAATTATTTCGAAACCCTGTGTGATGTCCCATAATTACTACCAAAGCTATGTTAAAATAAGTTACTCCATGCATCTTACAAGTAATGAACTGTTATCTTCGTATACATTCTTGTGGAATTACGCATCCAATTTGGATAAAAAACTATTTTTTTGAAATTGGCTGATCAAAGAACAAAATGTCATTCAACTTTTTTGTTTGTAATGCTTCTATGATGCACATATTAGAAGGAATGTAGTAAGCTATGATATGGATTTTGTGAACAATATTACAGTGGTGGGCAAGTTGAGGGATTGAGGTAGAATAAGAGGAAGCAGGGGCTGTGGAGGAGTAGAAAGGGAGGGGGTATGTAATGAAACTTCATTGGAAATACATCTTTTGCTGCACATTGCCCCAAAAGTGTTGCTGGCTTTTGTTAAACATTTGGGTGCATACTGGGTATAGCATTTTTTTTCTGACCAAAATTATTTCCCTGCGCTGGGGTCCCTATATGAAAGTACAGCCCAGACATGCTGCTTAAAGTGGAAGTCATAGAATCTGGGGTTTTGTGGTTGACCATTTACAATAAATTATTTTAACATGGTATCCATCAAAATGATGTGTGCTCCTCTTAGTGTGAACATTAGCTGTATAAATAAAAGCTATATTATGCACAGAATGGTTGTTTTGTAACCTGTCTATGATTGCATGTATGTGTGATTTGCTTGCACTGCACTGGTCTTGGTATTGTTCTGCTTGCTCAGCAGCAGTGAATGTCGGCTGTCATTTGCTGTAAATACAGATATGCTTATTGTGCATCTCAACAGTGAAAGCTTATTTAAACATTTGTGTTGTGTGTGAATTACTTTAGAGTACTCTTATCATGGTTCTTCTGCTGTTATTGATCCAGTGAAATACCTACCAAAATATTAGCATTGAACAAACTATTTTTATGGATATGTGTTAAACCGAATCATGTTAAGTCTGATTTTTAAAAGATACATGACAGGTGTCAAGCAAGAGGGGTAAAGGGTAAGAGGGGAAGGCCGTTGCTATGGAAACGTAAACAAAGATTGTCACATTAGCCATGCTGATAAATAATTTACTCCTTGGGTCAGTTACCGCTAGTTGTGTGTGGGGAACCGAGATTGTGTGGACGTTCAGTTGCATAGTGTGTTAGGCTACTTTGTTAAAACTTTTATATTAAAAGACCTATAATCGGTTTACTGTAAAGATAAAGTAGATGTAAACAGAAACACGTGGCAGAAATGAACTTCATTGGATGGTGCATTTTAATACTCCTGTATTCTTTCACAATATAGTTCCAAGGCCTATTTAGCTTCTTGCCTTACTTGCGTTCAATAAACCACTTAAATTGTTATAATATAGAATATAACGTAATGTAATATGCTGCAATAATACAAATATAGCTTAATGCCAATCGCAGAACATTCAGTTCTCAGGTTTTGAATACCAGTCAACTGTAGGGTTTGCCTGTTGCCTCAGTGCCATCTTGGGGTGCAAAGTGGAAACAAGATTCGGTAGAAGTGGTTTTGCTTAACATATGCAAGGAAAGTCTTTGAAGAACGGTGAAAAGGTTATTATACTGAATATATTCAATAAGTTTTTGGTGAAGTATCCTACCGTGGCTATAAAGATCTGATAAAGCGTGATAATGGACAATGCCTCTTGCCATCCAGTAAGAGCAGAGCACATTCCAAACAACTTATGGAAAAAACCCGAAGTGCTATCTTAGCGGAGATCTGAGGATGCTTATGTGATTACTGCAATATCAATTGCTCTCATATGTTCAATAATGCAATGGTTTATGTAACAACAAAGAGAGCAGATAAATTCAGGTTATCTGAACAAGGTAAATTGGGCAGCGGCAACATTAATAGTTGTTTACATGCGCACGGGCAGATTTGTTAACAAATAGCGTACTAGAAGTGGAGCACAGAGAAATACACTACTTTTTTCTAACAGCAAACAGGTTATAGTTATGGAAGTAAGAGTTGGTAGATGTGGAGGTGAACATAGAGGTAGAGGTAGACAGAGGATTCAGGGCCAAAGAGAAAGATGAGCTTCCGGTTGGGGTGTTACATTACACAGCCAGGGTAGAGAATTTGCCTGTTCTCTTATTGAGAACAAACTACGTTTGTTTTGATAATAGGCTAATATAGATTACATCTACATATTTTGCTGCCATGAGATAAACTCAAATGTTTGTTTATATGTCTCAAGAATTGAGGGATATTTGCTATCTGCTTCTTCACAGCACTGCAGCTCTCCACATGGAGAAGTTGACATGTGTCATGTATATTCTTTTAAAAATCAGACTAGGAAGATGGTAGGCAGGTCCAGGAGACATTTCCTGGTATTCCAGTTCTAAACAGAGATACTGTCCGATGTCTGATTAATAAGTCTAGGACAATAGGATAACTAAACCTAAGAAGTAAAAAAAAATATCTTCTAATGCAGGAAAATTTTATGGAATTGGTGCATCATTTAAATGCTCTCCAAAGAAGTCCGTAAGACTTGTTGCATAGTAAGTGGATGTTTTGTAAAAGCTATTATACCTGCATCTAATTTTGACCTTGTCTAAACTCATTTCTCTTTTACCTCAGTTCCCAGTTCTCACTTAGCACCATTGACCTTCCGGTGTTCACAGCTGCCAGCGTAACACGAACACTGCCAAAGCATGGTTGAGCATAGCTGAGTGATAGACATCATATTGGAGCATGACTCCCAGTTGTTCTACTGCACATATATCATCCCTTTATTGTATAACTTTATTAATTTTTTTATTTTTATTTTATTTATATATATATTTTTTTTAATGCAGAAGCTTACGTTAATTAGCAACAAGTGGTTATGCAAGCAAAGCAAGGGTGCATTTGTTAACGGTCCTGTGATTTAGTATTTATATAAGCTTAGGTTTCTAATTCATGGGGCATTAGGTTTAGTTTTTTTGTGTATAAGCTTGTTAATTAGCAACTGGTGGTTACACCAATTCGCTCGTGTGCATTCTATAATGATTAGGATTCACAGGGTTGCCAACCCATACTATAATTATGGGGGCATACGATAATTTGAATGTTTGTACTCATGGTTGTCAACCCGTACGATAATCATGGGAGTGTACAATAATTTTGATACCTGCAAAATATTTTCACTGGTTTGTCACACCAGTGAAATAAAGTTAATTATAAATAGCAACACATTTGCCCTCATGGCCTGTCTCTACTACCCCTTAAGGCAACTATTTCATATCCCACTACTCCTTCTACCCTTTATCCTCTTGTTACCTGTGTGCCCAGGTCTGGTAATCTCAATGAAGAAGGTACTGTTCAGAAAATTGATGATCAATGGAGAAAACTGAATACATGATGTTCCATGTGAAATAAAGAGCATGCCTGAACCTGGCAGTTTCTGGATACATGATACATGGAATGAAGATGGAGCACCGGTGGAATGAGATGGCGGGGGAAACCGGAGAACCCGGAGAAAACCCGCCCTGACGCCGCTTCGTCCACCACGAATACCACTTGCGGGTCTCTGGGATCGAACCCGGGCCGCCTAGGTGGTAGGCGAGCACGCTAACTGCTCGGCCACGGCGCCGCCAATCTTGTAAGTGGATACCATAAACATGAATACTATTACATTTTCATAAGTGTTGTTAGCTAATGCTGGATTTCTGACAATGAAGTCATTAATCCTCTTGCTCTCCAATATTTTTCACTGGTGATATTGAAGAGAGCAATAGCAGTAATAGTAACCACTTTTTAGAGAGCACCATATTTTTATGTTTTGGCGGTCACATCGCTCTCTCACAACCCCCAGAATGTCTGCAGGACCACACCTGTCGTTGGTTTACGGGTCTCACTGACCTGACCAGGAGAATTATCAAAATAAATTCACCGACCATATCCTCTGATCACCAATCAGAGGACGTATTACATGCCATGACAGGTCAGCATGTTAGGGGTTAAGATTTTATAGAGAAATGGAGAGGTTGGAAAAATAAAGACTTCCTAGCCCTCGGGAACCCTAATAGCATCGAGGTCAGAAGAGAACAAGAGATGATCAAGGTAAGGTCAGATAGAAAAGTTACAGTGAGGAGCAAAACACCAGTAAGTGGAAGTAATGTTCTACTCAGCTTGGGTACCTTGTGGTCACTATCCACATATCCCCTAGACACCAGTAAGTGGAAGTAATGTTCTGCTCAGCTTGGGTACCTTGTGGTCACTATCCACATATCCCCTAGACACCAGTAAGTGGAAGTAATGCTCTACTCAGCTTGGGTACCTTGTGGTCACTATCCACATATCCCCTAGACACCAGTAAGTGGAAGTAATGTTCCGCTCAGCTTGGGTACCTTGTGGTCACTATCCACATATCCCCTAGACACCAGTAAGTGGAAGTAATATTCTGCTCAGCTTGGGTACCTTGTGGTCACTATCCACATATCCCCTAAACACCAGTAAGTGGAAGTAATGCTCTACTCAGCTTGGGTACCTTGTGGTCACTATCCACATATCCCCTAAACACCAGTAAGTGGAAGTAATGCTCTACTCAGCTTGGGTACCTTGTGGTCACTATCCACATATCCCCTAGACACCAGTAAGTGGAAGTAATATTCTGCTCAGCTTGGGTACCTTGTGGTCACTATCCACATATCCCCTAGACACCAGTAAGTGGAAGTAATGCTCTACTCAGCTTGGGTACCTTGTGGTCACTATCCACATATCCCCTAGACACCAGTAAGTGGAAGTAATGCTCTACTCAGCTTGGGTACCTTGTGGTCACTATCCACATATCCCCTAGACACCAGTAAGTGGAAGTAATGTTCCGCTCAGCTTGGGTACCTTGTGGTCACTATCCACATATCCCCTAGACACCAGTAAGTGGAAGTAATATTCTGCTCAGCTTGGGTACCTTGTGGTCACTATCCACATATCCCCTAAACACCAGTAAGTGGAAGTAATGTTCTGCTCAGCTTGGGTACCTTGTGGTCACTATCCACATATCCCCTAGACACCAGTAAGTGGAAGTAATGTTCTACTCAGCTTGGGTACCTTGTGGTTGCTATTCACATATCCCCTAGACGGAGACCCCTGAGTATATAGAAAAGTGTATTAATTGCTGGCAGAAGAGTGGGAGGAGAAGTAAATGTGAATGTGTTATGTGAAAGATAATTGAGCTAAGAGAAGCATATGAATGTAATACTTTGCATTTGTATTCATAAGTGTTATGCTGATACATTTATTGTTGCAGCGTTTGGTTTATGATGTACGATAATTTTGAATCCAAATCTATAATTTTGAGTGGCCGGTATAGTAATTTTACTTTTAAACATTGGCAACCCTGATTACCTATATCACAAACTTTGGTGGAGTGGGCATTTGTGCTTGTTTATTACTTATAAGCACTATAGTTTACTTTCTTTCTTCAAACTGTTTTAAACTTGTGAAAGGTAATGTTTAGCTGCCTCTGACAATAGAGGATGCAGGCTGTGAGTTTTAAACACATTCTGTGAGATAGCCTGCAGTATATCACTTTTTCCCAAATTAGCAGATATTACTTATCAGATTGGCAGCAGCCATCACTCACACTCGATATGCCATTTTGGTCCATTACACAACAGTTTTCCTATAAAACTATGCCTTAAGGGGGTGGGTGTGTTAATGACTTTCAGAGAGGCAACATCAACTGCCATCAGTAACCAGGTATTTATATCATCCTATCTAAATTCTTTCTCCACTTTTACAAGTTGATGCAGGTACATATCTTAGCTGGCATTTCAAGAATCTCTCTTCATACTACTACTAAAGTTTTAAAATTGAAACCCTACAAAGTGATTATTGTTGATGAATTACAACTTTGTGATGTGGAATACCAGGAATGTCTTAATACAGATGGACTCTACTTGCAACAAGGACTTGTAGTGCATGTTACTATTAAGAATGGTTTACAACCACCTGGTAACAGTAAGCAGAATGGCAACAGGAAGCTAGGCAACACTCAACAGCTTGGAATGGAAAGGCATATTATTGATCTAACGGGTGATCCAAAGGCTCCAAACTGGCTGCCCTGTCTTTTGCCTAGGTGCTGACTTCTGCTATCATAGAATGGCACTGAAGAAACCATACAACATTTTAAAAAGTACTTTTAAAGGAGATGCTGAAACTGGTCACTGTCGTCCATACATTTTTGGCACCTCTTAAGGAAACTATCCATCACTCACCATAGTTCACATTGAGAAATACTGGCAATTTCCTGGAGGATATTTTGTTTTAATTCTTCCAGGTGTGGGTTTGTCTCGTACACTTTATGCTTTAAGTTACCCCAGAGATTGTAATCGCAGATCACCACTTGGCAAGCTGAGTTAACAGATACGAATTATAAATAAATGCATATTGTGCAGTAGAAAACCAATGCTGGGCCATAATACACTTTGTGACTAAGTACAGGACAAAATAATAAAACACTAGTAATAACCCAATTACACACTATCATGTCAGCTCAATACTGCACTTTCAGAGCAGAGAAAAACAAGTCAACTGCATGACCTTGTGTACAGCAGTTGTATTATCGTGTTTCCTGTGTGCAGTGGAGAAACACTGCATAGCAGTTTGGATGTTTTTGGGTCTCTACTTATTGATAGAAAGTGGATGTCCATGTTGTTCATTTGGGATTCATGTGTTTCTGACCAGTGATGTTTTTGCTAGCTTGCAACTAGAGGCCTAGTGGCTGTTTCATGGCATGGCTGTCTTGAATAATTTCTACAGCAAAAAGTCTTAATTGCACAATATGAATCCACCATGCCATGCCATGCCCAGCAACAGGAACCAGAAAGTAGAAATTTTTGTTGTTTCTTGTTCCTCTGCGGCCAGGGAAAGCTTTCTGTTGGTTGTAAACACTCCCATCTGAATACATATTTCAACTTTGTTGTTGTGGTTATCGTTACCGGTGGTGGTGAGCCAGTGTTTACTCAGGAATATGTAACACGGGAGTTGAGAATGTGGCAGGCAGCGTACAGACCACACAACACGCAGACTGGACTAGGCCATAAAATGATCATTCTGTGCAAAACAGTAACTAAATCACTTTCCATTCTATAGTTGTTAAATATGGTCTAGCAGACTTGTGTATAATAAGTGCAATCGTAACATTTTCAGTGTATTCTCATTTCCTTAATTCAGGGGAAGACAGCTTCTGGCCATGTGACGTATTTAAACAAAGAGCCAGCTTATATGTTTGTGTGACGTCAGGCAAGAGCGGTGTATTGCTATGCAGCCTAGATAGTGGCACTACTTGCACGAAACTGAATGAATGTGAAAAATGTTATTTGGGCATGTTTACAACTTGCCCGGGTTGTTTAGGGAGAACCCTCTTCAGCCTAATCTGAGGGAGTTTATTTGTTGTGTGAGGGATCTTAATGGCGTTAGTGCGAATTTTGTTTTGTGTTTTTGTTGACGTTGTGTAGTGTTGTGTGTAGTAGTTTTGTGTTTGTGTTCAGTTCCCCGTGTTTCACAACAGTTTGAGACCAGGCTTCAGATGAAGAAACATTGTCACCTACGTTTCAGATCTTTGCAACCCTGTATTCACTGGATGTTAATGTTTCTAGCAGGTAGCAAATTGAATTGATAAATTTACAGTGCGACGGTTTGCTGAAGGACAGCTATAAACACAAGGAAGACTTGGCTGATTTTTATAAGAATGTTCCTCAAACCAGATTTCTGAGGTTGCATGCCCTTGTTGCACAGATATTATGTATGTTTGGTTCTACGTATGTGTGCGAACAATTCTTTTCTTTTATGAACCTTTCTAAGTCAAAATCCCGAAGCATATTGTCAGATCACAATCTAACATGCAGTTTTCGATTACAAATGTGCCATACATTACGCCCTAACATTGACAAACTAGTTAAAGAAAAGCGAAGCAGCAAATGTCAGAAAATGTCCACCTAATTGTTCTGTATAGCTCTCCTCTAGCTCAGGCAAAATAGTTATAATTTCTGTTCTATTTGCATTATAACATGACTGTTCACATAAACTAGAATTTATTATATATATGGCATAAAGCCGAAATGTAATTATTTATAATCTGTGACTTTTCCATAATTGAACAGTCAGCATTAAAATTGCAATGTCCCGCATGCCTTTCCTCTTGCCCGCTGTGACGTCACACGTTCAACTGGCCGTCGTTGCGAGCATATGAGCTGAGTGGGCTGACGTCACAGCAGCGATACCTGTCTTCCCCTGCCTTAATTGCACCATGACCCTTTTGGATAACTATTAGCTAATTATGAGCTGCATATAAGTATTTTATCCAAAAATGGATTTCCTTAAACATAGTTTGCATCCAAAGTTATGTCTTTTACTAAGTAATATGATTGTCAAAACCATATTGATGTGTTTAGTAGTTTCTCTAGTGCCACATAAAGGAGTCAAGAATATCATGTAGTAGACTTCCTTCTCTGAACTCTGTATGTGAACTGTCTCCAATACTGTAGTACCATTATAGCAGTAGTTATCGGTGTTGTCACTTCTCCATCTGAGAATCCTGATTATATATCTGCATTGCAGTGCACAATTTTGTAGAGCGTAGCAGCTATATAGCTTGTAAGTCTTTCTGTTTGTTATTTTTACATTTAAAACAAAACCAGGAATTCCTGATGTACACTGTTTAAGCCCATAACTTCTCAATGTTGAGCATATTTGAAAACATACAAGTAAATCCAACTACACCTATAAAAAGTTAAAGTTGAAAAATAGTAATGTAGTATTCAAGATGTTCTCGGGCTTCGAGCCAGGTTAGTCATCATCCTGATGATGGGAAAGGTGCACACTCCCGAAACATCGATGGCTCTTCATCACTGCACCTGGCTCGAAGCCCAAGAACATCTTGAATATGTTCGTCACCAGGAAAGCTTCAGATCATATTTTAGTAGTGTAATGTACAGAAATGTGAGCGAGATGCTCTGGGGGGAAAGAAAGTTTGCTATGTAACCCAAACACTGTGCTATTGTATGCTGAGTTGCAAACCCTTTGACTTTAAACTTACATTGCAGTCTGAACTGTACATTAATTTCTGTGTTCATAGAAGGGTTAATATATTCATAGGCAATAAAGAATTTTTCTTCCGAAGAGGTGTTTCTAACCCGCTTGAGGAGAGGCTACACAAGAGCAACTCATGGGCACCTTCTACGTCGTGACTCGGCACCTATCTGTGCTACGTGCTGTGTTCAACTCTCTGTAACACATGTCCTTCAGGGTTGTCTGCAATACGCCCATGAGCACCAGTCCCACGACCTGGGTTTTACTCTGCTGTCACTCTTGGTAAACAACTCAGTGTCTGTCAATACAGTGCTGCGGTTTGTTGCCCAAATTGGCTTTGAGAAGCAAGTTTAACATGTATTTTATTTTGTAGCCTATTTGGACTTTTAGGATGATTTACCCCTTTAGATTTTAACGTTCTAACGGCTACTGTTTTATGGTTGGTTTTAAGTTTTAACTGTTTTACTTTTTATCTGTTTTAACTTCTTTTATATATATGTAAACTTTTAATGGTGGATTTTAATAGGTGGCGAGTTTCCTAGCTTTTATCTTTCGACTTGGGACTCAAATGACCTAGTTGTCGATGGGCCCTTCAGGGTTGCCAATCTTCAGAAGTAAAATTATTGTACCAGCCACTCAAAATTATAGATTTAGATTCAAAATTATCATACATCCTAGACCAAATGCTACAACAATAAAAATATCAGCATAAAACTTATGTATGAAAATGTTATAATATTGTTGTTTATGGTATCCACTCACAAGATTGATGACCTCAACCAGTATTACAAATTTAGCACTTAAGTTTCTCGCACTATTCTTCTGAAAGTTCATCTTCAACTGTTGCAGCTTTATACAAATTTGTTGTTGATGTAAACTTCAACATCTTCTCTGTGACTTGCAGATTTTCAGACCCACTACATTCTTTCATAAGCGGAGACAACAGAATAAGTCCATTTACCGCATTTAGTGCCAATCTGATTCTAATTTGGGTTTTTATTGAACCCAATTTAGAAAAAACTCACAAGAGACCTTTCTGTGCGGCAACAAAATTGCTAATAATGCAAACTCTGCCAATTCCTTGATATCAGCATTTCCACGAAAGTGACACATGTGTTTAACAGCACTCCAGAAACTGTCAGGTTCAGGCATGTTCATTTCACACGGAAAATTACTCATTCAGAGTTTTCTCCATTGATCATTAATTTTCTTAACAGTGCCTTAATTGAAATTACCAGATCTGGACACACTGGTAACAAGAGGATAAAGGGTAGGAGGATATGAAATGGTTGCCTTAGAGGGGTGGAGACAGGCCATGAGGGCAAAAGTGCTGTCACTATTTATAATTTCATTTCACTGGTGTGACAAACCAGATATATCGTCAATATTGAACTATCATACATTCAAATTATCATATGGGTTGGCAACCATGAGCATAAACATGCAAATTATTGTATGCCCCCATAATTGTATGGTTTGGAAACCCTGGGGCGCTTAAACCCACTCACATTTTTCTTCCCATAGAATGGGTTAATATATCCGTAAGCAATACAGAATTTTTGTTCCCATAATTCATTGAACATATCTGATTGTTCTTCTAAGAAGTATTAATCACAAATAAATGTTTTGCCCTTCTTTGAAACCTTAAGTAACATTTTGTCAGATACAAAGTTACAGCTATTGGTTTTCAGGCAGGCATAATGCTGTAGTATAAGATGGGATGATGAATGTGGAAAAGGGAAGCTTTCCCTAGTAACAATCATTCGTGTATTAAACGCTACCTAGATGTGTTGCTTACACAACATTCACAAAGGCACAGTTGTGATTACTGGTGTCAAGAAGTAAACACTGGGTGTACTGTACAGGGTATCAAATTTATTTGGAAGCTGGTTTTATTAAAATTAAATCTCTCTGAATTTCATCTTCTTACATAACAAATAACTGGGAAGCTGAGATAATTCTGTAACAACCGCTGTTTTGTCCAGCATTAAAGCAACAAAAGGTGCATATTTTACTTCTTCCCTTTCTGTGGGATTACATCACTAATACTTTCAATAATATTTTTAAATTCGGTTGGTACTCCTTTGAAACCTTGGCACTTTGTTACTCTGTGTACAATTTGATGTCATTTGAATGGCATGTAATGATGATAGTCTGCGCTACAGGCCATGTAGGCCCTTGGCCTCCTTAACCACCTTTTTCCATTCTATTCGGTCCTCTGCTTTTCTTCTCCAGCCTTTGACCCCCAAATTTCTCAAGTCATCTTCCATATCGTCTACCCATCTTTTCTTGGGTCTTCCTCTTCTTCCACTTCTTCCATCAAGCTTTCCTATGAATATCTTCTTAACTACACTAGTTTCCGGCATTCTCTGCACATGACCAATCCACCTTATTCTTCCTTGTTTAATTTTCACTATATCTGGTTGTCCAAATAGGCACTGTAACACCAAGTTAGTCCACATTCTCCATCCATCCAAGTCCCTTATCGCTCCGAATCTCTTTCTCACCACAATAACCGTTCTTCTCTGGTTGTCAACGCTCAGCTTTCTGATCCTTACATTATTATTGGTCTCAGTACAGTTGTATATATTTTAATTTTAGTATTCCTACTAACGTTTGAATGGCATGTGCAAGAAGTAATATAACAGAACAAAGCTTATGAACTGGCTGCTCTGTGTTTTAAGACTTTACTTACCAATGTTATTAAATGAGATACTGAAAGTGTATAAGACAAATCCACATACTATCTGCTGAGCAATTGCCAGCATTTCTCAACATGGACTACAGCGAGTGTTGGATAGTTTCCTAAAGAGATGCTGAAAATATATGGACAACAATGGTAGCCAGTTTTAGCATCTCCTTTCATAAGGTTGGTAAGTAAAACCTTTAAAAGTAGTTTTAAAAATGTATGGATTCGTTCATGCCATTCTATGATAGCGGCAGACAGCAACGACTGCAGAGGGGTAAAACCCTCTGCTGCTGGTTCAGAACTCTTTTGTTCTCCCAAGTAGTTCTCCTGATTTAGGGATTCATTGTTCCTTATGACCGCGAAAAGACTGATCTTGCATCATCTGTAAAAAAGTTACATCATTTAATCACTTCATTATTTCTCTATTACTCAACTTCTGCATTGTGTTTCAAAGCATACGACCTGCAGTTACTTAGTTGAAAGGTCTTCCTTATTTCACCAAAGATTTTTAATTTTGTTATAGCAGGTAAATGTGATGGTATCTTCTCATGTCGAATCTTTGCTTTGTGAAAATGACCGATACAGGAATCTACACTATTTCATAGCCATTAAACAGTTCAAAAATAATACAAGGCCAACAGAATGATTTGTTTTTCAGTGGACATGCATTTGGCTGTTTTGAAGAATTGTAGTGCTCAGTTTTAAAATTATGTACATTGCTTTTCATTTGTGCACTCATAGAAGCACCCAGAGTAGACGTGACTTTTACTATAATGTCTTGCTTTTCCTGAAAACTTAAAAGCTCCAAATGAAGGACAGATAGTTAATGAAAGTACAAGATGGTGACACCGAGTGTTTAGACCATTCACTTCTCACCAAAGTGGCCTGGATTTGATCCCAGGCAACTGCATGTGGGATTTGTGGTGGGTGGGTTTCCTCCGTGTTCTGCGGTTTCCCCCGCCATCTCATTCCACCGGTGCTCCATCTTCATTCCATGTATCATCAGTGTCACTGCCTGTGGTGCCATATGTAGTAAAAGTGGGCGTTAAACACTACAAAAAAGAAGATGGTGACTGTTGCCGGGTGGACTGGTCGTGTTGCTGGAGCAAGTGTGAGGTTTAAGGGCCTGCTGTGCCATTGGATGAGGATTGGTTTCATGTCTTCGTTCTTGAACCAAGGCCCTTTACAGGTTTGCTGAACAGCATAAAACACACAATATTATTTTAATCCTGTGACACCTCATGGGTTCTCTTTCAATGTTTAACTCATAATGCACAAAAACAAATGCACTAACATTCTTTTTCACAATGGAGATGCAGAAATTGTTTAACAGAACACTGGACA
Organism: Tenodera sinensis; assembly: GCA_030765045.1. NCBI lineage: Eukaryota > Metazoa > Arthropoda > Insecta > Mantodea > Mantidae > Tenodera > Tenodera sinensis. Next base: position 16,094,401 of record CM060964.1, on the reverse strand, counting down.
CTGCTGTTTTTAACATGGCATGAGAAATGCCTGCATTGCAGCTAGTCCTAGACAAGCTGGCAACAGGGGGGAGATAGAATATTGGCTGGACGAGTCCAATAGTACTAATCTGCTGATGGTATGCATTTGGTCATAAATACTTAATGCTGCTATCGATGGCATTCATACCTTTGCCAAAACACCAATGGCTATATCATTGCAGGTTAACTACAAGTTTTCTCCACTAACGAATCAATACATCAGAAGCTTACATTGTTTTAATTTGACACCTGTATTATCCAGTTCCATAGATTACATGTATCTTTGAGCCCACCTCGGTAGTGTGATGGTTAGCGTGTCTGCCTCACGTTCAAGAGGTCGCGAGTTCGATTCTCACTTGGGGTAAGTTATCCGGGTAAGGATTTTTTCTGAGGTTTTCCCTTATCGTGAGAAGAGGAATGTCAGGTAACTTAAAGCTCCATGGGCCTCAGCCCTCATTTGAGCATCATTTCACCCATTTCATTCGTTCACCGTCCAATGTGACATTACGTTGGAGGATGTTAAAAAAAAAAGTACCTTTGAATGTTAACACACAGACCATAGATTTGCTTATGTCAAATTGTTTGACCCCTCAGCAATTCAAATTTGCGAGGTCAAATTGTGAATCAGTATAAGTTTTGACAGTAACAATAAACAGTAAAACAGATCTTTGGTTAAACATTGAATGTTTTTTTAAATCAAGTTAAATGTCTTTGGTGTTTTATAGTTTTCTTTCATGTTGTGGCTAAAATGTGTCAAACACTGCTAGAAATGCTTCGTGTTCTATAAAAGGTTTGGCATTTTATGCTACTAGTAGAACTGAGTACAATTGTAGTTTTAATAATTATTTGTCAAAAATATATGAAAACCAACTTAAAGATCAAGATTCCACTTCATGTGAAGCCCGCAACCACTAAAAAGTGTTAGTGCTTTAAGCAGCCATCAACGTTTCAAATGTCATGTTATATGGTTATTAAATGGCATGCACAAACTCAGGATTTATCAATGCTGATAATTAGGGTCACTCTTTTTCCACATTAACAGTAGAAGCAACAAACATTATATTAAAGGGATTTCCCCTTATGTTTCCGAATTATGTAATGTTGATCAATAAATCAGTATTATTTTAGCAATGAGTGCAGATTGAAGCGAAATTGCCTTATTTTGCACGGGGGTGGGGGGGAAGAGACTAAATTCCAGCAATTTTTAATATAAAAAGTAGTTCTCACTTTCTTTAAAGTTCACTCCTGTGAATTGTTAAAGTACAAAAAGGGATAAAGTAGAACTCTCAATCACAAAAATAGTAAAGTAATGACTGATGCTTAAGGATGGTTTAACATTCTTGGAAGTTAACCATTCTGTCATTAGTGAAGTGATGGTCTGGATAGTCAAAGATAGATTAGCATTCTTAGCAATTGACCCTTTTTACCTGAGCACACTGAGCATGAAGAGATAAAAGTAACATTGCTTTGTGGTTGTAGTAGTTTCCATAGTACACAATCTATTTCATTCTAAACTGTAGTATGTTAAATTGTAAATTAAATACATATAATAACAAATATACAACTACCAAAAAATAAATATAGCGAGACATACAGAAAGATCCAAACACATGTGAACTGCTATGTGGTGTTTTTCCACTGCACACTCGGAAACACACCACCAACAGCTGATATACATAAGGTCACGTCCGTCACTTGTTTTTCTCTGCTCTGCTCACAATCAGTATTGAGTTGATGCGATATCATGCAGCTGCATTATTACCAGTGTGTTTTATTATTTAGTCCTGTACTTAGTCAAAAAGTGTATTATGGCTCAGCATTTTTCTACTGCACAGCATGTATTTATGATTGTATGTGTTAACTCAATCAGTGCGTTGTGTGTATGGTGCACCATTAGTGGAGAAAGAGTTATAGGCCCAATTTGTTTTCGAGTCAGCAGTTGACGCCCGTACATACGTGAATACAATTTTGCACCTTTCTTTTTAGAGAATTAACCGATAGGGAATGTGATTTTGTCTTTTTTCAACAAGACTCTGCAACAGCTCATACAGCCAATCTTTCGATGAGAATAATTGAAAGAGTGTTTCAGGATAGAATTATTAGTAGAAATTTTTGGCTCGCTCAGTCCCCCAACCTAACCCCCTACAATTTCTATCTCTGGGGTAACTTAAAGCATAAAGTGTACAAGACAAACCCACACACCGTGGAAGAATTAAACCAAAATATCCATCAGGAAATTGCCAGCATTACTCAATGTGAACTACAGCGAGTGATGGATAGTTCCCTAAAGAGGTGCCCAAAATGTATGGACATTGGCAGTGGCCAGTTTCAGCATCTGCTATAGTTGTATTGGTAAGTAAAGTCTTTAAAAGTAGTTTTAAATATGCTGTATGGTTTCATCCACGCTGTTCTATGACAGCAGCAGTCAGCAACGAGCGCAGAGGACCCATGCAGACAAAACACAGCGCAGCCAGTTGTCTTTTGGATCACCTGTTATATGTATATATAAAATACAAGCCATATGGTGCAAAAAAACAAACTCATTTCACAAATTTCGAAAAAAAATGAATTATGGAAAGCAGCCCCCAGTGTTATTTGCCATGAATTAAAAAAATATCGCAAAATGTGATAATGCAGGCCATATAGAGCCTCTACTGATGATTGCTATTTTCATTTTTGAATGATATAAAAATGAAATAATTTTTTGATTGCATGCATTTTCATTAATTCATTCTATTGCAGCCAAGCAGTTGTGTAGACTTCGTTACAGTATGGTAATTTCACATAAGAGCTTCTTTCATATGTTTATACCAAAACATGAGGTGGGAAATGGTAGGATGTGGAGTGCAAAAGAAACAGGGTAGCGTAAGACAGCATCAGATAGTCAGGAGGAAGCAGAAAAAAGTGTGAATTCAAAAAGAAATGTCAAATGAAATTAAGGGATCAATAAGGGTGATGGGGAAAGGGAGAACTAAGCAGGAGTAGAGGGTTTTTATGCAGGGTGAAATTGAGGTTATAGCGAAGTAGTGTAATTGGGATAATGAAGGTTAGCGAAGTGTGCAATGTAAACTGATTAATAAATGTTATAAGAGTGAAGCTGATAAAAAAATTGAGAGAGGGGAACGTGAATAGGGTTGGGAGATGAAATAAAACAGGAATAAAAATTAAAGGGTAGGAGCAGGATAAGATTATTGAAAAGGTAAACATGTGTAATGTGTATGTAAAAGGCAAATGTACTGAAGGTCTACCCTACCAGCAAAGGGGCCAGGGCCCAGCTTAGGGGTAGTCCAAGTTGTGTAAGATTTGGTACTCAATAAATCATTCATTCATATGGTTATGCAGCCTCATTTATTTTAGGTTAGAATGAAGCAGATGGTTTGCAATTTTGTTGGGGAGAAGCACAATCTAGTTGTGATGTGCAGTTGAGTACCAAGGTGCTTCAGACATGTTTCATGCATACATTGTCACATCCTTGTATACCTAATAGTTTATAATTTGTATCACTGTTCATTATACAATTTAGCTAAGTAAACTTAAAATTGTAAAGGTGGTTTGATGACAAAAGGGACATGTTAAAGTAAAACAATAAGTATGATGACTCAGAAAGCAACCACATGTGTTGGTACTAGGCTTAATTAGGGTAGGTCAGCAGTTTGTTATGCAAGTTAGTGCATGTTTATTATAAAAGAAAAAGGTACAAAATGCTAAAATTGTATGTAAAGCAGTAATTGAGGTTTGGTGTTAAGGGAGTTAGTCTTTAGCAGCATACAGTGAAATATTTATATTGAAATAATTCACAATTTGTTTAAGGAGTTAAGTTCTCTTACCTAGATAAATGTAACAAAAATATACTGTGAAAGAATAACTACTTTAAACATTTTAAAATTATTTGCAATGCTAATTGAGCTTATTTTGAAAAGGTATATTCAATATAACACAGTCCAGCAGGAGGTTCATTTATATATGAATAAATATTGATATAATATGTAAGTGCTCAAACCTATACTTGTGTATTGCAGTAGGAGCAATTTAAGACTGATGCATATTTTAATTTCACTTTAACAGCATAGAGGGTTGTCAAACTTTGATCTAAAACAAAGTGCATTAATACTCTATAGAGACTGCTTGTAAGATATTTTCATTATCAGTTTTTCAGACATTTTGTTTCAATTCTTAATTGTTTGATTTCACCATCACTGTTTGTTTTATTATACTGTTTGTTTAAATAAAATTCTTTATTTACTGCACAGATTTTATTTTCATTTCTTTTAATGTTTAAAGCTGTATGTTGTGTAAAATAGTAGAAACAATAGAATTTGTTATAATTTTTATTTTTCATTTGTTCTCACTACAACAGCATGGAGCTTTGAACTGACTTTATCCTACCCTTGATTCATTGCATGTTGCCAAGAAGAGGTTTAGCTTACTGGAGAGCTATTTAATGAGAGAAAAATCCTTAAATTTGACACAATTAAATATTTTTCATTTTCTGAGAGGGAAAAAATAGCTGGTCCAACTATTGTGGAATATACAAATAAAGATAATAAAATTGCATAATATTAAATAAAAGGACCTGACAAGACAAACTTTAGAAAGAACAGTAGAGTGACATATTGCTCTAGATTACATTTTGTTTTTGACACAGTTCTGTATTTTTGATAATAGAAGTGTTAATTAGGACAGGAAAGAATGCTTATTCCTAGATTTCTAATATATTTAACTTAAAGCCCTTCTTGAGCTTTAGGAAATATATTGATAGCATTCCTTTCATCCCCTCATTGTTAGCCATTCCAGTGATCATTCCACAGCTGCACATTAGGCAATATCTGTTCAAATCATGAATGTAATTTAAATTTACAGATGTTCAAGAAAACTCAGTTTATTCCATTACTTTTCAAATATTTGAGTGAAACAAAAATTGTCTTAATAACTGAAACTAACCTATAAGGAACAGTATATTCCCCACACACATACACACATATATGCTGCAATTGAATTTTGGGGATTCATTACAACATGTGATGCAAGAGATGCCAGAAATTTTCAGTCCAAAGGTTCTCCAATGTGAATGCACTAGCACACTGAAAGAACCAATGAGTACCAGGTGTAGCACAGGAGCCAACATGTGCTTAGCATTTGTAAAAGTCCTAGCAAATCTGAAATAAAAGAAGAGAGAAAAAGAAAACTTACATCTACACAGCAATTGTGTAATATCTGGTGCAGGTGACAATATGCCCTAATAATAGGGAAACGAGTGCTCTACAATTTGATTGCAGAGAACGTAGAGTTCACCAGCACAATACACATGGATGTCTGGAGGGGTTACTACATACTGTGTGTTCTCGGACCAACCAGACTGCCCTGCGGCAGCAAGAGACCAGGTGAGAACCTGCAGGCTCTCTGCCAGAATTATATGTAAAGGACCAGCAAGTCACGGGTACGGAACACTAACTACTGTACTAACTCGCATTAGACTTACCTGAATCACAACAGATACTGAAATTGATGACCTTCAATGTGAACATATTCCCTATATCTCTGGAAACAATTCTGGTTTATTAGAAAAAGTTCATGTTGACTGATTGCCTGTATTTTTCTTGTGATATTGTCCTTCAATTCTTGTAACGTTAATGTATTTGATGCATACATTTTATTCTTTAAGAACTATATAAAACTCAATGGAAATAGGCCAGAGGAACGAGGTGGCCACAATTCTCTACTAATTATTCTGTCTCCATACGCACTTTGCAATTCATGCATAGAATTACCAGCAGTATGTGCTACAGCTGAATCCTGTTGAAACCAGTCACACAATCTTTCATTTCTTGTCAGTTGTGGAAAAAAATTTAAAATAGAATTTACATAAGTATGTGAATCAACTGTTGTAAATATGAGATTGATAATTCTACACGTGGTGAGGAACTTAATGAATATGATTTTCGGTAGCCCAGTATCAATTTTTCTGAGTAGAAATGCACCTTGAAGATAAAACCATGCTTCATTAGTGAGTGGGTCCATGTCGTCATTATGGACAGACTGCTAAAACCAATTGCAATAATTAACCCTACTTACAGGATCTTGTGGTTGTAAAGCATGAACCTTTAAGTTCCAGAAGTTTCGCTGTCACAAAAGCTGACATCTTGGAAATGTTAATTGCTTGTGCTAAATGTCTTACTGATTATTTATGGGGAATGTTAAAGAATAAAGTGTAAGTATCAAATCTGCATACATTACAAGAATCAAAGGACAATATCACAAGATAAATACAGTCAGTCAACATGAATATTTGCTAGTAAACCAGAATTGTTTTTGGAGATATAGGGAATGTGTTCATCAATTTCAACATCTGTAGTGATTCAGGTAAGTCTAATGCAAGTTAGTACAGTAGTGTTCTGTGCCTGTGACTTGCCAGTCCTTTATATATTACTCTGGTGGAGAGCCCACAGGTCCTCACTCGGTCTGGTGAGTCTGAGAACGCACTGTACTAAGGGCTGGAGGATTTGCTGCACCTTGTAGATCCGGTGACAAATGTGCACATGAATAACATTGAATCACACTGGTGAGCTCTACAGTATTATCTATCCAGGAACACCTTGATGCTCACATTTGTGAGTTTGTACTTACTGACTCCAGGAACTAATGGCAGGCCTGCCCTTTTGTGTGGCAATTAGGTTTAGTCATGTGTAGTTAAGTTAACAAATTGGTGTTTAGTGTACATAGCATAATGCATTTAATGACTAAGCGCTGTGTTGGCTGCATTGCTTTGATGCGAGATTGAGAATTTGACTGCTCTGTACTATTTAATATGCCACATGTGCCATAAATAAATTATAAAGCTTATGTTTATAAAAAGGTTCCCCAACAAGAAATCACCCAAATAAATAATTCTGAATAATATTACACCAAAAAGTGTGAAGCTGTACTTCAAAAGTGTCAGTGGTGTTCAACTTACAATTACATGTAAATTTGGGCCAAATTTTTAATTCTACACCGAATTTGTTCCTATCCTCATGGAATATTTGCATTTAAAGTAGTGTATAACAAGAAGAGTGTTCATGGACAGAATGCTATAAATGCCAGATGAAAATGAAAGCTAAACTGTTATCTTGTGATTACGTAGTGATGAGACTGAATAAGAGGTGGAATCAGGACTGAAAAATTCAATGCCATAGCCAGGATTTGAACCACGGATCTTCCAGTTATTGAGTGTCTGCTTTAACCACTAAGCTACCATGGTCAACTTGCCAGCATGACATTAAATTCCCCAGCTGATTCGTGCTTTCCCGGTATACCACAAGGGAAATAATGAAGCTGAATGCTTACATATAGTAATTTTTCCTTAGTTTCAGTGTGAAATATTCAAGTAAAAGCCTGCACGAGTCATACAGAAATGTTGAAGTGCAAGCAATAAGTAGGGCTTCTGCATGTGTGTAGAATAATTTTTTTGTTCCAAGTCTGAGCAAGGCTTTGGGCCACAACTGTTCCTATGGTGCGGAACTAATAATGGGCTATAACATCCAAATTTAACTCGCTTAGAGGCAAAGTAAGCAAATAGAAAGTTTACTTTTGCAGAAGTCCAATGTAGGTGGACCAGTATTATATATATAAGGGAAACTTTTTGTTTTATACATTATTTTATACATTAAATAACATTAATTTCATATTTTACAGTTTGTGTACACAAACTAAAATATTATCGGTGCCAATCAAGAAACGGATTGACAGTTCGCAGCGAGATAAAGGCAACGTTGCTGCATATCGTGACCACATGGAGAGGGTGTTAGGATTATGTGCACGAAGACAGTTGGTTTGCGCTTGGAATGTAGAACGGGTATTATTCATATTTGAAGACAATAGTAAAATAGTGAATCTACATGCAAAGGATAGAACATGCAAGTATATATCACTGTAAAGATTTACGTTAACAAAAGACATACCTGTGAAATATTGATGCTCATTCTAACAGAAAAATGCTGCTAATATCTGAATCGCATCATTGCTGTTGTTACTGGAATCACCCATGGAAATGGCAAGCTGTTCTATTCTTTCTTCTAAAATTCATTTTCCAATGCTGCACTTATTATGCCCTTTGTATGAGTAACCACTTTTACACATTTTCAGCTTTTACTGTTGTTAGAGCCTCTTCTGTAGCTTTATTACAGATGAGACAATGAAATCTTTGTTGTCACCCGATGTAACCTTTTGCTTTGGGTCAAATTAGCTAAATCGGGTTACACTAGGAAAGGGGGAAGCCAAACTGTTTCGAAATTATATTCTGCAGCAATGCCATAGACTATGTAATTCTTTAATTGGGACACAATGTACCTTACCAAACACAATTTTATTTGCTTCCCAAGTACGCTAAGTTGGTTGCACTTTCTTTGCAAATATTTTTGGACATAGTTAAAATTCATTAAAAGAGTGATACTGTTGCAAATGCTCACAACATATGCACAGATACAGACTCGGACACACGTAAATACAAAGCAAATAACCACATAAATAGAATGATTCAAACAAACTTATTAGCACACAGGCAATCTCTAACTGATTGCAAGCTGGCACTACAGGAAGGTATTGTATATATTGCAGCAAAAACAGAAGATACACAGTTTGTTACTGCTGGATTGCTCGTCAGACACATGTTAATCACGTGTTAAGTACGGACAACACTGGTTTTGCGTGTACCGTTGCTATGGAAATGTCCTAGCTCTAATTGGTTATTCTTTTCATTGCTATGACTGCAATGACGCATCCATCACCTGTTCATTTAGTTAGACCTTCCTGCCAAATGGTAAGCAACTGTCAATCACTTCGTTTGGCACCGAGTATAAGTATATAATATTTATGGCTTCAAGTGGACATATTGCATCCACTCAATTATTGTAAACAGTAATATTCAAACAAGCTTTTGTGGTTTCCAAACACACAAGGAGCTTTGTAGAACAATTCCATCCATTAGGCAGCCAGTTTGGAATGATGAAGGAACTACAGGTGCCAGGGATTGCTGTTCAAATTCCTGCACACAAATTTCCCATTTATTCCATTGGGATTTACAATCTTTTGAAGTAGACTTACTGAAAACAGCAGCAGCTGTTCACAGCTGTATGTGAAACACAGCTTTAGCCTTAGTTCACTGGACAACGTTACCGTCATTCTCTGGTATACCTGTCACTGGGAAGTTTTCATTAGAGTTATACAGTATTAAACACAAGCATTTTCTACAAAGCATGATGTATTTCTGCCTGGTGTGGTAAACTTTAGGGATATATTCTGAAACCAAAACCTTTTAATTTCCATACAAATTCATTCAATGGGAAATTAAAAGCCCTATACTGCTAAATTCACAATCCATTATCTCAAACTATATATCACTGAATTGTTTACAGGTTGTAACCAAATGCATTCGGAGTTTTAATACAATGTTGGTTTACTAAGGAATTATACCATCTTCAGATTAAAATTTATCAGCAGTTATAGTTTTTAAAAAATAACTAGCCAACTGATCACGAAGTAGATCCCAATAATAGTTTCTGAGAAAATAAGTTATTTATGCTAGAAATGTCATTCACAAAAAGAAAAGCTGTTCAAAGCAAAAAATGGAGAAACACTTGCAAACAAAGAAATCTCATGACTTGGCATGTAGAAGCTCCGTACTTACCTGCAGTAGATTAGCCGTACTCTCGTAAAGTCACTGGGATTAATGTTGCTTACCTCAGAACGATTCCAAACAGCTCAAATGAGACCACCCTAATGTGATTGATGAAGCTAAGGAAAACTATTAAGTAAAATAATAGTAATTTATGACACAAGGGTTAAAAGGAAGATTTTATTTTGTGAGTAGGTGTGATTCCGAAACAAGGCCACAGGCCGAGTTGAGAATACCTACGAACAAAATAAAATCCTTTTATTTTAACCTGTGCATCATAAACTATTTTTTAGACAGTCCTGAATATTTATAGATATATTATAGATTATATATAAAGATATGGTATTATTTTACCTTTCTCATGGTCATGATTAGGGCAGCGACGTTGGAGCGGTTGCGTTTGTTGAGAGGCGCCCGGTAGTGTATCGGTTTCAAGGAGAGGGTTGAGTACACCTTACGTTGAGTCACAGTATTCGCCACACAGAGTTCACGCAGACACAATGCCAAAGGAAAGGTTACGAACGTCCACAGGTTTACAAAAGTATATAGTTGAGTATGGGGAACATGTTTTCTCTGTTGTTCAAGAAAAACATGTTCCCCATACTCAACTATATACTTTTGTAAACGAAACCGAGTAATGTGCTACGACATGTCAGTACAGCAACACATAAGCTTTGTGTTGCAAAATGTGAGGATCCATCGCTACAACAAGACGTACTTCCATCAAATAAAACATTTAATGAAGAGCTATGCGCGGCATTTATTTCTGCCGATATTCCTCTACATAAACTACAGGATCCGAAGTTGCGTGCGTTTTTAGAAAAGTACACTGGCAAACCAATTCCGCATCCTACGACCTTACGTAAGTACTATGTACGAAAATGTTATGGTAAGTGCATTGATTGTATAAGAATGAACCTAAATAACCACAACATATGGGTTTCAATGGATGAAACAACGGATGCCGTTGGGCGATTTGTGGTCAATGTAGTTATTGGAGCACTGGACGCAGAAGGTCCCATTGGACCGTATCTTCTAACAAGTGACATTGTCTGTGTTGCAAATTATTCTACTATAAGTGCAGTGTTTGACAATGCCATGAAAATACTATGGCCATCAGGTGTGCAACACGATAGAGTACGACTATTTGTTACCGATGCAGCTACCTATATGATAAAGGCAGGAACCCATTTGCAAGTCACTTACAAAAACGTAATACATGTCACGTGCCTTGCTCACGCCTGCCACAGACTAGCAGAAGAGGTACGATCTCAATTTCCTGCCGCTGATAAGCTTATAGGGACTGTCAAGAAGGTATTTTAAAATCGCCTTCACGTGTGGCAATATTTCGAAATCTTTATCCAGGAGTTGCTCTTCCTCCCGCACCAGTTCTAACACGATGGGGAACATGGCTGGAAGCATGCGAGTACTATTCTATGAATTTCGATGCCGTTAAACACGTGGTGCAGGAGTTTGACATTAACGCTGCAACCGCAATAAAAACAGCTCAAATCCTTTTACGTGACCCTGATATTAAACGTCAGTTGTCATACATTACCTCGAATTTTGGATTTCTTACCTCTGCAATCCAATCTTTAGAAAGCTCTGGAGAAGAACTGGTAAAACAAATAACCGCCATGAAAGAAGTTACCGACAAGCTGAATTCTATGGAGGATAGCGTGGGGAAAAGAATAGCTGCGAAACTGCAAACTCTTTTACAGAAAAACAAAGGATACCATAAACTGCGTAAAATTGCCAACATAATTAAAGACGAAAGCAGTGCTTCAAAATGCCCAGATATAGACAGAAAATGTGTAAAATATTTTACATATGCACCTGTGGTTTCAGCAGATGTGGAACGCAGCTTTTCTGCCTATAAGTCAGTGTTGTCGGATAGGAGACAGTCATTTTCGTTCGAAAACCTGAAGATGTGGGTTGTAATTCATTGCAACAAATAGACATAGCAATTAATCAATATGCAAATTGTGAATTAACGTTTGCGTTAACTATTTAATAAAGACGTTTCAGTTATTTAAGTTAGCAGAAATGCTATAAACAGTACTGCAGAAATAAAGTACACATGCGTAATTCTCCCTGTATAGTCATTTGGACACTACCATGCCGCGTCAGTGTCCGCCAACCCTTATTGCTACAACCTGACCCTTCCTATTCTATACGATATCCGCACGTTCCGGCCCCGATGTCGCTGCTCTAGTCATGATAGTCTTTGGGTTGTGATGTTCATTTGCCTTGGGTAGCATCAGTGTTGGCAACATGACTTTTACAAAACCATAATATTCTACATAAGGGAGGCAGTGGAAATAATAAAACGACAAAAATAATGTAACGAAATTTAATTAATTAGTTTTTTCTAAACTTACTCTCTCTGCTGCTTGTAAAATTTCAACAGATTCACCGCAGTGCATATTCAAATGACTTGCCATTTTAAGCAAGCATTGTATAACTCAGATTCATGGCCAACTGGAATGAGGCGATGGTCATATTCCACAAGAAAACAAAGTTGGCATTATCGGAGTGTTAGAAGCTTTCGAGCACTGAGCAAAAGAATTTTCTACTTTTAACACTGTCGTGAACTACTAAAAGGCCCACTTTTACTATCAACTGTCTAAAAAATACCTTATTATTGCCATTTGAATTATAAATTAATAGAATTTTATTTTTAATTTCCATAAAGCAATTTCTTTAGGATTAGTAGTCAGTTTGTCTACTCTTCAATTGAACATGCCAATGACCTTCCATCCAGGCATGCTTACAGCACAACAGAGATGCAAGAGAATATCCTTGGCATGGGAACAAGAATATCAATATAATCTGCAGGAAAATGAACCTTATAGTATAAAGCTTATGGGCTAATCCGGAACAGAAAATCTGATGTATTGCACTCACATGACTTTCTCTACTCCTGTACTGACCATTCTTACAAACTCTTATTCCTATATCTTCTTCGTGTTAGTTGAAATAAACATTTGCAGAAATTATCTTATTACATATTTACTTGTAGGTGCAAGGAAAATATGGGAATACAATAGGCTTTGAGTGATAGCCAAATCTTTTAGTTCTCAAATTCCGTTCTCTTTGCATCACTACCAAAAAAATGGATAACAATTTTCCATTTAACGAAAGTCTAAGTTTTTCAAAACTCACACAAATAACAAGGAAAATCTCAGAAATGGTTCAATCTACAAAGAAATTTATTTGAACCTATTATTGTGTATATATTCAAGATGCTCTCGGGCTTCAAGCCAGGTGTAGTGATGAAAAGGCATCGACGTACTGATGTACTGACAGTACTGGTCCCTTCATTCTTGCTAGTCATTCATCCTGAAGATGGGAGAGATGTACACTCCCGAAACATCGATGCCTTTTCATCACTACACCTGGCTCGAAGCCCAAGAGCATCTTGAATATGTTCGTCGCCAGGAAAGCTTCAAATCATATTCTATTATTGTGTGTTTTAGCAAAATCTACATTTTTTAATAGTAAGATTTGGTCTATCTCTTACGGTTTACCAGTTATGCAAGTCATCCAGAGTAAACAGCACTATATGGGCTATAGCCAGAAAATTCAAAATATGCATTTCATTTGTCATAAAAATATCTTAAACTTATGGCATTTTAATCAAAATCATTAAAGCCATTCTTGGGAAAATCAAAATTTTCTAAACATTTTCGATGTAAAGGTTAGTTTAGGGTGGAGAACTTTTCTTCAAAATCTTCGTGTCGCACCCTTAAAAGATGATTAAATACCAACTTTGGTTTTTAACTAACTTTGTATTTCTGAGTTATGCTGCTGACAGACTGACACACAGACATAGACATGACCTTTTTCTAAAAATGCTTTTTTTTGGATTCAAGGTGCCTCAAAATATATTTCCAGTGAAATCTTGACACTGAATTTTTGGGTGGAATAAAATACTATACGTAGTAGAAAAAGTAAAAATGGAAAACATAATATACAAATAACATACTCAGTTAAGACAAAAGTAATACATTTACAATGGGAATGCATCATAAACATTACAAAATAAAGGTTGTTCCTCAGATTATACAATTATGCGCGTAAGGAAGAAGAAACAAAGGTGTCACAAAAAAGGTACTAAATACGAGTATATGTATTTAACAATTGACAAAGGATGCCATTTATTGCTAATTAATGTGACAGGAAAAGCCTAGTAAATGTTTAAAACAAAGTTTAATTTGTATCTGTAAATATACATTATGTTAATCTTATAACTGTAGGGAAGATTTAATTGTGTTTCTCAAATATCCCTGGTTTGTTTTTTGTGCCTGTATATGTGTTTTTATGCTATACTGTACATTTCCACTGACATGTTTAATGTTCATGCACTTCTATGGCTACTTGTGAATGTGCTGAACGTAATCTAATCTAAACAAAAGCAGATTGGTAATCAGAAGTTCAAGTTTGCAGTAAGTGTTAGAAATAATCTTTGTCTGCATGTAATTGTGCTAGACTCGTAAATGTGGCATTGATAATGCTTTTATGGGTTTTGCTTGAGAAATTTGCTACATTATCATAAACATCAGCTTCCTGGACATAAGTGCATTCATAAAACCCCAAAAATAGAAGTCTCAAGGATTTAAATCCAAACTATAGGTAGGCCATCTACAAAGTGTGTTTGGAAATGATTTAAAATATTAGTTTTCCTTGTTTATTAACATGGTTCAGTGTACTTTAGAGTTACCAGATTATTTATGGAAATGTAGGGCATAATGGTAAAAAATGTAGGACATTATTGGTCAATGTAAAAATTTGCAAAAATAATGTGAAGTTTTAGTAAAAATGTTGCTCATATACTTAATATATGATTAATATACATACATCTAATTTTATATATACCACAGATACATATATTTATACAGGGTGTAACAAAAAGGTATGTCAAAACTATGTCAAAAATATTTCTTGCATATACAGGATAAAAAATTGTTATACGAACATAGGTCAGAAATTATTATTTATTTATGCCAACAAGCTTACTGCTGGTGTTTTTAAACACACACATCGTGTGTGGGCAATGTTTTAAGAGGTTGAATCAGGACTGAAAAATTCAAATGCCGGCTATGGCATTGAATTTTTCAGTCCTGATTCAACCTCTTAAAGTAGGTCAGAAAATGTTTATTTTCATGGAAGAGCTCTTTCTCTACAACTCTGCTTATACGGTGAGATGTATAATACGTAGCTGTCCTGTGGCCATAACCCCACAACAGAATAGTTGTTTAACTGCACAGTAGTAAACATTTGCTTTTACATCTAGTTAAATCAGGTGGAGGTGATGTCATTGTGCTACAGTACAGTACTGTCTTGTTGCAAGACACTCCATTACCAATAAGATGAGGCATGTACTTCATGCATGATGGAGCTCCTCCTCATTTCAGTCTTTCTGTCTGTGGAGGAGTCCAGGAGTAAGTTCAAGTCACCTGGGTTAACCCAGGCGGATGGTAAAGGGGCCATGGTACCTGTCCGTTTAGTACGAATTTACCCGTGTGGTTTAACAGGTGTTTGTCTGTGGAGTTCTGTATAGCAGGTTTCCTGGTAGATGAATTGGAAGAGGTGGACCAATTCCATGACCTCTGCATTCACCTGACTTAAACCTACTAAATTTTTATTTGTGGGAACATTTGAAATCTCTTGTTTATGCAACTCCAGTTGTCCACTAGAGGCTATTTGTGCTGATATTGTGGAAGGCTGCCAAACAATACAAAATTCTCCAGGCCTAATCCTCTATCTGCAAGAAACATTTTCACAAATTTTTGACATACCTTTTTGTTACACTCTGTATTTTCTTAAGGGGACACTGGTACCAAATGGATTTTGTTCCCTAATTAACCAATTTTAATGACATTTTTAGATTAAGTTGCACCTGCCATGATATACTGTTGGTATAAGTTTCACTGCTCTATATTAAATAGTTTTGAAACTAAAAATTGTTTATTATGTTTTTTGGAAAGAATTTAATAGTAATATAAGGTATACTTTTTGCAGTTTAGAATTAAATTAGAGGCCTGAAATTTGGTATGCTAGTTTTTCAATGCCAATGCAATAAAACTGTGCATTATTTTCCAAAATATTAATATTTATTAGAAATATGAATTTTTTTCTGTTTAGAATAGAATAAAAGAAATATTATTAATAATTACAAAGGAAAAAAAGCATATACTTTTATGTATGGGTGTGATCAAGAAACCAATGCACAGTTTCCTTTAACAAGCTATATTCTACATATCCTGAAAATTTCAACTTTATCCATCAATATTTACTGCAAAAAAGTTTACCCCAAACACAAAGATTGTTATATGGAGAAAAAGCTATTAAAAGTTTTGGAACACACTGGAAATATTGCAAGAGTCTAAATAAATTTGAAATACACCAATTTCCAGGTGGATTTGACACATATTTAATGGCCATATTCTGGACATGTTAAAGACAACATTTCTTCAAAAATATGTTTTCTGAAGAAAAAAAAATCACATTTTTGGCCATTTTGGTACCAGTGTCCCCTTAAAATCCTGTAATATACAATGTTAAATGTGATCACTTCTTCCTGCCTTGAAACACTTATATTTTAACGACAATGCTTAATTGAATTTGCATTTTGGTTTCAACATTTCAGCTTATAACAAATGCGCTGTAAATTAACTTCCTTCTTTGATAACCAAAATGCAAATGGAAGAGTGAGAATAAAGAATTGCTTTGCTTTGCCTCCACGGAACACCAATCTTTCACCTCGGAGTGCAAATCCTGTGTTGCCAATCTCTCGTCCAATATTACTAATGTATGAGTATGCTTTTTGACTGTAGCTGGTGTAGCCATGTTGCCATAGCAATTTGCAGTTGCCACTAATAACCAGTTTCCAGTTCATTTTCAAATAATCACTGCTTTATTCTTAAAATAGAGGCTTTTCAAAAAGTCCCCCCAGATGCCAGATATATGGTTAAAATGTAGGGCATGTCTGGGAACTTCTGGACGTCTGGTAACCCTAAGTGTACATGGAGCCTTTCAACATCTCCCTACTGACATCAATGTAAACTTGTTCATGGGTACTTTGCATTCACTTGTGGACAGCTGCCTGCAATTCCTTGTTGTTGTTGAACCTTTGACCTCTCAGCAAATCCTTTCTGACATTACAGTTCATCAATTGGTATGTGCCTGTCAGCAGTAATCGGTTCACATACAATCCTAGTGTTCCTCGCAGAACTGCAATGTTGACAGAACACAAATATTCATATTGTTGCTCCAGATTCCCTTCCTTTGACCAACAGTCTTCTGTGCAGAAGCTTCTTGACTGCATACTGCAGTTAAACATGTATGACTTTCTGCTATTTTGACTCCTTCCTTTGCTTTCTATCTTTTCCATGGCTCTCTCTCCTTGATAAATGCTGTCCTTTTACTGTACACTCTACTCACCTAGTATCTGTATGGTGTACTATAGGGTTATCGAAAAGTTGCTGCACAGTCTCGTGTAACCAAAATTCCTCTAGAGACAGGAATTCTGGTGCCAGCACTGGCTGCTGCAAACCTGTAGTTATTTATAACATTCCACAAAATAAAGTATATGATAGATTCACGTATATAATTCATGAAAGGCAAAGTAGATAAACAGGATACCAAGTTATCTTGAATGGTATGCACCAAGCGTGGAGGAACTTGACACCAAAGGGACCCGGGTTCGATCCCAGGCAACTGCATGTGGGAATTTTTTTTTTTTGTAGTGTTTAATGCCCACTTTTACTACTACAGCATTACAGGCAGTGACACTGATGATACATAGATTGAAGATGGAGCACCGGTGGAATGAGAGGGTGGGGGAAACCGGAGAACCCGAAGGAAACCTGCCCCTGTGCCACTTTGTCCACCACGAATCCCACATGTGGTTGCCTGGGATTGAACCTGAGACGCTTTGGTGAGAAGCGAATGGTCTAACCACCTGGCTACGGCGCAGCCATGTGGGATTTGTGGTGGACGAAGCAGAGCTGGGGTGGGTTTCCTTCAGGTTCTTCGGTTTCCCCCGCCATCTCATTCCACTGGTACTCCATCTTCATTCTATGTATCATCAGTGTCACTGCCTGTGGTGCCATATGTAGTAAAAGCTGGCATTAAACACCACTACAAGAACTTGTTGATAACCCTATAGTATCAATTCATTGTCCTAGGAATGGACATGCACTAGATTGCATGGTATTTGTAAGACACTGTTATTGAACATCCCATGTAGTTGTACCATTATGTCCAGTACACCCATCTTGGCAATGTTATGACTTGCTGAATGAGGTAGATAGGAGTAGCATCATGTAAAAGTCTCATGTTCTGATGTGGAAATGTGTTATAGTAGCAATGGTAGCATTTCTTTGAGAAAGCTTTGAGAATTATTACCAACTAATTATTTAGGTATACAGGTGTTAATGAACTACACCGAAATAACTTTAGAGATTGTAGATGTGACTGATATAAGTAATCTGAAATAGACCACGACTAAACATAACACAGTTATATAGTGTTAAACGTATTAATATCAGATGCTGATAAGTCGGCGTTAAAGCAAAGCCTGATGAAAAATTGGTTTAGAATATTTTTAAAGCTGCTGCGCAAGTATAGAAACATGGATTTTCAGCAGCTTGTTATCACTCAAGATTTAATGCCACAAAAATCTCTCATATCTCAGACTAATCACCTGGCAGTGTGACACTGAACAATGATTAGTTGCTTTCTTGCGTTGTGAAGCCTACTCTAGAGACACTTCATTGATGGCTCTTGTGGCTTAATTTGTAACATCAAAGGCTGTAGTCCCAAAGGTCATGGGTTCGTTTCCTGACATGCAGTTACTAATTTTGCTTTCTTTTCTTTATTCCATATGAAGAAGAGCATTAACATTAATATCATTTCCTTATTCAGCTCTCACCAGAAATCTTGAATAGGATACAACAATCGTTCCTTCGCTGCTGTCAATTTTGCCATGAAAATTCAGGTCACAATTTTGAGCAGTTCCTCAACTTTTTTTAGCAAGAGTTGTAACTAATTGTACTGACATGTCGAAATAAAACTGCATACATTGAAACAATTTAAAATATAGATCAAAACAGCATTAATATGCTCTACTCAAAATAAAGAAAAGAAGAATCCTACGACCTTATGCTCGAATGCTAATGTCATAATCATTGTGCCAGAGAGGTATACTCTTAAGACGTCCCTTCATTTTCATGTGTTGTGCTCTCGAATGGTTGATATTAGTCAGTGGCGCACTGGCACTTTAGAAACTTATAGCTGTAACTTCGAAATTTGAACGAACAAGTCATAAGTCTATCTCAAATTACTTGTTTAAGGCATCTCCATATCCTCTGAAAATATTTTGATGTAGTTTACATCATGTATATCTTCAGTTATGCCTGTCATAAATTTACTGAAATGCTATCTTGCTATTTGTTATGGGTTTTGTATGCTCCATATGTGTGTGCTGTCAAAATTACTAGTTTTCTCTTATATGTAAAACGTGCTTTATATTTCTGATTTTTTTTTTTTTGCCAAGTTATTTGACACACATTCAAGTAGGAATCACTCAAAAGAATTCTTGCTTAGAAAGAAAATCCTGTGGCCGCAATGCCTAGTGTGCTGCTAGTGTTAAGGATACAGAAGCTCCTCGTAGTATGAGAGACGTTACTTAGTGTGCAGTGGTTGAAATGCTTTTACTAAGAGCTTCTTATACTAGTCTTTAGCTTTACATGCTTACCTCAGCACTCTGGTTGGCAATAAGAAGCCAATTTCTTTTAACCTGAGAATATTTAAATTTGGAGTTAATCCATTAATTTTATGAGGTAGTTGTAGTTTAAGCCCAAAGATATGTTTCTGAAGTCTAGTATAGTCGAGATGGTCACATAACTTAGATTTGTATAGAGACCATGTATATGTGAATTCTCCTAAAATTGGTCAAAGTTATGATAATTTCAATTTCTGAGTGTGTTTTAAAAACAAAAGCATACTTTGATTTTAAAGTGGCATTTTTTTGGATTTTGTACTTCAGAATACACAAAATTATTTAACACTGAGGAAAACATGGAGGTTTTAGTCAAACTGCTGAGAAACGTTGCGATATCAAAGGCATGCATTACCTGGGAAATTTAGTCTTTTCATCAGTCAGGTTTTGGTATCAATTTTGGAAGGTATTGATTCTTCACAACAGCATTCTTCTGCCAGGGGTAATCCTCATTAACTTCAAGTAATAAATATTTCACAGGTTTGCTTTATACACCTTGTGTAAAATACCATTCATTTTATTTTTATGTAAATAAAGCAGTGTCTTGATGCAGCCACATTTGTGTCACGACTAAAGGCCGGAGGGATGTGTGCTCACATGCGATAGATGTTAGCTGGACGCAGAGTATGAATGACATCAGAAGTACAGCACAGCCATCAAATGTGCAAACAACTGCCACTAGAAGCAAGAGTCGAAAACAACGTAATACACTACTCTGCAAACTAGTGAAGCATTGCCTAGCAGATGCCAGTAATTACAAGATGGGATACTTGGATAGAGGGCATCACATTATGTGGTGCATTATAAAATTGTATGCAGATTCATCTGCTGTTGTAACTGCAAAGTCTGTGATATCGCATGAACTATCTGAAAATCTTCAGTTCATGTCCAACAATTTTGCAGCGTTGCCCAAAGCTATTAAACAATTCAAAAAATCGGGTTTGGAAATGTCCAAGAGCATAAGCTAATTCAATTAATGGGATACCTCGTGTGTCAGGTATTGAAGAGGTGAAAGCTAAATTCCAGAAAGTTCTAAACAAAAATATTGGTTATGAAGCTATGTGTGAAATTTTGAAAATGAGTAAGAAGGAAAACACACTAGACAACAGAGTGGAATTCTTTACATTTGCTCCTCTGACATCATGTGACAAAGGAAGTTTTTCACTGTTTAAAAACTGCTTCAGTGATAGACATAGAAATTTCACATTTAATAATTTACAGATGTACATTGTAACCCAGTATAATGCACTCTGTGACGATATTATAGTTAATAAATAGCATTATGTATAAGTGTTTAAATGCAATTCCAGAATGTATAGTTTATGATGCTTGTAGGTTGTGTGCAGTGAGGCAGCTTTCATGGTCAGGCTGTACCTACCTGCAGTTGTTTACATGCACAAGTGATAACACTAAAGTCCATGTGTAGTGTACCTATGGAAAAACGCACACGCCTCCAGTCTTTAGTCGTGATAATGCACAGTACTAACATATTTGCAGTCTTCAGTATCCAGGCTTAATTTGAAAAAAATTGATTCTATCCATTTCAAAAACAACATAGATCACATAATTTGCAGGCAAAATATTCCCTTGCAGAGTTCTTGTGCAGTGACTAATTCTCATTAAATCCAAGTTTTTGAATAGGAAAATAACAGCGCCAACTAAAGCATCTTCTAGAATATTGCCAGTCTATTGTTTTATGTATGGCTGTCAGCTAAATGCACTTCAATCAAATGCAGGTTTGACCTTTGTCCTCTTGATATATTTGTACAAATACCATGCTGACATGTTTATCTTTTAATGGGAATAACAAGAAAATAAGCACAGAAGTGAGTGAAAATTTATTAAAAGTGATTGTCGCAACATTTGTGGAACTACAAGTGTAAGACTTTGTTTATGAAAAATTATATGCATTGACTGCCAGGCAACCATTTGTATCCCAAGAAAGGTAAGTAGATACCCTAGATTATCAAAGGCAGAATACTTGTCCCTTTTCCTACTTTAGTAATAGTTTTTCATAATAATATTCAGAAAGCATTTATAAGACATTTCCTAAAGCTATTATTTCACATTGGGAAGGGGTGTGAGGAGAGTTGTGAAATAGTGTATTACTCAATATTATCCTTAGAATATATTAACAGAGCATTAAGACACTATGATACATAGTGCAATTAAGACGTCTATCAGACTTAAAGGGTGTTTGGAATGCTTATAAAGATTATTCACCATTTGTTTCAGTTTATTCACCAAATATACAGGCTGTCCCAAAATTAGATCAACAAACTTTGGGAGTTGATAGATGACATTATTTTAAACGCTTTTTGTTAAGGAACGTTTTTTGTTGTGGTGCTTCGTTTAAGCGCTAGATGAGTTACTGTCATAGATTACTGCCTCGCACACAGTTTAAGTATTTACAGAAAAATCAACAATGCAAATTAGTATTGCAGTTATCTTAGTAAGGCACACAATCTTAATCCATGAAACAAACACAGAACACAAAAACAAAACACAAGCATCTCATTGTTTACAGTTAATCACAGCTTTACTATAACACACGCCCATTGTGATTAACACAAAAACTGCATCAATGTGCCCTATTCTACCGTACTCTCGCAAGGACATCAGCCATTTCTCTGTTTTAAACATTTGTCTGTCTAATTTTGAACAGTAAAGCTGTGATTAACTGTAAACAACGAAAGAGGAAGAGGACTAGACCAAGGCAATTATGAAGATCGTGAAGATTGGAAATAAAATATCAAGTGTAGCTTTGGGAACAGGAAGATGTATAATGCATTGTAAACCTGTGTAAATAATAATAATAATAATAATAATAATAATAATAATAATAATAATAATAATAATATCATTAATAATAATAATATCATTATTATTATTATCATTATTACTATTATTATTATTATTATTATTATTATTATTATTATTATTATTATTATTATTATTATTGTTATTATTGTATAAATAAAATAATATATAGTTTTAATGAAGGGTGTTTATAAAACACTTTCATCTCAAGTAAACTACATAGTTTATTTAATTTAAAAGGTTCTTCAGTAATGTGTATTTCCGCTAGATTGTCTAAGCATTTTTTAAATCTTGAAGAACTTTCAATGAGAGGAGGGCATTCTTTGCTGATGAAATACTGTTTAAGTTTTAGGGTTTTTTAGTAGCTGCTGCTAAGCCCAAGGCATCAGTTTGTTAAATATGTTGCCTGGTACTCTTACTAAGTTATGTTGTGTTTAATTGAGGTGCTTAGAATAGCAGAGGTGTCAGCGCAAAACTACACATTTTTTAATTTTCCTGCAACATATATTATGAAGCCCACTCTTTAATGCCTGTTAAGTGTGAATGGTTGATATGCCTTGGATATAAACAAATTCTCCATTTGAATACAGCATGGTGTTAGACCTTACGTGCTTCAGCCGAATCTCGAGAATAGCAAAGGCGTATGAGCCAACCTGCCCGCCGGAGCCGGTCGCTATGTTGTGACAGTCGCTCTTTAACAGAATGTACCAATAAATCACTTAAGAGAGGGTACTGTTTATTTTCAGGCCTTTACCCCTCATAAATGGTTATTCCTTAAACTTTTAAACATTTTTGTGGTTTTGTAAATAGTTTTTGCCTAGATGTACTCCTGCCTGTACAGGGTATTTCTTTAGTTCAGTCTGTTGCTTTTAAAGAAAGATGCAACATGTTTTAGTGGCTTACAGCTCTCGCTTTAACTTCTGTTTAGCATTTTGTTTTTACAGTTCTGTTGCTTACTAACAATACCATTGAACAAACCTTTGGTGCATTTAGCGTAGTGATTTACTTTTAGTAAGCACTTGAGTGACAAAGACAGTGATTATATTTTCATCATGTAAGTCGTCCCAGAAAACGCTGCATGCAGAAAAAACAATGCAAAATGCATGTGGCCAAAAAGAGACATACAAATGAAGGACACGTAAGTTAAAAACCAAACATGTAGTGAAGGCACACACCAGAGGTAGAAGAAGAGGCAGCAGTGGATGACGATACCTTACATTACTAACATACTCTGGTTCCTCTTGGTACAACACAACTTGGACCAGCGCTTAATCATCTTCGGTGATCTAAACATACATTTTGTTAACTTACTTCTTTATATTCACTTTAGAAGTATTTTGTTAGTATTAGAACAAATATTTACCAATATTAGTTAAAGTATTGCTGGCAAAATGCTAACTTTACAAGTAAATGTCTTGGTTATAATCTGTATGAAAGCGTGCGTTATTTAAATTATATTGTTAGTGAAATTAACCTTCTGAAATCTTAAATATCTGCCAAATAACATTCTATATTCCTAACTAACAGTATTAATGCATTACATTCACACCTGAGCAATTTTTAATCTCTCTATAGATGATTTTAATATGTACTGTATGGTAAAACTTTATTTGCATTTTCTCAAAACTAGCTTTTGGTGCATACGTCTTTGCTATTCTAAGGGCCTCAATTAGGGTTACTGGAATTACTTGGAAAAATTATCTTCTGCTCGCATTCATCACTGTTTTTCCACATGGTTTATTTAAACTTTTTACTACAGTTTTTTTACTTCCTTTTTTATTTATTTATTAATTTTTGAAGCATGAAGTAAAGCTTCGAAGCTTTGCGAAGCACATTGCAATTAGTGGTTCCAAATATTCCATATTTTTAACTTTACCTTATATCAGGTGTCGGATATTTTGGAGATGCTCTCCCAACAACAAAACAGTAAAACTAGTTCATTGAACATGTATTTGAAAATCATTTATTGCTGAGTTACAAGAAAAAACTGTAGATTATAAAAATGGCTTGAAGTGACTTCTACCTGCTTCGATGCATGCACTAAGCTTGCATTCCATGCTATCGCATAGTCCATTGCATATTTGGTCAAATCCAGTGTGAATATACTCTCTTGAGTGCCAATATTTGGTACAGGAGTTGCATAAACCAGGGACTTTAAGTGTTCCCAAATGAAGAAATACATTGGATTCAAATCAGGAGATTGAGCAGGCCATCCAGTGTTTCCTCCTGAACTAATGCATCTATGCATAAATTTCTCATTCAAGAAATTACATACTATCTGCTGAAATAAGTTGGTGCACCAGCATGTAAAAACCACATTCATTGGATGACATTCCGATGCACAGAGGAAAAAGCTAGGAAACAGGACGGTGGTCATGAATAATTACACTCCATGCATTTAGGCAGAACCTCTGTTTTCTATCGTGAAGTATTTCATGAGGGTTCTCATAAGCCAAGTTATAGTATGAAAATTGAAGATGCCATTGTGAGTAAACCCAGCCTCATCAGTGAACTAGGTGCATGCTAAGAAATTTGTGAACATAGCACAATTCTGTAACATGCAATGGTAAAAAGTTCTTGACTCAAATTCGCCACATTTAATCCTTGCACCCACTGAAAGTAGTACAGAAGACTATCATGCAAAATTCTCCAGATAAACACCTTCCCTTACTGCAATTCAAGTTGTGCTATCTGATGGGTTTGTGTCCACATTACAAAGAACTTGTTCTTCATGGTCAGTGCTTCATACCTCTCTTGGTCTCCTAACATCTGAAACACTCCTCTCAAATGAGCTGCTCTCTGAAGCTGAACCGACTGCTGGGGTATCTCATGCTTGTGTTGCACTCCCATCACCCTGTTCACTCATAGAGTATGTTTTTTTCTGCCCTCTGTGCTCTACAGCAAACAAAAAACAGTAAAACAATCAGTGCACAACAATTTAAACTTATTATTAATTCTTTGCTTTACAACAGAAAACAATCAGCAAACAAAAATTGGATATTGTTTAGAAAAGCTTACACAAGCACTTGGTCAGAATTTCGGCAAAGTCCCACTCGGCAGTGTGTACGAATCGTCACGAAAGTTGCCGAAGTTGTTATGTTAATGCAGCGCTGCCAACAGCAGAATGTCCCTAGGAGTTTGTTGCCAATAGTAAGTTTGAATGTTTTTGCGGGAGTCGGCAGTATGCTGCTGACCTTAGAAGCAACTAGTGCAACGGATCGCTTTATCGGTATATTAGATTTGGCGCCTCTGTGCTTTAATGAGGAGTCATGCATGCAGTTCCTGTACGACGAGGGCCTGCTGAGGACTCGAATGCTATGCAGGGAATGTGATGTGCCCTAGGGCGAAGCCTACAGTCCCCCATCTGTGCCATCCCAGCGCATGGGACTCCGTAAATGGATTTTATCTCCACTCGAAAATTAAAAAATAAATAAAAATAAATAAATAAAAAAGAACGATAATTAATAAAAATAATATAAATATAATAATATAATACTATTAAATATAATATTATATATATAAATAATATATATAATATAATATGTTGTTTTCTAGTGCCTTGCATCTGGCAATGAAGCCATTAGCATTATATTATAATATAATATAAAATAAATAAAAAAGAACGATAAATAATAAAAATAATATAAAGATGATATATATAATATAAATCTAATAACATTAAAAATAATATAAAATAAACAAAAAAGGAACGATAAATAGTAAACATAATAAAAATATAATAATATTAAATATAATAAATATAATATATATAATAACATTAAATAATAAAATAATAATAATAAATATAAGTATAATATATAGTATTATATATAAATAATATATATAATATAAATGTAATAATCATCATCATACGCGATAGCGGTATGTCTGTGGTGGCAACGACGCGAGTGAGTGCATTTGTGTTTAATGTGTTGGCAACGAAAACTAGTGTAGTGTAAAAAGCAATGTTGGCAGATGTGAAAATCGTCTGCTAGTCATGCAGTGAAATCTAGTGGGCGATTGTGAAACTACTGTCGGCGCATGCGCAGTAAGTAAGTTCGGACTTAGAATCTGGCTGGCAAGTGGAAAGTGAGCTGTTCTAAACTTGAGCCCAAAAATTAATTTAATTATTAGTGTCAACAAAGGTGCAAACCTGTAAATATTTATCAATTTTCAGATCTATGTTCATATGAATTCTTTTTTACTGTTTTGATATTGGGAGGGTGTTTTGAAATATGTATTTGACACCAATAAGATAGTCTATATATGTATATGTATAATATGGGTGTGTGTGTGGGTGTCTGTGTTTCTGTTTGTGTGTGTTCACATTGACTCTGACACTTAAATGGCTGGCAAGTGCTGCACCACTTGGTTCTTCAACTTCCCTGT
Organism: Tenodera sinensis; assembly: GCA_030765045.1. Taxonomy (NCBI): domain Eukaryota; kingdom Metazoa; phylum Arthropoda; class Insecta; order Mantodea; family Mantidae; genus Tenodera; species Tenodera sinensis. The sequence continues at coordinate 16,067,736 of CM060964.1, read as the reverse complement.
TCTATCACTATCGGTGTCGGGGGATTACCTCGGGTCCATTTTCCAAGGCTCACATTTTCATTTTGAATCTGAGTTTACTTAAGGTGGGGGATTAGCCCAACGCTTAAGGTCCCTGTTTCATCCCCAGGGTACTCGGGCAGATCCTTAATCCTTGAGGTAGGGATTGGGCATTTCCTCCCAACCCTGAAAGGTTTTGGTTTTCCCGCCAATACTCGGGAGGCTGTTTGTAGTGGTTTCCCACTGAGCGATGGGGTCGCCACTTCCCTACGCTGACCACTTGATTCTAAGAGTGTTATTTATGGTAGCTTATGTTCTGATAACTGTTTTTTCACCTTGATCACGTATAGGCTAAGTTTGAAAAAGTAATCAGATTTTAAAAATCCAATGCTGCAACTGGGAATTGAATGATATGTTGGAGTAATTGAGACCGCCCAGTTTCAGATGGTAACTCATGGTGACTCAAGGATTCTTTGGTATGGAAGGCTCTGCACCCACTGGTCCTGGCAATATTATTAAATTTTTCAATTCTAATCCTGCTTTACAATCAGTTTACATATGGCCAGTGTGCAAGAACAAATATCTCCGCATAAGACCTCTTTAATATTCTGAGTTGACACATTTACATCTATAATAACCAATTCCAGACAGTTTATAAATATTTCTGCGTAGTTTTACTCTCTTACAGTGCTTCCTAATTCTGCTTGTTGTTCTTTTTGGATTGGATATAATTACAAACTTAAAATAAATTGTCAACATTTACAAAATTTCTTCAAAAGCATGTTGAAGTATATTGCTGTGACTGATGAAGTTGGCCGTGCTGTAGCCGAGTGGTTAGACCATTCGCTTCTCACCAGTGGCCTGGGTTCAATCCCAGGCGACTGCATGTGGGATTCGTGGTGGACGAAGCAGCACTGGGGCGGGTTTCTTCTGGGTTCTCCCGTTTCCCCCGCCATCTCATTCCACGGGTGTTCCATCTTCATTCCATGTATCATCAGTGTCACTGCCTGCGGTGCCATAAGTAGTAAAAGCGGGCATTAAACACTGTAAAAGAAAAAACTAATGATGTTGCTGTTAAGCTTTACATTTCCAAAACCTCCGTTCCTATTAGTTATCATTGTGTGAAAGTTTAGCACATAGTTATAACCAGTGGTCTTTTTCCAAAACATAAGTTAAGGGGAACTCTCGGACTGGACTTGTTTACTTTAAATTCTAAGCAGCTATGTGTAACACAACAAATTAAGTAAGCTGAGCAGATAACATTATTATTTGTAATGATTAATAAATCGGCCAGATTTCAATATCAACTGTTTGCTGCTACCTTCAAATTGTCATTAAAAGCCTGTCTGTTTAGCAACTTTGTACGCCTACGGAACGCATTTGCAATCACTTCTTTTTTGTTTTTGGAAGCTCTTGTACAGAGGTTTCTGAAGGTGTTTTCTTTGGAGTTACATAAAACCTCAGTTGCAGCTTAATGAGCAGAAACTTTTCATTTTCTTTTCCATTCCCGTAAGATGACACAATGTATAACCCACCCCCGTGCAATATTCATCCCTGTTTGTTTCTGTCTGATCCTAGTTTCCCAACTTCTCCACATATTCTGCAACCAAGTTTCTTGTTTTTAACCTATAGCCACTCATATTTTGCAGAAAATGCATTTTTTTATCTAAAGACAAACAATCAGGGCTATCATCTAATTTTTCATTACTATGTTCACTCAAGATCTCGTCACACATGCATTCAGTGCTTTTGTTTTTGGCCACACTATTATCCATCATCATCATACTACCAAAATTATAATTTTATACTCCATCCAGCCTTAGATCCGCCCCTTGTATCCCTCCGCGATAACCTTAGACTAATACAAAACAAAACAAACACCACGTGGATTCATGCTTCGTGCTTCGTGTTTGTTGCAACAGAACGACATTTACTCAGGAGTTTTAGGAATATTGCTGCTATTACGTTACATTCAAGTAGTCTTTACCAGAGTTACCATACATCTTGAAAACTCACAGATAATCACCGATATTTAGGGTACTACATTTTATGGTGTGCTTTGGTTTCGGCGTATCATGGGTTAGTTGTTGACGGCTTGTGTTTACACCAAGTGCGGATCTAAGGGTGGAGCAATTATAAATGCATTCCTCTTGCTTTGTTTTATTTTCTTGGATGCTGGAGACCATGTAAAATTGTCATTTTTTGACACATTGCATCTTCTAACTCAAAAAGCCACGTGCACACTGTACAAAACACTACAAGCGTTGGTAAGCCGCTAAGCGTAAAGAACACATCCAACACTGCAAGGAACTGAACGATACCTATGAACACGGAACAGATCTGCTCTGAACCAAAGAGTAGTAATTTCAATTCTTTGCGCATATCACATGCGCACGCTACAGTATTCATAAACACCAATAGAAAATAGAAACTCACAGAGAACATAGATAGTAAAGTGGTTGTTTTTATGGATTTATTTTTTATGCTTGCAGAGAGGTTGCAATTGGTTCTAATGCTACTATAGGCTTTAAATGGAAGCTAACCGAACAAATATGAATAAAACCAATCGGTAATAAAATCACATTTCTTACCTGTTGAGCAGAAATTTCATGGTTTTTAAATTCTGCAGTAGGAAAATGTTTAGGGGAACACGTACCCCAGTGTTCCCCCAGAAAAATAGCAGTGGTTATAACTGAACATTGGTTAAATGACAGTCAACTACATTTGAATAAGCTGAATAACTTTAGTTAGTGAATTCTGTAGAAATGAACATCATGGAAGTGGTGAGCCATCTATATTAAATATGTTATGTTTGTGCCCTTAAATAGAGTTGATAAAATAGTTCTGTTGAGATGATTTGTGAAACAGTGGGAATTAAAATGGAAAGTAAAAGTGGTAATATATGTATTATTGGTGTATATACCGTCCAATATGACATTATGTTGGAGGACGTTAATTTAAAAAAAATTGTGTATATAGAGCCTCTCAAGCGATAATAATTGGTGATTTTTCTAAAACATTTTGTAGTACTTGTACAAATCACTGTTGTAAATAGATCTACATTAGTTATATTATGTGATATAAATATAAAGCTTGCACTCCACATAACATGCAAAGTGATCTCGTATAAACATCCTTCTTGATTGTCCACGATACGCTTGTGAGTGTCAGTCCTTTGGCCTGGGTCTTACACTATGCTCTGTTTTAGGCAACGACCCAGTAGCTGTAAACACAGTACTGCGGTTTGTTGCCAAGATTGATTTTGGCAAGCAAGTGTAAGATGCTTTTATCTTGGCAGATTTAGAATTTTAGGATATTTTGCTTATGGTGTTTTTACCTTTTTAACTGTCTTACCAGCTAAAGTTTTTGGTAAATTACGTTTTTACCTGTTTTAACTTTTAGCCATATTAACTCATGTTTTAGTGCTTTTAACTTTAACTTTCTTTGAATTTTGAACTTTTTAGGGGTGAGCTTTTAATAGTAGCTTGCTTGTTTTTATTTTTGGACTTCAGGCCCTAATGACCTAGTTGTCGATGGGCTCTTAAACACAACTCACTCACTCACTCACTCACTCACTCACTCACTCACTCACTCACTCACTCACTCACTCACTCACTCACTCACTCACTCACTCACTCACTCACTCACTCACTCACTCACTCACTCACTCACTCACTCACTCACTCACTCACCCACTCACCCACTCACTCACCCACTCATTCATATAAACGGTGAAACTTTTTAAATAAAAACTTCTTATGGTAAATGAAACTGAAAGTGTCTATTGGTTGACTCATTTACTTCTATAAATTATATAAAGTTAACAATTGATTCTAATGGTTCCAAACATGAATTTATAGTTTTTGTTTTTAAAAATACCCATTTTGAAGCTCATCTTAATTTAAATAATAATATTTTAGCTGTTGAGGTAGTCAATATACTTGGTTTAATTGTTGATAGCAAATTGTCATGGAATGGACATATCAGTAAGATTGAAATAAAATTGTGTATGGCAAGCTTTGTTTTGCATAATATATCAAAGTTTATATCAGCTGAAACTGCAAAGATAGTCTACTTTGCAATAATCTATTCAACGATCACCTACAGTATTTAATTATGGAGGTCAATTCTGAAATTAACTTCAATAGAATCTTTAGATTACAGAAACACATTGTCAGAAGCATTGCAGAATTGCCAATGAATAGCTCATGTAGGGAAGTATTTAAAACTTTATCATCACTTACTCTTCCCACATTTTTATATTAAAATCGATTCTGTATATATGTAGCGGGTCACTTCCACAAAATTCATCAACCCACAATTACAATACGAGAGGAAAACAGGACCTGATAATAATCTAAACATATATATTATGGCTATATGAAAAAAAGACTTGAGTATACAGAATGTCCCAAAATTATACCAACACACTTTGGGAGCTGATAGATAGCATTATTTTTAACACTTTTTGCTAATTAAAGTTTTTTGCTGCAGTGCTTCGTTTAAGCGCTAGACGAGTTAATGTCATAGATGACTGCCTCCCACCCAGTTTAAGTATTTACGGCAAAATCAACAATGCAAATTAGTATTGCATTTATCTTAGTAAGGCACACAGTCTTAATCCAAGAAACAAACACAAAACACATAAGCAAAACCCAGACATCTCATTGTTTAAAGTTAATCACAACTTTACTATTCAAAATTAGACAGACAAACTTTTAAACCAGAGAAATGGCTGGTGTCTTTGCAAGAGTACGGCAGAATAGGGCACGCCAATGCAGTCTTTGTGTTAACCGCAATGGGCGTGCGTTCCAACATTTCTTTGAATAGTAAAGCCGTGATTAACTGTAAACAATGAGATATTTGTATTTTGTTCATGTGTTCTGTTTTTGTTTCTTGGATTAAGATTGTGTGCCTTGTTAAGATAAATACAATACTAATTTGCATTGTTGATTTTGCCGAAAATACTTAAACTGGGTGGGAGGCAATAATCTATGACATTAACTCCTCTAGTGCTTAAACAAAGCACTGCAGCAAAAAACTTTCCTTAACAAAAAGTGTTTAAAATAATGTTATCTATCAGCTCCCAAAGTTTGTCAGTCTAATTTTGGGACACCCTGTATAGGTAGTAAATTATTAAATAAATTACCAATAAACTTTCATAATAATACTCTATTCTCCAAGCTTAAACAGCTATTAACTAAATTCCTTATCAGTAAAGTTTATTACAGTATTGATGGGTTCCTAAATGACAAAACAGTATTTTAGATTGATTGACTCTTCGGCATTGCCTCACCTGTATGTATGTATGTAGCTGTGTGACAAGTTCCCATTGGGTGCTTCTCTATGTATTGTACCTATATTTACTTTCTTATACATACTTTTGTACTCAATATAAATGTTAACCTTGTTCTTAAACAATGTTTGAATTATTTTCATTGCAATATGTTGTAAAGGACAATAAAGGTTTGATTTGATTTTAAACACTGTCTGGGCATATTAAATAGTTTTAATCTATGTAATGTTATAAATGGTCCGACTAAAATTATAGAAAATACATTATCAATAATTGATCTTGTAATAACAAAAATGACTGGTGAAGAATATTGTTCTTTTGTACAGGAATTTCACATCTCAGATCACAGAACTGAAGCAATTGACATTTACGACTGTGATACTGTAATCAAAGAAGTGAATTCTAGTCTAGGCAGACAGATAACAGATCGTAAAATGACACAATTTGTAGCAACACTTTTACATGTAAGTTGGATACCAGTATATATGACTCAGGGTACTAAAAGGAATTGGTATATTTTTTATGAAATATTCCTGTACTATTTTAATACGTGCTTTTCAGAAAAATGGCTTAAATATAACAAATGTCACCATAAAGTCAAAATTCCTTTAGAGGTAAAATTGTCAAAGGATAAAATGAAAAGCATGTATGAACTTCATAGACAGGGTTTATGTTATATAAGGAGAGATATAAGGCCTTTAGCAATAAATATAGGCATGTATTATTAGCTTTAAAAGCACCAAACATGGGGAAAGTATTATTGAGTCCTTGGATAAGACAGAAACAGCTTGGAGAAATATAAATGAATATAAGGGGAATGGTAAACATTTGGAGAATATTGTACTTAATCATTCACAAATTATAAGTAATCTACTTGATGTATCTAATATATTTAATTCTTTCTTTATGAATAGTGTGGATAAACAGCAAAACAATAATACTAATATTATTCATTTTTTGATACCAGATACAATATATGTGCTGCCAACAAAGAGGAAATTAATAGGCTAATAAACAGTTTTAAGATCCAAAAGTCTGCTGGATGGGGTGGTGTATCCACAAAAATTTCAAAAAGGATGTCTTGGTGCACTGAACAATACCCTTGAATATCTTAATAATTATTATTTAACTGAGCGGGTTTTTCCTGAATGTTTAAAAATATATATAGTCAGACCAGTGTTTAAAAAAGGTAATAAACATAGCAAAAGCAATTTTAGGCCTATAACACATATCTTTGTATCTGCTGAATTATATGAGAAAACTATAATAAAACATTTACTATACTTCTTAGATAAACATAATATACTAAATACTTTTCAGCATGAATTTAGTCAGATTATTAATTGTGACTACAATGATAGACATTACCCATGAAATACTAATTCACCTTGAAAAAATGACAATGTGGCAGGATTATTCCTAGATTTGTCTAAGCTCTTTGGCAGTGTATGCCATTAAACATTACTTCTAAAGCTGCAGCTATATAGAATAAGGGGTAAAATGCTTGATTTAATAACATCTTACAGATGTAAACAGTGTGTAGAAATTGTATATAAAATGGGTAGTAGTATAAAAAAATTTATCTGAATATGACAATGTAAGCTTGGGTATACCACAAGGATCAGTACTTGGTCCCTTACTGTATATACTGTATGTATATTAGTGTAGTTTTATTAGTGGCAAAGCAATAGCATATGCTGATGATATATCTTTGATCGTTTGGGATAAATTAAAAATTGATCTGCATAATAATACAAAAGAATAGACAAATTTATTAGTAGAATACTTTAGGGAAAATAATCTTAAGGTTAATATAAGGAAAAGTAAAGTAATGTTATCTGAACATAGAACTAGTGATAAAAACATTAATTTGACTATCAATGAAGAAGTAACTGAGGAAGTACAAGATATAAACTTTTTGTGATTACAACTGGATAGTTCAGTGGAATCCTGATAACTTGACCTAATGTGGACTGAGAGGCTGTTGAGTTACCGAAATTTCAAGTTTTAGGTAATAAGGTATCTGTTATTCACAACTCATGACATAACACTGCAAATTACATAAATATACACCCTAAAACAAAAAAATATTAGCAGATTCTGGAAGCGTATATTTGTCTAAGTCCAGCCACTCGGCCATCCACTCAAATTGAATAGTTGAGTCTCAATATGATAAATGACAACAGAACGATTCTAAAGACATCCATTCCGTGACACCATTGTAAACCGGCCACAGAAAAGACATGGACCTAGACAAATATATGCTTCCAGAGTCTGCTCATTTTTTTTGTCTTAGGGTGTATATTCCAGCACAATATAGGAAACTAAAGTATAACACATTCTAAGATTTATTACTTATTAATATGTTCCCCTTTTTCCGGTCTCTTTAACACATCCAATTTAATTTCCATTCACCTTAACTTGTATTTTCTTCTCGCTCGACATTTTCACTGGCTAAAACACAACACTAACAGTAAGCCTGAAATCTTGGAAGCTGCACTGTAACCAGAAATATGTAACAGAGTTTTACTTACCACGTGGCAAATGGCCTTGCTAGGATATGCACGAGTGACATCATGCAAATTGATGATATGGGTAATGTCTCTGCTTACTTCCTTGAAATAAACAGTACACTGCTGATATGTTAGATGGCACTGTACTTAATCCTGCATGGTTCATGATATTTATGTAGTACACGGAAGTCGGAAAGATAACGTGACACTCTTGAGACCTTATAAATACAAAAATGAACTCGATCATAAACCGCTGCGCAATTGTCATGTCTAAAAAATGCCTTTGTACTGGGTAAAGCAATAAACCTTCAAACCTTCCTAACAAGTGTTTGTGCAATGTTTTCACAGTACTAGTGGCAAGCTTTTGATTTCACGACAATGGTCTGCTGGCTGTTTATGTTCTGACTAGATATCGAAGGTCAATACGTGATCAGTCCTTTTGTTACTGTGATGGAGAATGGGATAGGTTGTATACGTTGTGGCGGGGATTTCTTAAAAAGATGGTTAACACATATTTGTGTGGATATAGCAGCAAATGGAACACTGTTTTTGCTGAAAGGTGTAAAGTTTGTTGGAGCAGACGCGATTCCTATCTGCAGGGGATGTGGTCGTGGAATGGAATGCATAAATCAACGTACTTTTATTATAAACACATTTATTCTTTATATTCACTTTACATCACTATTTCACTTGGTAAATAACTTTTAAAATTGGATAGCGTCCATGCCGGTTAAAAGTTTGTGTAATTCACATTTTCACACGCCATCAACAATTATACGTCTTTACACTTTGAAGTCATAGACGCTAATGAAAGTAGTTTTTGGCGTGGGTATAACGCAACACCGCCATTCTTTTGTATTCATCCGCGCAACAGTTCTCATTGGTCGAACTCAAACAATTGAGAAGACATTGTCTATTTTGGGTATTATCAAAAGAAATAAGTCCCTAATACATTCAAATTATATAAATTAAAAATTTACATACTCTTATAAAAATATTTACATGAACAATTTTCTATTAGTCAATATTCTGTCTCATATGCCCCTTGTTTTGTTTTTCAAGTTGTCACCTTATTTACAATCTTGAAACACAATACAATACTTCTCCCTACTTCTATGATTCAATCACTTTGTACAATATATATTTTTTTTTTCTTTACAGTCTTCTTCACTGTTTGTCTTTGTCCTTTGTTTTGACATGATACAGCATGTCTTTATAAACTTCACATATTCGATTGCTACACAATGCATTCAATTATTATACAATACATATCCAGTTATTGTACAATATACCCAGTTATCATATCACATATGTTGTTATTATACAATACACTTTCAGTCATTATGCAGTACATATCCAGTTATTGTACAACACATTTGATTACTACACAACATGTCCAATTATTACACAATATATATTCAGTTATTGCACAATATATCCTGCTATCATAATACATATGTTCTGTTATTATGCAATACATATTCAGTTATTACACAATACACATTCAGTTTTGGCATAAAGCATTTAGTTATTACTCATCATATTCTGTTATTGTACAATATATCCTGCTATCATAATACATATGTTCTGTTGTTATGCAATACATATTCAGTTATTACACAATACATATTCAGTTTTGGCATAAAGCATTTAGTTATTACTCAACATATTCAGTTATTGTACAATATATCCAGTTATCATACAATACATATTCAGTTATTGTACAACACATATTCAGTTCTTATACAACACATACTCAGTTATTGTACATTTGACATTGACACAAATATAATTTAAGTGTTTCATGTGGTTTTTTTTTGACTTGTATTCTTTGCTATGAGGAGAGAAAAACAGGATACAAATTTTGAGCTAATGATTATGATCTTATTTATGGCAATATTTTATTCAGTTCTTTGCCTTCTTTGTCTTATAAGCTCATGTATAGGCAGGTTATTGAGTCGGTTCTTAAACTCTGATGTTACATATGATACTAATTTTCTTAATTGGGTTATTATTCATCGTTGTTTTGGTTCAACATTTCTTCGAGTTAGGCATTGGCTATATTCATCTCAATTCATGGGCATTGTTTTTCTGGGTATGGTTTTCCTCACTTCACTAATTGTCATTTCTTTGTCTCTTATTTTTATAAGAGAAAACTTCTATACTTACAATTATTCTGTAATTGTATTATTTTTCTTCTCAATTTACTCTCGACATCTTTGTGTCGAAATATTATATCTTTTTCATCATAATTAATTCATTTTTATTTTTGTCCCTGACATCCTTATGTCAAAAACATATTATCTTCCGTCGCTATGATTCATTTATTTAATGACAATCAGTGTTCTCATCTGTCTTTGTTGACAATGCTCTTTGTGGTCGATATAGCCAATGACTATGTTGATTTTCTTCCCTGTTGTAATCCTATTCTGAATATAATTTTCTATAAGTAACCCATTAAAAATTGTTATCTTTCTTTCATCTCCACTACTCCTGCCTTACACATTTGTTGACAAAGGCTATTTGGCTCTTTCTTTGTATGGCTTCAATTTATTTTTGTGGTATCTTCCTACCAACTTGCCATTTGTATTCTGTAGCTCATATGTGTGGTCACCCAGCTGTTTTGTTATGACCAGTGGTTCCATCTTCCTCTTCGTGTAGTCATCATGGTGTCGATGTCAATTGTAAGTTGCCGAGATTTTGTTGTTTGTCATCCACTAGGTTGGGACGAACTTAGTTGTTATAATTTCCCTGAGTGTTGGTGGTGGTTGTCGTTTCTGTATTCTTTGTAGTATCGGTCCTATTTGGCACATCTTCATCTACTTCCTGCTGTCTTGTGTTGTCAGTGTACCATTGGTCTCTGCCCCTTTGGCGTGAACCTCTGTCGTATGACGGTCTGTGGTTGTTCAAGTGTTCCCTACTGAATCGCATATGATTCACTTGATGGGTACGATCTCCTGGTCTTCCACGATCATATCTATGCGTTCTGTACCTCGATTCACCCCTCGGTATCGTGTCGTGGTACCGCTGTCTTGCGTTCTCCATCCTCTCGCCATGATTATGTGGTTGTGGGAAATGGTGTGCCCCTCTCCCCCTTTCATGGGTACTCCTAGTATTTGTATTTTCTCCTTCGCTTTGGTTGTTCGTAGCCGTGTTTCGGTTTAGGATGGGTGAGTTAGGGTGACCGTTCCTATGTCTATGCTCATTAGGTCGACCATTTTGTGTTTCGAAGGCTGTCAGCAGTTCTATCATATCTGCAAAATCTACCGGCCTTGCAACAATTAATCCTGTTCTCACTGTGTCTGGGAAATGTCTCGTTATGCTGGCAATTAGTTCTGCCTCCGACAAGTTAGGGTCTAATAGCTTTCCTTTGTTGGCTACTTTCATGAAATAGTCGACTAATGACAATCCTTTGGCTGGATCGTATCTACCTGTCGCTAGCTCTACCCTAGTTTGGTTTTGTTTAGCTGGGCCCCAATATCTTGATAGGAATAAATTTCTGAATGAGCTATAAGACTCGTGACCAGCTAGTGTTAACCTGAGCCATTCTAATGCCTTGTTTTTTAAGCTTTTCTTAACTATCATCATCCTAAGCTCGTTTGGTATCCTTTTCACTTTAAAGTATTCCTCCATCTCTTTAACAAAGAGTTTTGGATCGTCTCCCTTCTCCTCGTCAAATGTAGGTGGTGTAATTTCATGTAATATGCTGTTGGTGTAACATGTGTTATGTGTTGTGTCATTGTTTGGTTGTGAACCTCTTTCTCTGTATGGTGAGTCAACATTTTGTACATTACTCAAGTAACTCTCATCTTGTACATTACTTACATCTAAATCATCTTGTCTTTGTAATGCCTTCACAACATCATTTACATTAGCCAAATTTTCTTTCCCTTTTTTCATTTCTTCACAAATTGATTTTAAATCACTCTTTATTTCTAAGTGGCTTTGTTTCATATCATTTATAGCATCCTGTTGTGAAAGCATCACATCATTCATTGTCTTAATTTTAGGGATTACTATTTGTTCTACAGTTTCATTAATAATGTCTTTCTTTACAACCTCAATCTCTTTCCTTAATTCCTCAGTTATTTCTGCTTTTACATTTGTTATTTTACAGTCTACACTCGTATTACTTTCTGTTATTTCATCCCTACATTTAGCAATTTCTTCTTCTAACACAATTTTATTCTCTCTCATCTCTGATTCTATCTTTCCCATCCTATCTCCTACCATTTCTATCCTAGCTTCTAAGGCTTCCTTTGTTTCATTTAAGTTTTTGTGAACTAATTTTAAATTAGTTTCCATTACTTTCATATTTTCTTTACACTCCTGTCTCCCTAATTCTATTTTCTGTTCTAGGTTCTGTCTACCTAATTCCATTTGCTGTTCTAAGTTCTGTCTACCTAATTCCATTTTCTGTTCTAAGTTCTGTCTACCTAATTCCATTTTCTGTTCTAAGTCTTTTCTCACTTCCTCCATTTTCTGACCTATCTCTTCCTTATTCTGTTCCAGTTTCTGTTCTATACTCTGACCTAAACTTTGTTCTATATCCTGTTTCAATTCTATGTTATTTTGTTTCATTTTCTGACCTAATTCTACGTTATTTTGTTCCATTTTTTGACCTAATTCTACCTTGTTTTGTTCCAGTTTCTGACCTATTTCCTTCATATTCTGTTCTAGTCTTTCAAATATCATCATCATTAACCTTTGATCTTTGCTTATTTCCTCCTGTTCACCTTCTAATCCTTCCTGATAACTAGGCCTATCTGCCCCTTCCCCCACTCCTGTTTCTATCTCTTTTCGCGACATTTTAATTCCTCTATCTAATTCACTTAATGTTGAAAGTCCTGTCACTTTTCCACTTCTTAAAAACATGCACAATGAGAATAAAATAAAGAAACAAAAAATTTCGATCCTACTTTCTTTTCTGCTGGTTCTTCGTCCGGTTATTTACGTCTCCTGGGTAGTTGGCTTCGCTAGATGATCTCCGGTGTTTTTCCCTCGTTGATTCTCCGTGTATCGATGTTTTGTTGATATCAGACGATGGTCTAATGGCGTCCCTCTCCTTCACGATAAGATAGCGTTCTTTTGGTGTTAGCACTTCGCACTCTCAATTTTGCATTCCACTCCAAATTCGCGCTCCACGTTGGGCAAGCCATTTGTGGCGGGGATTTCTTTAAAAGATGGTTAACACATATTTGTGTGGATATAGCAGCAAATGGAACACTGTTTTTGCTGAAAGGTGTAAAGTTTGTTGGAGCAGACGCGATTCCTATCTGCAGGGGATGTGGTCGTGGAATGGAATGCATAAATCAACGTACTTTTATTATAAACACATTTATTCTTTATATTCACTTTACATCACTATTTCACTTGGTAAATAACTTTTAAAATTGGATAGCGTCCATGCCGGTTAAAAGTTTGTGTAATTCACATTTTCACACGCCATCAACAATTATACGTCTTTACACTTTGAAGTCATAGACGCTAATGAAAGTAGTTTTTGGCGTGGGTATAACGCAACACCGCCATTCTTTTGTATTCATCCGCGCAACAGTCCTCATTGGTCGAACTCAAACAATTGAGAAGACATTGTCTATTTTGGGTATTATCAAAAGAAATAAGTCCCTAATACATTCAAATTATATAAATTAAAAATTTACATACTCTTATAAAAATATTTACATGAACAATTTTCTATTAGTCAATATTCTGTCTCAACGTGTACTAATAAAAATTTACCTATACTATTCATACTGTATGGCAGATAATAGAAATTATTACACTGAAGTTTAACGATAAAAAGAATTAAAAAAAAATTTTAAAAATAAATAAAAACGGTTGTCAAGTTACATGGAATTTTGAGTTACTGATAGTCGAGTTATCGAGATTCTACTGTAATCTAAAATTCCATATTCAGTTGGATAAAATATATAAGAAACTTAGCTCAGCTATATATGGTATAAGGAAATTATCTAAATATTTTATTGTTAATGTATTAAAACGTGCTTATTATGGATTGATACAAGGCATATTAATTATGAAATTTGGGGAGGTGCTGGTATCACCAATTTAAATAGAACACTTGGTCTTCAAAAAATGAGCTTGAGAATTATATATAAAGGAAGGAAAGTATCATGTAAAAGTATTTTAAAAACTTAAAATATACTAACAATGATCTCTCTATATGTGTACTAACAATGATCTCTCTATATGTGTTTAAGGTTTTTTATTAGTTTTAGATGCAAGAAATGACATAACTCGTAATAGTGACTACCACCATTATAATATAAGAAATCAGTAGAATTTCTTTAGAATATCTATTACAAAGAAAGCCATTGGAAAGGATCCCATCATAATTGCTGGTATTTTGTACAATAAATGCCCACCAAATGTAAAAATACTAAAAGTGAAACAGTTTAAACCTGCATTGAAAGATGTTTGTATAGAATAGATAAGTTATGAGGTTCATGTTAAGGTTTTATTCTGTATATAAATGTATCAGAATTCTTGTACATATGTAACATTTTTATAAATTGTATAGAACTTGATGAAGCTTTAAACATTGTATGATGTCTATAAGCGAATAAATTCATCACTCAAAAGGTCATCTCATCATTTTTCGCTCTTTTTGTAAACTTTTAGTCTTTCTTTGAATCTGCTCTGTGCACAATAAGCTATGATAGTACAAAGTGGCAATGCAGAAATTTGTTTCTAGAAATGAAAAATTACAAATTTTCTGTAAGTGCGTATAAAAAAAGGAGCAAATAATTCTATTCAAACTGTGATGGCTGAACAATAAAGATTTTCCCATCTCACATAGCATGCTGCCATTTTATTGCATGTTTTGGCTACTGTCCCTTGAAGAATGCATTAAAAGAGATATCATTGTGCTCTTGAAGTTGACATTGTTCATGTTATTACATAAATTTGAAATTCAATGTAATTTAGATTTAACAAGTTTCATTAGAAACATACAAAATCAAATGTTATACCTTTTTCAATTACTTAATGTTGTAACTGCTAAGTTTACCCAATGCTGCTAGTGACACCATACTTTATTTCCATCATACAAAGCTGGGATCAAACCTACAACCATAGGCACAGAAAGCCAGCAGTGGCATCCAAGGTGACAGTTTTGCATCCAGAGGTACCTTTGTTGTAATGTTAAACTGAGACAAAGTACCGTATTTCATCGCATGATGGTCACACCTCGATTTATAGAAATCAATCAGAACTTAGGCATTTTACCACATAATCATCGCATTAATATTCTAGGTGTTCACTATCGAGAAGTATTGAAAGATAACGTGCCACCACTGCAACCTGTTAGGTTCAGGTACAAGGTACAGGTATGCAGCATATTGTAATATATTCCTTATTGTCAATGTTGTAAGTTTGTTGACTGTCGAGATGGTGGTTAGCCCATCAATGAATCTGATAGGTTCAAGTATCTAAAGCCCAGGAATTACGAGGGTTATGAGTAGTCGGAAGCTTTCACGGCCGGAGTTAGAATTAAGGCTAGAGGTTTCTCCCGGGCTTAAAAGCCGTGGTCTGCTGGAGTTTTGAGGTCCAGACATTTCGTTCACACCTGCAGTGGACATCATCTGTGGCGTAGTCTGAGTCTTCTCGGTGAAGGTTCAGTTACAACAGAATTGTTTATGACTGGAGGTAATGTATTTATACGTGGGCCGCTAACAGGGGATTGGCTAGGCTTGAGCGGCAGGTGTGTGTTAGATGGGCGGGGCTTCTCCGTTCTGATTGCTTATTGGTTTACGTGATTTCTCTGCATTAGTGCTTCTTTTTATGTTCGAGTATCGGATGCCAGGTTTTGTTCAATTTTAGAGTTTCTTCCTTCCTGTTAAAATTCGGCCAAAGATCCCATGGACCCGCTCGCTTCAGCCGGTGTTTGCCAGATTCCATGTTCCTGCGGTGCAATGTACTTAGGTACCACCCAACGCAGCATCAACACCTGACTTACAGAACACAAGAGGTGCTGCTGGCTGGGACATACAGACAAGTCAGCGGTCGCAGAACATGCTATATGGGTCGATGGCAAACACATAATTCAGTATAAGGAGACTACTGTTCTTTCGTCTATGCCATGCTACCACGCCAGACTACAACATGAAGCCATAGAAATTTACAAACATGCCAATAATTTTAACAGAAAGGAAGAAACTCTTAAAATTGAACAAAACCTGGCATCCGATACTCTTAACATAAAAAGAAGCACTAATGCAGAGAAATCACGTAAACCAATAAACAATCAGAACGGAGAAGCCCCGCCCATCTAACACACACCTCCCGCTCAAGCCCAGCCAATCCCCTGTGAGTGGCCCACGTATAAATACATCACCTCCAGTCATAAACAATTCTGTTGTAACTGAACCTTCACCGAGAAGACTCAGACCACGCCACAGATGATGTCCACCGCAGGTGTGGACGAAACATCTGGACCTCAAAACTCCAGCAGACCACGGCTTTTAAGCCCGGAAGAAATCTCTAGCCTTAATTACGAGGATTGTCCATAAAATAAGGTTCCCAATTTTTTTTCACAATGAAAAACATTTATTGACATTGAATAGTACAGTTTTGGAAAGCTTAGACTTTTTCCTATTTTTTAACATAATCGCTGTTCTGATCAATGCATTTTTGTATGTGGTGTACCATCTTTTGTATGGCTGCATCATAGAACTGCCCTGCTGCACAGCAAAGATAGCTTAAAACAGTTTCTTTCAGTTCCTCTCCGGTTCTGAAATGCATCCCACGCATATGTTTCTTCAAGTCAGGGAAGAGATGGTAGTTACTTGAGGCTAGGTCTGAGCTGTAAGGAGGGTGTGTGACAGTATCCCATCCAAATTTGTTGATGAGATTGATTGTCACGGGCAATGTGCGGACGAGTGTTGTCCTGATGGAAATGCACTCCCTTTGTGAGCATACGTCCACCCACCTTGGTATACCCTAAATGATCGGTCAAAATTTTGTGAATGTAGGTCTTGCTGACATCAGGGATCATCTCGCAGGTCTCCCGAACCATCACCCTTCGATCTTTCAGGATTACTTCTTCCACTTTCACAATCGTTTTGTCTGAAACCAGTGGCCGTCCAGAATGCTGGTCATCCTGTACGTCCGTCTTTGAATTCTCTGCACCATTTGCACACGTGTTGTACACTCATACACTGCTCTCCATACACTTCACACAGTTGGAAATGAATGTCCACCGGTGCAATCTTTTTGCACACAAAAAATGGATCACAAAGCATAATTTGCAGCTGGCGGGAGAAGCAAGTGGAAGCTCCATTTCTAAGAGCTGCCAAGCCACTACTGAGTATCACAGACAGCTCGCAGGGTAGGGTACTGGGAGAGGGAGAACCAAGCTATGTGCCAGTGTTGCCAGATCTCCTGTAACAGCATTCCTCGCGACTGCAGATCCTTGGGAACCTTATTTTATGGACAACCCTCATAGTAAACATGACTAAGCGATAAGCAAATAGAGCAGAAAGAAATGCAAACCATTTGGTTAGCACGTGCCAAGACAGTAACCATTTTATTCTTGTACTATGTGCAGCTGTCTAATTCTATAGTTATTCTAACAAGTGCTTATGTATACTAAATTTCACGCATATCTATTACACTAATTATTTACCTACTTTAACTTTTTTTAGCCAAATTATATACTTTTTCAGTAGTCTGATAATATTGACTTCAGTTAAAAGGTACAAACGATTCAACAGTATCATAAATTATTTTCTAAATAATAGATTCATCTTAATTCATTAAATCCAAATCACATTCTTTTTTATTTTAATTTGATTTTTTTTTAATTTACTAGAGTAGGTGTTTACATTGCGGTGTCAGCGTCACTTTTATTTCCCCTCTCCTTTCTTTTTGGTTGTGAACAGTGTTACATGGCCGTGCTTTAATACTCTCAGACTTGCTCTTCCTCCCTTACTGGATGTTAATACAGCCAGTCTTAATTTATTCTTTGCATAGTGGTCACTGTGTATTTTTATTATATGAAGAAAGCAGAAAAGGTGTGATTTTGCAATGAAATATGGTACATTTTTAGCATATCTTTTAGCTCCAAGCAGTTCAATTGTGGTATGCCATCTTGTCCCACACAAAATTAACTGACAGTAAGTATGTATGGTGTACAAACTGTTTAGTGAGATTAGTCAAATAGCAAACAGTAATCACCAAGTTTTAGGTATGGCCACATGCAGAGTGTCACAAAGAAACACCAGCAAAACTTAGTATATGGTGAGAGGTGGCAAACTGATTGGTTTTCAAGAAGAAACCCCTGTCCAGAAATGCACGGTTTGGGCACTGGAGAGCGTTGAAGTTTGAGAACAAACACTTGTGATAATTTGTTAAGATTCATTTTGGTATCTTAATACAGAAGGTATGTAAGCCTTTAGCCACCTGTGTACTGCGGATGAATAACCTGAGCATAATAACATTGCTGCAGTGCGTTATATTCCTCCATAGAGTCCTTGGTGCACATCCTACAGTGTTACTTGTGTAGTTTTCAGTACACTAACGTTTTAAGAGCAGAGTGACATGCACCAGTACACAGCTACAGAAGCGCCTGACATGAGCTGCAGCACACTTTGATGTAAATGTGTGGAATCACCTCAACATCGCATATCCAAATTGATGGATTGGTAGAGGTGGAACAGTTCCATGGCCAGCAGATTGCTAGATCTGATACTTCTCTGTTATTTTCTGTGGAATTATATGAAGAGCATGGTGTATAGCACTTCTTTAATGTCAGTGGAGGACCTTGTTGCTCGAATCCACTGAGAGATTGAAAATCTTCAAAAACAACCGCGCATATTGTGTCATGTGCATGAGGCTCAACACATGCAATGATGTAAGAGGTACACATTTCAAAGCTTGTTTGTAATGTAGACAGCTCGATGTGCTACTCATGTTGGGTTTATTGACAAATTGTGAACGCACACCCATCTCACACTTCAGTGCACTATAGCGCCCAAACCATGCATTTCTGAATGGAGGTTCCTTCTTGAAAACCGATCAGTTTGCCATTTTGCACTACATACTAAGCATTATCTGCGTCTTTTGGGACATCCTGTATATGCAAATGTCACTGAATTAGGTATTTACGACAGAACTAATTTCAAGGAAGACATTTTGAGGTAAATACCTATCAATGAGTTTTGTATATGTGTGACCACATCTAAGCTTTTATGTGTCACTGTCTCTTCCAAATTGCAAAGGAGTGATTATTTTACTGAATTTGTTTGTACTGTTTGCGCCAACTATAGTATGTTCGTTTAGAATAGGTGGCTCAAGGTCACGTCTGGTAGCTCTCCCTGCATCCCCTTCAAACTGCATCCTGTGCGATTGCTTGCCCTCTCTTCTTTCCCTACAAGGCATAACAAACTAAAAAGGACAACGTTTAATTCTTGGGTGCCCTATCTTAACCATAGACAACATTCTAAAGTAAGGAATAAAATACGTTTATACTCTTGCTACTAATTTACCAACATTAATCCTAATGAATGTATGTGCAATTTAAATCTAGCTCTGGTTGATAAAACATGTGGATTCATTATGAAACCAAAGGTACAAACTGTCATAATATTAAAGGGAAAGTCAGGTGAAAGTTTACAGCTTATTGCCTTCCTGTTCGTCAAGGTGATTGTCATCACTAGAACTCTCATCTCTTTCAGCGTGTAAATTGATAATGTTTTCATGCTTATCACATAATCCTTCCTTTATAAAATCTTCTTCTTACAGATTTTCTGT
Organism: Tenodera sinensis; assembly: GCA_030765045.1. Lineage (NCBI taxonomy): Eukaryota > Metazoa > Arthropoda > Insecta > Mantodea > Mantidae > Tenodera > Tenodera sinensis. The sequence continues at coordinate 16,048,155 of CM060964.1, read as the reverse complement.
GTGATTGACATATTGCATGTGCATATCAGAAACCAAGCTTTCTCATAATTTTGTGCAAGGATGTGATTGCACTGATGCACTCAATTTTTTCTTATAGCACGTGCTTTAGCTTTCTAAGTATAGGATACTCTGCACGATTGTAAAATTCTTGCTTTGATCGTCGAATCACATATTTCTTAAAGTCGTGTAGTTCTGTAACTGGTTTTTCTTGGGGGATATTTTTCTTAGGAGAACTGAAGGATGGTCCTGGAATCTCAGTGTCAGTAACTGCAGTTCTATTGGCTTCATCACATATGCATTGCACAAATCTTAAAGATACCTGACATGCTTCTGCTACAATCTTCTGTGTACATCTAAGAAACATATACTGGCACTTCACAATTCATAAGAGACTTAAAGAAATTATGCACATTATGAATTATTCCTTTAGACTGCAATCTGATATCACACTTATTTAAGCTAAAAAAACTTGATTTTGACACCGTTGCTTCCTGTCATAGGCACAGGCTGCACCATAGCTGAGTGGTTAGACCATTTGCTTCTCACCAAAGCGGCCCAGGTTCAATCCCACGCAATTGCATGTGGGATTTGTGGTGGACTAAGTGGTGCTGGGGCGGGTTTCCTCCAGGTTCTCTGGTTTCCTCCACCATCTCATTCCACCAGTGCTCCATCTTCACTCCATGTATCATCAGTGTCACCACTTGCAGTGCCATATGTAGTAAACGTTGGAGTTAAACACTACAAAACAACTGTCATAGGCACAATGTTATTGTCTGCATTATCACTCTCTGTGAAACGTGCAGTTCAAAGAAAGTGCTGGCAGAGTGGGGGTAATGCACGTGTGCCGTTTGAGAGGGGAATGTGACCTTGAACTGCCTATTCTAAATGAACATACTATAGACATACTCTTGAGACACGAGGTCATAACTGTCAAATTTACATCCAAGTCAATGCAAAGTAGAAGAAGATAGTTTTCCTGAGGTATGTTACATAAAATAACCATTTTAATTACTAAGATGTTAATTTGCACTAACGCTGATAAAGTTTCTACCTCTCACAATGGGATACTTTGAGCATCAGCTTTGGTAAGCCACATTACATAATACCCTCATGTTCGAATCCATTCATTCTTATGGGTAGTTAGCAATTGATAATCACTGTGTAGCAATTTAATTTTGGTATATACAGAATGATCATGAATTCACACACTAACTCCCTGGGGACAGATTCAGTGAATGACAAATCAGAGTAAGTGAGCACCTATATCATTCTATGTTACAGCCATTAACATATATCTGAATGCTGTTATACTTCTGCAACAGGCCTGATGTTTACACCCAGATCAAGGATCTATTCGCTCAGAAAACAGGATGGGGATACTGTATGGAAGGGCAATTTTAAGGTTAAGTTCATCTTTAGCCAATGTGTGTAGACATCAGCCAGCAAGCTAGCAAGTTAGCAAGTGCAGTAGCAGTCAAGCCTTCTGTTTGGTTACCTTCTTCTTGATTACAATAGAACTGTTACATCTGAAAATAATTTCTTTGAAATTCTACTACTCCATAGAATTCTATCCCATAGATTTAATGTGCAAATTCATGGAAAACATGTATTTTTCTATTTGGTTAACTATCTAAGAGAGGTATATAAATATTAAACACACAAAGAAATTTCCATTATGGCACGTAACATATATGCTAAACACCATGCGTTCTCAGATTGACCGGTCTGCCCTGCGGCGGCGCCGCACTGGGCAAGGACCTGCAGGCTCTTTGCCAGAGTTATGCGTAAAGGACCAGCAAGTCACGGGTACAGAACACTAACTGCTGTATTAACTTGCTTTAGACTTACCAGAACCACAACAGGTGTTGAAATTGGTAACCTTCAACATGAACACATTCCCTATATCTCCAAAAAACAATTCTGGTTTGCTTGCTAAAGTTCATGTTGACTGATTGCCTATATTTCTCTTGTGATATTGTTCTTCAATTCTTGTAACATGTGCAGATTTGATGCTCACATTTTATTCTTTAACGTTCCCCATACATAAAAGTCACTAATATGTTTAGCACAAGCGATTCCGTAGCCAAGTGGTTAGACCATTTGCTTCTCATCAAAACGGCCTGGGTTCGATCCCAGACAACCGCATGGGGGAATTGTGGTGGACGAAGCGGCACTGGGGTGGGTTTCCTCCAGGTTCTCTGGTTTCCCCTGCCATCTCATTCCACCGGTGCTCCATCTTCATTCCATGTATCATCAGTGTCACCAGCTGCAGTGCCGCAGTAGTGGGTGTTAAACACTACAAAAAAAAAAAAACCAGAAGCAATTAACATTTCCAAGACGTCATCTTTCGTGGCAGCGAAACTTCTGAAACTTAAAAGTTCATGCTTTACAACCACAAGATCCTGTAAGTAGGGTTAATTAATTACTGCAGTTGGTTTTAGCAGTCCGTTCATAATTACTATGTGGATCCACCTTTAATGTTCTTCGCTGACTAAGCGTGGTTTTATCTTCAAGGTCGCATTCCACTCAGAACAATTAATATTGGGCTACTGAAAATCACCATATTATTCATGAAGTTCCTCACCATGCATAGAATTATCAGTCTCATATTTAAGACACAACAGTTGATCCACACGTTTATGTATATTCTATTTTAAATATTTTTTTCTGCAACTAACAAGAAATGAAAGATTGTGTGGCTGGTTTCAACAGGATTTAGCTATAGCACACACTGCTGGTAATTCTATGCATGAATTGCGAAGTGGGTATGGTGAGAGAATAATTAGTCAAGGATTGTGGCCATCTCGTTCCCCTGACCTATCTCCATGTGAGTTTTATTTATGGGGAACGTTAAAGAATAAAGTGTACGCATCAAATACATTCATGTTACAAGAATTGAAGGATAAAATCACAAGAAAAATACAGGTAATCAGTCAACATGAACTTTGCAAGTAAACCAAAATTGTTTTCGGGCATATAGGGAATGTGTTCACGTTGAAGGTCGTAAATTTCAACATCTGATACAATGCAGGTAAGTCTAATGCAAGCTAGTACAGTAGTTAGTATTCTGTACCCATGACTTGCCGGTCCTATATGCGTAACTCTGGTAGAGAGCCTGCAGGTCCTCACCTAGTCTGGTGCCACTGCGGAACAGTCCAGTTGGTCTGAGAACGCACTATAATTTGCCATTATGATTTCAACAGTAGCTACATGACAACAAAATAAATTACTAACACATCCATAAATGTGCAGAAACTTAGATGGCAAAAATGTATTGTTATCATGGGATGCTTAAAACAGAAAAATGGAGCACAAAGATGTCAAAGGGCATATTAATTCCTAAGAACTACATATCTATGCTTAAATAAGTAAAGCTGTTGAGTTCATAGTATCAATTTGACGGTATAGTGTGTTCAACTTATTCAAGGCCCATCAGAAACAGTATATGCATGAAATTGAATTTCATTACTTGAGAAAGCCCCTTTTTAGAACTTATGTATAAATCAGTAAACATAACTCTTCATGATCAAAATGTATACAGGGAAATACAATACTTATGTGGCTCAAAATTTGAATCAACATTTTAACTTCAAATATTTATTTAGAAAAAGAAAGAAATTAACTGGACATGCTTGTCTCTAGGCAAACCCCAAATTGCCAAATTTTGTGAGTGATGTTGCTTAGAAAGAATTATGATAATCAAAGTAAAGTTTGAAATATTTCAGATACTTTCTCTCGGATTCTGCTTTTCTTTCTTTTATTTATCTTTGTAGTTTCAAAGTATAAATATGATACATATATATAACAAGTTAACAATGTAAGGGAAAAAGCAAGTAATGCTTGGGGCTAAGCTTCTTGTATCTGAAAGAAAGGATTTTGGCCATTTCATTATGAGTTGGTAATGGATTACACTGTGCGTTCCTTGACCGGCTGAACTGCTCCGTGGCAGCCAGGGAGTGGGCAAGGACCGACACGTTCTCTGCCAGAGTTATGTGTAAAGTACTGGCAAGTCACGCGTATGGAACACTAACTACTGTATTAACTATTAACTTACATTAGACTTACCTTCATCACATCAGATGTTGAAATTGATGACCTTCAACACGAACACATTCCCTATTTCTCCGAAAACAATTCTTTTTACTTGTAAAAGTTCATTTTGACTGACTTCCTGTATATCTCTCATGATTTTGTGCTTCAGTTCTTCTAACATGAGCGGATTTAATGCATACACTTTATTCTTTAACGCTCCTCATAAACAAAAATCACTCAAACGTTTAGCTCAAGAGGTTAACATTTCCAAGACTTCAGCTTTTGCGGCGACAAAACTTCTAAAACTTAAAAGTTCATGCTTTATAACCATAAGATCCTGTAAGTAGGGCTAATTATTGCAATTGGTTTTATCAGTCTGTTCATAATGACAACGTGGACCCACCTTTAACGTTCTTCGCTGATGAAGCGTGGATTTATCTTCAATTAAAGGTAGCATTTCTACTCAGAACAATTGATACTGGGTTACCGAAAATCACCATGTTATTCATGAAGTTCGTGGAATTATCAGTCTCATGTTTACAACACAAAAGTTGATTCACACATTTATGTAAATTCTATTTTAAAGAAGAAATGAAAGATTGTATTACTGGCTTCAGTAGGATTCAACTATAGCACACACTGCTGGTAATTCTATACATGAATTGTGAAGTAGGTTGTGTAACAGAATAATTAGTCGAGAATTCTGGCCCCCTTGTTCCCCTGATCTATCTCCATGATATTTTATTTATAGGGAACTTTAAGAATAAAAGTGTACGCATTAAACCCACAGAAGTTACAGGAACTGAAGCACAAAATCACGAGAAAAATACAGGCAATCAGTCAACATTAACTTTTGTGAGTAACCCAGGATTATTTTCAGAGATATAGGGAATGTGTTCACATTGAAGGTCATCAATTTCAACATCTGATGTGATGCAGATAAATCTAATGCAAGTTAGTACAGTAGTTAGTGTTCTGTACCTATGACTTGCTGGTCCTTTATGTGTAACTCTGGCGGAGAGCACGTCAGTCCTCGCCCGCTCCCTTGCCGCCGCTCAAGGAATGCACAGTAGCATGTGACTTTTAGATAAAGTTATCCCCACCTTGGTTTTCAAACACGTGGAGTTCAGTCTCAAGCAATATTTAAGTAAGAAGAGGAGAAAATGAGTAAAACTATAATTGCATTATACTGTAGGTGGCTTCAGCATTACTGAATGCATTGTGTGTCTTTTTATGAGTCATAAAATTCCAAAGTTAAATCAGCCATTGTTAATTTATTAGTACCAATACAAACAATATAATTAACTTTAGGTATTTCCTTTCAAGCAAAATAGCTTCCTTCTTCACCATACAGCTTTAATGTAAGGTTATTCATAAACATTAAAAATAATGTAGCTGATTCACTGACAGTGGTATTATACAGTGTGCCTAGTTATATTTGTACCTAATTATTGACACCAAATGATTAGAAATTAAAATCTTGTTTCTGGTAAGTGAATAATTTTCTTGCAGAACACAGTATGATGCTTTAAGGAGTTTTACATAGTGTCAAATTCAATGAATGTGCATTATAGCACTCTATGCCATTTAAACCAGAGGAAGTAAGTTTGTAGGCCTTCAGTAGCAGTTTATTCACATGTAATGGTAAGATATAAAATTAACTCTCTTAATTTAAATCCATACTCAAGTGGTATTACAATATAATCTACAAACCAGATGTTAGGTAAACATTAAGTGATGGTAGCTTTTTAAAAAGTTTCCTTTAAAATGTGGCATTATTTCTCGTATGGGAACTAATGCTATTTTGAAATGCCATCTTGAATTGATTTAGAAAATGGTGCTTAATATGTGCTTTCCAAAAGTAGATTAAATATCTGTTTATGGTTTTACCATTATTAATCAAATGAAAAATGGAAGAAAGTGTTTAAAGTATTGGGATCAACCCACACACGTTTTGTTATGTCTACACAGGATTTAAAGATGGGGCTAGCAAGCAAGCGGAAAGGACGTTGGAGGTACAGGTGCTGGCAGAAGTTGTTCCTTGCTCTCATAGGCTTCCCTCTTGCTGCTGGAGCCTTATTGGTGTTTGTAGCAATATTCCGAGCACTGTTCATACAGCATCAGAACCAGTTGGTTCTTCATCATATATTAAATAACCAAGTTGTGGATAAAATTGATGAAAGCCAGATAATGCAGAGAGCAGAACGATTGGCAGGAGCACTTCAAATTCCCTCTGTATCGTATGCAAGCGACAACCAAGAAAAGGAGGCTCTTCTGCAACTGCAACAGTATCTGGAAACGAGTAAGCGGCATATCCAGGGTATCTGCATGGGGTACTGCAATACCCTATGCCTCATCTATTATAACTCTAACCCCTTCCCTGTAGATTTTATGTAATCAATGTGTACAATGTAAGAAACTAACAAAATTGATATTTGTTAGTTTCTTGCATGGTTCACTGCCTTAATATGCAGCACTGAAAATTTGTTTAGAAAAAGACGAAGGATTATAAGAACACACATTGTTAGTAATGCTTAAAGTAAATAGGAAATTGTTGAAAAATGGATGTGTTGGCTGCTGGTATTAATATCATAAGAAGAATACAAAGTAACTTAGCTACTGTTGAAGACAAGTTGATAATTATATGGATTAAGTTAATATATGCACAAGAAGTTTGCTGCAACTATGTTAACATTTCCTTGGCCTTGATTGCAGATTTCCCACTGATTCACAGTGCATCATTTATAAAGAAGGAAGTAATCAACACATATAGTCTCTTGTATACAGTTCAAGGTACAACAAAAGGGAAGCTCCCTTATCTGCTTGCTTCTCATGTAGATGTTGTCCCTGTTGATCCAAGTAGTTGGGATGTGCCTCCTTTTGGTGGAAGAATTGTTAATAAAACATATATCTATGGAAGGGGTGCTATTGATGATAAATCTGGAGTTCTGGTGAGTATCACTTCTCTAGAAGCACCTTCTTTCATTTTTTACATTTTTCAGCAGTTACTGTATTTCAAAACCCAAATATAATGTAAATTACTCCTTCTAAACTTATTTCTATTTACAGATATAACATTTTTAAAAAATGAACAAACAGATTGATGTGTTTGAAATGGATTTTTAGGCAGTGCCATGGCCGAGCAGTTAGATCGTTTGCCTACCACCTAGGTGGCCCGGTTCGATACCACAGACTCACATGTGGTATTTGTGGTGGAGAAAGTGGTATCTGGGCAGGTTTTCTCCAGGTTCTCCAGTTTTCACTGCCACTCATTCCAATTGCTCCATCATCACCTTCTCATCCATCGATTTTGTCTGCATTTCATATCATCTTCTTCCTCACTATCACACCTGGTGCTAGGCTGACCTTCCGCTTCCAGGTCTTCACTGTGTCCGGTCCATAGGTTCATCTGCTCCCAGACATGCGTCTGACCCTAGGCACAGGCTTGTAAGTCCTAGGAGTGTAAGAAAGAAAGAAAGAAAGAAATGGATATTTAAATTAACTGAAGAATCCATTTAAAGAGCCATTATAAAAGAACAAGTTAGGTACTTAAAAGTGATTTTGTTTCCTTCTTCACTTCATGGCATAGACAATCAAGTGCCTGTTCCGCCTTCAAAATCCTCCAGCCATCATATCCTGGGATTATTTTAAACTTCATAATCCAATATGTTCATAAATATATTATTTTGGCAGAATTACATGTTTTGAGACTTTCCAAACATACGAGGGGGGGAAAAACATGGATGCACCAGAGTGAGAGAAGGGGGAAACAGACTTAGCTCAGCTCAAAGCTGAGAAATTTGTTAAAAAAAAAACAAACTTTTATGTAGTTCAGGCAACTTCTAAGACTACACAACAAAGGCAGCTCATGGCTTGCAAAATTTGGAGAGTTACAGGTGATATTTTTGTATAGCACATGCTTTACACTAATTTTATTTTACAGTTTAATAACTAAGAAACAGTATACTAAGAAAATGGAGCATAAAGGGTGAAAGATTGTATGGTTTCTTTTTTGTTTAGTTGAGCTGCCTTTTCTATAAAATAAAAGTTTGCATGGATAATATTTAGAAACATGACATCTCAGTGCATTCTTGCATTTCAAGCTTACATTCAAAACAAATAACACATTTTATTGTATGCAGTAAAATGAACTGTAAAATGAACTATGAAATGTAAAACTTAAGGAAAGCTTTAAATTGTATTAAATAATTCTAAACTTTGTGGGAAATGCACAGTGAAATGATTAGAATTATCCAAAAATTACGACTGGTATTACATTCTAACTTCCCTATTTTAGAAAAGTTTTCCTACAACATATTTCAAAGGATTTTGCCTTCATCTTCAATGGGGATTTAGTGGCCAACTCACGGTAGTGCCCTGTAAATGTTTGTTGGTAGGGCAGATGGATTGTGTACATGTGGTACATCAAAATTATACACTCTTTTTTATTTATTAATGCATTTTCCCAAAATGCTAGTTCTAATGATTTGGACAGATTTTAATAGCTTCGTTTTTACTGTAAAGGTTGTAGCTACTGCTACACTTCACATGTGCTCTATGAGGCAATTCCTATACAAGGTTCTTAATTTAAAAACTAATGGAGCACACAGCGTTTTGCCTCTCCTGTGACCTTGCTGGATTCCCCCACTACTGGCTGCCATTGTGCGAGCGGCTAGTCGGTAGTGGGGTTCTGAAAATCCACATCACATTCAAGAAATCGCCCATTATGATCGGAGAGTTGGAGTTTGGTGTGCTGTTAGGGCTAGACACACAATCGGTCCAATATTCTACGAGCAGACTGTAAATGCAGAGAGTTACTGAAATGACATTTTGACCCCATTTTATCATGAACTGACAGAAGAAGAGAAATCATATGGGTGGTTTCAACAAGATTCTGCTACTGCCCATACAGCAGAGGAGTCCATGGATAAAATTAGGCAAGTGTTTGAAGATAAAGTGATTAGTGCTGGTGTATGGCCCTCTCGCTCCCCCGATCTAACAGTGTGTGATGTTTACTTGTGGGGTAGTAACCTGAAAGACAAAGTTTACAAGACAAATTCTCATATATTGGAAGAACTAAAAGAAGATATTGGAAATGAAATCGGAAACATTACAGTGGTCCAACTTAATCGTTTTAAACAGAATGTGTTCTTCTGATATAATGCTTGTTTAGCCGAGGATGGATGACATTTCCAGCATCTTCTATAAGGTAAGAGTGTTATATATGCTTTACAGACGGAGTTTATGTAGGAGCAAAGCCGACTGTGGCACACCCAATTGTGTACAGACAAAATGCTGTGTGCCCGTTAGGTTTTAAATGAAGAAGGCTGTAATATTTCCTTTGTTCTTTGTAAAATGTAACACACTGTATTGTTTCTCTTTTCTTTTCCTATTTTTTTAATAATACTGCATTGTAAAAATCTCATTTGAAAGTAATTCAAATCAAAAAGTAATCATCCCTTTTTCCCTTGATATGCGCATAAATCAGGCTCAACTGTATTTGCTTACTGGAGCTAAAGTGAAGTTCCATTTTTAATGTATTTTGGAATTGTTAAAGTACCAAAAGTGAAGTTTTAGTACTTCAACTTCTGGTTTTATGCATTCTAGTGTGCTGATTTCTTATATTGCCTTTAGTATTGCATTGCCCAGTAGACAAATATAGCTTAAAAAGCCAGCTCCACACAAATATAAAAGACAAAATCCCTTCTGCAAAATACTCAAATATATCTGAAGTCACCTGCAATGATTCTAAAAAGCTGTATATACAGGGAAAACAAAAAGGAGTATTGGTAAATGCTTTAATGAGCACATGATAAGTGTAAAACATAAACGGCTAGATAAATCAACAGTAACATCATTCTTGAACCCAAGATCATGATCTTCACAGTGAACCAAAACCATTACAATGTGTGTGAAATTCAGGAAAACTGATTAATATTATTAATGCAAAGAACGAATGACTATGATCTTGCATACATTTGTTGTTTTCAAATGGCTGGAGCTTGGTTTATACCATAGTCCTGTTGCTTCCCAATAGAGTCCTGGTAGGTCCTTCCTATCCCTCTTCTCAGGGTCTAATTGCCTGCATTGCAGCAAGTGCTCCTTGCTCAGGAGAACATGACTGCAAAATGGTAATTGGTATGTAATAGGGGGGAGAGCCTTTAATACTTTCTCTATGAAAGCTTGAAGGAACGAACCTGGAAAAGTGCTGAGCATCCTATCCCAATCCTTTTCATGCTGCAGCTGTTATTAGTCATGTTCTTACATGGCAAACAAAAGGGAGAGGCTACTCAACAATAGCGCTGGTCAGCTTGATGAGCTAATGACCGAACTTGGTATTCTTCCTTTTGATTGCCAGGTTCCCTCTTTTACTTTCCTATCCAGTCTTCCTTGACTGACCTCTAGTTCTCTTCAACCTCAGTAGTATTAGAGCATTTGAGGCTTAGGGAATCATTTCACTCTTTCTGCTACTTTCCATATTTACTCTTGGCGGGGTAAGGTTGCCCATGTCCGTACACATGCCTCCATAGGTAGTGCCAAATGGACAACTGATGCGGCATGATGCTTCCCAAAGGAACTAGTTCTCATATGTGTATATATTTTTACTATACACATTGTGTTTAATCGCAATTTCAAAACTGATTGATAAACAAGAGCAAAGTGGTAAATCTTGATGTATTAATGCAAATGACCTCGTCTACAAATTCATCAAAAGACCAGGGTGCCAAGTATGCTGGAGAGCATGAAGTTACACACCAGACAATTGTGATAAAGTGAAGTAATAATTGAAATAATGATTGTATATATTTGGTACAAATAAATATATCATATGAAAAGACATCTATAGGCCACTAGGCCCAAATGACCTTATAGTTGTTGGGCCCTTCAACCCCACTCACTCACTCACTCACTAATTCACTCACTTGCTCACTGACTCACTTGCTGGCTCACTGACTCACTGGCTCACTTGCTGGGTCACTCACTGCTCAATGACTCATTCACTCACTGACTCACTTGCTGGCCCACTGACTCGCTTGCTGGCTCACTGACTGACTCACTGACTCATTTACTGACTCACTTGCTCACTGACTCACTCACTTGCTTGCTCACTCACTCACTGGCTGACTCACCCATTCACTGGCTCACTCACTCAGACATTCCACAGGACACTATCATGATATAAAGGCATAATTTTTTTTATTTGTAATTAATGTCCTCCAACATAATGTCATATCAGATGGTATGAAGGCATAAGACTTTAAAACATCTCCAAGGTAAGCTTTTTATAGCAAAATTAAGACATTATACCAATTGCTATTTTCAGGAAAATATATTGAATAGTACTTATTTTCTGTATCTTATTAGCAGGAAGATTAGATATTTAATTTGTGCATAAAAAGCCTATGATGCTCCTGTTCCACTTGACATTTCAAACCTTCCAGTTTAATAACACATTAATTTTTGGTTGTCAATTTGTTTTAATGAAGTAAATAAATAAATATTCAGAGGTTCATCAGCTGCAGTTAAACATAGGTAAGTGTGTGTTTCATGATAATATTTCCTCTAACCTTCTCTTTTTTGCACTAGTTAATGAGATTTTGATTAAGCTGTTCTCTAAGTGGAAACATATAGCTTGTTATTAGTTGGTGTGACCTTTTATCTTGTAATGCTGCAGTGCTTGTAGTTTCAGATTGAGGTGAATGAGTCTGATATAATGACTTGAGAGCTTCCATACAGGTTGAAACCTCAACTATTAGATTAGTTTGGATTCATTGTCAACCGTGGGAGATATTGTCAGAAACTGTAAATATAAGAACCAAATAGAAATAAATATATAAACTTAATTACAATATGTTTAAATTATGTACCCAAAATGTAATTATAATGATTGAATGGTATTTACAAATTCTTCAGTTGAATAAAAACATAGTTGCAATTATCATGGACTAAAAAGAGAACAGCAGGCATCAATTAATTTTTGCGTGCTTTTAAAGTATGAGCAGAAATAGATGTATGATTAATAGGGACACAATGTTTTGGTGGATCGCGATAATGTGAAATGTGTTAATATGCAATAAAAGGGTTTCGGAATCAATTCTATTGTGACTGTTCACATAATTACCAACATTTATTCTTGTGATTAAATGCAAATTTTAGTGCAACTAGCGAAATGGGTCTTCATTTATGATTTACCATGAAATTAACATTTCACTGTGTGGTTCTATGAAACTGATATTAAAAGATTTATTTCAGGAATAAAACAAGATCTGTTTCACCTTTTGCAAAATAGAAAGCCAGATGCAAGGTCAAGATTAAGAGTTCAAGCTCCTGTGGCTGGAAGAAATCCAACCATGCTTACAATAAGCAGGAACGCATAGAATAATCTACCATTTTACAGCACCACCACTGGAGCAAAGTGCGAGAGGCATCATCCACTCTGCTGGTTTTCCGGCGTTCGGAAACAAACACAGCTTAGACTCAAACAATAAGTTCACACGTATTTTATGAAAGGCTGTGTTAGATAGCAGGGAGTGCGAGTTTAATTCCAAACATTGGAGGAGTTTAACACTGAGTTTGTTTTTGTGTATTGTTGCTCTGTGGAGCCAAGGTGCGTGATTGTATAGTTAAATTAAAAGTGCACACATGCACTTGAAAGAGTTTCCATGGTAATGAACATTGTCCTCCGTGGTCTAGAGGTAACATGTTAGCCTTTAGTTCCCAAGTTCACAGGTTCAAACACGGCAGAGGGCAATGAATTTTTATGGCCGTAAAAATCCTTAGCATGGCTTCCTTCAGAAGGGAAGTAAAGTCAGTGGTCCCGTGTCATAGATTTACGGCATCTAAAAGAACCTCAAGTTTGATAGAGAGGCTTATGAGCAAAGTTAAGCAGTCTTTCCTGTCCAATGTAGAATGGGATACTGAGAGCCACAGTCTATGTCCCTATATTTCAATGCTACATATAACTTTTGAAATATAAATTGTAATAATAATATTTGATATTTTAATTCACCACGTTGAGCCTTCTTTTTATACTGAAATTCACAATTTTTATTCACCATAAAATTGTGTCCCTAATGATTAAATTAAACTTATGACCAAATGGACCTCCAGAAAGCAAAACAGGACTAACCTTTTTTTCACTTTTTCCTGAAGAGCTAGTCACTGAAAGGAGCATATTACACTCCCTTCTGTTCTGTGTAATATTCCAAAAGGGTTAAAGGGAATTATTCATCATTTCATAGAAAATTCAATATTTTTGTCATTAACCTAAACTGAAGAGATGTTGAACAAATTCATTAGGCACTTTTGAGAAAATTAACAAAATAATGGAAATGTTTTCAAGTTTTTAGAAGTGGAGGAAATTTTTAATAAAATCTTACCTTGGTTACTACAAAGATACCTGATTTAAGTACCAGATTTGGTTAGTAATTGTAGGAGCGAATGAAATATGTATTAATAATTTGAAGCTTTCCTGGTGTTGGTTATTGATGATAGTTTCTTGGGCTAACAGCCAGGTCAAATTCGGGTAACTGTCCAAGCTTTCAGCACAAAGAAGTGTCAGCAGTCACCTGATTGGTTCCACACTTTGTCTCCATCAGCTGGACCTCGACCAATGGGAAGAAAGTTGTTGTTGTTAGCTAATGCTGGATTTCTGACAATGAAGTCATTAATCCTCTTGCTCTCCAATATTTTTCACTGATATTGAAGAGAGCAATAGCAGTAATAGTAACCGCTTTTTAGAGAGCACCATATTTTTATGTTTTGGCGGTCACGTCGCTCTCTCACAACCCCCAGAATGTCTGGAGGACCACACCTGTCGTTGGTTTACGGGTCTCACCGACCTGACCGGGAGAGTTATCAAAATAAATTCACCGACCATATCCTCTGATTACCAATCAGAGGACGTATTACATGCCATGACAGGTCAGCATGTTAGGGGTTAAGATTTTATAGAGAAATTAGAGAAATGGAGAGGTTGGAAAAATAAAGACTCCCTAGCCCTCGGGAACCCTAATAGCATCGGGGTCAGAAGAAAACAAGAGATGACCAAGGTATGGTCAGACAGAAAAGTTACAGTGAGGAGTAAAACACCAGTAAGAGGAAGTAATGTTCTGCTCAGCTTAGGTACCTTGTGGTCGCTATTCACATATCCCCTAGATGGAGACAACATTACAGTGTTGTAATATGTTACTTTGCATATCTAGTTTTATAGTATGGAACACAAATAGTGAACAGGAGTAGAAACATGCAACTTAATAACTTTATCAGAGAATATGCTTTCGTGGTAAATACATAATAAAAATTACAGAAACAGCAGGAGGGGAGTTGCAGGTGATATCTGCTGAAATATGCACGAGTGAGTTTCAGGGTGATTGCCAGCTTATTACAAAACCTGAACTTTAAACCTCTACAGAGCATTCTTTTTGTTCCAAAAATGTAACCTATAAGTTTCTATGAGGGTCATTCCATAAGTCTTGGCAACAATTGAGACGGAAATGTCCGTAATCCATCCACAAACAAGGTGAACTTAGTAATTAAACACCTTAACGCACATACAATTAGCATTATCAACACTGGTAGTGCAGGCACATAAATAGTACTACTGTGCTTTTCAAATGGGAAGGAGTTTGTCCTTGAGCGTCTCCAGGCCTGTAACCAATCAGAGTCATGCTGTGTTGTCATATTGCTTTCCCCTTAAGTGGGGCTTGATGCGTGCCAAGAAATATGAAAAGTGGGGGTAATGAAGGATATTGTTCCCATCTCCTGCATCCACCCCCTAGATTGACGATTCCCTCACACAAACATCCCGAGAGACTCAGCCAGCCGGAGCAGAGAAGAAGAAGAACAGATGAAGTGTCGAACCCGGGACGTTACAAACAACATCCAAGTAAAAAAAAAAAACAGTCCTGCTGGCAGGATACTGGGCCAAGATTACGCCCAATAATTTGGGACACGACCAACGCAACGGAAGTTACCGCTACACAATGTGATATCTTTCCAACACGTGGCATCTCCGTATTGCCTGTACTACATTTGAAACTTTGCAGAAACTGTACTGAATTCAACCGACAGATAGTGACTGTAAACAAGGATGGCTAAGTACCAGCACTGTGCTACAACAGATTGGAACAGCAACCAGACATGAAAATTGCTGTGCTTGGTGACTGGAATGCTGCTCAGTGTCTGCTGACCCAGAGTTGCCAACATTTAAAAGTAAAATTATCATACCAGCCACTCAAAATTATAGATTTGGATTCAAAATTATCGTACAATGGGAAGAAAGTAGGTGGATCTTATCCACTGCTGCCTAAGTATAAACATTGCAACATCAGCAGCCTAACTTCAGTTCCCCTGAGGATGGCAGCAAAGTTAGTCGCCGAAAGCTTGGGCAGTTACCCAAAAAATTTGACCTGGCTGTTAGCCCATGAGACATGTCTTAGCTTCATTTACTTCAGTATTTGCTATAGTGGTTTTACTGTGGCTCAAGATCATGCACACTTGCTCTAAAGTTCTCCCGCTGTCCCTCCCACACTGTTCACTCTCTGAGAGGAGTGGGAAGGTTGCAAAGTAGGGAAGAAGTGACGTGGAGTGGACTGGTGAAAATGAAAGTACTATAGAACTAGTCTCAGGAGCATTTGCTCGCAGCTTCAGCTGGAAACCAACTACTGGCATCATGGTAGCTTTTGTTGGTGGCATTTGCCATCTTCCAGATGGGGTGTAGTTGAAGGTCATTAGGTGACCTTGGTTCTTGAACATGTAGATTTTCTCCATACCATCAATTCCAAGCCCTTTTTGATCCAAAAGTGTATTGCAGCTGCTGATTTATTCATTTGTTTGTATCTTATATTTCTGAAATGTTCTTCAGTCCTAGTTTCCAAAAACTTCTTTTACTCTTTCCAATCTAAGTGTAGTCACAGTTTGTATATTGGATTTTATATATTCTTGATTTGTTGTTAATTAGTATTGTATCTGAAAATTCTTAACTCCTTACTAATTACAGGGTGCCAAGTCATTATTATACTGTTTGAAAGACTCTTCCGAACCTTCTATCTAATCTGGGATGATGTAAATTTTCTGCATATGTGTGTTGTTCATTTTTACTGGCTTTTATGTGTGTTTTCTCAGATCTTTTTCTGACATTTATATTTTACTATTATTTTCCTTATGCTCGACCATACCCAAATTTATTAATTATAACTCTGATAGCGATCCTTTAATGGACCTCCTTAAGTTCAAAGGTTCATTAAAGGACTGGCCTTCATCCAATCGGACAATTCAATTTTCATTAAAGGACAGGTGTTCCATCAATCAGAGAATTCCCATGCAGCAATAGCAAAGCGCAATATCGATTAATTCTTGAAATGCAACTAGCGCGAGTTTAGAAAATGCTAAAATGTTGGGCACTACTGACAGTGAGATGCAACTTACTCTACTTGCCTAAGTAAGATGCAACTTACACAAAACACACACATTAACCTCAATACAGCATCAGCTTCCAAGAATATTGCACTAAGCACAGTCCTGCAAATTAATTTCACTAATTGTACAATAAATAACTTAGACATGAAATAAAGTTTCGTCTGAAAGCCAATATATTCAATTTGCCTTCTATTTTTCAATGTTACGTAGCATTCCAGGGTTATCATTTTCATCATGCAGCTATCACATGCTGGAAATGAATCGATTGTTTAGCGCCTGCGCAGAACTCCAAATATCAGCTGATGTAATATGTAGGTCATTGTCCCTAGTGAGTGTACAACATTTTACAATATTTCAACTATAAAATTAGGTATATGGTCGTGCATAAATTGTCATACGAAACTTAACTATAATTGCAACTAAGACACTCATATGAAAATTAGGAAACTCACATCTTAATTACTACCATTATAGTCTCGTTGCATAATATACTATTACTATATCCATGTTGAATTCATTATGGGTGACAGTGTGCATTATATGTCAGTATTCTTTTGTGTGCCTAGTCTGGTTCATTAAAGCTAGTAAAATGCACAACATATATACTAAACTTACAGATTAGATGAAAAGCTCAGAAGGATCCTAAAGTAGTACAATATCAACTTGGTACCCTATAACAAGACAGAATTAACCCAACAGTGGTTGCAACCTGAAAATTTAAAAGGATGGTCACTCTGTTAGTTTTTGACACACACAGACTATCCTTGAGATTTCCGTAATTACGCTGATTGAAGTATAAAGTTTAGTTAGCAAAACAGATTATTCATGTTTTCAACAAGCAAATCTATCATTTGACACCATAGTATAATGAAAGAAAAGTTAAAAATCGGATGTGTTGCATTCACATGACTTTCTCTACTCTTGTACTAACCATTCTTACAAACTCTTACTCCTATCTTCTTCGTGTTAGTTGAGATAAACATGTGCAGAAATTATTTTATTGCTTATTTCCTTGTCAGTACAAGGGGAATATGAGAATACATCAGGCTTTGAGCGATAGTCAAATCTTTTAAAGCTTTGAGATTTCATTCACCTTGTACGGCTAAGATATAAAAAAATGAAAAATGATCCTCCATTTGACGAAAGTTTAAGTTTTCCAAAACTCACACAAATGATATCTCTGAAATGGTTCACTCTATAAAAACTTTATTTGGGCATAAATTGTATGTTTTAGCAAGATTTACATTTTTGTATAGTAAGATTTGGTGTATCTCTTATTTTTTACCAGTTATGCAAAAGTAATCCAAAGTAAACAGGACTACTATAGCCAGAAAATTGAAAATATACATTTCATTTGTCATAAAAATATCTTAAACATAAGGCATTTTAATCAAAATCGTTTGAGCCATTTTTGAGAAAATCAAAATTTTTGAAAAATTTTCCATGTAAAGGTTAGATTTGGGTGGAGGAATTTTCTTCAAAATCTTTGTGTCGCATCCCTAAAAGATGTTAAACTTATGTTCTGACTTTGGTTTTTAATCAACTTTTCGTTTTTGAGTTATGCTGTCTACAGACTGACACACACACACCCACACACCACATACACATGTGCACTATACTGATGCAAGAGAGAAAAAGGAAGCAGAGAATTTTCTAATGTATAAACTGGTGATATTGGGCTCTTGCATTTTGAATTACTGCTTGTTTTATATTTTAGGGTATTTTGGAAGCAGTGGAGTATATGCTGCAAAAGGGACAAAGACCACAAAGAACATTCTTCATGGCTTTTGGACATGATGAAGAAGTAAGATATTTGTTATTCTATATTTGTGTATGAAAATGAGATTTTAGTGGAGTTATACTAATTTATTGAATTTATCTTAGAGAATATATTTGAGGGTATATAATTGCAGCACCATTTCTTTCTTCTCCCCTTTGTTCTCTGTACCTGCTCTGCATTGTGATCTTACCCAAACCCAGCACATTCTCCAAATGCTTGCAGTCTTGTGAAATTCATCCCTACCTCTGCTGTATTTGTCTTATAGTGATGCTTAACTATACGTTTTTAGATTTAGATTTATGCCTGAGTCCTGTTATATGCAGAACATTAAACTCTGTTAGTTCATAGCTGCAGAAAAATTATTGAAAGAAATATATGCTCATGTACTTTGTAATCATTAAAAGAACTGTGACAGAAGTACATTTATTCACTGATAAAGATCACTGCACTAACCTGCTTCTGCAATGCACAATAAAGGGACTTATCTCTTATGTGAGATTCCCTTGTGGTCTACTGGGAAAGTACGAATCTGTTGGGGAATTTAATGTCATACTGGCAAGTTGGCCATGGTAGCTTAGTGGTTATAGCAGCTACATGTGAAGCAGTAGATCCATGGTTCAAATCCCAGCCATGGCATTAAATTATCAGTCCTGATTCTACCTCTCAAACATTGCCCACACATAGCTTGTGTGTTTAAAAACACCAGCAGTAAGTTGGTTGGCATACAAAAATGACAGTTTAATGGTTTTGCTACCCACTGTCTTTTAAACTTGTCTATGTAGATGCCTTTGCTTCCATAATGCAGTAATTTGCTCAGTGAGCTCAAATATACTGGGTATTCAAAAAAAAAAAAACACAGACAATGCTTAGTATGTTGTGTGTGGGATGGCAAACTGATTGGTTTTCAAATAGGACCCCCTGTCCAGAAATGCAGGGTTTGGATGCTGGAGATTGTCGAAGTTTGAGAACGAATGATTGTGACAGTTTAACATTTGGTTTGGTATCTTAATACGGAAGGTATGCAACACTTTAGCCATCTGTGTACTGGGATGAACAACCTGAGCATAATAACATTCCTGCACATGAGCTAAATTTCACCATAGAGTCCTTGGTGCGCATCCTATTGTGTAACTTGTGTAGTTTTCAGTACAGTAATGTTTTTTAACAGCAATGCAACATGTACCAATACACAGCTGCTGAAATGGCTGACAAGCTCCAGCACACTTTAATGTAAATGTGCGAAACTACCTCAATGTCACATATCCAAATTGATGGATTGGTAGAGGTGGACCAGTTCTATGGCCAACACGGTCGCCAGATTTGACACATCTTGACTATTTTCTGTGGAGTTGTGTTAAGAGTTGGTGTATGGCACTTCTGTGATGTCAGTGGAGGACCTTAAGGCTCAAGTCCATGGATAAATTGAAAATCTTCAAGGACAACCGCACGTATTGGGTCATGTGCATGAGGCTCAGCACCGTTGGTATAGGCTCTGCAGTGACGTAGGAGGTACACAGTTCGAAGCCCATTTGTAATGTAGGCAGCTCAATGTTGTGTTTACTGACAAAACGTGAACGTACACCCATCTCACACTTTGATGTGCTACAGCATCCAAACTGTACATTTCTGGACAGGAGTTCCTATTTGAAAGCCGATCAGTTTGCCATCCCACACAACACACTAAGCATTGTCAGTATTTTTTGGGACACCTGTATATTGGATCTTTCTGCCCATATAATATTGCTGAGCGTTAAGTGAGATCTTCAAAGCATAGGTATTTATATTCAACTGGTTTTTGTGTTTTTATTTTTAGCAAAGCAGAGCTGCAGTTATGAAAGTGAATCAGACTGTACTATATATATCAGAAAATAATATGCAATTTAATTGTTTAAGGTTTCAGGTAAACGTGGAGCACAAGAAATTGCAAAAGCCCTGATAGCACGAGGAATAGATCGCCTGGACTTTGTGTTAGATGAAGGTTTTCCAATAACCAAGGATCTCATACCAGGAACAGATAAGCATGTCGCCATGTAGGTTACTTAGTCTTATATGGTTTCCTATGAATTAATAAACAACTTGTGAATAAATATGATTATTAGATATTTCTGTTTTAATTCTAATAATATCTCGTCTAATATATATATGTGTGTGTGTGTGTGTGTGTGTGTGTGTGTGTGTGTGTGTGTGTGTGTGTGTGTGTCTATCTAAACAACTAAAACTATCATGTATAATCACAAATATTAACAATAAAAATGTTACAGAACTGTGATTGCAAATTAGGTTTATTATTTTGAATTTTGCCAGTTGTTATTTTCCTATGAAAAATTTTCCAGTAATCTTCTTTTCATTTTCTGCTTCTGAATGGAAGTTTGCTATTATTTTTTGGTGTTTAATGCATTAGTTGTCACTTGTAAAACACTGCATTTCTGGTTCTGTTACTTTATTTTGTGAATATGCCAAAATTACACATTAGGTATATTAAGTTTTAAGAAAATTATAGGTTTTGATGTAGCATGACATCGTTTATAAAATATGATACCACAGAATTTATTGTAACACATATTTATTGAAGCACTAGCTAGCTAAAGTTTGAGATTAAAACTCAAATGATGACTTAACTAATTTCATTTAAAATATGATTTGAACCTATCCTGGCGACGAACATATTCAAGATGCTCTCGGGCTTCGAGCCAGGTGTAGTGATGAAAAGACATCGAAGATGGGAGAGATGTACACTCCCGAAACGTCGATGTCTTTTCATCACTACACCTGGCTCGAAGCCCGAGAGCATCTTGAATATAATTTCATTTAGTTACCCAAGTTCTTTATGAAATTATTGTTCAATAATCTGGATGACTTTTAATGATGAATCATCCCTTTAGCCCCTATAATTCTAATTTTGCTTATTACCATTTTACTCACTTTTGGTAATTTAACAATTTGGTACTAGAGGGTTCTTCATTTAAGACCTAACGGGTGCACAGTATTTTGCCTGTGCACAATTGGATGTACCACAGCCAGCTTTGCTCCTACATAAACTCCGTGTGTAAAGCATGTATAACAGTCTTACCTTATAGAAGATGCTGGAAATGTCGTCCACCCTCGGTTAAACAAGCATTATATCTGGAGAACACATTCTGATTCACACGATTAAGTTGGGCCACTATAATGTTTCCGATTTCATTTCTATTATGGTTTAGTTCTTCCAATGTATGAGGATTTGTCTTGTAAACATTGTCTATCAGGTTACCCCACAAGTAAAAATCACACATGGGGAGAGGTCCTAGCGGACGACAAAACAGCGGTTGATAGAGTTTTTAATTTTTTAGCGGAGTGCAGTATAAATTTGAGGATTTAAATTTTTTAATTATCTGTTTCTGCTTTTGGACATATTTATCACCTTGTTTCATATCTGGCTATTGCCACTGATTTTTACCTTTGTAAACTTTCCTTGTTGCTAGTATTTTTATTTTTTGAGTGAAATTTATATCTGGCTATTGCCATGGATCTTTTAAGGGCGCTGATGACCTAGAAGTTGAGCGCCCTTAAACCAAACCAAACCAAACCAAACACACATGGGGAGCACTCTAATCACTATCTTCAAACACTTCCCTAATTTTGTTGATGGACTCCTCTGCTGTATAGCCAGTAGCAGACTTATTGAAACCACCCATATGGTTTCTCTTCTTCTGTCAGTTCATGATAAAATGGGGTCAAAATGTCATTTCGGTACCTCTCTGCATTTACAGTCTGCTCGTAGAATATTGGACTGATTTTGGATCTAGCACTAATAGCACATCAAACTCCAACTCTCCAATCATAATGTGGGACTTCTTGAATGCAATGTGGATTTTCAGAGGCCCATTACCGACTCTTATGAGTGTTGACATGACCATTTAGGTGAAATCACGCCTCATCGGAAAAGAACAGAAGCTGTGGATCAATTAAACCATCATTCACTGATGAAAGAAACCATTCACAATAATGCATTAGTGATACTGGGTCACCTTGTTTTAAAGCATGAAGACTTGTACACTTATATGGTTTTAGTTTTAAGACTTTAGTTGTTCTATGTGCAGAAGACTGAAATTTGACAGTTATCATAGGTGTCCTCAGAAATATTTAAAACAAACATGAACCTGACTCGGTTTATCCAGCATTATTCTTTTGTTGTCTGTAATATTGTTAATCTATTGATATAATGATTATTGTTAACTTTTATATCTAAATTGTGTTCGCATAATCAATAATTATTTTGTATAAATATCACATTAGAAATGTTAAAAATATAAAGTAGCATCGTTTTCTTGGCATGTCCGAGATTATTATAATATGAGAAATATGTCATCAGACGACGTCTCGAATTAAGTTTTGTTAAGCAAGACAGCTTCTGAAGACAGTACCTATTGTCATAGTGATGCAGTAAATTTCAATTTCCTTCTTCGATCGACAGGTCCAAGGAAGACAGACACATTCTCAACAAGACTCTGAGAAACTGGAAATTATATGGTTTAATACCCTCTGATCAAAGTCTTAGGAAGATAGGCGCTATATTTAGTGATATTCCGCTAAATCATACAGTGTAGCCTTGGACGTACCAAACATTATGAAGTAGTATAAAAGAAAAGTACTGAAATTGTATAACGATTCATTATTTGTGTTATTTTATAAAGGTGTAAATAAATACCTCAACAAACTTAAATGGAGTTCAATAATAAGCCTTGTTCAGTACCATTGCCAGAGATACTATAAGAGTCATCAAAGCTACTTTTTTATTTTAACCTCCTCCAACGTAATGTCATATCGGATGGTGAATGAATGAAATGAATGAAATGATGCTCAAATGAGCCCAAGGTCCGTAGAGCTTTAAGTTACCCGACATTCGTCTTCTCAGGATAAGGGAAAACCTCGGAAAAAAATCTTATCTGGATAACTTACCCTAAGCGAGATTAGAACTTGCGACCTCTTGAACGTGAGGCAGACACGCTAACCATCACGCTACAGATGCGGGCGTATCAAAGCTACAACTTCATAGCCATGCTAGCTGCAAATTAAGAAAACCCGTCTCAAATTCCCACCTGTTGTGCTAATGTTGGGATGGATTTGGTTGGTGAACATTAAAAACATGTGCCTATTTCGTCCAAATTTTCCTATGTTAAAACTGTACATTTACGCTTTAGTTTTTTGTTTGCCACAGAACCAGTGGTTTCAAATTTATTCGCAATCTCATGAAATGTAAATCTGGAAGGAGACACTTCACCAGGGAATGTTTAAGTATGTGCTGTGCAAACACAGCTTGGTGACTCCCATTTATAATAACTTTTATAAATGAAAGATATAAGGTAAGAATGTTATACATGCTTTACGTTGCGGAGTTTATGTAGGAGCGAAGCTGGCTGTGGTACATACAATCCCACACAGGTGAAAAGCTGTGTGCCCGTTAGGTTTTAAAACAATTTAAAATGGGGCAAACATATTGAAAAGATGTCAAAGAAAGTAAATAGTGGGATATACATACTAAAACAAGAGGCACAAATCATGGATAAGGATAGTGTAATACAAGTATATTATGATTTATACATTCACACTTAAATTATCTCATTTTATGGGAATCAGTAAAGATGAAATAAAAATTGAAAATACTTAGATTGCAGAAAAGAGTGATAAGAATCATCAAAAAAATTCAAATAAGTTCCAATTTATTAACTCTCCCATGTTTGTACATACACAAATGTGTTAAATATGTAATAAGGATCCATAAAGAGGACAGAAGTGTGAATGCACATGATCACAATACTAAAAGTAAACATTATTATTTTAGTAGTAGATTAAGTGGTTCCCTCGGAAACAAATGTATCCAGAGTAATGCAAATGATTTATGTAACCACTTACCTTGTGCAATTAAAGCAATAAAACAGGAATTTCCACATGTTTAGGAATACCTCTCCTGTCAATAAAAGTTTGCAAAATCTCTGTTAATATACAGGGTGTTTAAAAAAAGTGTCTGATATTGCAACAGGAGTTAGGATTGATCAAAACTAGAATAAATGTTCCTGTAAACTTATGTTCGTAAACAAATACGTGTTGAGATATGAGCTATTTTATAAAAATGTGCAAAGTATGCACAGTTTTGATGGGTTTGGCATACACCAATGTCTTTAAATATCCCCATATCCAGAAATCCAATGGATTGGGGTCCAGTGAATGCAGTGGCCATGCTACTGGACCTCGTTGACTAATCCATCATCCATTAAATGTTTGGTTAAGTATCAGGATCGCTTTAGTCCCAATGTGTGGGCAAGAATTGTGGGTGACAGAGTCCTGGGACCATATGCTTTATTGAACAGACTAACAGGTGCTGTACATCATCAATTCCTGCGCGATGAGTTACCGTGCTTTTGGAGGAGTTGTGCTTGTGGAAAGATGATGCATGTGGTTTATGCATGACAGGGCACCACCCCATTTTGTATGCATGGTGCAACTATACTTAAAGCAAACATTTAATGGACGATGGATTAGTCGAGGAGGTCCAGTAGCATGGCCTCCCTGTTCACCGGATCTCAATCCATTGGGTTTCTGACTATCGGGATATTTAAAGACATTGGTGTATATCAAACCTATCAAAAGTGTGCATATTTGACTGGTAGAACTGGAACATAACAATTCAATGCCACAGCTGTAATTTGAACCACAGACCTTCCGCTTACCAGGCGGGTGCTCTAACCATTGAATTACTGTGACAATCTGCCAGAATAGCATTGAATTCTCAAACCAGTTCTTATTTCTCCTGGTAAACCACAAAGGCAGTCTCACATCAGAGACAAGATGTTTGAGAATTCAATGCCATCTTGGCAGATTGTCACAGTAGCTCAATGGTTAGAGCACCCGCCTGGTAAGCGGAAGGTCTGTGGTTCAAATGCCAGCTGTAGCATTGAATTTTTAAGTTCCAGTTCTACCTCTCAAACATTGCCCACACACGGCTTGTGTGTTTAAAAAACACCAACAGTAAGTTTGTTGGCATAAATAAATAATAGTGTGCATATTTTTCTACAATGGCACACATTTCAACAAATATTTGTTTCCAGACATATGTTTAAAGGAACATTTATTCTAATTTTGACCAATCCCAACTCTTGTTGCAATATTGAACACTTTTTTAAACACCCTGTATTTTTATCAGTAGTATGTTTTGTTGATGAACCTCGTAAGATTTTGTACATTGGTGAACAAATCTGTTAAAAAACATGCATGATATGAATAGTATGTGAGATAAGAACTCTTCCTTGTCCACAAAATGGTATGCTTATTCCAAAAATGTTCAGAATTATTTGCAAATGCAAATGTAGAAGTTGGGAATAAAAGTGACGTAATTATGAAATCCTGAATTAAAGGTCTTCTATAGTAGCTTATGTATATGTTACATAATGCTATTGGAATGAGATATTACAGATATACACACATTTTCTTATGCAGGGTTGGTGTATCAGAGAAAGGTTCAGCAACAATTGAGCTGAGTGTGTCAGGAAATCCTGGACACTCCAGCATCCCTCCAGCAGAATCTGCTATAGGAATTTTGGCTGCTGCTGTAGCACGACTGGAAGAAAATCCTCAGCCTACTCATTTAGGCAAAGGTCCTGAATCGGCAACCTTCAAGTATCTAGCACCACATGTATGTATTATTTTCAACATTTTTTTACTTTCTCTACTATGTATAGTAAGTAGAGGAAGTATTGTATTCCACCCAAAAATTTGATGTCTAGATTTCACTGGAAATATATTGTAACAAATGAGAAAACACCAGTTACTGCTAATCACACTTTATTGCCTTCTAGTCAGTTAGTGTGGTGCCAATATTACACTTAGATCACTTTTGTACAAACTCAGAGCAACAGAATAACCGTCAAATTGAATCACAATAAAGAGCTGTCAGATTACAACTCGCACTGAACTGCACTTGGCACGATTCACAGGCGCATGTCCACCGAACGCTTCATAAACGTTTTACTGACTTCCTCAATTTTCAGCAGCTCCTTTTATAGGTCTTTAGACAATGGAAAAGTTTTGGAAGCAGAATGGTTGAGAGTGACTGTGGGAGAACAGGTTAGACACTGGACCACCACACAATAGCTATTGTTCCTGTATGCTCTATTATCTGGTCGGTGGACGGGTGTTTAGTGCAGGTAGCCACCGGCCCCTTCCCTAGTGTAGGTAATTAGACATGAGTACAGTGACAATATGTTTTGAGGCCCCCTGAATCCAAAAATACCATTTTGAGAAAAAGGTCACAGTCAGTTAAAAACCAAAGTTGGTATTTAAGGTGAATGTCTTTTAGGGATAGGACACGAAGATTTTGAAGAAAATTTCTCCACCCTTAACTACCCTTTGCATGAAAAATTTTGATTTTCTCGAAAATGCTTCAAACAATTTTGGTTAAAATGCCATATGTTTGAGATATTTTTATGGCAAACAAAATGTATATGTATATTTTGAATTTTCTGGTTATAGCCTATGCAGTCTTGTTTATTCCGGATGACCTTTACATAACTGGTAAACCATAAGAGATTGACCAAATCATACTATAGAAAAAATGTAGATTGTGTTAAAACAATTTATGTCCAAATAAATTTTTTGTAGAGTGAATCATTTCAGAGATATTCCTTGCTATTTGTGTGAGTTTTGAAATACTCAAACTTTTGTCAAATGGAAGATCGTTATTAATTTTATATGTTAGCCATGCAAAGAGAATGAAATCTCAAAGCTTTAAAACATTTGACTATCACTCAAACCCTCCTGTATTCTAATATTCCTCTTGTACCTATAAGAAAATTAGCAATAAGATAATTTGTGCAAATGATTATCTCAACTAACAGGAAGAAGATATAGGAAAGAAAGATAGGAATAAGAGTTTGTAAGAATAGTTAGTACAAGAGTAGAGAAAGTAATGTGAGTGCAACACATCAGAGTTTTTGAATGCAGGCTTTATTTTTGTCATCACCTACAGCAGGCATCGGCAAACATGTACTCAATGAGGCCTCGCAACTATGACGTGTCAGGGGCAGTGCTTACTCTGTCTCCCTCTCCCTCGCAGGCTTAACTGGCACTGTATACACACCGATCACGGGCGAACTGTTCTGTCGTATTTACCTGCACTTCTAAACATGTCTGTCAAAGTGTAATTTAATACTAAGACTTAAAGATAAATTTCTTTATTTATAACTTTGAAGGATATTAGTTTATTTAACTTAAAGTCTTAGTATATTCATAGAATTTGAGTGCATCTAATTATTCCTGGTCTATTAAATTTGATATATAGAATAGCACTTTGATGATTTCTTCTCTTATCATGTAAGTAACGTAAGGTGTTTGTTGTGCTCTAAAGTTCAAAAAGGCACTCATCAATGGAACATCAAGCGGCATTATGATACATGTCATAAGATCACCATACAATTATAGACAAGCATGTATTCATAATTATCTTCCTTTTATAGAAGTTTGAAAACAGTGTTGTAATTAATTTAATTTAAAAGGTGAGTTAATTAATAACACTGAACAACACTTACATACTTAAATGTATTCATAAATTTACGCCACGATTTAAAGTAGCATAACACTGACGTAATGTCCTTTATTCCTTTTACTTTTTTCAGGTCTAGAGTGGACTAACCAATTGCAACAGCTCAAAGAGCAATATTCAGATAATACACCTAATATTAATTCAAATATTATAACTGATAGACAACTTCACGCCAGCTATGCTGTTGCTTTGGAGATTGCTCAGTCACTGAGGTGTTTTAGTGATGGAGATTTCATAAAAAATGTGAGAGTAAAGTTGCCAACATAATTTGCCCTGAACAATATGATATTTTTAGTAATATTGCATTATCACCACGAACCATACAGAGAAGGATACATAAAATAGCAGAAATAACCAAAAAAAGACTACAAACCGAGGTCCATGACTTTATAGCCGTTTCTCTCGGGTTGGATGGAAGCACTGACAACGTTGACACAGTGCAATTGGTAATTTTCACTCGTGGAGTTACTAACAACCTCTCGATACAAGAATATATGTTTGAAGTCATTCCATTTAGGGAACATACAACAGGGACAGAATTATTTCAAGCATTTAAGAAATACGTAGAAGAAAAGAAACTGAATCCAAACAAAATCTTGTATCGCGATTAACATATGATAATTTGCGTGCTACAGTGAGAGTGGCTACTTGTCATATATCACTAGATTTTCGTGGTACATTGCAAATAGAAGTGAATTGAAAAATATTGCTCAAATATCTAGGCCTACCTAAACTATCATAGACCAAAATAGCTGGATTCAAGTATATGCATTATTCCTTATTGTACTCTGTAGCGAGAGAGTCCACCACTGACACTGAACGAAGGTCAATGCCATCCCCTGTTCTACATTTCATGTGCATTGCGGGTTGCATGTTGAGACGTCATACTGATACCTCATTGAGTACATGTTTGCCGATGCCTGACCTACACTCACTCAATGATAAATTATGTGCATTAATGGTGCAAATGTGGTCAGAGTATTCTTTTACTAATTCTACATTTGAAAAACCATAGTCATAGTCATTTTATTCATCCTTTAGCAATTAAAATGGACACTTCACAATTAGAAATTAACAAATTGAAAAATAGTGTCACCGCGCCCGCCGCATCTAATTGCCGACAACAGCAGTGTCACCCATCGCATTATTGTCGGCACTACCGCAAAGGAGCCGAAGGAAAGAGACAGAGAATGGCGGCATTGTTGGGGCGCTTGCCGAAAGAGAGAAAAGGATAGAGGCTACTGGAATCTTCTACTTTGTATCTCACCGCAATAAGTGAACGTTCCTGAAGCTTCCAGAATAGTGCCTGGGAGATATAAATAGCGGTAAAGTGTGAGAAGAGGCAGTCAGACGTATGTGAAGGTTGAGGAGTTGTGCCGACGGAGAAGAGTTAGTTCTTTGTGTTACGAGTTCGGAGCCGTGCTGTTGGAGAATCGAAAAAGACTTTCTTGCTGTTGCAACGAGTGTACAAAGTTACTGTTTACGGAAATAAAAATGTTTCTTTATCTCGACTACATCTGTCTACTTTACTTCACACCCACACCAAAAGTCACACTGGTGTCAGAAGTGGGATCCGTCGAATTGCTTCTAGTTTCGTTACATCGTCGTTAGAAGTTGCAACGTTAGAACCAAGA
This sequence comes from Tenodera sinensis, assembly GCA_030765045.1. Taxonomy (NCBI): domain Eukaryota; kingdom Metazoa; phylum Arthropoda; class Insecta; order Mantodea; family Mantidae; genus Tenodera; species Tenodera sinensis. The sequence goes on along the minus strand of CM060964.1, from coordinate 16,018,715 downwards.
TGGAGGGAGATTCGGAAACCAGGATGATGGCAATGATGAAAGAGTTATTCGCCGAAATGAAGAGGAGAAACAACCTCGTTGCCGAGCTGAAAGAGATGAAGACGGCAAAAGACAACCTCGTTGCCAAAATGAAGACGAGAAACGACAACCTCGCTGCCGAGCTGAAAGAGATGAAGACGGAGCTATCGGCGAAAATTGACGGCGAACTGATTGGCGTGACGGAAGACGTGGAAGAACTCGGCGAAAAGGTGGTAGACCTCTGCCAGCACGTGGACGTCGTGGAGGACGACGGGGAACGTCTTGGCGCCCTGGTAGTAAGAGTTGACGAGAGCGTCAAAGTACTGGATGCCAGGGGCAGACGGAATAGCGCGGAGCCGGGGAGGGAGCACCTAATGGCCGAGGCGACAGTTGCGCCCGTTTCAGATGATGTGAGGGAAGACGTGAAACAACTCGGCAAACTGATTGGCGTGACGGAAGACGTGGAACAACTCGGCGAACTGATTGGCGTGACGGAAGACGTGGAACAACTCGGCAAACTGATTGGCGTGACGGAAGACGTGGAACAACTCGGCAAACTGATTGGCGTGACGGAAGACGTGGAACAACTCGGCGAACTGATTGGCGTGACGGAAGACGTGAAACAACTCGGCGAACTGATTGGCGTGACGGAAGGCGTGGAAGAACTCGGCGAAAAGGTGGAAGACCTCTGCCAGCATGTGGACGTCGTGGAGGACGACGGGGAACGTCTTGGCGCCCTGGTAGTAAGAGTTGACGAGAGCGTCAAAGTACTGGATGCCAGGGGCAGACGGAATAGCACAGACCCGGGGAGGGAGCACCTAGTGGCCAAGGCGACAGTTGCGCCCGTTTCAGATAACGAAAGTGTACGTCTCGGGGAAGACAAAGGGGCAGTTCAGGGACGTCGTCGAGGATCCCCTGGAGGAGTGTGTCGGGTACGTAACCAACCAGGATATGACGTGGAGGACGATCAGCAGGGAAGCGCACAAGCAGGAGAGCAACACGCGAGAACCGACTTGGCGTGTGACATGGGGGGACCGTCGGAGCCATCCAATCACCTGACGCATAGTGCCGTGAACGGAAGAATGGTGGACATCATCTTGGACGGCAGGATACAGGAGAGGCCGTGCCAAGCACGAGTGAACACGAGTGCAGCGGTGGACGCGACTCGCGCGGATGTGGTGGGGTTTGTTGCCGGACCCATCGGAAGCAAGGTGGCTGCGAAGGTGCGCCAGAGAGGTCGGCGGACATGGTACCCAGTGAGCCGTTTCCAAGTGCGCAGGATGGCCCGTCAACACACCAGGAAGAAGGGCAACTGGACGAGGAACCGTCAAGACCGGCGGTACTGTAGCAGAATTTCGAAGCAGGATGGCATACATCGTCTTACCCGGACCAAGGGACACTATCCAACAGCGATACCTAGGATCGTGCCTCCTGGAGAAGAGGTTCGATGGGTTAGTCCACCGGGGCGCAAGGGAGATGCCGCAGTGATAGTGCTGGTCGGGACGACCAGCTCTGAGGAGGGAGCAGTGTCACCGCGCCCGCCGCATCTAATTGCCGACAACAGCAGTGTCACCCATCGCATTATTGTCGGCACTACCGCAAAGGAGCCGAAGGAAAGAGACAGAGAATGGCCGCATTGTTGGGGCGCTTGCCGAAAGAGAGAAAAGGATAGAGGCTACTGGAATCTTCTACTTTGTATCTCACCGCAATAAGTGAACGTTCCTGAAGCTTCCAGAATAGTGCCTGGGAGATATAAATAGCGGTAAAGTGTGAGAAGAGGCAGTCAGACGTATGTGAAGGTTGAGGAGTCGTGCCGACGGAGAAGAGTTAGTTCTTTGTGTTACGAGTTCGGAGCCGTGCTGTTGGAGAATCGAAAAAGACTTTCTTGCTGTTGCAACGAGTGTACAAAGTTACTGTTTACGGAAATAAAAGTGTTTCTTTATCTCGACTACATCTGTCTACTTTACTTCACACCCACACCAAAAGTCACAATATGTACATGGTTTACAAATTATTTACAATTTATATTCTTCTATACTATAAAATACATTATCAATTAAGAACCTCTTAATTGCTCTTAAAGTGAATTTAATGTTAGAAATTTCTTTATTTCCTTTGGTAGTCTATTAAATAAATCTTTTCCTATGCTTTTCAAATCCCTGTTATTTAATGCACCTCTTAAGGTTGATATATATATATATATATATATATATATATATATATGTAGTTGGAACAGTTAAGATGGTAAGAGCTTTAAAAGTATCACTGCACGTTTGTTGTCCATCAATATTACCCATTTTCCTAATTGCCTTTTACTGAAGTTTAAAAATTTTTTGAGTTTCTGTTACTGAGATGTTTCCCCACAAAGTTATGCCATATTTTATATGTGAATATATAACTGCATAATAAACCTGTTTTACTGTTTCATTATCCTTTTCATTTCTTACTTGTTTCAAGATATATATGCCCTTATTTATCTTTTTTGTTATGTGAATTAAATACTGCTTCCAAGTTAAGTGTTTATCTATAATTTCCCCCAAAATATTTGCAGTTTCCATTTCTGGTATAATCTCTCTGTCTATTTGTAATTTAATATTATTAGTAAAAGATTGTCTAAGTTCATAGTTAATCCATGCTGTCTTTTTAACATTTAATATCATATCTAAACTATCGTAGTGTTCTTTTATAATTTTTAATGTAGCATTTGCTTTTAGCTCTACTTCAAACTCAAGGTTTTTCTTTGATGATTATTGCGACATCATCCGTGTATGTAATTGCAAACTCTCCATTTCTTTGCACCAAATCAAAGATGTCATTTACATATATTAAAAACATAAATGGGCCCAATTTCGAGCCTTGTGGAATGTTCTGAAAAATTGATCTGACTTTTTCTATATTCCCATTTTTATTTCTGTGACTTACTTCCACACACTGCTCTTGGTTTTTCAAGTAAGAAGCAATCCATTTTCCCGCCAAACCTCACTCTCCATAGTTATTTAATGTTTTGATTAAAATATCTATATTTACACAGTCAAAAGCCTTTGTCAAGTCCAAGAAAATTGCAACCACCTTTTCACGTCTAAAGCTCTTATTATATAACTGTTTACTTTATTTATTGCATCTGTCTTTGATTTCTGCTCTTAAAGCCATATTTCCATTTTGAAATTATGTTCCTTTTTTTGAAATCCATTTGTCAATTTTCTAAATATATGCCCTCAATTATTTTTGAAAAAGTAGAACACAGTGTAATGGAATTTTCAACATCCTTTGAACTACCCTTTTTTTTTTTTTTGAATAGTGGCTTAATTACCTTTTCCAACAAATCCAGAAAGATTCCTTGATTTAATGATGCATGGGTAAATACCTCCGCAATCTCGTTTTTAAGATGCTTAACTATTTCATTTGAAATTTCATCCAATCTACTTGACTTTTTTTGTTTTTAATTTATTTATTTGTTGTATTACCTTATCTTCAGCAGTTTCTATTATTCCTATCGATTGTATTTGACAGTTTAATTCTAATAAGCACGATGTTCCAAATTGTTTTTTTGTTTTTTATTTTCTGAATTAAGAACTAATATGTATGTTGTATGACATTTTTAAAAATTAAGTTATATTTTTCTATATATTTCAATGGTAATTCGTTCATATTGGAATGCTTTATTGAATTAAGACATTTCATTCTTTTCCATGATATTTTTATTCCTTTGGTCAACCATTTTAGCTGCTCTTGCCCCCTTCTTTGTGATTTGTATTTAACTTCTTTTTAAAGGCATTATACTATTTAAGCCCTTCTGTAATATTTGATTAAATTTTTCATATTATTCATTTACATTTTCTGCTTCAAAAACTTCTTTCCAATCTACCTCCATACAATATCTTTTAAGCTTAAGTATATTCTTACTACTTTTTTGCCTTATAAACTCAAAAGTATTCTGTACTTTATCCCTGTTAATGTTTGTTTTTAAAATTTGTCCATAATGATCCCTATGCCTGTTTTAATTACAGTTGCCTCCCATTTATTTGGAGCTAAATTAGTCATTACATTGTCAATACATGTTTTAGTACGTTTAGTAACTCTGGTAGGTTCAGCTACTCCTATTTTTAAATTCTGCCTGCTGACCATTTGCATTAATAGGCATTTAGATAGGTGATTTTTTAGAAAATCAATATTTAAATCACCCATAATGATCTTATTTTTATTATCTGGAATATTACTCAAAAAGTTTTCTAAATATTTGACAAATAATATTTTGTTTGCAGCTGGTGATCTATATGCACCAATTAATATTAGGTTTGTTTCTTTTTGCATAACTTCTACTGCGACTATTTCACATACCATTTCTTCTGTATACTTACTACAGTCTGTATCTTTATATTTTAAAATAGTGTCTATATAAATGGCTACTCCCCCACTATTGTGTTCTCGTCTACAAAAATTTGCCCCTAGTTTATAATTTTGATAGTTATTTGCTATGACTTCATCTGTTTTAACCCGTGTTCTGTGAATATCAAAACATTTGGTTGTAGGTCTGCTATATATAGTTCTATAATTGGTTTTTTGTTACTAATATGTCAGACGTTTTGATGGTAAAAGAGTTAAACACGCGCTTTTAAGATTTGGTTTTTCTGATGCTTTCTGAAATGTATTTTGCTTTTCATTTTGCAATATACCCTTTGATTCTAACCCCTCTATTTCTACTGTAGTGCATTCTTGTTCTTGAACTTTTTTCCCATCTCCAATTGAACATTTTAGTTTCCCTGCTCCATACCTTGTTTATCATTTGGCTTAGCTCATACGACCCCTTCCTGTTTAAATGCAGACCATCCCTTCCCAAACAACTTTCATCAATACACCTGCTTAAATCTGCAGCCTTGCATGCCCACCTAATTTCATTATTTATATTACTTATGTATTTCTTACTGTAGTCCCTTCTTACAGTTATACTGTTTGTCACAATCATTGCCCTCGGAAAGCATCTTTTGGCACACACTATAGAGTTACACACTTCCTCCATAACCTAATTTGGGCTTTTTCCTTTTTTAATATCGTTTGTGCCTACATGCAGCACAACCACTTTTGCATTTGTACACTTTTTACTATCACTTTTTAGTATATTTGGCAGATGTTTGGCCTTCACACCTCTTAAACACTTTCACGTTTGCATCTTTTCTGTTCAGGTTCACATTCTTTATCATAGTAGCCATAAACTATCGCATATTCTGTGTCTTCTTTCTTGTCGTGCTGATCTTCATTCTTCTGTTCATTTTTTCTGGTTTTTTGGATTTATCCACTTGTTTACTTTTTTCTTCACTTTTTCTTTCTTCCCTTGAGTTTATATCTGGATGTTCTTCACTTAATACTTTAAACCTATTTGCAGTGTTGATTTTTGCAGCCGACTCTTCCGAGCGTCTTTTCAGGACTGCCTTATATCATGTTTTTTCCATCTGCTTCTCTATATGTTTTTCTAATTCCCCATTTTTTATTTTCAGTTCTCTAATTTCCTCTTGGGCATTTTTCAGGTCCTTATTTAGAAGTTCTATTATCTTCTGTAAGGAAGCTATCGTGTTGGCTTCTCTCGCGCCATGTGCACCATGCGTTGTTGATTTAGTTTTTTTCATATTTCCATTTCTCTCCAATCCCCTGTTCCTGCTGTCGTTTCTCTAGTCTTCTCCATTGCTTATACTTCCATTTTTATGCTTTTCAGTCCTGTCTTCTGAGTATTCTCCTGTTTTTTTTTATCACAATATTGCTGACTTCTCATCATGATTGTACATACCGCCGCATCTAAGTCAGTTGATCCTTCATATTGCTTATTATAGTATGCAATTCATCCTGAGTTGTAGGTGCAAGAAAGATAGTTGGATATGTTGTGTTACTTAAGGCAATGTATTGGTGAAAATTAAAAAGTCCAGTTTTCTACTGATTGCTTTGAATTTTTTTCCATACACTCAGAACATAAAGTAAATAGTATACACAAAATTTCAATGTCATATGTCAAACCATTTTTAAATGATTAATATATTTATTAATAATAAATCACTTTTTGATATGCTCATATTTAACGACCCTTGGACCCTACAGTTTGTTGTATTCCTCTTAAATGTTTAATTTGAGTTCAGTATACAAATATAAAGAAATTGTCATACCAAAATTGCTTACATTTAATTAGTTTAAGAGGAAAAAATGTTTTGTATACTATTTATCAATATTTTCAATTTTTCCAGTATGAGTTATAAAAAACATTTAATTTCAGCTCAATTATTTAATATTTTTTAACTGGTGCATGACAAATTTTAATACCTTAATCTCTGAAGGTCTCCTGAAAATTTCAAGCTAATAAGTTATAAACTAGGGTCCAAGGAGCATTTTCAACTTAAAACTCCCCAGCACCATATGTGGGACTCTGTTGCTTCCTTCTTGGCCTCAGTAGCAGTTTTTGAGAATTTTAAATTTGCTTGGTTGTTTCTTAATATGAAAACTTTCCTTTCACCTTCACATTGTTCACAAAATTTAGAAATTTGTTGTTCGTTGCTAACCTCTAGACTATGTACTTTCACAAATTTATACACAAAATTCATAAAAAATCTGCTTGTTACGGCTCTACTATAGACTAACAAATAACTTAAAACCTGTTAACTACCTAAACAATGTCCAATATATAACTGGAGCACTGAAATAACCTGGCAAGATTATAGATTTACAGAACACTGATTGTATTTCTCTGTTTGGAAGCAAAACGTGTTAGATTCGCAGCATTTCATCTCAAATATCAAATTTATTTCAGCACAACCTTTCTGAAGCAAAATTCCCTGCAAGAGACCAAAATCAGAATCAGTGAAAACAAAAAATGCATTTCAAAGCTGTAGCGACGAGGCTTAGTGAGGAACGCTCACCTGCACTAGGACATTTAAATGCCCTCCTGGAGCTTCAAAAATGACTGATATTGAGAAAACTAAAGTGTGCCATTAAAGTACAAAGTATAAGCATAATAAAAAATGCAAAAACTAAAAATCAAACTTTTGGCAATTTTTACTTAATTTCACTGATACCATTGTCTTAATATCTTACTTCCCATTACTTGTGAATCACTTATTAGCAGTTTTGAAACTGCTGCTTAGTACTGGCTAAAAACTTGTACAGCTGACATGGGCGAAGTATAAACTGAAGACCTCTACTTCATGAGTTTGTGCCAATCCTCTTTCCCTGTGTTACCCACATTGTCACTTACAGGTATTAAGGGAATTTGGAGAATATAGTATTCTGTGTATAATTGATTTATTATGTTCAATATGTAAGTTAATGAAATTAGAAATTATTTCAATTTACAGGTTTCCTTCTTTTATCGGTTTTTGTACAACAATCTATGGCTCTTTTCTGGACTTATGTCCAGAGAGATGGAGAAAGTGCCTCTGACCAATTCATTTGTTCGCACCACCACTGCAATCACTGTATTCCACGGTGGTATAAAGGTAACTATACAATCCTGCTAAAATAATGCCTTGAGTATTACAAATAGAAGCACTAATAACAGTGAAGTATTCTTCATGTTTGAGGTCATATTGAGTCACTTTTTTACACTGACCTTCACTTAAAATGTTTAAAAAACTGGAAACATTTTCAGGATCGTTTGATCCCATCACCAGTCATTGGGTGACTGATGCTCTCCTCTTGTTCCCTCTCTCTGCTGCCATCTGGTGTTAGGGGTGCAGAGCTTTAACACTTCATTTAATGCTGGGATTTCAAAGTTAATGACCTTATTATTGTTTTTGACTATGTATATTTTTTCCCAAGTGCTCAGTTCTATTGGTGAATTTAGAGATTTTAACAATTTTATATTAAGGCCACTGTTGTACTTTTCAGTCCAAAAGTGGTGTGCCACAGCAGACTTTTCAGTTTGTTTCAATTTTATGTTTCTCTGGTGTTCCTTTAGTCTGATTTCCAAATTTCTTTTTGTTTTTCCTGTAGCTTTTTTTGCAACTATTGCAGTTGATGTGACCAAATTCCAGATTTAAGACTGTAAGGTTATTGTTAAGTGGCTTTGTTCAGCAGGTTTTGAAACTGTGCTTGTTTTGTGGTGCGAGTTTTATGTTTAGTTTTTTGAAGATTCTTTCAAATTTCCTAAAGGCCCAGGGACAGTAGGTGAATTTTTTATTTTTCCAATTGTTATTTGTGAGTGGTGTTAATGTAGTGGTTTGTGAAACTATCTTGAGCTTTTCTGCATTTTTTGACATGTTCCTAGTGGTGGCTGGGTTGAATCCATTTAGTACTGCAGTTTCTTGTATATGTTGTTGCACTTTCAGAAATTTGTCTTTACTTAATAGGGGACAGTATATAACCAGTGAATCAAGCCTCTAAATGCTGCCAGTTGGTGTCAAACTGGGTAACAACTGTTTTTCTTTATGTGATTATCTACACGTGTGGACTTTCTATGTAGTCCATCTATATCTCTAGTAATTTTGAGGTCCAGGAAGGGTTATGTGTTGTTTTCTTCTGGGTCTTGAAAGAATCTTCAAAAAACTAAACACAAAACTGGTGCCACAAAACAAATAGAGTTTAAAAAACCTGCTGAACAAGCTACTTAACAATACTATCCCATACAATCTTAAATCTGGAATTTACCAAATCAACTGCAATAGTTGCAAAAAAAGCTACAGGAAGAACAAAAAGAAATTTGGAAATCAGACTAAAGGAACACCAGAGAAACATAAAATTGAAACAAACTGAAAAGTCTGCTGTGGCACACCACTTTTGGACTGAAAACCACAACGGTGGCCTTAATATAAAATTGTTAAAATTTCTACATTCACCAATAGAACTGAGCATTTGGAAAAAAATATACATCTTCAAAAAAATTATAAAGTGATTAACTTTGAAATCCCAGCATTAAATGAAGTGTTAAAGCTCTGCGCCCCTAACACCAGATGGCAGCAGAGAGAGGGAACAGAGGATAGTGTCAGACACCCAACGACTGGTGATGGGATCAAACGATCCTGAAAATGTTTCCAATTTTTGAAACATTTTAAGTGAAAGTGAACATAAAAAATTGACTCAAACTGACCTCAGACATAATGCCATGATATTGTACTGTCAAAAATACATATAATAATCTTTGATCTTTTTTTTTTCTTTTCCTCCAACTTAATGAATGAATGAATGTGGAATGTTTTTTTTTTTTTTATACAGGAGCAAGAGTTTCCACAATATCCACGACGCTTCTTTAAATATTTGTCCATTGGCCCCGCGTAAGTGCCAATTTGTAGCGATGAAACTCAAAATAATTACGAACTTTCTCGATGTATCTCAGGGCGTGGTACAGATCAACACTTTACAAGAATGATTAATTTCCATTTCCTGGTTAAAAACTTGTTTATTGTTCCGTTATATAACAAATAGATTACACAGATCTTCTGGATTGGCGTCATTTCTATATTGCGCTATGGGGTTCACAATACACGGACTATGTATATTTGTGAGTTCGTAATCTTCTTCTATTTTTACCCTGCTTAACAATCTATATGTTTGTTCTCTGCGTTGTTAATTCTGTTATCTTTTACAACACAATGTTCTTCCAATAAAACACTATACACAGATAAATTTCCAAATTATACGCAGACTTCGCGATTTCCATATGACGCCAACTCAAGCTATTGAAGAAGAAGAGAATTGAATATACATTTTTGCCAACTATGATCACTATTTATAACTTTAGGGGGCCTTTCCGGTGCCTCTATAATTTTGCATTTAATCATTCCAGAGGGCTTACGCAGAAAATATTGCCTCAAATGAATGAATGAAATGGGTGAAATGATGCTCAGATGAGCTCGAGGTCCATAGAGCTTTAAGTTACCCGACATTCATCTTCTCAGGATAAGGGGAAACCCTTATCCAGGTAACTCACCCTAAGCGAGATTCGAACTTCCGACCTCTGATTAAACAGTCACAATAATTCTTTCACACTGGCTTTGTGTAGGCCAAGTTTGGAAATCAAAGATTTAAGATTTAATTTGAAGTAATTGTGATTATCTTGAACTAATTGTGATTGTCTTGAACTAGATTAGCGGAATTTATTGCACGTTCGGGTGTCTCAAAGACAAGGAGTATTTGCATAGAAACCTAAAAATCCTTTTTTGTAACCCTAGCCAAAACATTTAGCTTTTCACATCCAAAGGACCAAAGCATTTATGTGCCTATGAATGACATTTTGAACTGCAGTAGTTACATAGACTTTTCTTTCTCCTGATTAGGAAAATGTTGTTCCACCATCAGCAAAGGCAGTAATTAATCATCGGGTTCACCCATCACAGACGGTAGCTGAGGTGATTGCATATGATCGGAAAATTATTGCTGATCCTAGAGTTCACATCAGAGTAATTAAGTCCAGAGAAGCACATCCCATATCACCTTTTGGACAAGACTGTATTCCTTTCCAGATGGTAGCAGTTAGTATAAGACAAGTTTTCAGTGACGCTATTGTAGTCCCAGGTAAGCATTGCCAGTAGCTTTATTAAGTAAGCATTTCAGATTTCCATGAATGTACAGGGTTCTTAATTTAAAACCTAACGGACCACAAGGCGTTTCACCTCTCCTGCAACCTTGCTAGATTCCCCCACTGCCACTCTGCAAATGACCACCAACATGAACAACTGCCGAGTGGTTAGACCATTTGCTTCTCACCAAAGTGGCCCAGGTTCGATTCCAGGCAACTGCATGTGGGATTCGTAGTGGACAAAGCAGCATTGGGGTGGGTTTCCTCCGGGTTCTCCGGTTTCCCCCGCCATCTCATTCCTCCAGTGTTCCATCTTCATTCCATAAATCATCAGTGTCACTGCCTGCAGTGCCATAGTAGTAAAAGCGGGCATTAAATACTACAAAACAAAAAATACAAAAAACTGCTTGCCTCTAGAACAACACATTTTTGTGTGTAAACGTTACTACAAATGGCAATCACCAAGCCATGTGCGCACAGCGTATATTAAAGCATTCCCTGGTGAAGTGCCTCTCAACAGATCTACAATTCATGAGATTGTGAAGAAATCTGAAACCACTCATTCTGAGGCAAACAAACTATGAAAGCATAAACGTACTGTTTCAACACAGGAAAAGATAGACGAAACAGGCGCATGTTGTGAACGTTCACCAAACAAATTCATTCCAAAATTAGCATGACAGTTGGGAATTTTAGAGTCTTCTGCACATAGAGCTTCTAAATTCCTAAAACTAAAACCGTATAAGTGTACAAGTGTCCATGCTTTAAAACAAGGTGACCGAGTGTCAAAATGCATTATTGTGAATGGTTTCTTTGATCAGTGAATGACGGTTTAATTGATTCACAGCTTCTGTTCTTTTCCGATGAGGTGTGGTAACACATAAACGGTTGTGTTGCCACTGTTAACAGTCAGTACTGGGCCTCTGAAAATTCACATCGCGTTCAACAAATCCCTCATTATGATCATAGAGTTGGAGTTTGGTGTGCTGTTAATGCTAGACACATAATCGGTCCAATATTCTACGTGCAGACTGTAAATGCAGAGAGGTACCAAAATGACATTTTGGCCCCATTTTATCATGAACTGACAGAAGAAGAGAAATCATATGGGTGGTTTCAACAAGATTCTGCTACTTCCCATACAGCAAAGGAGTCCATGAATAAAATTAGGGAAGTGTTTGAAGATAGAGTGATTAATGCTGGTGTATGGCCCTCTCGCTCCCCCGATCTAACAGTGTGTGATGTTTACTTGTGGGGTAGTAACCTGAAAGACAAAGTTTACAAGACAAATCCTCATACATTCAAAGAACTAAAATGAAATATTAGAAATGAAATTGGAAACATTACAGTGGCCCTACTTAATCGTGTGAATCAGAATGTGTTTTCCTGATATAACGCTTATTTAGCCGAGAGTGGTTGACATTTCTAGTATCTTGTATAGGGTAAGAGTGTTATACATGCTTTGCATGCAGAGTTTATGTTGGAGCAAAGCTGGCTGTGGTACATCCAATCATGCACAGGCAAAAAGTCATGCACCTGTTAGGTTTTAAATGAAGAACCCTGTACTAACAAGTTGTTAAACTACCTGAAACATGATATTGCAGTTGATTCTCCCTTCCATGTGCGTATGTTCGTGTGACTGTATGTCCGTGTGACCGTATGTCCCTGTGACCATATGTCCCTGTGACTGTATGTCCGTGTGACCCTCTACCGGTGTGAACGTGTTTGCGTATGTCCATGTGTGTGTGTGTCCAATGGGTGTGTGCGTTTGTCCGTGCGCGCGCGCGTGTCTGAGCCTGTGCTTGTGCGTTCGTGCGTGTGTGTGCATGTCCATGTGAAATCGGAAGCATCACATTGGCCCAACTTAATCATGTGAATCAGAATGTGTTCTCCTTATATAATGCTTGTTTAGCCGAGGGTGGCATCTTCTGTAACGTAAGAGTGTTATACATGCTTTACTCGTGGAGTTTATGTTGGAGTAAAGCTGGTTGTGGCACACCCAATCACGCACAGGCAAAATGCTGTGCACTCGTTAGGTTTTAAATGAAGAACTGTGTATAATATGAATAATATAATTAATGTTGCATGTGTTGTGAATGTGTGTATGTAGAGAAAAAGCAATACGGGTAGCTGAGCTTGAATGGTTGTATTAGGTTGCATCTTGAATACCTGGAAACCCTGAACCCTCTGTATACTCAAGTTATCATAGTTTCCTAACCACCCCTACAGTCAATCAGACTTGCTATTGGGTACATCAGTTTGTTTGTGACTAACATTTGATGGAACAGCGTGAACTTGTGTTTATAAACTATGAAAAACAAAAAGGAACGTCTCTGACATCTTATGCTGATTTACTAGCGTAAAGGCAAAACTGCCTCACAATGTCAAGTCGGTCTGGGTGACTCAGTTGGCTACATGCTGGCCTACTGTTCCCAAGGTCATGCATTCAAATCCAGCCCAGATGATGGTTTTTAAATGTGCTTAAAACCGACAGCTCGTTGTCAGTAGATTTCCTGGACTGTAAAAGAACTGCGGGACAAAATTCCGACATACTGGTGGCGCTGATATGACCCTGGCAATGGACAGCATCATTACACAACAACATAATTTTAATTCACAATGCCGGCAGAAAATTTGTGTTGTCTACAGGGAAGATGCAGTAATCAATCAAACATGTCAAAGGTGGTTTAGTTGATTTCTAGCTGGGCATTTCTCCCTAAAACAAAAAGTTTGGCAACTACTTTGTCTTAGCTGTGCTGTGGGTGAGGTGAGTTCCTAGGCATTCTTAGCGACTGAAGTGTAACGAGAAAGGAACACCCTTATACCTTTACAATTCTTAACAGATGTGTATTACATGCTTGTTAAAAATGATTTTATTTTTTCATAAGTTTGCTCAACTTGGCATTTGTCCTTAAACCTATTCACAAAATAAGAAGTCACTTTTAACCTTTGTAACACTAATTACTACTTTGCATTTTCTATGGTTTATTGTATTATAAGATAAAGTAACCTGTGTGAATTTTGCAGCTGTTTTCATAGCAAACACTGACACAAGATGGTACCTAAGCTTCACAACAAATTTGTACCGTTTCCTGCCAATTGTTGTGAAACCAGAGGATGTTAGTCGCTACCATGGAAATAATGAACGAGTCTCTGTACAACATTATCATATGGCAGTAAACTTCTATTATCGAGTCATCAAAAATGCAGATGTTTTAGTTGATCAGGTTCCAGCCTCTACAGTTAACAATGGTGAAGAAGAACTTTAGGTAACTGTACAGGTTTGCCAATTAACACAGAGCAACGAGGGCATGATGTAATATCTTATTACACCTTCTTCTCTCTATGTATGCCCTTAAATGTTCTCCTTTGTAAAGTGTTTTGTATGCATTTATTATATCTATAATAAAAAGAGATGCACACATACAAATTAAGATGGGTAATATCAATATATGTAACAGCTGATCACATCACCTTCGGTGTGTATAAATTACATGAAACAGCAATTCGTGAGCAATACTACATCAGGTAATATTAGGCGCATTCTAAATTCAGAACACCGATTAGTAATTGTATTTGTCTCTATACAAAGCAACAATGTCTAAGCAATCATCACAATTCACCCATCATTATTATTATCATTATCATTGTTATTATTCTTATTATTATTAGTTACTGTTGTTCATATACCTTAATGGTTAAAGCACAAAAGCCATGTAAATTAAAATAATGCTTGCAAAGCTTATGATTAATTAAACTTGAAATAAATAGTTATGTACTCACTCAAAGAACAAACCAAAATCTTAGATGTGTTGTCTTTTGATACATTTGCTAAATTAAGTATCAATTTTCAGAGCAGAACTTAATTTTTAATGTTATCAACAAAATTATTTGCATTGCCTACCAGATACGTAAAGTTTGAATATATCTCCTGTTTTGGTTACAAATAATGCCCACAATTTGGAGTATTTTAACCCTCAAGCGGGTGCACCTAAGGATGTTACGTGAGCGGGCACACTGTTGCATTCCATGCTCCACGTTGAACGGTTGTTAAATTGATACATGTGCTCCAATTTATTGCCTAGTTCCAATTTATTGCCTTTTTACATTAATAACCAATTTCTTCAATGTATTTTCGATAATAAATGTCATACGTTACAATGTAGTACACAGAATTAATACATAACCATGTGCCTCTATCCCTATTCTTAAAATCAAAAGTAAATGGTAACATTTCAGAACGTAGTAAGTCAAAGGAACTGAATGTTCACACTAAATTAAATTAATTGACAAACTTACATAAACTACATTAGTTTCCAAGAGCGTTATTCACTTTCACATTCTTGGTCCTGCTTATCACATTTTTCACAAATGATTCTTGCCTTTGAGTGCCTTTTACACAGAAATGTACCACAGGAGGAACATGGAATTGTTGTATTTATGTATAAACTTAGGCTTTCATGGCTGGTGTCCTGGCTATTAGATAAGTTTATCTCTTCCGGGCTTAGAGGCCATGGTCTAGAAGACATAGAAGATACCAACATTTTGCCAGGTGCAGTACTTGGCAAAACTTTGGTATCTTCTATGTCTTCTAGACCATGGCCTCTAAGCCCGGAAGAGATAAACTTAGCTGTTGTATTTATGTTTTTTGCACACCCAAGGATAACAGTGTCTTAACCTCTTTCTTTGAGCTACTTTTCATCCATTGGATTTGTTTCTGGCAACAAAAACCTCAGATTGAGTGATGGAATCGCCAAGAATAACTGCTAGGATCATAAAATATGATCTGAAACTTTCCTGGCAACGAACATATTCAAGACATTCTTGGGCTTCGAGCCAGGTGTAGTGATGATGGGAGAGGTGCACAGTCCCGAAACATCGATGGCCCTTCATCACTACACCTGGCTTGAAGTCAGAGAATGTCTTAAATATGCTAGGATCATATTCGATTTCTGAATCACTTTCATGTTCCCCGTTTTCAATGCTTTCCTCTTTGCCGGTAGAGAAGTCACTATCAAAAACGTAATTCTCATCACTTTTCTATGCTGAAAGTTCTAACTTCTTATAGTAAAACCTTCTTGGTTTCATAATGTTTGCCCTAAAAATAAAACATTGAGTAATCGCAAAACCCATAAAAACATATCAGAAATGTATCACGTGATGCAATACGTTCAAATTAAGAAGTAATAACATTAATATCCAGGCAACAATCTGTATGAAATACTTACACAACCAGGCGCAATAGTGCTACTCTAGCTATAAACTGTAAAAACTCCTGAGCTATGCTTGCTAGCACCTTGCAAGTGTTGCTAAGGCTTGTTTAAGAACTGAAGAGAAGGTACAGGAAGCAGTAACATATTCAGCACAATAATATGGTTACAATTGTAAATTTTGTAACAATGGTGCAAATAGTGTGCCATCGCGCCCGCTCGAGGTTTAAAATGGCCACTGAAATGCTTGATTCTGACTTTGACATGGTACGCTTATACTATCCCATATGTTAGTATGCCAGAAGAGTAACTGGAGGAGCATCTGTTTTTTGAGCCAACTTTAGCACCATGTCCAGAATTGAATATCTGGTACACAATGATATTTCGTTTGGTTTTAAACAACACATGGATATTAGATGATAAGAAGCAGAGCACATACTTATTATCAGCGTTTACTTCATGGCAAAAAAAGAAAGTGGCTTTTAGTCTACTTATAGGTTTAGCAGCATAACAAATTTTATCTTGCATTCTGCTTGGTAAATCTCCACACTTATAGTCAATAGCTATAGACTTTCTCTCTTCTGAGAAAAAAGAGACGTATAACATATATAGTATTTTAATTTAGGTAAATGTAGTAATTTTGATTTAGCAGTCTACAAAGATATATCATGTGGAAAAATTATGTGAGAAAGGTATTTCGTAAAAATGGCTTTATGAAGGACACTAATATTTATTAGCTTTTGAATTTTAAATTTATTAGTTTCTACAAATACATAATGGTCAGAGACAATAAGATGACAAAGTCTCTGATAGCTGCTTCACACTAATGGTAATGTAGTTGAAACTCTACAGTGCACCACTTATCTCTATTGAAAATATCTGTAAATTACTGAATTAGCAATGTAAACAATTATGGCTGCAGCTACTGTCTGTTCACCAGCTCAAGGTCTTAGGGAACTGAAGGGGAGAGGAGAGGAGAGGCATTCCATGTAGTGCAACCCGAGTTTTGTAAATGTCCGTGCAAACGTTGCTCTGCTGGTCATGTTGCCAACTTAACTCCAATGTTATTCATGCTATGTTTACTTGCTACTAATTTCTCTTAATTTAAGTTGTAAAATCGTACTTGTCACTAGTTTTATGTGGGAAGTAATGGTAAAAGTAATGTAGAAGCCGATAAACCTCTGCCTAGGAGTGCTGATAAATTTGTTATGATTGTGTTGCAGAACAAAGGGGCTCAGAGTGACAGTTCTATGCATAAAACAGATCTTTATAGGATGGTCGAAACATTCAGGGGCAAAGCCTCACGGGAGACAGGGTAGGCAGCATCTACCCTAGAAACTCTGCGAAAGAGAATTTCTTTCACTTTGCATGAAGGAGGTATTTGTATTTCCCACTTAAGAAGTTATATCTCTATACCAGCATTTGCACGACTCTACTACGGAGATGCGGTACCGGACTGCCTTTTGTAGACATTTGCCGATCTGTGTATTTTGCCATGCTTAGAGCATGGGAGAAACAAGCACGCCATCTGACACCAGTTTGTGAACTACAGTGTTTCTGTATAGACAAATTTCTCCGTCCAGTAGACAGTCAAGCCTCTGTCTCCTTTGGCTATTTTTTTTTTTTTTAATTAACATCCTCCAACGTAATGTCATATTGGACAGTGAATGAATGAAACGGGTTAAATGATGTTCAAATGACCCCTAGGTCCATGGAGGTTTAAGTTACTCAACATTCGTTGTCTCAGGATAAAGGAAAACCTCGGAAAAACCCTTATCCAGATAACTTACCCTAAGTGAGATTCAAACTCGCGACCTCTTGATCATGAGGCAGACACACTAACCATCATGCTACTGAGGCAGGCTCCTTTGGCTGTGATTGGCTGTTATGGTAACGGAATGTTTTCGAGGCAAGGGACAAGTGCTCTTATTGGCTACCTTTCAAGCACATTTATAGGGATTAATTTGAATTGAGATAAATGAAGAGAAATTCTAAATTAACAATATACTGTTGTATAAATAGCAATTATTTAAAAGTTCTAAATCTATACAATACCTTAAACGAGCAATTCTTGTATAAACATTGTATATATATATATATATATATTATCTTCGAAACGGCTCAAACAATTTGGATCAAATTTTCTATTCAGATAAGGTTTTACTCCTTAGCTTTATTGATCTTTCTTGAAAAAACATGATTTTACACAGAAAAGCATTTTTATTCCCTCTTCTACAGAGCAATTCTTGTATATATATTTTGCATATTTCGGAAATGGCTCTAACAATGTGGATCAAATTTTATATTCAGATAACGTGTTGCTTTTTAAGTTTGTCTACGTAAGTGTCATTCCTGAAAAAACTCAATTTTAGTTTTCTCCCGAAGCGAGCCAATGGTGAAGGATGACAGTAAGATGAATCTGTCTATCCTGCAACATACTTCACGCTTCGCCACTGGAAACATCTAAATGACAATTATCCTGTTAATGCTTATGTAGCTTTGTAAGTTATCTCTAGCTTCTTTAGTGACAAATCATTGTTAATTACATTTGATGCCTGTGTGAAAGCTACTTAAATTTATATGTATAGAACAATCTGACAAAAGATGCCATTCATTGCTAATTATATTATAACTAAACAGTAGGACGTGGCAGGAAAAGCCTAGTCAAAGTTTAAAACGAAGTTCAATTTGTGTCTATAAATATACATTGTTAGTAGTATAACTATGAGGAAGATTTGATTATGTTTCTCCCATTATCCCTGTTTTGTTTTTTGTGTGTGTATATAGTGTGTTTTATATGCTATACTGTATATTTCCATTGACATGTTCAATGTTCACCAGCCACCATGGCTACTTGTGAACTTGCTGAACACAATCCAATCTAACCTAATCTATCAAACAAACCTAAAGAGACCCTTAAAGTGGATGCATTTTTGGTTTTATTGGGCCACATGGTGTTTGCTTACCCCCATACATGCGTGACCTCAATCACTCAGAACTAGCTTGGGCTGAGGTAAAATGAATACTTAAAGAAGTGTAGCAGGCGAGTTATTCTTACAGTAATTGCATGATATAACGCTCGAGGATATATCACTTGTGACCAAAACAGACTGGCAGAGTTTCTGAAAAATATAGAAAAGACAGAAACTGATCAGTGGCAGAAAGACAGTAGTTGAAAGCTTCATTTACATTTTATAAGCTAAATATACCTCATGAACTAAAAATAACACTTAAATTGTGCTATTTTGAGCGAGCTCTTTGCTCTAACCTAGCATGAATACATTCCAATGTTGGCACCATTATCACAAGCACGATTAGAAACATGGTTCCTGCTTCAGATATCGCTGTTTTCCTGGAATTGTTTACCGACATACTGGCTGACTGCATTCCTGCCAGGGACCTTGAGCTGGTGAACAAACTATATGATTTCTGGAATATCTTAAATGTTTTAGAGGCGAAGATCGAAATAAAACGCCCTATACTAATGCTCAAAATGTGACACAACACAAATCTGTGTTCATTTCATTGTTCCTGTATGCATAACATTTTAAAACCCCTCAGTACCCAACTTTTACTTACCTACACAGCTGATGTGTGTTTTAGTTATCATTATCAGTTTTATTACATTTTTCTGTTCCTTCCCCCCCCCCCCCCCCCCTTCTTTTTAACCATCTCAATATTAAGCTTCTCTGCACAGATATATCCCATATGTGACCCTAACTACATGATACAGGCATCTTCTAATTGCTCTGTATTTTCCTGTATAAGAAAAGTATTTTTAAAGTTCAGATTTTGAAATGGAACATGCCTGTAATCTAAGATGTTATACTTTATAAAATAAAGGTTTAAATTATAATATTTTAATACATAAAGCCGCTATATACAGTAGCATATTTCTAGAAATTTGATACTGCAAACAGTGGCCGAATCTGTATGAAATAGAAGTTGAATATTTATTTGAAAATGTATTTCACAGAAACTGCTGCCTCGTTTTAAAGATGGGTACAACATAGTGTCATTATTGTTGTTGCTCATAACAGAAGAAGAAATATATAATTTCTAATAGAAATGATTTTAAGAGTATCTGAAGCTTAATATTGCTTTTCACATTGATATATATATTTTGTATTAGTTATTTGTTAAAGTGGCAATGTAGGGGAAAAATATGCATTTCTAGGAAACAAAATTTATCCTATGGCATCTTTGTGTTCTTTAAATAAACAAAAACATTAACTTCTACAATGATTAACAAATATTTATGTAATCCTGATATGCAAAATATGATTGAACCCTTTTATTTGATAAAATGAATTTGTGAACAAAATCTGTCTCTTCTGTGTTTTAAGGTTACTTAATTTTCTGTATTTAATAAATGAAGAAATAAACAACATTACAGCAGTACATATTGCACTTTACGTCAGATTTACACTTCATTACTAAATTTTGCCCAAATGTGAAAATTCAACAGATGGCAAGAAGCTGGAAAGAAGAAAAAAAAGTGTTTAACACTACTTTACTTCACTCTTCACTTCTCTTGATTATCCCTCTTAGTCATTGTGTTCCACCTGAGTTGCACCTAGTCAGTGAGTAACTGAGGAAGCCTGCAACACGCAGCACAGTTCTGCGCTGGAGTAAGCTGCCATACTGGCAGAGACCTGTGATGGAGAATGAGTGAGGTTGCTATGACCTTCGCCCAGTGACTTATTGGCTGCCACTCCCTCGACAGCCATGCTCCACACAGTGCTGCTGCATACAATTCGTGGATTTGGAACAGCCTGCTCTTAGTGCTGTGAGCCGATCTGCTCGGCTGTAGAGAGCCTGCCCTCCATCAACAGTGTGAAGTGCCACAGGTTTTTATGTTGAAAATCGTTATTGCAGAAAACTGTGTACTAAGTAACTATACCCTGTGGATAAAACAGTGACACTGTTTTTAAACCAAGACCCATTTAGTACGATCTCCATCTGTAATATCAACAGTTTGGATATCCCCTCAATAGCTTCTAAATATAGCACTAAAGATAAAGATTTTTGAACAACAATTTTGTTTTCATACTTTCAGCTTAAAAATCCATTATTAAAAATGAAATAGTATGATCTATATAAAATGAAACAATGGTGTTTAAATGAAACAGCATGCATTACTGTTCTGGGTTTCTTTAATTTAGCTAAATTATATGCTGTAAAAAATGAGGTGCAGAAGTATGGTTAAAGATATGCTTTTCTAGATACTCGCCAATAAACTGAAGTAAAGATTTATCATTTTAGAGTCTTGACACACTATAATTATTGCAAGATATTCTGATGAAATACAAACATATTGTTCCTACATGGCTGCAATTAATCATTCTGCAATATGAAATTACACTATTAAACACTATTGAATGATAACTAACGAAACTAAGCAGGACATACCTGGAATGAGGTTACAAAAATCGTTGTCACAATTGTGGCGGAATGTCGTTCGTTTCTCGTTGTGTCGCCATTTGATGCGTAAATGTCGTTGGTCTCGTTATCGCCCGTTGATTTGGTTCGTTCCCGCTAGCTCAGGTTGAGATCTCTTTATTTATCTCGGGTACGCGCAGGTGTTTTATAGAATACCCAAGAAAACCTTTGTATATTGTTTATTACATCTTAAATACTTTCGGGAGTTATGCCGATTCTATATGTAGAGGAATCGCACTCACGTCTGCACTCCACAACGTGCGATGCTGGTCTGGGGCGAGTGGTGACGCTTTCTCGCGTACCCACGCTAGGAAAAAACGTTCTCTCCAATTTTTAAACGTCATGACGTCATCCAAGAAAGCCTCGTATCCAAAATGCTATTTCCTTTTCCCGCAATTTAGAAATGTCCCTTTCTATTATAACATGTTCTTTTATGAATTTCAAATATATAATTACCTTTTTAGGATTAAACAATGTTTACTTTATATTTTATTAAATATATCGCGCGACTTTTAAGGTTGGCAGACCTGACTTTCAAACGTGTATTTAAACTATGTAGTATGACGTCATGACTCGTTAATTTCAAACCAATAATGCGTTTATCCTACAAATTTAACGACTATTATTTACTCATATCTTGCTCACCTTACAACACTTCCTGCTCTATCATCTATTTATGTTATTACTTAACACTTATCGCAAATCTCACATCCGGCAATTAAATTAAAACGTGTCTTTATCAAGCCCATTCGATTGGAAATCTAAATTTCGGTATCACAATCTAATACAAGCTCATCAGCATTTACATCACACCAATCAAAATATTTTAACAGCTTTTCATCATCTACGCCTGCTGCAAAAACCTCGCCAGAACCACTTGTCATTTTACACATGAAATGCACGGCATACAAACTCAGACTGAGGGGTTGTTTAGTGTTATGAGAGCCAGAAGTACCATTATAAACCTGCCTTTGGAAGGACAAAGGCTAGACCATGCCAAGGGTTTGCATTCCATCACTTCAAGACGTCACAAAAATATCTTTACAGTATAATGCTTTGTGAGCTGATATAATCGGCTCAAGAACTGAGACAGCCGTACTTCCCAAGCTCTTCACATTGGCTCTGGCACTTTAATGCCTGGCCACCGCTGCACCACTTGGGTATAAAAGAGTTAATGTTACATTTGTGATTTTTAGTGAACAGGGCTCCTTTCCTATATAGGAGGCATGTCTAAAAAGTATCCGACCTATGACCATACTTACCTGATGGGACGTGAAGATATCTATAGGAAGTCGTGAGATGAGACATGAGCAATTCCCTTAGATGCGTAGTGGCACTCTTCACCTGAAAGACTGATGGTGGGAGAAGTTGCACAAACATGTGTACGCAGAAGTCATAATGTTTCTGTTCACGAAGGAGTGAAGTTTGCTAGCATAGCTTCAGTCCATTATGCCTGTTTTTACTACTACAGCACTGCAGGCAATGACACCGATGATACATGGAATGAAGATGGAGCACCGGTGGAATGAGATGGCGGGGGAAACTGGAGAACCCGGAGAAAACCCAACCCAGCACCGTTTTGTCCACCACGAATCCCACATGCAGTTGCCTGGGATTGAACCCGGGCCACTTTGGTGAGAAGCGAATGGTCTAACCACTCGGCTACGGCGCAGCCTAGTGCATTATGCTAAGGACATATATGTATAACAATTAGCTTTACAACAAACAAAGCGATTTGGCTGTAACTATGGCTATGTGCCAACAATAACTTTCATGTGAACTGCAGTTGTTTCAGCTGCATGCTGTTGTAGTGTTTCGCAGCAAACTGACACGTCTATTCCCCTCTCAGCCGTTGCAGAGAGGGAAGGAAGGAAAGAAAGCAGCTTCCCCTATGCGTAAGAATTATTCATGTCTTACCTCACAAGCTATCTAAGTTCACATGGGAGGCAAGAAATCCATAATTGATTACATAATGGCAAATGCCTAAATGTAGCCTAACTTTAGAGACACCAGAATGTACAGAGGAATAGAAATTGATAGTGAACAGTATATTTAATCCAGAAGGTGAGTCAATAACATTGCACAACACTTACTTTAGAATTTTGCGGAACATGATTTGGAGGCTGACTTTCCTCCATTATCAACCAGTCTGGAGCTCTAAGAAACCTTCCTCTGCTAATGGCACACCATACAGAAACTTTTTTGTCATGAAAGGTTACTCCATGAACAATATTAGGTTCAGAGTTATAGGGCCAATTTTTTTAAAGCCACAAGGACACCCGTACATATGGGAATACAATTTTGCTCCTTTATTTTAAAGAATTAACAGACATGGAGCATGATTTTGCCTTTTTTCAACAAGACTCTGCAACACTCATATGGCCAATCTTTTGATGAGAACAACTGAAAGTGTTTCAGGACAGAATTATCAGTACAGATTTATGGTCCCCTTGGTCCCTCGACATAACACCCTATGATTTCTATCTCTGAGGTAACTTAAAACATAAAGTGTGCAAGACAAATGCACACACTCTGGAAAAATTAAAACAAAATATCCATCAGGAAATTTCCACCATTTCTCACAGTGAGTGATGACAATTTCCTAAAGAGGTGCCAAAAATGCATGGACAATGATGGTCACCAGTTTTTCTTTCATAAAGATGGTAAGTAAAGCCTTTAAATGTAATTCTTAAGGCAATGTATTGGTGAAATTTGGTGAAAATTTTTATTTTAACTTTTTGCATTTTTTATTGTGCTTATACTTTGTATTTTAACGGCACACTTTAGTTTTCTTAATATCAGCCATTTCTATAGCTCCAGGAGAGCATTTAAATGCCCTAGTGCAGGTGAGCATTCCTCACTAAACCTCATCCCTACAGCTGTGAAATACATTTTTTGTTTTCACTGGCTCTGATTTTGGTCTCTTGCAGGGAATTTTGTTTCAGAAAGGTTGTGAGTTGGCTGTGCTGAAATGAATTCGATATTCGAGCTGAAATGCCGCGAATCTTACATGTTTTGATGCCAAACAGAGAAATACAGTCAGTGTTCTGTAATTCCATAATCTTGCCAGGTTGTTTCAGTGTTCCAGTTATATATTATACATTATTTAGGTAGTTAATAGGTTTTAAGTTATTCATTAGTCTATAGTAAAGGAGTAACAAGCAGATATTCTATGAATTTTGTGTATAAATTAGTGAATGTGCGTAATGTAGAGGTTAGATAACAACAATAACTTTCTAAATTTTGTGAACAATGCGAAGGCGAAAGGAAAGTTTTCATATTAAGAAACAACCAAGCAAACTTAAAATTCTCAAAAATTGCTACTGAGGCCCAGAAGAAAGCAACAGAGAGTCCTACATATGGTGCTGGGGAATTTTAAGTTGATTGGATTTAAGTAAAGAACAAAGACATATCTTTAAACTTTAAAGTTCATTTTTCTCAGTTCTTTTTTTTTCCAGCATTTTTTACTATTCAAAATGCTTCTTGTACCTTAGTTTTTAAATTATTAGCTTGAAATTTTCAGGAGACCTTCAGAGATTTAGGTATTAAAATTTATCGTGCGCTAGTTAAAAAATATTAAATAATCGAGCTAAAATTAAATATTTTTCATAACTCATACTGAAAAAATTGAAAATTTTGATAAATAGTATACAAAACATTTTTTTTCTCTTAAACTAATTAAATGTAAGCAATTTTGGTATGACAATTTCTTTATATTTGTATACTCAACTCAAATTAAAAATTTAGGAGAGATGCAATAAACTGTAGAGTCCAAGGGTCATTTCATATGAATATATCAAAAAGTGATTCATTATTAATAGATATATTAATAATTTAAAAATGGTTTGACATATTACATTGAAATTTTGTGTATACTATTTACTTTATGTTCTGAGTGTGTGGAAAAAAATTCAAAGCAATCAGAAGAAAACTGGATTTTTTAATTTTCACTGATAACTTGCCCTAAAATGTGTGGTTTCATCCGCACCTTTTTATAGTGGTGTCAGACTGCAATGAGCACCAAGGATGCAGACAGGCAAAACACTGTGCAGCCCATTCAGACATTTTTTGCTCTCACAGTAGATGTAATTATACATTGTCTGTATCATAAAGCTGAAAGTTAATTTTTCAGTCACTGATGATAGAAACCTCTCACAATAAAGGATGTGTTACAGAAGTGTGGGGGAAGCCAGCTGGCATTGGTTCATATACACAACCCCATGTGAGCTATCAGGTTTTATATGGAAAACTCAGTAATGTCTTGCTAAATTTAAAATGAAAAGGTGCTATTCATTTAAAATGCTTACTATTTATAAAACTTCTGAGAGTAATAACTGTCTCAGCATGCTTCACCTGTAATCTTTCCCTGGTTACCCTCCCCTTATGTAGGACTTACAAACCAGTGCCCAGGGTCAGACACCTATCTGGGAGCACAGGAACCTATGGACCGGACAGAAGGCCTGGAAGCAGGTGGTCAGCCAAGCACCACGTATGATAGTGGGGAAGAGGATGATATGAAATGCAAGCGAAATGGATGATTGGAAGGGTGATAATGGAGCAATTGGTGGAATGAATGGCGGGGGAAACTGGAGAACCTGGAGAAAACCCTCCCAGGCGCCGCTTCGTCCATCATGAATACCACATGGGGGTCCCGTCTAGGTGGTAGGCGAGCAATCTAACCACTCAGCCACGGCGCCACTCACCTGTAATCAGATAATATAAAACTAAACATATTGTGATGCCGGCCATCAGCTGCAAGTCAAAAGGAAGCTCAGTGTTAGCTACCTCACACCACTGCTTGGAAATACTCAGCCCGATGAAAATTGCTAGCCTGCTGATCCCAACCGGCCCAGACTGATGGTTTTTAAGTGTGTTATTTTAATTTTAACCAATAACAATGGAGCGGCTGGAGCAAAGCAATTCCAGACAGTTCTAGAAGCTGCTCACGTGCAGGGATTGTTTACGAGAAGTTTCAAGGAAAGGTGTATTTTCCAGAGAATTTGCTGACAGTTGAACTGGACTATAAAAGCAAGAGAGCATGGAAAGAGAAGAGTTAGTTGAGTTTTTAAGTGTTGAAGCACTGTCCGAGTTGAGAAAATGTTTAGTGAGTGTATCGTTGAAGCCAACTGTACGTGAGAGAGAGAGTAGAAAAGCAGTGGACACAACAGCTGTGAGTTGCGAGATCACCACAAATTGTAAATTGTGATGATAAAAGCGAGGACTGTTTTGTGATTCACTTTTAGAAGAGAAATAAGGTGATATTAACAGTAACTGGACTTCTCATTTGTCACAATATATACAAATTTTAATAATACATTTTGTATATTAACTTGTAAATTTAGTAAATATAATAACATTGTGACGAAATAACAAAGTCAATTACCTTTTCTGTCACTTTAATTTTCTTCTAAAAGTGGAACACAGAACACAGTTCTCTTTTACCGTCATTAATTCAATCTACAGTTCTTTGGGATCTCACAACTCACAGCTGTTGTGTTTTCTTGTAACCTTTACACATTTTTCTGTCTTTCTTTACTCTCTCTATCTCATAAACTTTGATGATAGAATCACTCAATACCCACTAAAATTGCTTCACTTCAAG
The DNA here is from genome assembly GCA_030765045.1 of Tenodera sinensis. Lineage (NCBI taxonomy): Eukaryota > Metazoa > Arthropoda > Insecta > Mantodea > Mantidae > Tenodera > Tenodera sinensis. Next base: position 15,991,954 of record CM060964.1, on the reverse strand, counting down.
ACTAACTTCAACGGGACGTAATAGTGTCCCAACAGTCACTGTCAACACATACAGTTCTCATGATGACTACACATATGCATGCATGCACACATTGCTAACAGCTGTCCCATACTAACATTCTTCCCTTTGTCACACTCTCACTTCAAGACTTAACTGCCACTTTTATAGGTCACATGAAATGCCGGCAAATTCTCTAAAAAAATACACATTTTCTCGAACTTGCTGGAAATAAGCCGGCAGTCAGAAGTCCCATGAACGTTCTTGAAGCCCCTTTGTTCTGCCGCGCTGATTGCTGTCAGTCACATTTTCACAAGCTGTGGTGTAGGCTCCCTTTGATGTGCACCAGCCTGCCAGTGCCACAGTATGCAACTTCAGTATATATCCTTAATGGGTTCATGAGCATTGGCAGACTTCTTTCAGGGAAGGGGGACGCATGTTGGAAGTTTGGAATCAAACATTAATTCATTATGCTGTTGTCAAAAGTTGTAGTATTTGTTATGGATAGCCAGATTAATTTGAGACAAATAAAAATTGTTCTTTACATGAAAATTAAAATAATAGTTTAATAGTCAGTCATTAACTGCACATTATATTCCTTATTTTCCAAGGGAGCCCGCGGCCCGCCTTAACCCCCCCCAAACCCTCCTTCGTGACGCTTGTACCATATATATGACGTACTTAAATACTTGGTTCATAAACTTCGGGTATGTCTAACATGTTCTTTGTGTAGAGCAACCTTATGCACGCTGATGACCTAGAAGTTGAATGCCCTTAAACCCACGACCTTATGCAAATGTGTTCTGCTTATGTATAAACTTAGGTTTTCACACATGGGCGTTGCGAAGGGAGGCCGCGGCCCCCCCCCCCCCGCCCTTGGAAATTGGTAAATGTAATGTGCAATCAATTACTATTAGACTAGGTATTGCTTTATTGTTGATATAAAGAACAGTTTTTATTAATACGCTTATCCGTAGCAAATACTTATCTTTTACAGTTTTTGGCAATAGAATAATGAATTAATATTGTTTAATTGTAAACTTTCAAAATGCGCACCCTCCCCCCCCTCCCCCCTGAAAAAAATGCCGACGCTCATGATTCACGGCCGGGGACCCGACTAGAGTTGTAGGATACAAGATGGCGGATTATCGTATGGGACAACGCAGTAGCTGCATTGTTTTTGGTGCAAAAAATGAATTTCATGGTGATGGCAGCAACCACAATGTTAATAGCACATCAGTTATGGACACATCTTATAGGGGAAATAAAAGCTCAATTGTAGCTTTACCGAAAAATGGAAAAAATGATAAAGAGTGGGGTCAGTGTGAAAACAAGTCGAGTGCCGTGAGGGAAAGGGTAGGTTTGCGTCATACCATAATAATGAACGACCTTGATGAAGCTAATGAAAGAAATCGCACTCTGAGAAACAGGATACGGTTATTAACCGAAGTAAATAATGCCCTCGAAAAGGAGTTGGTTGGAAAGATCCTCAAAATTCATGACCGGACATTGGAAAAACGGTCACACAAACAGGCATTCGCCTCTGGTCACCATCAACGAAACAACCTAACCTAAACAGTTCATGTAGCAGTTACGGATCTGCAGAGAGATGTCTCGATGCATTTGAAAATGAATCCAACTCTGAAAATTAACCCACACAAGACATTTTCCATACGAAATAAACAGCAATTATACTTGAGGATTCGACGTTACGCCACATAAGTAGTTACATAAACGACAAATGTTGCGTACTGTTACCCAGGATCCCAGATAAATGAACTAATACATTCAGGAACAAATAACTTACGCTTATCTAACACCCCAACCGAAATAATGGAATTTAACGATCCAAGTCATTTCTACTGCTCAGAAACTTTTCCCCGAACGCAGATGTGCATCAGTGGTATCTTCCGTCATAGAGATGAGGACCAATGCTATATAAATGCAGTGAATTCTACCCTAGATTGGGCAAATAAGGAATACGATTGCACTTTTGTGGACGGAAATGCTTGAATTAAATTCAGTGACCTGGGGAAAGATGGACTTCACCTCAGCAGAAGAGGAGTGGGGAAGCGACTTTTATCTCGAGTGATAGGCTACCTAATTAATAAAAGTGCAGCATATATCAGAACTATTACCAAAAAAAAAAAAAAAAAAAAAATCACAGGAAAACCCAAAGGAAGAAGAGATGGAAACATATCCTTCCAACGAAGAGGAATTCTGTCTACCCAAACAAGATGCACCCGGAACCCATGTGTCATTAAAAAATTAGCATATAGAACTGATGAGTTGGAAGAAGAAAATAGTGAAGTGAAGAAAAATAAAAACTGAAGCTATGCATATCACTAGTGATAAGCAAGTAAAACAAGGTGAATCAGTGGCCTCTGTTACTAAACAAAAAGGTAGAAAATCCAGATCCTGACTAGTAGGGCTTTAGTTGGGCCAGTAGTCATCGGTACCCGGTACCGGTGGTTACATAACTGTCCGAAATGAATAGCAGAACTTCTGAAACATGGGGTGCTCATTGTTCTCAGAAGATCATTGGTGTTTACTTGTTTGTGTAAAATTCTAATAATTTAATGGTCATAAAATAATCTTATAATATCTAATTGATGGAAACAATACTATTGAAGAAAGTTTTGTTTTTGCCACATGCAGTATATAAAAGAATTGAAAGAAAAATAATGAGTTAATTTTACCCACCTGAATTAACATTATTGTAGACCGCTTGGGCAAACCAAGTTGAGTGTAACATTTTATGTCGAAGAATATTTAATGTCTGATATATTTGTCATGTAATGGTGTCTCAGCAATAGTAAGCAGAGTTGTATGGGTGTAACTTAAGTATTTTTTATGTCATAATCTGGGATTGCACAAATAAGCCTTGCCGTGAATTATTCCATGTTTCAGATATACTTAGACAACTATGTGATCTATACCATCAAGTGAGCGAGTGTGTGTGTGTGTGTGTGGGGGGGGGGGGTTTAAGGGCCCATGTATACCATCATTGTCCAAAGTTTTAGGTCAACTCGTTCATATAACTGGATTTCCTCTTTCTGAATTTGGTCCAGTGTCACATTATGTGAGATTCTGGCTCTCAACTGGGATGCGATCACCAAAAGGAATTTCCTGTTGTAAAACAAAAGTGACTGCAGGACAACATCCCTTTGAGCCAGCCTAGAATTATTTAAAGAGTTTTTTGAGTACTGGTAGTTTTAATTTTCCAACCAAAACCCTGCTGACTAGGATCTATCATCACAGGCGGAATGACTGACGCACAATGTTCACATCTTGCAAAAGCATAATGAGCTCAGTGGTCGAGAAAATGTCATCTCTAACAATAATGCATCATAATGTGCAGTCCTTAGCAAACAAAATAGATTTGAAGCTCTTATTGCAAGTAATTGGATAAGTACTTCCGTTTTATGATTTACACAACATGGCTAAAGAAAAATTACCTTGAAATGATACAGCTTTCAAATGATACACTAGCTGTTTATTATAGCAGAGAATATACGTGTCATGGTGAAAGCTGCATCTATATCAAGAGTAATATTAGCCATAAGTGTCTAGATTCAATCCAACAGTTTGCAAAGAAACATTTTGGACTCACAGCTGTAGAATTGATAGAAAATAAAGTTATAATCTTATAAGAGGTAGAACCGGAACTTAAAAATTCAATGCCACAACCGGGATTTGAATCACAGAATGGCGGAAGGTCTGTGGTTCAAATCCTGGTTGTGGCATTGAATTTTTAAGTTCCGGTTCTACCTCTTAAACTTTGCCCACACACGGCTTGTGTGTTTAAAAACACCAACAGTAAGTTTGTTGGCATAAATAAATAATAATTATAATCTTATGTATATATATCCCCAGATGGGCAGTTCAACATATTTTTAAATAGTTTGGAACATGCACTCAATAGTTTAAAAGCATTGAGCAAGAATATAATAATCGTTGGAGATTTTAACATTTAACTTCAGCAAAAATTCAAAGGGAAGGTCAAATCTCAATTTGTTGTCTTCATTCAACTTGATGCCCACAATATATAAACCAGCAAGAATAATACTGCTTCCGTTATTGACCAAATTTTTATTAACTCAGAAGCTAACATCACAAGTATGGAGTGATTGTATGGCTCAGTTAATTGAACTTAAAATGAACCCAAAATTGAAATCAGCTCTCATTAATGAGTAAAAAAAGATAAGGTTGCTTGAGCAATAAAACAATTTATCACTGTACTAGAAAAGGAGACATGGGATGAAGTATACAAAATTGATAATACAGATGGGAAGCTAGATAAATTGTAAACTATACTTAAATATTATTTTGAAGTAGCTTATCCGCTTAAAACTAAAACTTCAAATTACATAAATAAATCTAAGACATGGCTAACTAAGGGTATAAGGATCTAGTGTGCTCGTAAGAGATTTCTGCGTTACATTACCAAAACATGTCATGGTACTCTAGAATCTATCGCTTATTTAAAAAAAAATATAAACCCGTCCTTAGCAAAATTATTAAACAAGCCAAAAAAAAAATGGAAAATGACACATATGTAAAATTGGCTCCTAACAAAATGAAAGCTACATGGGAAATCATGAGAAATCAAACGGCAAAGAAAAATATAAAATAAAAAGTAAACTTGCAGCTTGTAACACATCCTGGAAAAGTAGCAGAATCATTTACGAGGGCAAATATGAAAGTCTGCCCCTATTTTTTTCCAGCCAAATGATGAATGTAAAACAAAAACCAACATACATTCAAAGTAGTGGACTTTTCATGGGCTAATCCTCATAGAATTTTCAGCTGCTGTTGTCAGTGCATTCAAAATGGCAGTTGTGCTTAATATGTCCACGGCTTACGAGCAATGAAGTGTGATCTGCCTTCTATGAAGTAAGGGACGAATGCCCATTGAGATCCACAGGGAAATGCAGTCAACATATGGGGAAAGGTGTTTTGCTTTGAAAAGTGTGAGATGGTGGTGTTCTGAGTTCAAAAATGGCAGTGAAAACCTGCATGACAATGAGTGTGTGGGGAGACCGCGTGTATCGGTGACTGATGACAATATTGCCCACATGGATGCGATGGTGAAAGCAGAGCAGCACATGCACATCAAAGACATTGCTAAGGAGCTCGACATTTCTTTTGGGAGTGCTTTCGACACCATTCATGAGTGCTTAGGGTACAGGAAGGTTTCATGTCGATGGATTCCTAAGCAGTTGGATAACATGATGAAAGGCAAGCGAGTGATTGCTTCTTTGAATCATCTGCAATGATATGTCGAAGAGGGTGACAATTTCATGGATTGCATTGTTACTGATGAAATGTGGGTATTACATTACACGCTGGAATCAAAACAGTAGAGTATGGTGTGGAAACATCCACAGTATCCTGTGAAAAAGAAATTCTGTACTGTACCATCTGTTCACAAAGTGATGTTAACAGCATTCTGGGATTGCCGTGGACTGCTTATATTGGATTTCATGCAGGTGCCACCATCAATGCTGACAGATATTGTTCTACACTGTCACTTCTGCGGGCTGCAATCGGAAAGAAGTGCTGTGGAATTCTCAATGTTGACGTGATCATCCTCCACGACAATGCGACACCACATGTGCCAAACAAGACCGTCGGCAAGCTAAGGAACTTTCAGTGGGAGTTTCTAGAGCATCCACCATACAGCCTGGATCTTGCCCCTAGTGATTTCCATCGTCCGATATGACACAATGTTGGAGGACGTTAATTTAAAAAAAAAAAAAAAAAAAAAAAAAAAACCTAGTGATTTCCATCTTTTCAGACCACTGAAGAAATTCCTGGTAGGACAGCAATTCACTTGCAACGACGAAGTCAAGACAACATGCGACAGTGGTTCCATAGTCGGATGGCCGACTATGGAAATCTAGTGCTGTGATGGGACATGTCTGAACTGGCACGGGGACTATGTGGAAAATAGTGAAAGGTACAAGGAATAATATCTACAAGTTTAGTTGGCTGTGTCTTATTTTACCAGAAAAAAAATAGGGGCAAAGGCTTTGATTTGCTCTTGTAATAATTGCTTTATAAGTGTTGGAGAAAACGCTTGTCCCAAACACATTGTAAAAAACCTGCCAGTTTGCGAAACATAAAAAACAATCAGTGCAACTATGTTCTTGAAACCAACTGACTACAAAGAAATAAAAACAAAATATTCTTTGGAATTGATGAATTGCCAGATACAGTATTTAAAAAACGTGCTCATGTCATTGCACACTCACTGATAGAGTATGCAACAGTTCACTATCTTGTATAGTCTTTCCACAGAATCTACAAATTGCAAAAGTAAAACCATTATTGAAAAAAGGTGAAAAAAAGTAACTTCAAACTACAGACCAGTAGCTTTACTGATAGACATTCCAAAGATTATTGAGAAAGTATGCTATAAAAGATTACTCAATTTTATAGATAACGAAAATATCTGATACACAACATGGGTTTAGGAAGGTCAGATCCACAAAAACTGCCCTCTTTGAATTTGTAAATCATGTGTTACAACTGCTACAGAATAAAAGCAACATATCAAGTATTTTCTTAGATCCAAAGCTTTTGATGTATGAAATCACAATATATTATTCCAAAAACTGGAACACATAGGAATTAGAGCTCAAGTATTGAATTGGTTAAATTATCTTAGTAACAGACAACAGTTTGTAGAAATAATATACAATGAAAATGGAGCGTTCAAAACACTTGCATCTAAGCGCCATAGTATTAGTCTGGGAGTCCTGCAAGGCTCGATCTTGGGACCAATCCTATTTCGTGCTGGATTTCATGCCACGAGGTGCCACCATCGATGCCAACAGATATTGTTTCACACAGTCACTTCTGTGGGCTGTGATCAGAAAGAAGCGTTGCGGGATTCTCAATGCTGACAACATGATCATCCTCCATGACAATGCGAGACCACATGTGGCAACCAAGACCGTCGGCAAGCTAAGGGACTTTCACTGGAAGTTACTAGAGCATCCACCATACAGCCTGGATCTTGCCCCTAGTGATTTCCATCTTTTCAGTCCGCTGAAGAAATTCCTGGCAGGACAGCGATTCACTTGCACCGATGAAGACAAGACAACATGCAATAATGGTTCCGTAGTGGGACAGCCGACTTCTACCGCAGCAGCATTGCAATATTAGTGCTGCAATGGGACATGTCTGAACTGGCATAGGAACTATGTGGAAAAATAGTGAAAGGTACAAGGAATAATATCTACATGTTTAGCTGGCTGTATGTATCTTATTTTACCAGAAAAAAAAAATAGGGGCAAAGACTTTTTGATTTGCCCTCATAATAATTACTTTATAAGCATTGGGGAAAACACTCGTCCCAAAAACATTGGAGCGTTCAAAACTTTTGCATCTAAATGCCATAGTATTAACCATGGAGTCCAGCAAGACTCAATTTTGGGACCAACCTATTTATATTGTTTATAAACAATATAAAGGAAATTATATCCCCTTGCAAAATCACAATTTGCAGATGATACCAATGTATGTATACATATAGCAGTACAAACAGAAACGGTATCCTCAGATGTATACAAGTGGTGTAAATAAAATAAATTTGTAGTAAACACAAAATACAATAGCAATGTACTTCCAGACTGTTCAGAATAAAAATCTCTTGGAACCAATAGTCAAAAGTAATAACAAACCAATTGAAAATACTGATCATGTAAAATTCCTTGGTATTTTGATTCAGAACAACTTGAAATGGGATAAGCATGTTGGCACTTTGGTAAGCAAACTGAATTCTATATGTTATAACTTCTGAATGTTATCAGGAAATGTCCGAATTGACACCCTTACGATATTATACTTTACTTATGTGCATTCTTGTTTAAGATATGGAATAGTATTATGGGGAAACACTCCATCTTGTAAAACATTATTTAAAAGTCAAAAAAGAATAATAAGAGTAATACTGGATGTAAATCAGAGGAACTCATGCAGGACATTATTCAAAAAACTGAAAATTTTATCTCTTCCATCTGTATATATCATGGAATGTGCCATATATGCAAAGAAAATATGGGAAGTAATGTTCTCCCAACAAATGAATGTACTGATAGCCACAATACTCATCAGAAATCAAATACACATGCAATAAGAGTGAATGCAAAAGTGTACCAGGATGGAACAGTATATTCCAGCTCCAAAATTTATAATAAACTACCAATTAATATAAAATTAATCAAGAAAATTTAATATTTTAAATCTAACCTGATGACATACCTCCTCGATCACCGTTTCTGCTCTGTTGAAGAACTTTAAGCTTTTAAACATTGTGAAGTATATATTTGGATGTATTTTAAGCACTGTACTCTTTAATATTTCTTAATAATTCTGATTTATGTAATTATTTTCTCTGTTGTTGTGTAATTGTAGATGGATTATAATAGTACCTCAACTTTCTGGTACTCCCTTTTACTTTTAAGTGTTAAATGTTTTAAAACCTACATTGTTATCTGGATGTGTTCCATATTATAGCAAAATGTATTGCATGACTGAAGTAATTAATAAATCTATCTACCTATCAGCTAAGTTTATCTCTTCCAGGCTTGTAGGCCATGGCGTAGAAGGCATTGAACATACAGACGTTTTGCCAAGTACTGCACTTGGCATCTTCAGGGGAAGGTGATCAGTTGCCTGCACTGGTCAGAGCTCGAATGCGGAAGCAACAACTGTGGCACCCTTATATAGTGGGGGTGGGTGGGGCTTGTTGCGGTGGCTAAGGTGGTGATTGTCTTGCATCTGTTGGTGGGGCGAGTATAGGTGAGGTTTTATTACAGGTGTTGTTTTTGTTTGAAAGGTTTCTAAGATGGGTATCCATGCTTCCTGTTTTGCTTATGTAACCATACAACTTCCTCAATCATGTTAAAAGGCTTTACTTCCTAAGTTTATGAAAGGAGGTGCTAAAATGGCTACCACTGTTCATACAATTTTGACATCTCTTTAAGATGCTATACAGCACTCCCATAGCTCACATGGCGTTTGGCAGATATATTCTTTAAAATCTTCCAGGATGTGTGAGTTTGTTCTGTGTATATAATTTTTAATCTACCCCAGCCACAGATGGTTCTATCAGGACAATCTATCTACAAATAAAATTCTGTCCTTTGAGCACTCATTATACTTTGGCTGTGTGAGCTATGGTAGAGTTTTATTGGAAAACTGCAATGTCCTACATTTTTTATCATTGTGTTCTCATTTCTACAAAATAATGTGGTAACCCTAAACTAAGCAGTATAGTTACTATAGAAACTCATTCTCCTTAAGCCACTGTTGCAAGTGTTCAGCCTTAGGAACTGGTGCAGATTCCCTAAATATGTGAACACAACCTCACCCCCCTCACCACCACGTTTAGAGAATTTTCTAATAGAGCATGATATTGTCAGTCAATGCAAAAATAATATAAATTTATAATTTAAATGCCATTTATATATACACTTATATTTTCTTAAAATCCTGAAACATACAATGTTATGTGATCTGAACAGTCAGTTATACTTCTCTGAAAAAGTAATCTTATGCAAAACATCTAGCCTGTTTGTGAAATATAGTTAAGAAATTCCACACAACTGAAGTTTTTAAAATTGTACTCACTAAAACAATAACTCTTGAGTCAATAAATAATCTGTTCCTTTCATCTGTCCACTGTACTCTTTTTAGTGAAAATACTCTTTCAATATTTGTGTCGTGTTGCTTTGCCTCCACAGAATACCAACCTTTTGTGTTGGAGTGCAAATGCTGCATTGCTAACCTCTCGTTTAATGTTACTATGCAAGAATATACTCTTTGATTGCAGCCTGTGTAGCTATGTTGCCATAGTGAGTTGCAGTTGTGGCTAATAACCAGTTATTCATGTCTGTTTTTGGTAGTTGCCAGTACACTGCTTGTTTCTGAAAATGTAGGACATCAGGGACTTTTCAAAAATACCCTCCAGATGCGACAAACAGTTAAAATGTAGGGCATGTCTGGGAATTTCCGGATGTCTGGTAACCCTAAGCTTAGTTATACTTACCTAAGCTAATAGCAGCTGACAGTAAAGAAACTCAGATATTTGTGTGTAACTTCCATGGGTTTTATAAGAGACTTAATAAAATACCTGGTTAGCACAGAAATGTACTACCCCTAAAATGAAGCAATCATTTTAAATTCTTTTTTTTTTTTTTTTCTATGAAACTTTATGAAGAAATATGGAAATCTATACATTTAGACAGGAATTTGGTACAAATAGCAAATACAATAAGTTTTCATCTTTATGCAATGTCATCTTAACCCATTAGCACCAGAATTAATATTTTTCTATTTTGTATTTATTATATCTCAAGATTAATCAAATGATATGCAGTGTAAGAATAATTGAGGCATCTAGTTGACATGGAGATTTGAAGTGTTCCTATCAATCTTCTTGCATTGAATTTAATGGCAAATATAGTTCCATTCAGAAATGGATGAAGTTAACATATTTTGACATTTGAAATATGTGGTTACTTTCAAACTCTGACATAATGCCGTCTTTTTGAAATGGGGACTTGAACTAACTTTGCATATGTATGTCTGATACTAGAGGCCTTAATTATCAAATTTTTAATTTTCAAAATAAATGCTGTTGCCATGTAGCAATACTAGGCACTTACAGGAGCAAATATTCCATGTTTACATAAGCGCTCAATATAGGCAAGTTATCAATTTTGGTGTATTGGCGCAGTGCAGATATCGACAGATTTGTAGAAACCTATCTCGCCTCATGGAGTTACACACAGCTATTCTTTTTTGCGGCCGCACCACAGCTGAGTAGTTAGACCATTTGCTTCTCACCAAAGCGGCCCAGGTTTGTTCCTAGGCAACACATGTGGGATTTGTGGTGGACAAAGCAGCACTGGGGTAGGTTTCCTCCATGTTCTCTGCTTTCTCTCGCCATTTCATTCCACCGGTGCTCCATCTTCATTCCATGTATCATCAGTGTCACTGCCTACGGTGCTGTATGTAGCAAAAGTGGGCTTTAAACACTATAAAAAAAAAAGAAGAGGAAAGCTATTCTTCATATCATCATTACTATACCAATAATGCCTTTTAGATGGCAGAATATTGTAACCACTAACAAACAAAATCCCAATGAAGCATTGAATCTCTTCAGCTGTTATATTTGGATCTGGACAGTTAAATAATGCATAACACCTTGTTTCATCAACTAAATGCTCAATTACCTCCTTGTCTGTAAACTTATCAAAAATCTAGAAAAGAAACATGCTTTCATACTTAGAATAATCAGCTTCAGGAAATGAAGTATGGGATTCATTACCAAAATCTGCTCTGTAAGTTTAAAGAACTATTACGCATTCAATGAAAACTTTGGAACAAAAAATCAAGATATAAAAACATTCCTAAAACTTCAAGAAAGAAAGAGAAATGCTTTTGCTAGTACTAAATTCATAAAACTGTGCCTATGGAATAAAGTAACCCCCAAATTTGTCTGGAAGATAGTAAAACAGAAAAACGGAAACGTGCAACAAAAAGCAGCAGAGAAAAAGTCTTACAACTAGAAATTAATAAACACTATAAGCAGTGAGAAGAAATAGAATTGAAACTATACAGATTACATTCAGGTATAATGAAAGCACTGCAAAACACGATTTGGAAAAACCTTGAAGATAATTACCCATTGTTTCTCTAAAATCTACACAAGAAGAAACTATCAGGAAAAAGTTAAAAAACAAAACCGAGGGAGTTCACCAGCAAGCATTGCACATCCAAATAGCACAACAGAAAAAAGTGGCAGAAACAAGTCTGCAAAACTTTGAGAATGTAGTAAATCTGTCTGATCAAGACTTCTCTGTAAAAGAAATGGATCTTTTAAACCAAGGTCTTAAAACGTGCGTCTGTTTTTCAACAGAAATCGAAGATCACATCACAGATGTTAACATCGCTATGCAGTATCATCAAAACAAAACTTGGTGAAAAGCCAGTGTGAAAAGATTTTGGAGGGAATAAAAACAAGATCAGTTTAAAAAAAAAAGGGACATTATCCATTCACTAAAACAGAAAAACGTAATATACACCACGGCAGACAAAGGGAACTAAATAGCCATAATGAACAAATCAGATTACTTAGAAAAAAATGGAAGAAATGCGAAAGGACAGTGAATACAAAGTGATCAATAAAAACCCCCTAACCATTTGTATATAAACTAAACCCCGGTGCGACAGCCCATGAGGGGCCAAGGCCTACCTCCCAGCCGCTGCGTCCCCCACCTCTGCCCACTACAGACGTCATTGGTGAGGTGCAGTACTGGAGGGTGGGGCGTGGTCAGCGCCCTGAGCCCTCCCGGTCAGTTATGCGGTCTTCTAGACCTGGCGCCGCTACTTCTCCATCAAGTAGCTCCTCAATTGGTCCCCCCGGGACCTAACGAGGCTGAGTGCACCCCGTGCCAGACCTCCCAGAGGGGATAAAATCCCCATGCTGGTACCGGGGATCGAACCCGGGTCCTCCTCGCCAGAGGCAAGCGCGCTACCAACTGCGCTATGGAGGCGGTCAACCATTTGTATATAAACTTTCAAAAAAACCATATGAAACTCAAGCATAATACTACACAAATATTTAGTTAAACCAGATAACCCAACCTTACCCAGGCTCTATGGCTTACCCAAATACCCAAGCCAAGCATAGCAGTGAGACCTTAAGTTAGCAGCATAGACTCACCAACTTACAAACTGGCAAAATGGCTAACCAACAAATACAACTCATTCCCTAAATTTGACAGCCTGGGCATCAAAAATACTTATAAACTTATAGAACACATAAAAGACTTTGAACTAACAGAAGAGGACAACCTTGTCTAGTTTGATTTCAAGTCACTATTCCCCAGTATACCACTAAAACAACTCCCACCGTTGATCAAAAACTGACTCAAATCAATTGGTATGTCATCACGAGAAATTACAGACTACATAGAACTCACCAAAGTATGCACAAAACAAAATTTCTCCCAGTTCCGGACAAAATATTTCTGTCAAACTTCAGGTTTAGCAATGGGCAACCCTCTCTCACTGTTCATGGCAGATATTTACATGAGCACATTAGAAATAAGGATCACCGAATGTTTCCTGTGGATGTTCAAACTCCGGCAGCAGTATGTAGATGACATATATGCAATAGTCCCCCCCCCAAAAAAACACATCGGTGATGCTCTAAACATCCAGGAAAAAAGCATGAAGTTCACCGTGGAATTGGAAAATGATGAGAAACTACCATTTTTAGATTTAAAAATAATCAGAAACAAGAATAGAATAAATTTCGGCATTCATAGAAAACCAATGCAGATGGACAATTACATAAAAGCTCATAGTTACAATCCAAGAAGTCACAAACAGGCAATCCTCAATAGTTTAACACATAGATTTGTGAACATCCTCTTTAAAACAGAATACAAAGCAGAATATTGCAAAATAATCGAAATAGCACAAAAAAAAAATGCTGATCCAAATCATTAGTAGACAAAAAAGTGAAATGAGCAGAAACAAAATAAGTTACTAACAGAAACTACAACACTCACAGCAGCAGAAACAAAAATGACATTAAAAAATTCACATTCATCCTTGGACCTTCGAAAAATTCAAAACAGGACATTCAGCTAGCACCAGTGAACCACTACTCCATAAAATATCTACTGAACTTTGAACATCAAAGATGCCATCCCACCCAATAAAAAATCTGGTATTTACCAAATTGAGTGTAGTGACTAATGACGTGTATATAGGAAAAACAAATGAAATTTAGAAATAAGATCCAAGGAACACTTTAGAAATGTAAAAAACAAACAGTTGGAAAAATCAACAGTTGCCACTCACTTTTGGAAAAAAAATCACAACATAAAGCCAAAACCGAAAGTCCTCAAACACATAAAGGGAAAACAAGAGGGGTCCACATGGGATTAAATCTTCATTTTGAAAAATAGAAACAGAGTATTCAATTTTGACATCCCCCAGAAGGATATCTTCAGCAAGTTCCTTGAACCACCACCAGAGGAGACCTCCTCAGAGGAAACATCACCATCCACACCAGGGAGAATCAGACAATGTCCGGTTGATAATGGAGGAAAGTCAGCCAGTAAATTATAAGTGTTGTGAAGTGTTATTAATTGACTCACCTTTTTGGTTTAAATTGATTATTACAACACTGTTTTCAAACTTCCAAGGAAGATATCCATTTTCAGCTCATATTATAAGTCATGAACTTGTCCTTTTTTTCCTCTTCATTTATATTCTGCATTTAGGTCATATCAGCAACTTTACATTTGGAACAATTGCTCATGGCAATGGTACTCATTCATTGACTATATAGTTTAATCTTTGGTTGTTTTTATAAGAACAAAATACATCTTTCAACCCTTAAATGCGCTGCTTTGTAGATATGCAAAGCGCATATTAAATGGCTATTTTTACAGCAGTTGAAATGTTTTTTATGTTCATGTTATACAGGCTTATAACAATAAAATTAATGTACTTTTAGCTATTGCAAATCATAAATATATTACTTTACTTTAATGTTATTGTAGTGTCGTCTTTTGGTAACCAAAAGCAAAATCCGTGTAACTGCAATAAAATGTAACCTTGTCACCAACCATGCCACCACCGCTTATTTTATGTGGGCCCTCCCCATCCTTTACTACAAGCACATTTGATTGCAGTCACGGGGACTTGACCTCATGATGTTTGACTTTGAATGAATAGCTGGTCCATTGTATATCATTTTAAAGATCATGACAATTCAAATTGCTTACATTAAGATATAGAGATAAGAACAGCATATGTAGCAAAATAATTTGCACATTTCAGGGTTAAAAAATTGCATGCCCTCTCTTTCATACTACCAGACCATAGGGAGGATAGGGAATAATATGGCCACAGAAAAATTCCCACCCAGGAGCCAAACCTGGAGACTAGCATGCTAACCACCAGACCACAAGAGCAGTCCACAAATTATCTTAACCAAAATGTTTAACATCTGAATTCAATGAGTTACAGTTAACCAAGTTATTGCCTATAGGCAGAGTGGCCAGATGTTTCACTGGAACAGTTCATCTTTTTCACAAACTGTCCTATGTCCTGACAAATTTTCTCAGCACATGTATATGCCCCAGCTTTTTACTTTTAAAATATCAAAACAAATTTAATTTTATTAGCAATGTTCTAACCATATTGAAAAGAGTAGCACCAACTCGACTATCATGATTATCACACTCGTAGTATTATAATGAAGGCAGTGTCCTAAGTGCTGGCATGTTGGTATTTCGGGTTCCAGCGTTCATAGCAAAAGCAATAAATGCAAAGCATAGAGTGAGTTTTCAGCTTGTTGAAAAGTGTGACATTACACGCTCTATATCTTTCACTTGAAACTTAAATAAATAATTGTGGAGTAAATTCAGCGATAAACTTAAACAAGACTTTCCATATATGTGAAAGTCAAGATTTGAAGATGAGTCAAATGTATGGGGTTGATCCCATGCTTCCAGTAGCATGTGGGGGAAACCATACATCAATGACCACATTAGCAACAAGAAACAAAGATGCAACTTTATCATCAATTAAAAAAAATGACTTTAATGAAAACAATTTTACTTGCAGCCCTATCACGTGCAAAAAGATGTTAGTGAACATGTTGGCCCTTTTGCTCTGAAAGTAGTTGTAAAATAGATGGAAGCTGCAAGGTTCATTTCTGTGTTGATAGATTCTGCCAATCGAGATACTTCATTCCTCCCTTGGGAATCAAAGTCAAGTTTATGGAATTTTGTTAGCAAAACTGCAAAACTCAGGTAGTTGTTGCAATATTTGCTGATAATACTAATACAACTGCAGAAAGGAAGGGAAGGAACAATGTTTACTACAAATTAGGGAATAAAACTGATAAAGAATATACAACTAATTGGAATTGGGTGCAGTATACATGTACAAGGGTGATCTCAAAAGTAAGGTCTCCAATTTTTTTTAAAAATATAAAGAAACGTTTATTTGCAACAAATGGTACATAGTTTTGAAGCTTAAATATTTTTCTATTTTTCCACACAATTGCCATTTTGATCGATGCATTTTTGTAAATGCTGTGGAAGTTTTTATATGCCCATGTCATACCAGCCTACTGCCATGCTATTGAAGAAGCATTTGACTGCATCTTTCACTTTGTCGTCGTCACTGAAGTGTCTTCCAAACAAGTGTTCTTTCAACTTGGGAAACAAGTGGTAGTCACTGGGTGCCAAGTCAGACTATAGGGTGGATGGGTGATGAGCACTGTCATGGAGAAGCCTTTTGCCCTTGCTCAACATTCCTCTTCTTTGGTTCTGAATTGCCCGTCTGAGTTTCTTTTAATGTCTGACAGTATCTGTCGTCATTTATTGTTGTCCCAGGACCCAAAAGTCTATCAACAATATTCCCTTTCGATCCTGAAACACAGTTGCTATGACTTTACCAGCAGACTGTATTCTTTTGAATTTTCACAGCTTGGGTGAATTGGAATGCCGCCACTCACATGATTGTTGTTTGGTCTCAGATGTGAAGTGGAAAGAGCAGGTTTCATCACACATGACTATTGAATCCAAAGGGTTATCTTTTTCATCTGCATAGCGTTGGAGAAATTGGCGGGAAGTTTCAGCACGTTGCCTTTTGTGGTCTTCTGTCAGCACTCTTGGGACGCATCTTGTGCACACCTTCCAAAATTTCAACTCTTCAATCAAAGTCCAATGAATGGTGCTTCAAGAAATCTCAGGAACAATAATGCAGAGCTTGCTGATCGTGAAAGATGATTTGTTCAAGCTGTGCGATTTTCTAGTTGGGAATTGACAGTGCCGCTTCTTTCCTCGTCATGAATTTGTCGTCATTTCCTCGTCATCATCTGCAAACTCTCTACACCACTTGCAGACATTTTTGACATCCATACAAGACTCTCTACACATTTCCATCAACTGTTGATGAATTTCGATTGGTTTAACCCCTTCTGCACTAAAAAACCGAATAACTGCACAAACTTCGCACCTGGCGGTAGTGGCTAGCAGGAGCTCCATTACAACTGGCTGCCAAGCCAAGACTGAGAGCTCCAGCAGATGTGCAGTGGTTTCTGTAGAGAGTGTAAGGAGGAAGGAAAAAAGTAGTATGACCAACATCCACGCAAACAGATTCCCTGCGACTCCAGCGCTTTGGAGACCTTACTTTTGGGATTATCCTTGTACTTCAGAAAAGCATTTAGACACTAGAAATTCACTTCCAGTAGAACAAAAATAGACTAAGACATTCCACTGTGACCCATTGTTAGTGCTATTGGATCCTCCACATACATCGCCAAACATTTGGTGGCTCTATTGCAAAAGTTCATTGGCAACACACCATCCTATATTAGAGACTCCAAGCACTTTTGTAGAAACTGAACTCCCTACAACTAGGGGCAGAAGACCGCTTGGTAAGCTTTGGCATCTCGTTATTTAACAAGGTGCCTACTGGAAAGGCACTGCAACACATTGCCAAGCTTTTCCCACCTGACATCACCAGTTTATTTCACCACTGCCTAATGACAAGCTATTTCCAATGGAACAATGCCTTTTACAATCAAATAGATGGCGTCACCATGGGTGGCCCTTTAAACCCTTTGGCTGCTAATTTCTTCATGAAGAAGTGGGAAGACCAAGCACTAAGGACAGCTACATATAAGCCAAAAGTGTGGCTGAGATAACATTGACAATACCTTCTTTATCTGGAGCAGATGAGACACTGGAGGAATTCTTTAACCATCTAAATAGAACTGCAACATACAGTTCACTATGGAGAAAGAAAATGACAACAGCCTGCCATTTCTGGATGTCCTGGTAACAAAGAAAGCTGGATCACACTGTTTACCGAAAATCGACACATACCGACAGATACTTACCCAAGACCTCAAACCATCATCCACAAGAAAAATTAGGACTCTCATTGAACGAGCTACAAAGATCTGTGAGCCATGTCAACTGAATCAAGAAACTGAAATTTGGACAAGGCCCTTTGTAGTAACGGCTACATGCACAAAGAGATTCAAAGAGCTCATCATACGAGGTACCCGTCAGCTCAAAAATGCAGGAGGGAACAAATGATAGCCACTGTATATCTGCCATATATCCACTAAGTTACAGACCGAAATGGAAAACTACTACAGTCACACCACATAAGGACAGTTTATAGACCAACAAAAAAATAAAGGATTTACTTAACTCTGCTAAAGACAAATGCCATCCATACTGCACAGCTGGTGTGTATGAAATTCTATGCTGTTGTGGTCAAGTATACATAGGCACCACCATGCGGAGCATCAACACGCAGCCGGTTAGGAAAGTCAGCAGTGGCAGAAGATTCCCTACTGTTTGGCCACGACATAAGCTACAAGGACACTGTTGTACTCTTGAGGATGGCTCACTAGCAGGCTTGATTGACACGGAAAGCAATTGAAATATTGTAACATGGCAATGCCTTCAACTGCAAGGAACAGAGGCAGCAGATAAATAAAGCTTAGATCCCGGCCCTCAAGCAAGTGATATTAAAACCAGATCAAAGGAGAGCTTCTCCTTTTACACCAGAATTGGAGCCAATACGCTGACCGGTGACAGCCAATAGGCAACCATGCCCCGTCTCCCCAATAATTCACGCCCTCCTTCCTCACATGGCAATAAATAGGATGCCACCAGACAAAGGGCTTCAGTCTTGTTTGGACTCCAGAGCCTTGTATTACACGGCTTTGACTTCCCTGAGGAAGTCGGATGAAGTTTTTGGCGAAACGTTGGGAGGATAAAACTACCGGACAATGGCTTACAAGCCTGGAAAGAATGAATAATGGAATTAAGCAACACCAACCGTGAAAGCCTCAGCATTTATATATGTATCACATTTCACTGGAGGCATGCCTTGATTGCTCTCACTAATGGGTCTCTGTTGGTAGCCATTCTTTTCAATTTCTTGATCAATTCATACATTTTAATGGCCATTTTCTGGATTCAGTTTTTAGTTAATTCAATCATTATTTCATGATCACAAACACCTTAAACTCAGTTTGCAGAATTAGGACCAGTATTGTAAAGGAGGTTTAAACTATAGATTAAGGTTTTCAATTGTTTTATAAATGCTAATCTTCAGTTTAACTTTACTGGAACTCATCTATCGTTGAATGACTGTTAACGCTATGTGTAATATGGCATTCCAGCTGCACATGTGGAGGCATTTGAGGAATTCCTATTATGATGAAGTTGAAACACGTCAGGGATCCAAAACTTTACACCTAATTGCTTTCAAATGTACAATGACCATGACTTTTTAAACAAATTCAGACTTACAAAACAGTCTTAACTAATTATATCAAATTTGGAACCAGATTCAGAAATCAATGAGTCGGTATAAACCATAGAACTTATATATTTAAACGAGCAATTCTTGTGTGTGTGTATATATATATATATATATATATATATAATCTGCGCAACTTGGAAACAGCTCTAACGATTTTGATCAAATTTTGTATTCAAATGGGGTTTTACTTTTTAGTTTATCTAAGTAGGTGAAACTCCTGAAAAAACGCAATTTTATGCATAATAGTCACAATTTTTCTGTTACTCTATTTCAGCAAAAGAGTTAGCATTTTGAAGTCCTCTTCCAGGGCTATTAGAATACAGCAAGAAAGTTAACCTAGCTAAATTAGTTTATGTGCTACAGCTCATCCCGTCTATATGTTTGAAATAGAAATACAACATATTATATTTTACGGCTGAAATGATGTTGCTTATGAAATATTTATGTGTATCTCTATATCTCTTGTATCTCGGAAATGACTTAACAATGGTGACAAAAAATTTTATTTGGTTAACGTTTTGCTTTTCAAGTTTATCTCAATATGTATCTTCTCCCAAAAAAACAAGATTTCACAAAAAGGGGGGAAAAAACGCCAAGCGAAGCTCGGTCACCCAGGTACTATATTTTAATATTGGATTGCTGTTAACATACATTTTTTAAAGTCAAGCGTAAACATAAAAGCTAGAACTATGTAATGCATTACATAAACATACGGTTCTACAAGCTTATCTAAGCATTAATAAAGTTGCCTGTTGCCTAGCCTCCTTCCGGATACATATGAGAGTATGTTCTATTTCGAGCATGGTTGACCTGAAGTGATTAGAAAAATGAGTTTAGATGAACACTTTGTAGAATGTAAATATACAAATATGTCATAATAAGCAGTGTGAAGAAAGTGTACATCTTGCATGCAACACACTTGGTTTAGTACGAACAAAATACAAAGCAAAACGCTGGATGTACCTAAATTGCTATGAGCTTCGCTATTGTAAAGTTTATTTTTCATTGTGCATGGTCACATTAATTTAATTCTAAACTGTGATGCTTATTTTTCACTCAATGTGCCATTATTTCATATATTAACCATTTTTCTAAGCTACCAAAAAGCATTTAGTTACAGCAACAGCATTACCAACATTATATTGTAGTCATTTACTGCATTTAGTGTGGTGTATTATCGTGCTACCCAAATGGTTAACATTGAGGCTTCAAAGGGTGCAATAAGATTAGAGGTATTCGGTGTTGGAGAAAGCAATGTTGTCACATTTTCTCCAAGTAAACATATGCATTACAAGCATGGACACTTATTTCCTAGAGTACCAATGAATGAAAAGAAAGAGAGAGGGAAAACAGCGAAGAAGTTGAAACGTTGTGTTTTATTCTACGTGGAATAAACATGTCATTTGTGATATCTACGCATTCATTGGCTGAAGTGATGGGCTCATTGGTGTAATGTGAAACATTGGTAAACTCTGAGAATAATCAGTGTGTTATCCGAGAGGTTTCTATTAACAAAAATAAACTGCAGGTTAACCATTTGAGCAGCATGATTATAATATTAGCGATTGAGCTTATTGCAAATGATACTATTTTTTGTCATGAATGGTTTCCTATCACCTTAATTTAACGTTACACTTATTATTCATCATGAATGGCTATAATTCCAGAATATTTGAATTTTTCCTAAGTTAGCACGGGTACCAACAGCATTTAGTTGTGGTATAAGAAGATGATTGGCAATTGTCTTTTCTCAGCATTCCAGCATACCAACTGCACTGCGGTTTAATCTTCCATCCAAACATTTATAATATTAGGCCTTAGGTATACTAAGGGCATCGTTTCCTTACGACAGATACTTACCAAGCAGGAGGCCTGGTACTGATGTGGGGAGACCTGGTTTGGGGTGCACTCAGCCTCTGTGGGAGGAATTGAGGAGCTACGTGAAGAAACAGTAGCAGCTCTTGATGGCCAATGTGGGCAGAGGTGGAGGATGCAGCAGTTGGGCAACAGACCTTGGCCTGTTATTGGCTGAAGCGCTATGGCATTTAGTTTAATTATGGAAAGGAGTAATTCTGTTATACCATGCATTCTTAGACTGGCTGGACTGTCTCTCAGCAGCAAGAGATCTGGCAAGGAACAGCACGCTCTCCGCCAGAGTTACACATAAAGGACCGGCAAGTCATGGGTACTGAACACTAACTACTGCACTCACTTGCATTAGACTTACCTGAATCACAACAGATGTTGAAATTGATGACCTTCAATGCAAACACATTCCCTACGTCTCTGAAAACAATTCTGGTTTACTTGCAAAAGTACATGTTGACTGATTGCCTGTATTTCTCTCGTGATTTTGTCCTTCAATTCTTTTTAACGTGTGCAGATTTAATGCATACA
Source organism: Tenodera sinensis (assembly GCA_030765045.1). Lineage (NCBI taxonomy): Eukaryota > Metazoa > Arthropoda > Insecta > Mantodea > Mantidae > Tenodera > Tenodera sinensis. The sequence continues at coordinate 15,970,162 of CM060964.1, read as the reverse complement.
CTTTATTCATTAACGTTCCCCTTAAATAAAAATCACTGAGACGTTTAGCACAAGAGGTTAACATTCCCAAAACATCAACTTTCGTGGCAATGAAACTTCTGAAATTTAAAAGTTCATACTTTACAACCACAAGATCCCATAGGTAAGGTTAATTATTGCAATTGGTTTTAGCAGTCTGTTCATAATGACGACGTGGACCCACCTTTAATGTTCTTCACTGATGAAATGTGGTTTTATCTTCAAGGTCAGTTTCTACTCAGAACAATTGATACTGGGCTAAGGAAAATCACTGTATTATTCATGAAGTTCCTCACCACGCAAAGAGTTATCAGTCTCATATTTACGACACACCAGTTGATTTACATGTTTCTGTAAATTCTATTTTAAATATCTGTTTGCACAACTAACAAGAAATATACGATTGTGTGATTGGTTTCAACAGGATACAGCTGTAGCACACACTGCTGATAATTCTATGCATGAATTGCAAAGTGTGTATGGGGACAGAATAATTAGTCGAGGATTGTGGCCACCTTGTTCCCCTAACCTATCTCCAAGTGATTTTTATTTACGGGATTATTAAAGAGTAATGTGTGTGCATCAAATTCACACACATTAAAAGAATTGAAGGACAAAATCATGAGAGAAATACAGGCAATCAGTCAACATGAACTTTTGCAAGTAAACCAGAATTGTTTTTGGAGATATAGGGAACATGTTGATGTCGAAGGTCATCAATTTCAACATGTGATATGTTACAGGTAAACCTAATGCAAGTTAGTACAGTAGTGTTCCGTACCCGTGATTTGCTGGTCCTTTATGTGTAACTCTGGTGGAGAGCATGCCGGTCCTCGCCCAGTCCCTTGGTGCCGTGATGCAGTCCGGCCGGTCTAAGAATACACAGTATTATGATAACCAGGATTAGGGATTTCTAAGCGTTAAAGCCAGAAAGGAAATGAAGCTACTGTTATTGGACTTTATATGTTTGTTCCAACGCGGTTTTGAATGCCTTCTGAACTAATACCAACATTATCTTATGCACATGCGCAATCAAGCATGCACTCAGAATTAGTTTGGAAGTTTGTACGGTTGCAACATTACTTGAGCCATTACTAATCTGTGATTCTGAATAACCTGAGCATGTGTTGTAGGCTATACAAGGTTTGTTCCAACACGATCCAGATTCAGTTCTGTTATCTGAGCATGTGCAGTAACTAAGCAGTGTTCCAAATGTGACAGAAAATCCTTCAGACCTGGTTTTGAATTTACAACTTGCCATTCCAACATTTTGGGAACTCGTTTGTAACCAGTGAAATTGGTTCTTGGACAAAAGCAGCAGCTGCAAATTCTGGACATGCGCAAATTGTATAAACTAATACACCACTATGCGTGCGCAGTTATTCAATATTAGAGATTATGGATGGTTCAAGTGATGTAGGTCTGTTCCAACAAGCGGTTCTGAAAGCATTCAGAACTAATACCAACATTTTCTTACGCACATTCGCAATTGAGCACGCTCTCAGAACTAGTTCAGAAGTTTTGTCGTATTGCAATCCTACTTAGGTACAGTGCATGCCAGAAGTGATCCTGGATTGTGTTGGAACAAACCATAGGTCACAGGTTACACACCACACAGCTTGTTGGCATTTGTAGATGGACTCACCAGACCATGTTTACTTGCCTGTCAGTAAAACGTGGCCACTGTTATTTACGACCTTTCTACTGACATAATGGTTTAAGTGTAGACAACTTAAAAATTTTTGTGCTTGGTAACTGTATTTCACCATATATGCTAAAATTACATTTTATTGCTATTTTGAGTATCTGTCATGCAGTTATGATGTCTGTTTCACAAAGATTGTCAATGTTTAAATCTCTATTGCTTTGTGCTGTTCTACATGCATTAATAAACATATATTAAGACATTATAAAGAATGATTTGTAAGCAGTACCTAAGGTACCCAAATAGTGTAATTCAGTTTGACAGAGGTTCAAAATACAATCAACGAGGGTTGCTACAAAACTTTTGAGATGTGAGTAAACCCCATCCTCTATGAGTAAACTGGTATCAGGTAGTGACTCTGCCACTCCAGGAATTCCAGCAGCACAAGGATGAACAATCCTCAGCACGCAGGTATATTTTCTACGATCTTAAAAGTGGGTTAAACCAACGCCAAAATCTTCAATATTTGCCACAGGCTTTTGGGGACATTGTTCCTTCCCATGCCAGTTTTCCAGCAATTTCAGGAATTTCAAAGGGGCCGAACATCTCTGAAAGATGAGGAGAGAAGCACACTTCCAGCATTGGCAGTGACTGAGGAATACATCACAGTGTTGAGAAAAATGCTTCATGAAAACAGTTGCACAACATTTAAAGCGAATGAGGCAGCATTGCAGATTGGATCACCAAGTTTTGAAAATCCTCCATGAATTCCATCGTGTGAGGAGGGTCACATTCCAATGGGTGCCTCACAATTTGACGGAAGAACAAAAACACCCCCATGTTGAATAGTGTGAGAAAATGCTGACAAGAGCCAAAGAAAGGGACTCCAGACAGATTTCTGACATCGTCGGAGATGACGAAACCCAGTTTATTATTTTGATCCAGAGATGAAGTGGCAATTAGCAGTGTGGTGGATCTTTTCTGATGACAATCCATCAACAAAAGTGAAGTGTTGCCAGAGTTTCCACAAAAAAATGGTGGCCTCATTTTACCTAAAGGGTGGTCTTGTGGCAACCATTCCTCTGGAGGAGCAAAGCACAGTTACTGCTAATTTGTACACTAGTTTTCTTGCCAAAGGTTTTTGCCAAGCTTCAAGAACGACAGTCATGCATGGGACTGTGAGGGATCCTTCTCCATCATGACAATGCGTCTGCACACACGCCCAACGTCACCATTATGATTCATCCACCATACGGTCCCGATGATAAATAATTGCATGCCTGGAAAGAGTGAAAATGCTCTCATCCAAGCTCCTGGCTACCAGTGCGCTGCAGGTTGCTCATACTTGTCCTGCTGGAATTTCTGGAGTGGGTGAATCGCTACCTGATACCAGTTTACTCATTAAGGATGGGGCTATCCCATCCTGCATCCAATTCAAGTGGATCAACTTTCATTTTCTCACATCTCAAAACTTTCATAGTGACCCTTGTAATGGAATAGTTAAAATGTAAGGTTGATTCACAACCACCCAGTAAGGGTAATCAGAACAATGGGCCAGCAATAACAACAGGAAGGCATATTATCAGTCAGCTTATCAATAGAAAGTGGAGGTGAATAATGCACATTGGAAGTTCATTTGTTTCTGACATAACATGCCATGTCCGGCAAGGGAACGACAAAGTAGAAATTTGCCCAAGGCTTCTTTCCCATTCCAGTCCCAGTAAAGCTTCTGTGAGTTGTGAACCAACCTTAAAACATGACAGTCTACAAAATGGAACTGAGACTTTGGATCAAGCAGTCCTTTAGTGCTTACGAAATGGTGTATTACAATAAAATTCCTATTCAAAGACTGTACAAAACATATACCAGACAATGGCATCCCACACAGGTTTTCTAGTACAAGATAGACAGCCATGAACATAACTTGTTTTTTTTATTGCACATAGCTATACAGTGTATATCTTTATTGGTGTTAAATATTTTGAGAATGCCTACAAACATCAAAACAATTAAAAGGGTTCATATGAATATGGGTATGAAATTATGTTTTAAAGAGTTGATTTAAGGGTTTGTTCCTTCATTGACATTAACAATAATTAATTGAATTAAATTGTCATTGGCTGATTGCTTGATTGTTTGTTTGTTGTAGAAAACAGAAAGCAGAACAAAATGTATTCTGTAAGTGAACAGGCCAAAATCCTCTACATGTATAGCAGTCAGTGATCATGTGCTAAAGCACACTGTGAAAATTGTGCTAAAGTTACACCATTTCTCTTGGAATTTAAGCAGGTATGCATTACAAAATGGACAAAAATATTTTTGGTAAATAGTTACTCTTTCATACTAGCTGTGTGTAGGACAAAGATTGGAAAATTCAATGCCGTAGCTGGTATTTGAACCATGGATCTTCCGATCTCCATCCAGTTGCTCTAATGCTGGGATCAGGATGAACTTAACAGAACGTGACTTAACGTGACGGAACATGCAGTAAGAAACTAGAAGGTCTATTAAGAGGCAACATAATGGGAATGATTCTGATTGGTTATTCTTCTGCTTGGCGGACATGGCAGATATTTAATTTTCTAATCAGAGGTTATGTTTTCCAAAAATGAAAAGAAAGAGAATACGAAAATATGAAGTAAAAACATTTTTAAATGGCAAATGAAGTACTATGGAGATGCCATAACCTACTAAACAAAAGAAACCAAGAAAGAGTTATGATGCAAATAGTTACATAGAGAAGTACAATTTATTCCTGCATGGCACTACATGCCAAATGGTTCAAATTAGTCACATTACCTCCAAACTTGACGCAACGTCAAGGAAAAGTTTGGCATGGCCACACGTCACGTCACAAGTCATGTTGACCCTAAATAGCTCCATTTAATGTGTTAGACCTTCCTTCCGCCTTAAGTCATGTTATGTTAAGTTCATTGTAATCCCAGCATAACCACTGAGCTACTGTAGCAACTTGTCAGCATAACATTTGTTCTACACATGGCTAGTGTGAAAGAACAACTAATTGCCATGGTCATATCAGTGTCGCCGGTTTAAACTTTGAAGCCTGGGATTTATGTATTTACATGAACGTCATCCAAGAATGTGGTTTTTACACAATGCTGTGCCAGCTCATTTCAGTCATACAGTATGTAATTTCCTGAATAATAAATCTCTGGATAGATGGATTGTTTGAGAGGAATTCATTCTATGGCCTGCACAATCTCCTGATTTGAATCCAATTGATTTCTTAGTCTGGGAACGTTTAAAATACCCGGTTTATGTGACTCCTCTCCTGCATACTGATACTTTGAGTGACCATATTCACACTAGATTTGACACTAGGATGTCCCCAAAATATCCGACACAAATGAAGATATATCCTGTAGTTTAGATTGTTATACAGATTTATTTAACACTAATTAAGGTTCATAAACCTCTAAATAGTTTAAAGTAAAGAGAGCAATGAACTGGTATTTACTGAAAACACAGCCTTGTGAAGACAGTTATTACATCAATACCATTATATTTTACAGTGTTTATTATTTGTACATATTATTCTAGGCATTAGAGAGCAAAGTAGTAAAATACTGATGGCATTGAGCCAGCAAGAAACACAATAAAACAAGTGAAATGAGAGCTTACACAAGTAAAAATCACTTGATCAATGATTATTCTCTGGAGAAACAATCAGGAATTGATCAAATTCAATGTGAACAGTGTCATATACATGTACATTAGACAAAAAGAAACACAAGCATTCATTTTAAGAAAACCAGATGTGCATCAAATAACAATGAATGGAAAAGTAGAAACCAAAAGAACTGAAAGTTTGGGAGAATATACTGGGTATCCCAAAAAACACTGACAATGCTTAGTATGTTATGTAGGATGGCAAACTGATTTTCAAATAGGAACTGCTGTCCGGAAAAGTATGGTTTGAATGCTGGAGAGCGTCGAAGTTTGAGAGCGAACAGTTGTGACAATTTAATATTCAGTTTGATATCTTAATATGGATGGTGTGCAACCCTTTAGCCATCTGTGTATTGGGATGAACAACCTGAGCATAACAACATTCCTGTGCCTATGCTAAATTCCTCCATAGAGTTGTTGGTACATATCCTGTATTGCTTGCATAGTTTCCAATACAGTAACGTTTTTAACAGCAATGCAACACATACCAGTGCACAGCTGCAGAAACGGCCGACATGAGCTCCAGCACACTTTGATGTAAATGTGTGGAATCGTCTCATACATTGCATGATCAAATCAACCGATTGGTAATGGTGGACCAGTTCCATGGCCAGCATAGTCACCAAATCTGACACTTCTCCACTATTTTCTGTGGAGTTGTATGAAGAGTATGGTTTATGGTACTCCTATGACGTTAGCGGAGAACTTTATGGTTCAAGTCCATGGAGCAATTGAAAATCTTCAAAGACAACCACACGTGTTGGGTCATGTGCATGAGGCTCACCACTGCTGATATAGGTTCTGCAATGGTGTAGGAGGTACACAGTTCAAAGCCCATTTGTAATGTAGATAGTTCCATGTTGGGTTTGTTGATGAAATGTGAACACACACCCATCTCACACTTCAATGTGCTAGTGTCCAAACCATGCATATCTGGACAGGGGTTCCTAATTGAAAACCAATCAGTTTGCCATCCCATACAACATACTAAGCATTGTGGGTGGTTTTTTGGGACACACTGTATATATCACAGAATTGGAATATAAATTTTAACTGCAATAAAGATGATGATGACGATGATGATGATAATAATAATAATATTATTATTAATTAATAATATATAATAATAATTAATAATGTATTTATTATTATTATTATTATTATTATTATTATTATTATTATTATTATTATTATTATTATTATTATTATTATTATTATTATAACTCTCGTAGCAGGGGCATCTCATCCTTTGGGACTTAGCCCCAAAATAAAAACTAAAAAATGGGGTTATCATGATCATTATCATAGAGTATGCTGTTTTGATTCTGTCATCATCAACTATACCATATCTCAGGCTAGTTCAATCCTGCTGTAAACAACAAGGCGGAGCTGACTCATCTAGCCACGTGTTAGAGCTACATGCACACACATAAGTTTTGCAACACTAGCAGTATATATAGCAGTGCTAACTTCTAGACAATAGAGTTGGGTTACACATTAACTTATTAAATCTATGAGTTGGAATATTAATAGAATCATGCAGTAACATAATGGTTACCTTTAATCGGATTCCTTCTTCTCTGTCCACTATAACTGATTTCTGCCCTCGCTTTTGAAATTTCAATCCAATATATATCAGCAACCGGTGGAGAGTGCTTAGTGAAAAATTCGGCAAGTCTGTGTCAGAATTTACCGCATGCATAATTTTATTTACAGTCGGCGGTTCATTTCTTATAAAATGATGATGAATTTTATTGCGTATAGCACTTTTCGTAAAATTGTAGCATTTCTCCATGTGCTGTTTGCATTTACGCGATTTTCCCGGTGTTCTTAGCGTTCCGGATGCTTGCTGTTCCATTCTAACACTATGTACACTATTTGTGGACCAAGGAGATCACCAGTTTCTTTCTCAATGTTTTTTTATAGATGATTCCGGGTTTCTTTCTTTAAGGGGAGGCATCGGTGAAATTTGGACAAAAATGACGAAAAATGCAATTTTTCGTTTTTTGCCTTAAAATTATGTCTGTACCTTGTACTTTCAGAATCTACCGTCGTTTACTCCTCATCACCATTAAAAGGCCGTTACGCCATGATTTAAATGCCCATGTGCGGGTGGGCGTGGCTACTGAAATGCACTCATTACCCCATTGCAGCAAAATCGCGTACAATTTTGAAGTTTAAATCAGGCGGTCTGATTCAGTTCTGGTGGATGTAAGCAGAGACATCTTGTGGGATTTTCTGCAAACATTCATGGCCGTTAATCGGACCACTGTTTCCTGTTTTTGCATGCATGAACCATGTGGTTGCATTTTTCTGAATTTTGTTCAAGATTACACACCCTGAAGAAGAGAGAAGTCATCTTTATTGTGGTGTACATTTAGATAAGAAGAGTTTAGAATAATAATAAGTATAATATAAGGCAGGGAATACTAAATAAGTATCTTCTTGCTGTAAGTAAAAATCTAAATTCTTATTTAGCTGTTTGTAAACACACAACCAGCTAACTCTCTTCTCACTATTATAATTTATTGTACAGTTGTAAAGATTGTACATTAGGTGGACCAGATTTTCATTAAATTATTATTAATTGGTATAAAATTATTCTAAAATGGGTAAGCAAAAGCAAACAAAGAAATCTCTTGCACCAAGAAAAATATATATAGATGGCAAACTGGCAAATCTCAGGAGGAAACAAGCATAACTAGATCTACATTAGGTCTTGAAGAAGCAGGTTCAAGTAGTAAAAAATTGCAGTGACTTCAGCTATCAGTGAATTTAATATGAGTTACGAGGCTACTCTCTATGTAAAGGAAAGAGTCACAGCTAGAAAAGTAAGTCCAGGCAGCAAAAGAATTAGTAATGTTAGGGATAAGGGAAGATTAAAGCAGAGTGCACTGAGTACATTAAATACATTTAAATCAGCAAAAAAACAGTTAAGAGTAGCAAAACTTAGAGAAGAAGAAGCTAAACAGCTGAAGGACCTTCATATGGTCCAGGGGGGATTCTAAAGCAGTAAATGTATGTTGTCATATACTTAAAACTTTAAAGTCATTTTTCTCTGCTTTCTATTTTTTCACATTTTTCAATCTTCAAAATGCATCTTCTCATACAGTTCTTAATAGATTTCTTTTAAATTTTGCACACATGTTCTTAGATAGTTGCTTCATAAAACTTGGTATTTTAAATGCTCTAGATGGAGTAGTTTCATTGTTATCAAATTTTTATTTTGAAAATTATTAATAATTTGAAAAAAAATGGACTTTGAGGTATTCAATATTTTTTTTCTCCAAAACTGTTTGACATAGCCAAATAAAAACACCAGGTTTTGTAGACATAATCAAGGGAAACATATGGCCAGAGTTTAGTTTACTTAGAACAAATAATATTTTATAAGAAGCGTTTGCTATACTACCCTACAATTGCAGCAAAAAAAAAAGAATTATTAATACTAATATTTTGATCCCATTTACATCATATGCTGCAAGAAATTATGCAAAAATTTACAAAATAAAATATTAGTATGTTAGATACCTTTACAGTAATATCTACCTGTGAAACACTGTGGTTTACTAGCTTACTATTGCGCAACTAAAACAGTGACGTCCAAACAATTCAAAGTTCAACTCTCAAATGAAGTATAGCTCAAACTAACATGTACCCACTATGTGTCTAGAATTTTTATATTCACCTGAGACAGGATATTACCATTTAAGGGTTAAAAACATGCTTCAAATCTTACAATGTAAGTAAGTTTAACAGAGAATGTTGTATAAAACAGACGATAAAGGTCAGTCCAAATTGAACAACACACTGTAACCCGACTGGGATCCAATTTGGTCGGGAGAGCTTAGATGATGATCTGCGCAGTGGCCGGCCAAGATGTGTCACTACCGCAGAAATCATTGCAAAAGTGCACAAAATGGTCATGGAGGATCGCCAATTGAAAGTGTGTGAAATTGCTCAAGTTTGCCAGATGTCATCTGAAAGGGTATATCAAATTTTGACTGAAGAATTAGAAGTGAAGAAATTATCTGCAAGACGGGTGCCGCAACTCTTGACACTGGATCAAAAACGCATGAGAACGGAAGTATCGGAACAATGCTTGGCACGTTTTAGTAGCAACAAACAAGATCTTTTGCACCGGTTTGTGGCCACAGATGAAACTTGAGTCCATTACTATACTCCAGAGTCAAAACAATAGTCAAAACAGTGGAAGCATGCTGATTCTCCACCACCAAAAAAGCAAAGACAATACTTTCTGCCAGAAAGGTAATGGCATCAGTTTTCTGGGATGCAAAGGGGATTCTGCTTGTAGATTATCTCCCCAGTGGGCAAGCTATTACTAGAGAGTATTATGCTATCCTCCTGGACCAATTAAACTAAAATATACATGAAAAAAGGCCAGGTTTAGCAAGGAAGAAAGTTGTCTTCCATCAAGACAATGCATGTCTGCACATATGTACCATCGCCATGGCAAAATTACACCAACTAAGGTATGAATTGTTGCCACACTTGCCTTATTCACCTGTTATGGCTCTGTCAAGACTTCCATCTCTTCCCGAAGTTGAAAATTTTCCTTGGTGGATGAAGATTTTCTTCAAATGAAGAATCGATAGCCAGAGTTAATAACTATTTTGCAGGCCTGGAGGAATCTCATTTTTGAAATGGGATCAAGGCGTTGGAACATTGCTGGACTAAGTGCATTAGTCTACAAGGAGACTACATATATTGAAAAATAAAAAAAAGTTCCAGTGTCGTAAGTACTTTTTTCTATTCCATTCCTAGAACTTATCAAAAAACCCTCGTATAATATGAAAAATGAGAAGAAAATTATAAATACATTAAAAAAGCAAAAATGTGATTTTATATGACCCATGAGAACTACATAATTTTAATCGCCATTGATACAATCTAGCTTCACTTACATTTTCCATGGAAAAAAGCCACAAACAAAAACTATGACCTGTCATTAACATCTCAGCCCTGGTTATAAAGCTTTACAGATTCCAATATTTGGTAATTTTATTAACGTTATTTCTGTAATGTTTAAGCTTTTCCAGAAGGAAAGAGTTTCTGTGTATTCTCAAAGTTAATATCTAACCTATCTCTCTCTAAATAATTAAACCATTTGAATCTCTTAGGCAACTTTTGAAAGCACCTTAAATGAGAGTCAATTGGTTAGGCAATAATAATGCATAACCATGTATGAGGTTTAAAGACTATGTGCTGAAAATCCTGACAATGATACAATTTTAATTATAATTGTAAATTATAAATATAATTATATATGCATGTTAAATACTGATTTCAAACACACAGGAACACCTGGGTGTGTGCCTTGTTCTGTCAGAGGGGAGGTTTATTTCATTTCAATATGTTACATATGCTTTATCTGTGTGCTTAATTCAAAGAACTCCTAAGCTTTGTTTTTTTTATTTACAAGTAATTTTGAACTGTGCACTTTAAAAACCGACGAAAATGTTATGTGACGCTCATTTAACCTTGATTTTTCTAGTCTTTTCTGTAATTATTTTCTTTGCCAACCATTTTTGTATTTGTTTAAAATGGTCACATGATGGCATGTTGCAACATTTTGTAACATTATTACTAATTTATGAACAAAGTAAACATGAGGATACACTGCAGTAATATATTAGCCTGCTTGGTCAAAAAAAAAAATCGATTTTTGGACTTTTATTCCAAAAAATGCACCATAGCTTAAAGAATATATTTGGAAAGCTTTAATCCCCTAGGATGGGGGAACACATTTTAAACACCATTTTTAAAGCAGTGCACCTCTGCCTCTTAAATGGGTGTGTCCATACCTCCCATTTCATGGAGGCTTGGAACAATTTATGTTTTTAAACAAGCCACTAAGTGTTCTGCTGGCTATGCATTCACCGTAGCCTGGTTGAACATTCTCCAATAAATCCCCTATAGGGCAGTGTTTTTCATTTGTCATTTGTTGATTTCTGAAGTTATTTACTATGCTTCTTTTTCACTTGGCAGATTTGTTTACAAGCTGATTGTGTGCATTTGATCTTGCTTTTGAAATAATTTAGTATGTTTACCAGGTTATTTGAGTGTAATTATTGATATATACATCGTGTGTAGTATTACATATTTTATTTGGGGCAAAAATAAAGCTTAAGTTTTGGCAACAGATACTTTGCTTTTATTTCTATGAACAGACCACATGGTTGTAAATACTGTATGTAAAATCACACAATGAATTACTGTTTTGGAATGCCAAAAAGAAAGGGCAGTATGTCAACCTTAGGCAAATTGATGAACGAAATAAATATACTGGCATAGAAGTTAATGAGGAAGTGCGTGACTAAACTTTAAACTCATTTTTGTCAGAAACATTTTTTTTTTGTTATTTTCTTATATTCAAACTCTATCTCTCCCACAAAAATCTAGCTAGAGATCTAAATCTAGATCCAATATAGTTCAGAATATGGGTACTTAAATGATTGAAATCTTGATAATAGTTATAATATTTTTTAAAAATTAATATAATAATGCATTATGACATTTTTACAATTTGGGTGTTAAAAACATTTTCAAGAAAAACTATTCATTATATAAAAATGTCCATCCTTTAATTTGTTACAAAGGTGATAAGAAATATAATTTTAAAAAATCAACTTTGTAGTTCAACATCAGTTGGAGGAGATAGATTTTGATTATACCCAATAAAACTGATATAAATTAATTAATATTAGATATTGGAATGAAATGTGGTACATACAGTTCTTTGGTTGCTGGAAATCCCTGTGTAAAAAATTAATGCATTAGAAAATCAGCTTTTTCACTTAAGTTAAACATTATACAATTTGTAATTTCACCAGTGTTTCCTTGAATACTGTGTGCTCTCATATTACCAGTAACTTTAATGGGTCCACTTCATCACACATTCAAAATCTCCTCTTGCTTTTCGGCAGTTTTTAACTCCGAAGGAATAAATATACTAGACACCAAGTTCACCATCACAAAGCTCCAAAGTGTGAACGTCATGTCACAGTTAAACAATGGCACTGCAATTAAGCATGCTAACATTCTTGCAAAAGCTTGAATCTGATGATAATTTTCATCGGAACTAAGTTTTGCTGTCCACAGTTGCAGTATAAGTCCAAGAATGCCACTACATAGGCACCCTAAATAAAAATGTATTTGATGTCGATGTTGAAAATTAAGTGCTAAGAATGCTTCCTCAAGATAAAGGCTAGCTGGGGCAAGAATCACCACACTGAAAAACACAATAAATAAAGGTTAACTATAAAGCTTTACAACTACAGGGTTCTTCATTTAAAACATAATGGGCACATGGCATTTCGCCAGTGCCACAGCCGGCTTTGCTCGTACATAAACTCTGCACGTAAAGCATGTATAACACTCTTACCTTATAGAAGATGCTGGAAATGTTGTCCACCCTTGGCTAAAGAAGCATTATATTGGGAGAACACATTCTGATTCACACGATTAAGTTGGACCACTGTAATGTTTTCATTTCTAATATTTGGTTTTAGTTCCTCCAATGTATGAGGATTTATCTAAAACTAAAACCATATAAGTTTAAAGGTGTCCATGCTTTAAAACAGGTGACCCAGTATCATGAATGCATTATTGGAATGGTTTCTTTCATCAGTGAATGACGGTTTAATTGATCCACAGCTTCTGTTCTTGTCTCATGAGGCATGGTTCCACCTAAACGGTTATGTCAACACTCATAAGTCGGTACTGGGCCTCTGAAAATCCACATCGTGTTCAAGAAATCCCTTATTATGATTGGAGAGTTGGAGTTTGGTGTGCTGTTAGCGCTAGATGCATAATTTGTCCAATATTCTACGAGCAGAATGCAGAGAGGTACCGAAATGACATTTTGACCCCATTTTATCATGAACTGACATAACAAGAGAAATGATTTTTTTAACAAGATTCTGCTACTGCCCATACAGCAGAGGAGTCCATGAATAAAATTAGGGAAGTATTTGAAGATAAGAGTGATTAGTGCTGGTGTATGCCCCTCTCGCTCCCTCGATCTAACAGTGTGTGGTTTTAACTTGTGTGGTAACCTGAAAGACAAAGTTTACAGGACAAATCCTCATATATTGGAAGAACTAAAACAAAATATTAGCAATGAAATCTGAAAATTACAGTGGCCCAACTTAATCATGTGAATCTGAATGTGTTCTCCTGATATAATGCTTGTTTAGCCGAGGGTGGACCACATTTCCAGCATCTTCTATAAGGTAAGAGTGTTATACATGCTTTACATTCGGAGTTTATGTAGGAGCAAATCCAGCTGTGGCACACAAAATTGCACACAGGCAAAATGCCATTTGCCTGTTAGGTTTTAAATGAAGAACCCTGTATATTGGAATAGCTACAAGACACAAATATTTGTGGTGAAATTTCTACACTAATTACGGCTACAAACCGTACAGTAAATAAAGAAAAGTTAAAGTAAACAAATTATCTTAACATGCAAGAGTTTTAAGCATGCAAAGCTCATAAATACCCTTAATACTAATCCTGATTTTCACACAAGCCATGGTTTACACCTCAACAATCTAGCGAAACAAGCATTGTAACTGGTATGGCCATATCTGATAAATTAGCCACACATGCAATTCTAAGGAAAAAAATTCAATGAATTAGTAGTCTTAGTCCAAAATTAATTCATTTAAACTTCAGTTCATAAGGGATAAAATGGATTACATAGAATTGTTTGTTCCTGACGAAAATCCAAAGATTTTTACAAAACTAAAACATCTTGGCAAATAAATAATTTATTGGGTAAACACAGTTCTAATATGAGGGTAATCCCAAAAGTAAGGTCTCTAAAGTTCTGGTGCCACAGGAAAACTGTTTGCGTGGTTGTTGGCTGAGACAGAAATGTCCCATTACTAGCCCAAAAACAAGGCTGACTTTTAATATAAATAGAAATACCTATAATGTATATAAACAATTAGCATCATAAATACTTGTGATGCGTATATACAAATAGTGTTCGAGCAATTTAGATTTAGGTATGTAATCTGTAAATATTTAGTTAAAGCCAAGACTAAGAATTAATAATGGTAGAGTATTTTGTGTTGAAATAATATATAACGGTGGAAAAATACCCAGAAGGAAATGTTTTAGAAGCTAGAAAGTGTTCACTCTCCAGCAGCAAACAGCGGGCTTTATGACATTATGTGGCCACAAGGCTATTGTTAAAGGACAGAAGGGGAATTTTTCTTTCAGCTTGTGTGAAATAACCAGTGTGAAGAAAAAGAGAGACAGAGAATCTCCACGATATATTTTGGGGAAGTCCCAATTTCAGGCTAAAAATTGGTAAGTGGGGATTTGGCTCAACCAATAAGAATGAAAATGTTCACACAAAATTCGAAATTTCTTTTGTGGCATGTGCCAGCCAACCAATAAAAATGCATTAGGTCGGGAGAGCATAATCCTTTATATAGAGGCGTAAAGATGAAATCAAGGAGTTCTTTGAAAATCGTAGACATGTGTGTATGTCAAAATTGCTGTGCAAATATGCACCAAATTAAGTAGCCGACAAAGGTTCATGTGCAGAAATCCACGTAATTACATCATAGATAAGAAACCAGTGATGGTTTTTTAAGTATTCAATATTGGAAACTTTGCATAAAGGATGTGCTGCAAAAACTTATTCATGGGCGGCATTCCAACTCTAAAAGGTGTTTATGTACGTGAACAAGGTATAAGTGTGAAAAGTACCCCAATAAGCATGCGTGCAACATGTTCGTACCAAAGTGACTCCTGCAACTACTCCCTAGAGAGATGATTCCCTTTACTGGAATTTCCAGTAAACTCCAGGTAGCTGGACCAGAGGAAGTGAAGAGCAGCTGCAGCATTGAACCCAGGACTTCTGTAGGGAATAGTCCTGATGGCGGAGTTACCCCATCAAGATGATGGCCAACAATGTGGGGCTAAACATACAATATCCCACCAGGGCCACACTGTGGTGTTTGTTGCTTCCCCCACTCTCTACAGAAACCATCACACGTCTGCCAGTTGTAATGGAGCTCCCATTTGCCACTACTACCAGGTGTGAAGTTACTACATCACATGATCTGTGAAAATTCACAAGTACACAGTCTGCTAGTAAAGTCATGGCAACTGTGTTTTGCAATCAAATGGGGTTATTGTTGGTTGACTTCACTGGCTCCTGGGACGACAATAAATACTGAGAGGTATTGTGAAAAGCTAAGACAGGTAAATGCGAACCAAAGAAGTGGAATGTTGAGCAAGGGCATCATACTTCCTCACTACAATGCACAATGCCTATGAAACTGTGGAAGAGTTCAAGCTATGTACCTTGTATTGAAAATAATTGTTTCTTTGCATTTTTTTAAAAGTAGGAGACCTTACTTTTGGGATTATCGTGTAAATGGTATTACAATCTCCCAAAATGGCTATTCTGTGAACAACCCAATAAAATCTGCAAATATAATTATTATCTACATCACTTCTATAATCTTTAATATAACTAACAAAGATGATAGATGGGTTCCACAGCAAAAGCCGCCAGGTTACAGTGCAGCAAATGTACTGTTATTGCCTGGGCAGCGAGTTTTACTAATGCAGGTCAGTTGAGCATGCTACCTACTTATGATTAACAATACATCTCTATTAAGATATCTAAAAGCTTTACAAACCAAAGTGTCCAAGACAAAAGTTTTTTGCACCTTTAACCCTTTCACTGCATTGGGCATCGCATAGACGGCAGGACATTTAAACCTCTCTGTGCATTGGCCAGAATGTAGACGGTGGGAGCTACTTGCTAGAATCAAGCCTTATTAGACATTGAAGGTAATCTCTGTACACACTTTGAGTTGAAAGAACATATTCTGCCATCTGTTGGGATTGTGAAGAAGCAGTTTCAAAGAGCTCTTTGCATTATAGCGACATCTGCAGCTTAAAATACAAAGGCTTCACTATGCACTTTACTGTGCAGAGAGCAGCAGGCTGGCGTGGGGTCACGTGATTGTGGGGATTCATGGGTGTACAAACCATGGCTGGGTCTAGCAGGTAGATGTATGTTTCTCGCAACGATGAATTACTGGCCGAATTTGATGCTTTGCCACCTGATGTCATATATTGATTACAGTAATCAGAAAAGTGAAAGTGGAAGTGAATGTGTTGATAGTGATGCCAGGGAAATAAGTGGCGAAAGTGATCCACTGTCACAAGACGTGTCACACACAACAAGAATACAGGTTGCCAGTCTGATGTTTCAATGGCTGAGGGGCAATTTTGTTCAACAAAATCATGGTTTTGATAACCATAATTCAGGTAATTATGTGAATTTGGATGAAAATGCAGCAGTTTTTTGTTTTTAAATAACTTTTTTTCCTTTTCAAATTATACAGCTTATTATTAAAGAAACTAATAGGTATTGTCATTTTCTTTGTGAGAAATAGTAGTTTTAAAAAATAATGGGATGGGGTAGCTCAAAGAATTTTTCTACTATTTTTTGAAATTTTTTCTTATTCTATAGCTATAAGACAAATATTCACATTCAAAACAAATTTAGTACTGTGAACTTTGGATAACCCTGGTTATAAATACTCTCATTTTCACTGAGATATTTCTATTTTAAGTAGAATTAGTACTTAAGAGTTATTAGTGATTGACAAATATTCAGATTCAAAATAAATTTAGTAACATGAACTTTGGATAACCCTATTATAACTACTTTCATTTTCACTGTGATACTATTACAATAATTACCTATGTCTAAATTAATGGTCCCTGTGGACAACGCTAACATCTGTGTGTTGCATGTGGCCCAAGTTAAGCTTTTGAAATTAACGTTTCTTTTGAGAAAGTGCACTATCTACATCAGTCTACAGCCTCCTAGGTGAGTGTTTCATGATATTTATATCCTTTTTGCATGTTATTGTATGAATAGAAAGCATTTTAAATTTTGAAAATGTCTCAGCAAAGAGCGGTCATCAAGTGGAAAATATCTCAGCAGTGAAAGGGTTAACAAATTTATTACTAAATCATTCATATAAAATACAATTTCATCATGTGTGGTGAAAGAAAATGTCGCCTAAGCATACAGGGTGGAAGGGAAGTCATTACATTCCTTCTAATATGTGCTTCATTGAAGCATTACAAACAAAAAAGTAGAATGACATTTCGTTCTTTGATCAGCCAATTTCAAAAAAAATAAATAGTTTTTTATCCCAATTGGATGCGTAATTCCACGAGAATGTACAAAGATAATGGTTTGTTACTTGTAAGATGCATAGAGTAACTTATTTCTGACATTGCTTTGGTAGTAATTATGCGACATCACACAGGGTTTCGAAATAATAAATCACTTAAACGACGTGAAGGAATACTCCGACCTGCTCTCTCAGACGTAGGTAAGTCGACAACGTTGCATTGAGGTTGGTCAGGGAATTGACCTAGTTTGTGAATGTAAACCTGTCGGGCACTTTAGCTTTTGTTGGGAGCTTACGCTTGTGACTGGCCTACACTCCACACTAAACACATGGAAAGACAATGCGGAGTATGAGTTTGTATCCAAGACGCACCGTTAGGCTGTTTGTTTATGTACTGAGCTGGGGAAAGTGACCACCCACACAATGTGTAGTGTTGCCAGATTATTTTCCACAAAACTAAAATATCTCTGTAAGAAACGGTCAGAGACAAAAATGTAAGATACAAAATGTGTTCCAAATACCGAGATCTACCACTGGTGTAAATTAATGTAATGACTTCCCTTCCAGCCGGTATGTGGCAGGATTAACACATATTCTATGCCTCACCTGAATATATTGCTATAATAAAGTTTGTCTACTTCCGAGTATTGTGGATCTGTTATTCGAGAATGCAATTTCTGTGCAGTTTGGAAGAAAACGTGAGCCATCAGCCAGGAGTAGCCTGAGTCTGCAAACTGTAAACAATCAGTTTTAGGGGATTTAAAAACAAAACCATCTTGATTATGGATATGAAACAAGCAATGATATACATAAACTGTGTGCACATCTCCTTAAGTACCTTATTACAACAGTATGCATAAAAAATATGTGCTTTTAGTCCCTCAATATGCATCATGAATTAAAGCACAGAATGGTGGCCAGTCTGTCATGGGCAGCCTTTTCAGTTTGTTATGCATCAACACTGAACAGTGACAGTTTCCACTGAAAATCTAGTAAATCTGCTACAGTACTTCAACATGCTGAGAAGATGACTAAATTGGATGTTTCTGACACAAATATTATATAAAATCAAAATTACTTACATTCTTTATTACTTTCTCTGCTACATATAGTAAGTAGAGGAAGTATTGTATTCCACCCAAAAATTCAATGTCAAGATTTCAACGGTAATATGTTTTGAGGCCTCTTAAATCCAAAAACAAAAAAAAAAAAAAAGCATTTTTAGAAAAAGGTTCACATGTGTGCCTGTCAGTCTGTGGGCAGCATAACTAAAAAACAAAAAGTTGGTTAAGGACCAAAGGTGATATTTGAGTTTAACGTCCTTTAAGGATGTGATACAAAAATTTTGAAGAAAATTCCTCCACCCTCAACTACCCTTACCATGGAAAATTTTTAGAAAATGTTGATTTTCTCGTATATAGTTCAAACGATTTTGATTAAAAAGCCATATGTTTAAGATATTTTTAAGACAAATGAAATGTATATTATGAATTTTCTGGCTATAGCCTATGTAGTCCTGTTTCCTCTGGATGACTTTTAAATAACTCATAAACCATAAGAAATAGACCAAATCTTACTATACAAAAAATGTAAATCTTGCTAAAACTCACAATTTATGTCTATTAATCAAGACTTCATGGGTGATCAGCCATGTGAGATTTAGAAACATTGAGCTTTTGGCCATTGTAGACTCCATGACCTTCATCAGAATCAAAAGAACGACTGTACTCCGCTCCGCATATAAATACTATTGTTAGGTGGGAGGAGGTTGCACTGCCCTGGCCAATGAGCAGGTGACGAATGGATAGACCAAGGATCACGGTACTGCACCATGTAGTCAGCTATATGAGGTGATGGAATGTGATGCAGTCTTAGCAAGAAGACGCAACCAACAACATTTCAACTCTACACAACCCTGAGAACTTCTCGCCATCGCCGACTTAGCAGTTCAAAGAACCATCTCCACTGTCACCATAGGATAAATAATTCATTACTCCCCTAATCCATCCAGGGGCTCTAATGACCTAGCTGTCGACGGGCCCTTAAACCCTAACCACTCACTCACTCACCCCTAATCCATCCCACGTCCAACTCCCCGCGTGTGGCAGCTAAGGTCTTGGCCATGATTGTCACCCGGAAATCCTCACCTCGATGCCCATAATTTACCGGCTTTATCTCCATACTAGCGAGGGTACTTTGCAGAACCTCGTTACATCTGCTACACTTCTCCCTTCAATTTCCCCATAAAACCAACACCCTCCCATCTCCCTTCTTTCCTGGCAAAATAAGCCACTCTTTTATCTCCAATTTTCTTTCTGTCTCAAAAAAAAAAAAAAAAAAATAAAAAAAAAAAAAAAAAATAAAAAAAATAAAAAAAAAATAAAAAATAAAAAAATAAAAAAAAATAATAATAATAATAATTTGTGATTGGGCCTGCTGTTTTGGGCTATGTATGTCACCGGCTGCAGTGTTTTCTCAAGGGTCTGTACTTGGCCCGGAATCACTGTAGTTGCTGTTGTGGATGTGTTTGATGGCTATTGTCCAAGCAGGGCTTAGTTGAAGTCCGTGGTCCCTATTATAGTTGTTTGGATGTAGTTTGATTTGGATGGCTTCCTTAATGACCCTGTCCCAGTATTTATCAGTATGATCCAGAACTTTGATGTCTTCAAAGCTTATTTTATGGACATAGTTTATGCAGTGCTCAGACACTGCCAACTTATCTGGTTGTCAGTCGCCCAACGGCTGATGATGGGACCGAACGGTCTTGAAAACGGTTCCTGTTTTTAAAACAATTTAAGTGAAGGTGAGTGTAAAAAGAGTGACTCAAAATGACCTCAAATACACAATATTAGTTTCATTTTGAATATTATTTGAGAATTTTACACTGAATAGCTTCTGAGATGCGAGCCTCAGAATCACGTAATTTTAATGCATTACAG
The DNA here is from genome assembly GCA_030765045.1 of Tenodera sinensis. Lineage (NCBI taxonomy): Eukaryota > Metazoa > Arthropoda > Insecta > Mantodea > Mantidae > Tenodera > Tenodera sinensis. The sequence continues at coordinate 15,949,664 of CM060964.1, read as the reverse complement.
TAACTTCGACCCTGTAGAAAACTCGGAACAACTTATCATAGCTGTGATTTTGCAAAAGGCATTAACTTAACATCTACCTTACATGACAGGAAATTGAACCCCCCTAAAAATGCAAGGTTTCCTGGTATCTGAAATGAAATGGTAGAGCCCACAGGTGCTTCGATAAGTTTTTGAATAGTTTTGTATCTCAAAATTCTGTAAATAGCTGTCTGCATGAAGTGAGGTTTCTTTAGTAAAACATACTCTAAACGATATGTGTAATGATTTTACAGTTAAATTAATAAGATTTTAAAAAGAAACTTACAGGCATTCTTATATCAAGCAATATCAGCGATACTGCTGCGCCCAGACTGAAAACTCCTGCTGTTACCTGAACCAATCCTGCTTCAAAAGCATATTCCAAACTTGCAAAGTAGTCCAGCAAAAATATGCAGGCTGACGGTAAATTACACACTGACACAAACACTGGAATGGGCTGGAAACAAAAGACTTGTTTCAGCAAGTAATTAAACAGTGGTTCACAAATAACACAAAGTAATTAGAGACTCACACTTCTTTTGTCATTTTTGAAGGAATGGTTACGCTCCGTTGAACTGAACGAAGAATTAATAACAGATCTTGTGAAGCTTACAAATCTTTGTTTAGATCAAAATTTTTTTAGGTTTAATGACAATTTTTTACAACAAACTTCTGGCTTAGCTATGGGTAGTCCCTTATCACTATATCTTGCCAATCTTTTCATGAGTTTTTTCGAAGTACACATTACTAAGGCATTCCCCTTAGTTTTGAAAACTTGGTACAGATATGTAGATGACATTTTTGCTATTGTGCCTGAGGAATCGATCAGTGATGCATTAAAGTTTTTGAATTCACAAGAAAAAGCCATAAAATTCACGTTAGAAATTGAAAACAAAGGCTGTCTTCCATTCCTGGATTTGAAGATCTTAAGAAAGAATAATGAATTGAATTTTGGCATTCAATATAAACAGTTAGAAAAGTCAGTGGTGGCAGATCATTTTTGGCCATTTAATCATGAAATAAACCCAGAGGTTAAATTATTAAAGCAATTAAGCGGACCCATTGAATTGAAGGTTTGAGAAAAAATATTCATTTTGAAAAATAGGGACCATGTTATGAATTTTGAAATACCCTTTACTGATTATGTTACAAAATTCGTATTGAGAGAAGGGGAGGAATGACGTCATCACATAATGTCATGGCGGGTGACGTATACATGACATCATCGCGAACTTGTAACAGTTTACTCGTAGCTATTCCATAAGGTCAGTTCGCCTGAGGATTATACGCAAGTGTATCAAAATGATCGTTGTGGGAAATATTGAGTTTAACGCAGTTTATTGAATTGAAGTGTGAGTCTCTAATTATTTTGTGTTATTTGTGAATCAATTTGCTTCACTGTTAATAGCTTCAGGTGTATATACTTAAACAGTGGTTAATTGTAAAATGTACATAAATGTTTCATTATTAAAAGCATATGTTATAAAACAATGTTTTCAGAAAAATACACTTACCCAGCTAATACACTGTATTTTGAAACAGTTATTATGTACCCAAAGAAATATTTAAATCAAGCATTAATTTGACTTCGTTTATTCAATATTATTCTTTTGTTAATTGGTACATTACCAATTTGTCAATAATATTAATTATTGTCAATTTCAACATTCTAATTATGTTAAGTGTACTTGATTGTTTGTACTAAAAGTTTTATAGTGTAAATCAACGTCAATTTCTTGGCAAGTCCAAGGTAACTGTGGGATTGAATATTATATGCAAAATATAACAGACACATCTCAGACAGAACAACTGCAGCAATATTAGCTATGAAAGACATCAACCTCATACACAGACTCTCCCTGGACACACCCCTGGCACTCCTTAAAGCGAAGATCACACCGATCGTCACATATGGATTAGACACCATATGGACACATTTAACAAAGAGAGACCTCCTACAGATAGAAGGTGAAAGCCATGTACCTTATAAAGGCCCTCTGCCTGTCAAAGTACACACTGTCACGCCTAATATATGAACTAGCAAGGGAATGCTTCTACATTGAAGAGCTACGGGAAAATCTGCAACTGCAGTCCATAGATGCATACGACACCATAATAGATGAACTAAGAAGGAAGAAAGATCTAATATGGATGGAATTCTACTCCGCGGATGCAATGATGACAACGGACTGGAGACAAGCAGGCTATGAACTATGACATCTAGTGACGAGAATGGCAACACATGGGTTCCATCATAAAATTTGCAATACCAAGAAACACCATGAACCAAATCCCCAGTGTATTTGTGAGCTGTGCACGAAATTCTGTGACCGCTAACATGTCACAATGTGTCAGAAGAGAACACTATTCTTAACGGCTTACTTAAAAAATGACTGAACAATGACTCAGTGAAGTTAACTTTACATTATGCACATTGTGCGCTTTTCCTACTATTATTAGTATGATGTTATCATAATGATGTCATGAGGGGATATTGTTGAGCAAGATAATATCCTAATGATATTGTCTTAGTAATGGATAAAATAATTTTCCAAACATTCTTGTATCAAAGTATTCCAGTAAAATGGACATCTTTTCTTGGCAGTGTTCCGAGAAAGTGGAAATTGAGTAATTTAAACTCTTACATCAACATATACAATGTAAATAGGTGTTATTTCTCAGTAACATTTCAAAAGGTTATAAAATAAGTACCTTCAGACATGCCAAAGGAATAAGAAATAGTAAAGATAGTGACAATATTACATAATGACTTAGTGATTGTAATAATTCATAAAGGTCCGAATAAATATTTATAAATTCAAACGGAGTTCAGAGGATGCTTTATTCTGTAACTGCGACCTGAGACAGTAAAAGAATTTTCATTGCTCTACAGACTGAGCGCCAAAGCACACAAAAATATCTTGCAGCAAAGCAAGATAAGACATCCAAATACTTATTACAAATCGTCTTAAAAAACTGCAACAATTTTAACATCTACATCTTTAAATTTGGCCACGTGGAGGCTGCTAGCTTTAAGTTACTTGTGACCCAAGCAAATCATAAACAGACTATTATATTTTAGGAAGTCATCTTAACTTTTGCACTTATCACCTTTTAAGAACAAACTGAAATTAAATTTTACTTCCAACTGCAATGGCTCCTTTTTCCATAAATGTGGTATTGTCCAGGTGCAGCTAATGGCCTTAAAGCAATTGAAGGGTAACAGAAAAAGTTTATGAACAGTACTAGAAATGAAAAATGTTTTTCTCCATGTACTTATATTCCTCTATAAATTTCACGCATTATTAAATATTTTTTATTGCTTTAATATCTGGTTTACCGTTATTTGCCAGTTTTCTCTCTTCCATAACTTGTTATACATTTCTTTTCCAATGCATTCCAATGAGTGATTATTTAATGTTTCATAATTATAGTTCCAAAATTATCTTTTGTTTCTTATATTATAGGATATTATTAAAAACATTTTGTATAATACTAGCTGAAATACCCAGTGTTGCCAGATGGATTGACGATTTATCTCTACAACTTTCAGACTTAGGTTGCACTTGTCCAATAGCTTTGTGTTTCTTTGGAGACATTTAAAAAATATTACTTAATACCCTTAAGCAAATAGTTAATTAAAACTCCCAGAATACAATAAAGAACAAAAAATAAATAAAAACACCAGGAAGACTGCAAAAGCACTGTTGAACAACCATGAATACCTCAGGAAGAAAAGCGAGTAGAGAAAACTGTGCGAATATATGTTACATTTCTATTTCAATCACAGAAACTTATAATACTTATAATACTTATCGTATGCTGAAGGGTGAGAGAGAAGGACATGTGATTGTGTTTTGTAAAAGAAAAATGAGTAGAGAAAACTGTGTGAATGTAATATGTTGCACTTCTATTTCAAACAAATAGAAAATTGTATGAATTGTTTGTAGCAAAGAGACTACAGAAAGACACAGGATTGTATTTTGTAAAAGAAAGTGATTAGAAAAAACTGTGTGAATGCAATAGATTGCATAGTAAAATGGATAGTATAAAAACTATCTCCATGAAAAAACACTTAGATGGGTCAATTTTCATGGTGATCAGTCAACTGGTGTTGGAGTTTATCAACTTCATACATACCAACATCCATTTATATAAATACAGGGTGTAAATGAATAACAGTGTACAAATTTTACTGGTAATAAACGGTTCATAGACAATCAATTTGAGACAGAAAACCAATGGTCTACGACGTCAAGTTACCAAGCTATACATATTCAAAGTATTTAGAGATTGTGATCAATAAATCATAACCAGAAAGAAATATGTAAATAGTAGCCAATGGAAATGAAATAGTGCTTATTAGGCACTTAGTAAAGCTTATATTTTATCTCTCTGTACAAGCATTTCTAAACTGTAGCATTACCAAAAGTGCTTAAATTGAGGAATTAATGTGTGAATGGATGCCACTGCAATGGATAACAGGTTGTAGTGAACGGTTAAAAAAAAATGGGAACTTCTAAAATGTGTGCTTTGTCCGCATGGTTATGTGAATTCTGTGGACCTGATAGGCCCGAGAAATCGAGTTCACTCCCCGCGATGGATAAACTCTTTTTTCCCTTTATCTTCCATTTTAAAAGCAATGCCGTGTTTATGCTTTAAAATAGCAAAATACTACCATCATATGCAATGCACAGTGTATTGTTTACTTTTGCTTCATGTCACATCTGATCAGTTCCTTTGAAATCTGCACCTACTCATAATTTGTTTTCCTACCTTTGTTCGACTTGTAACTGCCTATTGTATTGTAATGTTAATATTAATTTAACTTAGGAAATTATTTCTTGTTTAACGACGCTGTCAACTGCCAGGATCACATCAGCGTCGCCGGTGTGCCGGAATTTTGTCCCGCAGGAGTTCTTTTACATGCCAGTAAATCTACTGACATGGAGCTATCGTTTTTAAGCACACTTAAAAACCATCGGCCTGGGCCGGGTTTGAACCCGCGACCTTGGGATCCGTAGGCCAGCGTCTAACCAACTGAGCCACCCAGACCGACAATTTAACTTAGGCTTATAATAATTCAGTCACATATAGCTCTTTCAAGTGCTAATAATTATTTACTTGTTTGTAAGCTATTAGTTAAACTTGAACCATCTAAGTACATATGAAGTTTTCAGTGTGTATCTACTATTTAGGCCATGAAAGACTAAATAATAGTTAAATGAATTTGAAATAAAAAGCTTAAGCATTGGTTAAATGAAAAATTACAACATGACAGAAATGTTTCCTGTAAGTCAAATTAAATTCAGCATGTACTTCAGAAAAAAAAGAAAGAAGAACTTAAAAAAAGTATGCAGCTACAGAGATTTGAACCACTAACCACCCTGACTTCCATTCCTCTTGAATATCTTGTCTCAAGATGATTTTGGCTTGGTTGTGAATTGACCAATGCAATTTTTTGCACAGTTACCTCTTTAAAAAGGACCCTGCTACTCTTTGTCTGTTGCCAGAGTGTGTTTCCCTAGCACACCTTTGAGATTCTCTGCAACCGACTGCCAGACTTGCAGAGGTCTTGGTGGATGATAAGCAAGCAGTTGACAGGCGTTTTAAGTTTTTAGCGGAGATAAACATGAAGTTGAAAATTTAAAACTATAGATAGAATTTTTATACTCTTTTGGTATCTTGGTAATTTTGTGTTAATTCTGGCTTTTGCCTCTCTGTTTTGTATACTTATGTACAAGGGTTGTCCGTAAAATAAGGTTCCCAATTTTTTTTCACAGTGAAAAACATATTTATTGACAATGAATAATACATTTTTGGAAAGCTTAGACTTTTCCCTATTTTTCGACATAATCGTTGTTCTGATCAATGCATTTTTGCATGCAGTGTAGCAACTTTTGTATGCCTGCATCACAGTACTTTTCTGCCGTGCGACGAAGATAGCTTAAAACAGTTTCTTTCACCTCCTCTCCAGTTCTGAAATGCGTTCCACACAGGTGTTTATTCAAGTCAGGGAAGAGATGGTAGTCATTTGGACTAGGTCTGGGCTGTAGGGAGGGTGTGTGACAGTATCCCATCCAAATTTGTTGACAACATTGATTGTCACATAGGCAATGTGCGGACGAGCGTTGTCCTGATGGAAATGCACACCCTTCGTAAGCATGCCTCTCCTCTTGTTTTGGATTGCACGGCGAAGGTTCTTCAAGGTTTCACAGTAGCGGTCCGCATTGATTGTTGTACCGGAAGGCAGAAATTCGCACAACAATAACCCCTTTCTGTCCCTTCGATCTTTGAGCATTGCTTCTTCCACTTTCACAATGGCATCGTCTGAAACCGATGTTCATCCAGAACGCTGGTCGTCATGGACGTCTGTCTTTGAATTCTCTGCACCATTTGCATATGTGTTGTATGCTCATACATTGTTCTCCGTACACTTCACACATATGGGAATGAATGTCCACCAGCACAGTGTTTTTTGCACACAAAAAACTAATCACAGAGCGTAATTCACACCTGGCAGGAGAAGCGAATGGAAGCTCCATGTCTAACAGTTGCCAAGACAAGACTGAGCATAGCTGAAAGCTTGCAGGCCTGGGGACTGGGAGAGGGAGAACCAAGCTACAAGTCAGTATTGTTGGATCTCACATAAAAGCGTTCCTTGCGACTGCAGGACTTTGGGAACCTTATTTTATGGACAACCCTTGTTCATTTATTTTCATTTTTTACTAGTAACTTTATTTTATATTAAAGTTTATATATGGCTTTTGCCATGAACTGTTTCTTAAGGGTGCTGATGACCAAGTAGTTTGACACCCTTAAATCTACATCTCCTCCTTCATACACTTAGAATACTGAAAGTTTACTTACTAGGGTTGCTAATGCCTTGGAGCCAGCTACGATAGCTCCCAGAAAGTATAAACTGTGTGGCATCAGACTCCATGCCACAGCTTTACTCCAAGAAGGCACATCCAACTTCTTTTTTGCAGATAGTATCCTCAAAATTATCACAGCTATCAATGTCTGGCAACCTTGGAAGACGGTAGGATAAGTGAACAGCAGCACAGAGAGCACATACTGGGGGAAAAACAAGCTATAGCACTAGAAAATTCCATAATATTCAAAAGTATGTGTATTCAGTGAATAATTGTCCAAAACAGTTCACTTAATGCACACGTGTCAACAGTAATGTTTTCATTAGATTTCAATGAACGACAAAGCAGCTGACCATCCACCCAAAAACTTTTCATTCGTTTTAGTGATAATGGTGACTTTTTATCCATTAATAAATGGACAACTCATATTAATGAATTAATAAACAATCTTAAGTCAAAATCCACACCGAGTTCTGGAAGATGAATGACTCTAAGGTGTAATGCCAATGGCTGTTGAAACATGCTTCAAGTATGCAGTGTGCACTAGAACTCCACTGACAAAGTTTCAGGGGTTGAGAGGTAGAATCGGAACTGAAAAACTCAATGCCACAGCTGGAATTTGAACCACAGACCCTCCACTCAATAGACAGGTGCTCTAACCACTAAGCTACTGTGACAACTGTCCTGCATCCAATTTGACTAGATCAACCTTCATTTTCTCATTTCTCAAAACTTTTGTAGAGACCCTCCTGGAATGTTTCAGCATGATGGTTGCTGTGCACTCAACTATGATCATGATGATTGATTTTTTTTGTGGTGTTTAACACCCACTTTTACTACATATGACATGGCAGGCAGCAACACTGATGATACATGATATGAAGATGGAGCACCGGCAGAATGAGATGGCGGGGGAAACCCGCCCCAGTGCCGCTTTGTCCACCACAAATCCCACATGCGGTTGCCTGGGGTCGAACCCGTGTTGCTTTGGTGAGAAGCGAATGGTCTAACCACTCGGCTACGATGCTGCCATTGGTGATTGACATTTGGAACAATACATATAACGGAACAGTCTGAATTTATTACGTAGCGTACTGTATGTACAGTGACATCAGATTTAACACACTGTGATAGAAGTATTTTGCCTGTGGGATGTTGCATTACTCTGTATTGTGTGTTTAAAGTTTTGGTCATTATTCACTGTTATGAAGGTATTTTCATAGACATAAGGGTGATTGGGGTAACAAACCAAATAAATGATAATTACATATTACTCTGTAACAAGCCACTGGAGACTGTGAGTCTCTTAAACCAAAATACTAAGAAGATACCCCTGAACAACCGCTGAAAGTTTGTTGCCGGGGTTCTGGTTCACCTGGTATATACTAAGACAATCTGTAAGTATACACACACTTTGAAAGTGCATTTTTCAAAATTTCATTCACTTCTATCTCATGGAATAACTATGGGGAAGTAATAAAAACATTTAAATTACAAAAACATAATTAGAATCATCCTTAACTTACATTACTAACTGCAAACTATACTTTAGAGAGTTACTCATAAACACTTTGCCACTACCTTGTATATACTTATACAGGTGTAACAAAAAGGTATGTCAAAAATTTTGGAAAACATTTCTTGTGGATAGAGGATAAAAAATGTTAGAGCATAGGTCCAGAAATTGCTTATTTCCTTTTTAGATCACTTTTTCTACAGCTGAATCCCATACCAGAATCTCGATGAGAGAACCGTGGGGAAACTGGAAATCACAGCCCCTGCTCAAAATGGCCTCCATTAGCTTCAATGCATCTGTAACCCATCGCATGGACTCCGTAATGCACTGAGTTAGGCCTGGACAATTTCTAATTGTCTGGCAGCCTTCCACAATACGAGCACAAAGAGTCTCTAATATGGAACTGGAGTTGCATAAACAAGAGATTCCAAATGTCCCCACAAGTAAAAATCTAGTGGATTTAAGTTAGGCGAATGTGGAGGCCACAGAATTGGTTCACCTCTTCCTCTTAATCTACCAGGAAACCTGCTGCTCAGACTCCACAAACAGAAAGACTGAAATGAGGAGGAGCTCCATCATGTATGAAGTACATGCCTCATCTTATTGGTAATGGAGTATCTTGCAACAAGACTGTACTGTACTGTAGCACAATGACATCACCTCCACCTGATTTAACTAGATGTAAAAGCGAACGTTGACTACTCTGCAATTAAACAACATTCTGTTGTGGGGCTATGGCCACAGGACAGCTATGTATTACACGTCTCACTGTATAAACAGAGTTGTACAAGAAGAGCTCTGACATGGAAATGATCAATTTTCGGACCTACATGCATAAAACATTTTTTTATCCTCTGTATGCAAAAAATGTTTTCCCAAAGTTTCGACATACCTTTATGTTACATCCTTTATATAGTTATTGTGCAAATGCAAACACACATTAAAACATTAAATAATAATTTAAAGATTCATAATTAGGATACAAGAAGAAATCTAAATTACATATAACACCTCATACCAAGAAATTGTTTAAAAATAGCTTTTTACATACAGACATTCACTTTTATAAGAAAATACATTATAAAATAACAAAGTTTCAAAAACTATTTATGGAACTTCTTAATGAAAAATTGTTATTATTCAGTTGATGAGATTTGCATTTATAAGTTAATGAACCATCTTCTATACTGTCATACCTTGATTAAGAAATGTAAGTTATTCCACATATAAAACTGATGAAACAGAACTGTAAATAATTTTTAACCCATTAATGCCCAGTGGTCTATTTATAGACCACTACAGATATTATTTTTTTTATTTAGTTTACATGAATTCTCAAGAGTTTTGACCATGTATGTCATCATTGATGTTATCTGATTATGTGAAAACATTACTGTCTCTTAAAAACTAGAATATTGTGTAGTTTATTAATTTACAATAATAAGCTGCAAATGAGTGCAGTGCCTGTGAAAGCATATTATTGTTTTTTAACTTGTTATGTTTCCCTTCCAACTTCCTGTAATGAAATAAACTGTCGATAAAGGTTTGTATTATTGCATCCCACAAAGTACGTGCCAGTGTAATCAATTCTAATGCTGAAAATATGATCCTAAAGTCATGCGGTCTATTTATAGACCGCTGGGCACAAGTGTATCTCACATCAGCACATGGAAACTTACTTAGCGCAATGCTAGCGAATTTGTTATTCTGTAATAGTATGCAAGCAACTGCCACATGTGTTATTGTCTTCTACAGTTCTTCTGTTTGAAACAGAGTAAACTGGTGTTCAACAGTATTCCATATTGTGTTCTTTGAAGCGACAATAACATGTAAGCACATGGATTCCTAAAGTACATGTTTTATAGCCATTATTTTGGGGGACAGGTTTGCAATTCTGCACTAACGAAAGCTGCAAGTCCATTGGTTATTTTTTTTTAAATTTCTTTTCATTACTTTTAGATTACATTCAGACAAATGGCGTGTAATAACTATGACATATTAAAAGGAATTATGCCGGTTACTATAACTTATATTCATTATGCTTGTGATACAATTGATGTGATTCTCCTCCTGATCCAGTCAGTCTAACTGATGAAGATGAAGCACTACAGGTACAGTAAATGTGAATGATGTTCCTGGTCCAGTTGAATTACATTTCACTGTCTCTGAAAAGAATGGCAAATGACTCTAGTTTGAAAAGTCAACCAAAAAAAAAAAAAAACTTAGAGACTGACCAACATAATACAAAAAATATGCTTGCAATACACAAAAATTCCAGAAAATGGCCATGCTTCAAATGAAAAATGGGAAGAAATGAAAACAAGTTTGAAAGATTTCACACAACTTGCGATTCTGCAAAATCTGTGATATAACACTCTTCCACAGATGTTTTGACCCTTACATCAGTTGGTAATAAGCTTTTACCACACCAAATGTTTCACTCAGTAAGTGGTTTCACTTTAAGTGGTCTGTAATTGCTTTAAGAAATAAATTTTAATGATAAAATAGGTGATCTTGATGGAAATGTATTCGCTCATCATTACAGTATGTTTTGATACCATTAACACCCAGCGGTCCATTTATAGTAGGGTGATTTTGGGATACTGGGTGAACAAAAAGGCAAACAAAATATATTGTTGACATACTGTATGCTAAAACAATACAGGTTTTTCTAAACTTTGGAAAAAAAAATAAGTTGAGTGTTAATTAAGAAATTTATTAAGGTAATACTCTATTGTAACATTTTATTACATATCCGACAACATATGTTATTATGGATTAAAATAATTGAAAACTGCAAAAAATTATAAGAAAGTTAGTTTTTGTCTGAACTGATTCTCTTATGTGAAGCGAAAATACAGCTGAACATAATATGTACATTTCATTCCAGGGGTGTTACCAGTGTTCCCACTCTTAAAATCACCTCCCACACACAGGACAAAAAACAATTTTCCTGCTATTCCAAAATAACTGTTTGAAATATACATAACAATGACAATATAGTCATGAATCTTTACAGGAGTAAGTCTCTACCAAGTTTACCTAGCTAGAAAGAGACATGAGTGGTTATAGTCTCAGCAATCCTATTGTTGCAGAGAAGGTGTCACCGATAAGTTCACAGATGTTAACGAAGAGTTAACCTACTTCTACAACAATTGGTTGATTAACATTAATTTTATAGTGTTACATTAATAACAGTACAGTTCAATTAAGAGATAACTATTATTTTATTTGCAGCTGTAAAGGATTCTTAATGCATTTTCTGCACCCAACCTAGGATGACTGCATTCAATTCCCAACAATTAACCAAGTGGACTGGAAAAGTGGCATGTTCATGCTCCAGTGTCCTAGTGTGTAGTGTAAAAGCATGTAAAATGTTTGAAGCTCGATAAATTACAACTATCGTTGTAAAAAAAATTTCATAGTGGCTATCTTAGCATTCAGGGATTTTATTTATTTGGGTAAGTTTTGATGATCTTGAATTTTTGACAATTGCTTTTACAGCAATTTAGTTACAATCAAGCACATGTTGTGATATTGTTTGGTGATACAAGTGCTGATAATTTTTCAGTAATTTCATTTTCAGGTTAATTAATAATTATGTATGTGCTTAAACTTTAACAGCCAGTGTCCATTTGGAGTAAAGTTCCTTCCGGGCTTGTAGGCCATGGTCGATGAGTAGGAATTGCTCCTGACGTTTCGCTCAAACCTGCGTTGTGCATCATCAGAGGACCCAACGATGAGTGAAAGACAGACAGTCTGTCTCCCTTATATATACGAGATATACCGCCCCTTACCACTGATTGAATATCCACCAACCACTCAGTGACAAGGGATGGTATGCCTCGTATATATAAGGGATTAAAAACAATTAGTTTCTTGTTTAACGATGCTGTCAATTGCCAGGTGTGCTGGAATTTTGTCCTGCAGGAGTTCTTTTATATGCTGTGGAGCTGTCATTTTTAAGCACCCTTAAAAACCATTGGTCTGGGCCGGTTTTGAATCCACAACCTTGCAATCAGTAGGCTAGTCAAACCAACTGAGCCATCCAGACTGATGTATATATCTTATATATTTAAGCGAGCAATTCTTGTATATAAATATTCAGCGCAACTTGGAAACGGCTCTGTATTCAGACAGAGCTTTGCTTTTTAAGTTTATCTATATAGGTGTAATTCCTGAAAAAATGTGGCTTTACGTGCAACAGTCACAATTATTTGAAGCCTTATTTTGGCCATAATTTCTCTGTTAAAGTGCCAATTTCAACAAACAAGCCAGGATATCAAGAGCTCTCAGAAAACTTAAAGAAAGTTGACTTCGCCATCTTAATCTATTCTTAACAGTCACAATTACTCTAAACTTTATTTCGGCCATAATTTCTCTGTTAATCAATTGATTTCAGCAAATGAGCTAGCAGTCCTCTTCCAGGGCTATCAGAACACAGTAAGAAAGTTAACCTGGCTATATTAGTTTGTGCTACATCTTGTCCCATCTATACATTTGAAATAGAAATACAACATATTACATTTTACGGCTGAAATGATGGTGCTTATGAAATATTTATATGTATCTCTATATCTCTTGTATCTCGGAAATGACTTAACAATTGGGACAAAATTTTTATTTAGTTATCGTTTTGCTTTTCAAGTTTATCTCAATAAGTATCTTCTACCAAAAAACAAGATCCACAAAAAGAGAAAAAAATAAATAAATAAAATAAATGCTGAGCGAAGCTCAGTCACCCAGTAGTATATATACAAGGGAGGCAGACTGTCTGCCTCTAACTCATTGTAGGGTCTTCTGATGATGCTCAACACAGATTTGACCAAAATGTCAGGAGCAATTCCTACTCGTCAACCACTGCCTACAAGCCTGAAAGGAACTTTACTCTTAATGAATGAGAACCACCATGAGTTCGAAAGCTCAATGAAATTATCTTAAAAAATTATAAGAGCAGAATTTGTATGATAATTACAATGTGAGAACAATGCCATTATTTTGTAATTTTAGCATAATTTCTGAAGTGGCTTAGTTGTTTCATCTTTTTGAAAACAACTAACTTCATTAGCTTCTATTCCAAGCAGAATTGCAGAACTGAAAAACAACTGAAGAAATGTGTTGCATTCACAACTTCTTGTGGGAGGCAGAGACATAAGTAAAATAGTAGTCTAAACACCTTCTATTATTCTAAATAAAAGCAGCCTGAAAAAAGATAATTACTTTGATGCACGGATTGTTAACTCTTCAAAGAAGAATAAAACAATACAGGATATGATAAAATGCAAAAACTCCCACATCTAGACGTGTTGCTGGAAATAATATATCCATAACAGTAAATAATGCAGCTGCAAAACATCCAGCTGACATAGCCAACATTCGGAACTGAAAAATTGCCCACACACAGCTTGTGTATTTAAAAACATCAATAGTAAGCTTGTTGGCATAAATAAATAACTACTTCAACGCTGTTATGGATAGAGTAATATTGCTACAAACTAGCCTAATGATGGTATCCACCATCCTAAATTGATCAGAAATGAAATTGGCGTCTTCCTTAAATAAGTGATGTGCAAAGAAATAATTAAAACCATAAAATCTATAAGGAACTGCTTCTCAGCTGGTCCTCAGTTCCGGATTATCTGGGATAACGGGAAGTGCAGTGTTTTGCCTGTCTGCATATTTGGCACTCATTGCTGTCTGCCGCTAACATAGAAGAAGGTGCAGATGAAACCATACATTTTTAAAACTACTTTTAAAGACTTTACTGACCAACATAATGAATCTTGTCATCCAACATTTACAAAATTAAAACTTCTAACCCACAGCAGTTTTAAACATGTTGTATTGTTTCATCCGCACCATTCTATGATAGCGGCACACGGCAATGAGCATTGAGAAAGCGGACAGACAAAACACTGCACAGCCTGTTCGGAGATTTTTTGCTCTCCTGGTAGAAGGAGCAGCCCTCAGGTCGCTATTATACAGGATAACAGATAAGTGATTAGAAGCAGAATTGATAGACTGCACATTATTTCTTTGGATCCAAGAAGTAATATGAAAATATATGTAACTGTATAATTAAAAATCAATGTACACTTGAGGTTATAACAATAGGACAGAGAAATAAAAAAAAAACTGAATGTAGTAGAACAAATCAATTATTAGTTTTTGAGCAGTATGCTTTAAAACTGTCTATTAATTCTCATGGTGCATAAAGCATCAATGAAACCGCACATCTGCTAAATGGTGCTCAGGTGTAATTATCAATTAAAGGGCTATAGTTAATTTAGATACACCTTCTTGGCACTCGCCCAGCAATCTGTGCATTATAGCAAAACAAACATCACACATTCAACACACAGGGTATAGGTATATTAGCAAACAAATGTTCCATTTTAAGACCTCTCTTTCAAGGTTTATGAGTCTATATAAAACTAACCATTACTTTACAGCAGTATCTTGTGGCTCTTACGTTTATTCCTTATTTTAAGAATGATTACAAGTATATATTTTTCTTCGTTTATAGATTTTGCAGTTGTTGCAGCAGATTTTTTAGGATTATTTAAAACAGCAAGAAAAGTTAGTTGTCAATCCTTGTGTCATCTAACATATTCTTTATAGGATACTGATACTAAACTGACACCGATACTCATACTGACGCAATTCTTCCGTATCTTCTGGTTCTGGTTTGTCTACACAATTTCCCAGAGTCAACATTACCTAACTTAAACCTAACCTAATCAGATACGATTTTCAAACGTAATACGAAAACGAAGAAATTAAAGGCACATTTTAAGGAACATGAGAATTAAAGGCAAATTTGGTGTTTCGCCAACAATATATAAACAGAAACAATTATTCTATACCTTGTTAATAAACATAGTTGACACAAATATCATAGTAAAAACACAGTATGACATTAAGGCAGAATTGTACAAGGTATCGGAAATGCCAGTCCATTTTTTCCGCATTATATGTGAGCCCTGGTTAATTCCAATACAAACATCCAGGTTTCTCGGTTTCCCTACGTGACAGGTTACAGCGGTTACAGAGACGTTCTGTTGGTTACAGCATGGACTCTGTTTACAATCCAGTTACAGCCACCTGCTGTTATTGAGTGACGGGTGGACGGGTCCAATCACAGATCACCATATGCACCACACGACAAACACCGAAATATCGGACCACAGAGCACCTACCTATCGAACCACGATCGAGTGTTGTTCTTGGAGTATTTAACAATGCTCGATCTGGGCCTGATTGGTCCAACAGAGCTAACCAATTGGAAAAGCAATTTCCGGTGCCGCATTGATGCTCCCCCATCGCGCGCTCGTAAAATACACTTTGAAAGCTGTATATGCTCATTAATTTCAAATGATAACTATGAGTGAATGGGAAAACTATTACAAAGCTCTCCTTAACGAGGAAAGAGAAAAATTTCAAGAGCTTAAATTTAGACACGGAAATTTGTAATGGGGTTTACCAGAGAGTGATGCGGAAAAATGTTTAAAGGAAGGAAAGGAAGGAACGGGAAAGCTACTGATCATGGAGGAATTAATTTGGAACTATTAAAATAAGGGGGAAGGAAATTGATTAAAATAATCACAGTTTGATACAGAATAAATACCAGAAGAGATGAACCGTGGGTTTATAAGCTGTGTGTGTGTGTGGGGGGGGGGGGGGGGGTATATAAAGAAAATGACAAAACAGTGAAAAAACACTACAAACAAAAACTGTCCTCGGTGAACCAAAGCTGGTCACCGCATAGGTTTTTGCGAAACCCGCAAAATGTATATATGTCAACTATAATATTATGTACATTCTAGCCTGTAAGCCGGGCCAGATGTACCGGCATCAGGCCAATACTCAAATAAAATAACTTGAACTTACCCAGGCATTTGTTCCTGATGCCTGCCTTGTTTGTGTATATGTACCAGCATTTGTTCCTGATGAAGACTATGGAGAATCAAATAGTCTAAAGCTCGAATTTTATAAATTTGGTGCGGCTGATCATCCGAGAGTCAATTAATGAAACCGGAAGCTTGTCAGATTACGGGTTAAGAATAGTATAGATGGAGGAAGAAATCGACTGGTGGTCTGAGAAAAAAATGTCGACAATGTCCTCAGAACCATCAGAATGCATGTAGGTGTATACGGTGCAACATCGTAGTGATGGAGTAAGGTTGTCCCAGCTGGACTGTTCGTTCGAGCATAGCATTCCTTGCGCTTGGTGTTAAGATCACCACTGACCAGAAACTTTTCCGTATAGGTTATATAATATCCGGGTAATGAAGGAAGTCCACAAACTGGGTAGTAGGAGAGCTATAAATTTTTCCAGTGGTGATCTCCTCGCCCCGTAAAAATACGTTCACTGTGGCATAATAGGCTGGCTAGCGCAGCTGGTGTTGGAACACAAATGTAGGGAATGGATGATTTAATGTAAATCCAGATGCCACCAACTGACTGAGTGGAATGTGAATTATAAGATGTGTAATATGGAATGCTCCCAATCTGACGTGAATGTGTTTCTTGCATCAATGCAACGTCTATAGCTTCAGTGTCATGAAACGTTAGTTAATTCCTGTAGTTTGTTTGGATGACCACAAGCACTCCAAGACAGAAGCCGTTATGGATTATGACGAAGATTTCTCATCATTAAGGGTGTTGAATATAGAGCAAAAATCTTCAAGTACTAGGATGCTTTTACTGATAATTACCGAAGCCGGCTCTTGACGAAGGTTCCCCGCAATGTAGCAAAATTGAGGGCTCTCAGAAGAACAACGAAGTTCCGAAGAGACGAAAACTCCAACGCATGGGCGTCAGCTGGTGGAGGAGTAGATGTAGGAGAAGAAGGGATAACGTGCGGTTTGAGACCCGGAAAATTGTCAGATATGAGAGAAGGACAAGGAGGTGGTTTAGGCATATTTGGCCCACTCTGAAAAGGTCTGGAAACTGCTTTGACGTAAGAGAAAAGCGGGGGATATTGTTTAAAGTTAGCGGAATGAGCAACCTAACAGTTAATACAGGTACCAGAAAGGTGAGGATATTTGTAGCAATCCGCCGTACAGTATGGTTGGAAGGCACAACTGTGTGACGTATAACCAAAGTATTGACAATAGCAGTTTATCGGACTTCCACGTCGGATATAATCTTCAATACTGACTTTCAAGTGACGAGCGACTTGATATTCAAGTTGGTAACGTACTTCATCATCGTAAGGATTCAAATGGGCAGCAGGAGCGACAACTTGACCTTCGTCTACGGATCCATGAGGGTCTCTCATCAGCGTCGACAGACTTTTTTCCAGGGGGGGGGGCGCATGTTGCAAGTTTACAATTATACAATGTTAATTAATTATTATGTTGCCAAAATCTGTAAAAGATGAGCTATAGTATTTGTTGCGGATAAGCGTATTAATTTATGCTAAATAAAACTGTTCTTTACATCAACAATAAAGCAATAGTCTAATAGTCAGTGCTCTTTTTCTAAACAAATTTAGGGGAACTCTCGGATTTGTTTGCTTTAAAGTCTAAGTAGCCTAATTGTTACGCAAGAAATTATGTAACCGAGCAGATAACAATACTGTGTGTAATAGGCCAGATTTCAATATACACTGTTTGCTGCTACCTTCAACTTGTTGCTGCAGTTCCATCATCTAAATAATAATAATTAATAATAATGGTAATGATAGCGATAGTGATAGTGACAGTGAGAGTGATAGTGATACTGATAGTAATAATGGTAATAATGGTAATAATAGTAATAATGATAATAATGATGATGATGAAAATAATAATAATAATAATAATAATAATAATAATAATAATAATAATAATAATAATAATAATAATAATAATAATAATAATAATAATAATAATAATAATAATAATAATAATAATAATAATAATAATAATAATAATAATAATAATAATAATAATAATAATAATAATAATAATAATAATAATAATAATAATAATAATAATAATAATAATAATAATAATAATAATAATAATAATAATAATAATAAAAATAATGGTAATAATGATAATGATATTAATGACAATGATGATAATGTTGATGATAATAATAACAACAATGAATATATAAACCAATAGGGGCATCAGTTGGTAGATTTTCAGATTCTCTCTTTAAACCACATTGAATTAAAGATACCTTATCACAGCAGCTTCCACTGTGGCATTATTTCATCGTTGGTCTAGTCATCACACCGTCTCTCCTTGTCTCGGGGTCCGTTGTGAGATGTCGATCTTTCATAAACCAATAGTACACATAAACTGCTGGTTTAAGTAGTTGGAGAGGAGGCCCATCCAATTTAATAAACATTAAATTGCTGACTGTACAAAGATGTAATGAAGCTCTAGTATGAGTAACGATCAGGTTCATTTGGGAACCCCCCCCCCCCCCCCCCGTTCACACTCATTGGTAGGTATTGGAATACACTTCAATACAATACATTCATAAGAGGAAACAGAGAGTCTGGCACTTTCTTTTCGATAATATAATCTCTGAAACCCCTCAGAATTTCTCTTTGAGGCAGCTCAAAACGTTTAGATAAGGATTTTATTTCATGTCCACCATACGTAATCCCGAGATTATTTGGCCAAGTTGAGCTGTCTAATATCTGGGCCCACTTAGAAATTCCTGTGTCCGTTGCCTGTAGAAGCCCAATCTCCATTCTTCCTTTCAATGATTCATAAAATTCTGAAGAGCTAAGACAGTTCTTTTTTGATCCACTGTCTAGAACAGTACCTCTGAAGTTCAATTGTTGTTGTGGTTCAAGTGCTTTACTTGAGGTCCACTCTTCACTTTCCGTTCTTTAAAGACTAGCAGTTGGTTTTTAATGTTTCGATTTGCTGAATACAATGGCACATCTCGTGATTGCAGCTCAAGACTTAATTGTGACAATTCTTGAAGAGCATCACACATCAATCCAAGATCAAGAATAAAATCAACCTTTGTAATATGCTTTAACAAGCCCTCATACATACTTCTTTCAGTAGTCTCTGTTTTCGTCACCTTTAGCAGCAGTAAAGTGAGCAAACAAAGTTTGTCCCAAACAGCTGATACCATCCTGAAACTTGAGGCTACCCATCTGTTGCCTAAAATTCTACCTATCTTCAAGAACTGAATTTCAAGCTATTCAGCATGCTGTCTCAGCTCTCGTGCATTCTTCGGTGACTGATGGTACAGTGAATACAATTTATCTAAAAAAGACTTTAAGTGACTTGAGATGGGAAATCTTTTTTTTATCACATCTCCAACCGACAACTCAAGTCTATGGTTGGCACAATGCCAGACTAAAATCCGTGGGAAATTCTTTTTCAGTAGTCTTATACCTTTCTTGTTTCCCATCATTACTGCAACTCCATCTGTTGCAATTGCAATAAGATTTTCTCTAAGAAAAATGTTAGAAAAGCCATGGGCATTTAAACACCCTAACAATGTGCTGTATATACCTTCAGCAGTCACTTAATGCAGCTCAACTATATCCACAAAAAACATTTGTGGGCTCATTCATTTTAGGGAGCTTTGTTCTTAAGTAAATTATCAAATATGTTAGTTGGCTAATCGTCGTACTTTTTCAATCATTAATTATATTTTGCATCTGGAGTCAATTATTTTATTTAGAATAGTCTTTCTCATCTCTACTGCAATATGATTAATAATGTTTGTGCGAGCATTTCCAGAGTGTAAAATGCGGCCCATGTTTACTCCATTTAGTTCTTGAAGTTCAATCTCAGACTGAAAATGATTAAAAGCCTGGCTCCTTTTAGCAACTTTGTACGCCGTACGGAACACATTTGCATCACTTCTTTTTCGTTTTTGAAGGTTCTCGTGCAGGCATTTCCTAAGGTGTTTTCTTTGGAGTTATGTAAACTCTTAGCTGCAGCTTGATGAGCAGAACTTTTCTTACGCTTGTATATGTTCTTTCGCAAAGAGATCATCTCATTTTTCTTCGCATCCCCACAAGATGACACAGAAATTGTAGCCCACGCCTTGTTTGTCTCTGCCTGGTCCTAGTTTCCCAATTTCTCGACATATTCTGCAACCAAGTTTCTTGTTTTTAATCAATAACCAGTCATGTTTTGCACAAAATGCATTTTTTAATCTCATGACCAACAACCAGGGATCTCGTGTACTTTTCCATCACACACGCGTTCACTGAGGTCTCATTAGTGCCATACACGCTTTCACTACTTTCGTTTCCGGCTGCACTATTATCCATCGTTATCAAACTTCCAGCATTATAATTTGAAGCATTCATCGTTGTTCTGTTTAATTTTCTTAGATGCTGGAGACCACGTAAAATAGATATTTTTGGACTCATCGCGTCATCTAACTTGAAAAACCACGTGCACTCTGTAAAACACACCACAAGCGTGGATATGCCTCTAAGCGAAAGCCAGACACAACTTCGTATCTGAGTTCCGGGGAAGGCCGCGTTTTCTTTGTAATAAATGTGGACGTTTCGCCCCCCATTATAAAGCAGAAGCGACCTTCCCCGGAACTCAGATATGATGGACACCGGCCGCCGAAGCCTACGCAATGTACAGACACAACTTTTTACCAGGTCTACCACTGCGAGGAATTGAACTATACCTACGAACACGGAACAGATTTGCTCAGATTCAAAGAGTACTGATTTCGATTGTTACCTCAGATAACATACAAAGGAATTATTCATAAAAACGAATTAACCAATAGTGAACAAGAAGCTTACTGAGAAGATAGATAGCAAAGCTCTTGTTGCTTTGCGTTTATTTTTTGCGCTTGCAAAGAGATTCTAACACTACTATAACCTCTGTAAACGGAAACCAACCCAAAAAATATTAATAAAACCAATCGGGAGCTATAAAATCGAATTTTCTACTCTTTAATCAGGAAAATAAGTGGTTTTTAAATTTTGTTTTCGGAAAATGTTTGGGGGAACGCGTCCCCCAGCGTTTCCTCAGAGAAAGAGCGCTGCTAATAGTAATTGATTGCACATTACATTTATTAATTTCCAAGGGGGCGGGGTCGCGGCCCCCCTTAGCTACGTCCATGTCCCTCGTAGTTTCCTGATGTGCAGAACCTCGATGTTTTATTTTGCACTACCTGTGTGATGTCTATTGGGATGTCACGAAGAACGCCTTTCAGAGCATATCGAACAACAGGATTGGGGTTCGGGGTGAAAGTACAATAGTGAAGCTTGCTATTATCCAGAAATACTAGCGAATTCAATTTTAGATCATTCCTCATGTAAAACGTGCGGAGAGCAACTTAGAGTTTGCTGGAATCCTGGTTGTATGTTGATAAAGTGGCACGAGAGTGCAAGGAAGCAGATTGTCGAATGGGGCGCTTAGATTGATGACAGTCACCAGAAGTGTCGTCGTAGATGGACGAAGATAGGGAACTCTGCACATCATGTTCAGCTGTCGTAGACTCTTCAAGGTCAGTGGTATACATTTTAAGGTTTTTGGTTGTGACATTTATTAGTAGATAGTCTTCGTGGCCGATGGGACACGAACTTAGATCGTGAGTATCTATGAGCCGGCGGTTTTAGTTGTGATAGATTTGAATCTGAAATTGATTAACGTGTCACCACACTATCAGCCAAGGGCGCATTGCGCCATGAGAATTCCGTGAGAACAAAATCCGACAGTAAATAGCGGAAAGAGACACTAAATAACAAATGAAACAGCATAAATGTAGTCAAAATAATCACAAAGAACTATCTGGAAGAAACTGCACACGGCGAGTACAGACTTGAACGTCACGTAATGGCGTCCTCTCATCTTGGCTTATGAATCGAAACTGCATGCACTTAGTCATGGGCGTCGCGAAGGATTGGCAAGGGGGGGGGGGGGGGGCTCCCTGAAAGTTTGTCAACTTAATGTGCAATCAATTACTGACTATTAAACTACTATTTTAAAATATCAATTTTTATTTAACACAAATTAATTTGGTTAAATGCAACAAATATTATAAATTTTGACAATAAAATAGTGAATTAATACTATCTGATTGCAAATTTCAAACATGTGCCTCCCCTTGGAAAAATGTCTGCCAACGCTCATGCACTTAGTTATGATAGCAGTGCGGTGCTAGCTTTCAGTTTGCCATCTCTCGTCTTTAATGTTTGCTTCAATAATCGGACCTCTGTTACATCATGGAACCCCGAGGATACATCATACTATGGATCAAAACACATAGGCATGCCAAGGAAACCAATCCAAGACGGCCAATTCATTAGAGAAATAATCTGAGCGAAACTCCAACTTATGGGATGTTCTCTAGGTGAGTCCCCCACTTTTCTTGTTAGGAATTCAGCACTGTAGAAGTTAGTCCACTAATGTAATGGAAAGGGCTTTATGTGTAGTAAACATATATGACATTTTTTGCTAAATATGCGTTATTTTTAAAATTGTTTAGTATTCAGCAGTGGTCCAGAATAATTGTTGTTGGAACCTATGAATGCTTAACGTACGAGCTGCATGGGAAATCTAGTGTGTACCAGCGGCGTAAATAACAGCCCTGCAAACCCCGCAGAGCGGGGGGGGGGGGGTCCAATCTTTAGGGGCCCCCAGACTGCCTTTAATACTTGTCTTTAATAGAACACGTTATGTTCAATTGAACCATGAAAAATCGCTAGAAAGAAGCGCTGTAACAGATGCAGTTCACTGATGACATAATGACAACAGAAGTGTGCCATATATTTCCTATCCTTTCTTGCTTAAAAGTGTGAAACAAGCTTACCTCCAAGTGTGTATGCTCTCAAAAGCATTAAAATCATATAGAGAAGTCGATTAAAGCACGGTATTTTATTCAATATGGTTGTTATAAAAGCTGAACAATTATGCCAAAATGTAGTCGATTGGCCAATAAACTGGATTATTTCAGAATTTCATCATAGGGTATAAACATAAATCAATATATGCTGCTCTAACCAGTAGTTCAGTGTTATTGCATCTGAATGATATCTGAGGTGCCACAAATAGAAGTATGCCAGAATATTGACAGGTAACGGTTTTGTTCCACCAATGGGCATTATGCATTTAACGAGGTATATTGTTTATTTAGGAAAAATGTTATTTTAACAATTTACTAGCTTGTTTGTTCCAAAAAGAGTTCATCTTTAGGTGAGTTTAATTTACTTTAATGCTATTCTATGTGGATAAATATGTAATCTACACTTTTAAGCTTTATTACAAGTAGGGCCCCAACATTTATTTGCAGGGAGGTCTCCAAAACCTTAGCTATGCCACTGGCGTGTACATTTAATTTTTCTTATTAAGGTATATTCCACAATACAATGAGTTTCCTTCATCGCACAAAGATCTTCTGCCTTCATAAGTCCCTGACCATAGCATCTTTCTCCATTAGCCCTCTTCTCTCCACACTCCTTTTCACCCCATCCATCCAGCATTCCCTAGGTTTCCCTCTTCTTCTTTCCCTTCTGCTTTCCAGTACACAATTTTATTGGGTATTTGATCATCTGATATTCTAAGCCGATGCCCATACCATCTCAGGTGTCTTTCTTCTACAATTTCCAAAATGTATTTGTCAACTTTCACAATTTCCCTTACTTTATTATTCTGAAATATATCTTTCCTGGATTTTTGTGCTGTCCGTCTCCAAATATACATTTCTAATACCATGAATTTGTTTGCTTGTTATCTGCTTATGGTCCAAGTTTCAGCACTGTATAATGTACTTTGGAATAGCGCCTGATATATTGATTGTTTAGTTCTACGTAAAATATTTTTACTCCATAAAATTGAATTTAGCATTCCTATAATTCCCTTCCCATCATCTTTAAATCTCTAAATTTGTTGTTGTATCCTTTTGAGCCAAGATATTTAAAATAGCCAACATATGCTATTTCTTCTGTGTTACATGTTAGCTTTTCTTCTAAACCTATTGAAACATTCAATTTTATTAAAATTTATTTCTAATCCTCATATCCTGTACTCTTCTAACTTTCTGAGCATATATGACATACCATCTGTATCCTCAGTAATTACAGCTTGATCTGCAGAAAGTAATTATGCAGGTTGTAATCTGGGTGAATTTGAATTCCCATGTATCGACATTTCGTCCTGCAGGAGTTCTTGACCTGGAGCTGTCGGTTTTAAGCACACTTAAAAACCATCAGTCTGGGATTTGAACCCACAATCTTGGGATAAATAACAATTACAGTTCAAGAAGTTTCATAAATGTACAAATTCACAGAAATGCCATTAAACTTTACTGTCACCAAGAAAGGTGGTTTATTGCACACATATTAGAAGAAAGCTTTTCATTTGAAAGTGGAAAGTGTATAATGTAATAGACAAACATGTGTAAAGTTATTTCAATACGAATTTTAATTCCAATATAAATATAGAGTAAGATCCTTCATCGCAACTACCCTCAGAAAAGTGAAATGGGAGGTGTATGAAGAAGTACATTGCCTGGCTGAAGACGGCTCTACAAGGAGATCAGATATAATAGCAATTGACCGGCTACACAAAAAAAGTTATATACTGGATCTGACGGTTCGTTTTGAAATGGATAGAATGCAGGCTACGAGAGCTGACGATGAAAATAGGTCCATTTACCTTCCATGCATTCTTCACTTATGAGAGGTATAATGCACATTCTTATGAATGGGAGGTAAGGGATCTTCTTTTCGGTACCCAAGGAACATCATTCCAAAGAGTTAAATCTCTTCTATCGGAGCTCATATTTACACATGAGGACATTAAAAAAGTCAGTGTCAATATTTTGCGAGATTCCCTTACTATTTTGCACAATCATTTATATGTGTTTTGAAAATATTTCTTGTATCTTTATACAGACTAATTTTCGTTTAGTGATAATAATGTAAAATTAATGTGATAATTTCTTTCTTTTTTAATGTAACGGTAAATCTGAATGTGTATTTGTTGTTCTGGATCCTACTGGTCATCTGCATTGGCAGCCAGATTGTCATAATTGTAAATTATATATAGAAGGGTTAAACATGTTATATTTTTCAAAATCATTGCATTATGAATACTGCAAAGCTTTATACGTTTTTGTGATTCTAAGGAGAAAGTTAAAGCTTTTCTTATAATATAGAATCGTATAGCCAAATAAATGCTGCTTATTTCAAGCAACATTTGCAACCTTTTCCATAAAAGGCATTGCATTGGAGATAAATCTAAAGAAAATTAAAACGTAGCTTTCCTATGAGGCCAGATGTACCTTACTTTTCCCCACCCTTCACCACCTTTGCCTCTCATTACAGTGTCATGCCTCTTGCACAATATTGCAATTGTCATTGGTCAATAGTTATGCTTCACCCTTTGTTAGACCCTGTAAGACGATCACAAAGTGAGAGATGGTCCCAAATGGTACATATTACTAAATTTGTTTTGTGTATAACTCCAATGCTTAGGACTATCCCTAATGTGGATCTTTCAGTAGAGCATATGAAACCACTATAATGTTCCATTGCTTGTGATCCCTGAACAAAATGAAGAACCATTACCACCTGTGTCTTATTGGAGATATTGCTGGCTTCATCTGTTTTTATGTACAAACATTGTTTTGTTTACTTCATCTTTGAGAGCTTTTTTGTGAACTTGATATATGCTCAAATAAGTTATTTTGTATTATTGCTGGTGTATATTTATTTTAGCTTCCTCCAAATGTTTATGTAGTCATTTAGGATAGCAAATTCATGAATTAAATCCAAGAATATTCCTCTATTTAGCAATTCTTCTCTTTCGTTGTCCACTCAGAGTAATTTCATATTCACTATATACTACTAGACAATCAATAATTATATTTAATATCTGCCTGTTTTTTGTTTTGAGTAATTCATTGTTGTGTAACAGATAGCCTATATCCTACAATGGATCCACGCTCATAATGTATGTGGACGACATGGTCCTAGGATCAAATAATAGAGAGGAACTACAGAAAGCTATAGATATTATCCAACAATGGGCAATAGAAAATGATTTCTATATAAACAAAAACAAAACGATGCAGATGGTATTCAGGAGAGGAGGAAGAATACCGAAGGTGGACATCCTGAAACTAGATAACAAGGAAATGAAAATAGTGAACATATTTAGATACCTGGGCATCATAATACAGGCAAGTGCTTCATCATTCAGCACTTACAAGAAAGAACTACAGCAGCTATCAGAGCAATATGCAAGATCAAGAACATTACCTGGCTAAAATTAGAAACAGCAATGAGATTATTTGAAACAATAGCTCCAATCGCCACATACGGGCTTGAACTCATATGGGATAAACTGAAGATCAGTGAATTGGCGAGATACATAAAAAGGGCCTTAGGGGCAAGCAAGTGTGCACAAACAGCATGGCGTATGTGTTCCCAAGAGATACATTCTTTCTGGAGGATATAAGGACAAAGACGCTACTAACTATTATGTAACCATACAAAGAAGTACTAACAAGAAGAAAATGCAAAGAAAAAGAAATAGACGACAACTTCTTCGGTATGGATGCCACGACAAATAGACAGTGGACAAACAGCAACCAAACACACAGACATGCAATTGTAGGACTTGCAATTCACGGATTCCACCATAAAATGTGTACCAATGAGAAATACCACATTGCCAAAGAGCAATGCATGTGCAAAATATGCGGAAATATGTGCGAACAGTACCACTTCAACAAGTGTAATAAAAATACACAGACCCTAAATGAACTCATAAAAGATTAATACACAACCTGTAATGCTCTTTCGAGTGCACCTTTGTATTGTTATTATTAAATTTTTGTTCTAACAACTTTTCCAAATGAACTTAATTTTAAGGAGTTTCCAATGTGGGAAGAATTCATTTTCTACAACTTAATTCCTTCTCAAAGAAGTTTGAGGTCACTAATACAATGAACTGTACAGCTGGCTCCCAGATGGTTTCCAATGGGCGAGAGGGTGTAGAGGAAAGAGACGAAGAATTTTCTTATGAAGTACTTGTGCCAGATCAGCCTGGCCCAGCGAGAGCTTCACCAGTTATTTACTTTTGTGCGTGTTCCTCTGATGTGCAGTATGCAGGGAGCAAACAAGGAGTTAAATAATTTATTCTATCGAAGAAAACCTCAGCACATTCTTTTCTGTACATATTTAAACAAGTAACATTGCTTTTTTGCAGTAAGCAAATTTCGTACATGTCATGCAGCAGTTTAATTTTGTGTATGCGGCAGATATTTAGCAAATAAATTTTTATAAACGAGTATAATATATGCTAGAATGATTGATTGATGTATTTGTTGAAATTGTTATTGCTGATTACGATTTTGAAAGTTTTATTTGGCAGTCAAGCTTCGTTTTCGTTTTGCCTGTGTTAGGTTAGGTTTAGTGTGTGTATATGAGTGTGGTAACAAGGTGCTGTGTTAACAAAATTTTACCTGTGTTGGGTTAGATTAGGTTTAGTGTGTGTATGTGTGGTAACAGGGTCCTGTGATATCAAAACTTTGCCTGTGTTAGGTTAGGTTAGGTTTAGTGTGTGTATATGAGTGGGGTAACAAGGTCCTGTGTTATCAAAATTTTGCCTGTGTTAGGTTAGGTTGGGTTTAGTGTGTGTATAAGAGTGGGGTAACAAGGTCCTGTGTTATTGAAATTTTGCCCCATTAGGTTAGGTTTAGTGTGTGTATAAGAGTGTGGTAACAAGGTCCTGTGTTATCGAAATTTTGCCTGTGTTATTGAAGTTTTGCCCGTGTTAGGTTAGGTTAGTGTGTTTGTATATGAGTGGGGTAACAGGGTCCTGTGTTTTCAAAATTTTGCCTGTTCTTTTTTTGAATTAACGTCCTCCAACATTGTGTCATATCGGACGGATGAATGAAATGAAATGGGTGAAATGATGCTCCATGAGCCCTAGGTCCATGGAGCTTTAAGTTACCCGACATTTGTCTTCTCAGGGTAGGGAAAACCTCAGAAAAAAACCTTACCTGGATAACTTACCATAAGCGAGATTCGAACTCGCGACCTCTTGAACGTGAGGCAGACACGCTAACCATCACGCTACCGAGGCAGGCAAATTTTGCCTGTGTTAGGTTAGTGTATGTATGAGTGGGTTAACAGGGTCCTGTGTTATCGAAATATTTACAACTTGGGCAGTGTTTATGCAACAATTTCAACGTAAATACAATAAATCATTCTAGCATATATTATACTCGTTTATAAGCATTTATTTGCTAAATATCTGCCACATAAGCGGAATAAAACTGCTACATCGTATGTACGAAATTTGCTCATAAATAAAAAATGAAGCTTGACTGCCAAATAAAACTTTCAAAATCGTAATCAGCAATAAAAACTGCATCCATTGCACTATGTTTCATTCGTTTTCTCGAGGGGCCGATTTGTAAACATTTACCAATAATAATTACTATATTACATTAATCAGAAGTTTTGACTACGTTTAACATAATTCCGAAAACCTGCAGATAATCCATATGGGCGTGGTTTGATTTTCTGTGTGTTGTGGGCTAGTTATTGCTGCCATGTGTTTACATAAAATTGGGTTCTAAGAGTGGAGTGATTATAGTGAACCCTTGCTTTGTCTGGCCAATGAAGTACACTCCACCCTGCATAGCTACTGGCTTTTAAGAGATTTGTAAATGTTCAGGACCAACACCTTGCACAACATTTCTCCAGTCTTCATAATACAAGTTTGTTTCCGCCATGATGTCCTCATTAGCCCTTTTGCTGCTGAGATATTTTCCACTTGATGACCGCTCCTTGCTGAGACATTTTTAAAATGCTTCCTGTTCATACAATAACATGCAAAAAGAATATAAATATCATGAAACACTCAACTAGGAGGCTGTAGACTGATGCAGATAATCCACTTTTTCAAAAAAACGTTAGTTTCAAAAGTTTAATTTAG
Source organism: Tenodera sinensis (assembly GCA_030765045.1). NCBI lineage: Eukaryota > Metazoa > Arthropoda > Insecta > Mantodea > Mantidae > Tenodera > Tenodera sinensis. The sequence continues at coordinate 15,920,358 of CM060964.1, read as the reverse complement.
GCCACACACAACGCACAAAAGTTAGGGTTGTCAACAGGGACCATTAATTTAGACATAGGTAATTATTGTAATAGGTAACATTATCAATCACTAATAACTTCAAGCACTACTACATAGAAGTATCACAGTGAAAATGAAAGTAATTATAATAGTCATCCAAAATTCATTTTACTAAATTTATTTTGAATCTGAAATTGTCAATCACTAATAACTCAGAGCACTGATACTACTAAAAATAGAAATATAGTGAAAATGAGAGTACTTATGATCAGGATTATCCAAAGTTCACAGTGCTAAATTTGTTTTGAATGTAAATATTTGTCTTATACCTCTAGAATAAGAAAAAATTGAAAAAATAGTACAAAAATTCTTTGAGCTACCCCATTCCATTATTTTTTAGAACTATTTATCATAAAGGAAATGATAATACCTATTAGTTTCTTTACCAATGAGCTGTATAATTTGGAAAGAAACAATAATTTAAAAACTTAAAAAACTGGCATTTTCATCTAAATTCACCAAAATACCTCAATCATGGTTATCAAAACCAATGATTTTGTGGAACTTAATTGCCCTTCAGTCATTGAAACATAGGACTGGCAACCTGTATTCTCTTTGTGTGTGGCATGTCTTGTGGCGGTGGATAACTTTCGTCGCCTATTTCCCCAGCATCACTTATCAACACATTCACTTCCATTTTCACTTTCCTGATTACTGTAATTAATATCTGACATCAGGTGGCAAAGCATCAAATTCAGCCAGTATTCGTTGTCCTGAAAAACACATCTGCCTGCTAGGCCCAGCCATGTTTTGCACAATCATGAATCCCCACAATCACGTGACCCCAAGCCAGCCTGCCGCTCTCTGCAGAGTAAAATGCATAGTCAAGCCTTTGTATTTTAAGCTGCAGATGTAGCTATAATCCAGAGAGCTCTTTGAAACTGCTTCTTCATAATCCCAACAGATGGCAGAACATGTTCGTTCAACTCAAAGTGCATACAGAGATTCCCTTCAGTGTCTAATAAGGCTTGATTCTAGCGAGTAGCTCCTGCCGTCTACATTCCGGCCAATGTATAGAGAGGTTTGAATGCCCCACCATCCATGCAATGGCCAATGCAGTGAAAGGGTTAGAGGTGAATTTCTTCCCACCAAGCTAATTTTTAGGCTTACAAAGAGGAAGAAGTTGCTTGGAGTCAAATCTGGAAAATATGGTGGATGATGAAGCATTTCATAGCCTAATTCCGCAAATTTTGTTAGGCAATGGCAAAAAGTGTGTGCATGCATTATTCCACTGAAAGAGAACTTTTTTTCTTCTTCTTCCTCAGATGTGGTCTTTTGTTTAACAGTTCCAGAAATTGATCCAGTATTCTGGCATAATATGAACCTATGATTGTTTTACCCTAGTTAGTGGACAAGTATTACATCTTGGGGATCATAAAAGATGGCTGCCATGAAATGGTTTTCTCTTTCTTTGAGAGTATGTTCATGAAGGAAATCCACTGCTTGGATTGTTGCTTTGTCTCAGGTTGACAGTATTGGATCCAGGTGTCAACTGTGATATATTGCTGCAAAAACGCATTTGGACTGCACCGAAACTGTTCAAACATTCCTGTGAAATGGTCACACGATTCTCTTGTTGTCAACTTTAAGTAGTTGCGGCACCCATCTTGCTGATAACTTTCTCATACCAAAATGTTGGTCCAGAATATTATATACCTGTTCACTTGACATATGTAGGGGTTTTGGTTATCTCACAGATTTTCACTCATTGGACTTCAATCACAATATAGTGAACATTGCTCACCATTTCTTCTGTCGTGCCTTCGACCAGCTGTCCAGGGTGCTTGATATCCCTTGTGCTCCAACGGCTACATCAACACTCTGTAAACCAGAGCCACTCCATGTGATCGAGCACTTTCTGCTAACACAAAATTCACTTTTCTCCATTTTCTATGAAGCAACAGAAAACTACAGTTTTTACAGGCTCCCAATAATGGTTCAAGAAACAGATTACAATGAATTTCTGCAGTTACACATTAAATAGATGTACAACGTTACTGTCAACAAGAAACCCATGTTTGATGTACGATCTCTCATCAAAGTCATGGACATATAAATCTGACCTCATACATGTATGTTAGCAGATTTCATCATAAATAACCAAGTTTACTTACATCCAGGAAAGAGTACTCCTAAAATGTGAAAAAGGTAGTTTCTCCTGTCCTTACCTGCAATAGCTAATAGGGTATGGAGTGTAGACAAAGGTGAGTGAGCACTGGATGCACAGTGGCAACAGAAAAACACCTCACAATTTCAACCACTAAGTGCCAGTATCACTGTGGAGTGCAGTCCATGTACCATATAGTTTGTGATATTTAAACAAGCAAATCTTGTATATAAATATATTCCACGCAACTTGGAAACCATTAACGATTTCGATCAAATTTTGTACTCAGACAGGGTTTTGCTTATTAAGTTTATCTATATAGGTGTCATTCCTGAAAAAACACTATTTTACGTGTAACTGTCACAATTACTCTAATCCTTATTTTGGCCATCATTTCTCTGTTAATGGGCCAATTTAAACAAACAAGCCAGGATATTAAAGGTCTTGTCAAGAGCTTTCAGAAAACCTAAAGAAAGTTTACTTAGCATCTTAGTCTACGCGTAACAGTCACAATTAGTCAAAACCTTATTTTGGCCATAATTTCTGTGTTAATGACCCAATTTCAACAAACAAGCCAGGAGATTAAAGGTCTTGTCACGCAAACGGCTCCAACAGTTAGGATGAAAATTTATATTTAGTTATTTTGCTTTTCAAGTTTATCTAAATAAGTATCACCCCGCCAACCCCCCCCCCCCCCCCAAAAAAAAACCATGATTAAAAAAAAGGAAAAGAAAAGAAAAGCCGAGCAAAGCTCAGTCACCCAGGTACTAGTTTGTGATATGTGTAGAAACAGTAGTATGGAAACTGGAGTGGAGGGTGTCGGTGCATCTCTCCGCACAGCGACCCACCTTCATTCATGCTCCCTACTCAAGCACTCATACATACACACACTCTAGGTGGAACCAGTGGCAGGCTGTGTATACAGTCATGTTGTTTAGATACATTTTCTTTATGTGAAATAAACTATTAATGATTGTATTTCTGTATTATTTTTATTACAATTTATTTGGCAGTAAACAGATGGGTTTAGCTTTCATGTAACAAACAGTTTTACTAAACATTGTAACTGTAGTACCATGCGTTCTTAGGCTGACTGGACGGCTCTGGGCAAGGACCTGCAGGCTCTCTGCTAGAGTTATGCATAAAGAACTGGCAAATCGTGGGCATTATTGTGGTTTTGTAGTCTTTAACGCCTGCTTTTACTACAGGCAGTGGCACTGATGATACATGGCATGAAGATGGAACACTGGTGGAATGAGATGGCGAGGGAAACCGGAGAAAACCCACCCCAGCGCCGTTTTGCCCAACACAAATCCCATATGCAATTGCCTCGGATCGAACCCAGGCCACTTTGGTGAGAAGCAAATGGTCTAGCCACTCGGCTACGGCACGGCCATCGTGGGTACAGATCACTAACTACTGTCCTAACTTGCACTAGACTTACCTGCAGCACAGCAAATGTTGAAATTGATGACCTTCAATGTGAACACATTCCCTATATACCATTCTGGTTTACTCGCAAAAGTTTATGTTGACTGACTTCCTGTATTTCTCTAGTGATTTTGTCTTGAATTTTTTTTAACATGTGCAGACTTAATGCGTACACTTTATTCTTTAAGGTTCCCATAAATAAAAATAGCATGGAGATAGGCCAGGGGAATGAGGTGGCCAGAATATTCGACTAATTACTCTCTCCCCATACACATTTTGCAATTCATGAATAGCATTACCAGCAGTGTGTGCTGCTGAATCCTGTTGAAACCAGCCACACAATCTCTCATTTCTTGTTAGTTACGGGAAAAAAAAATTTATAATAGAGTTTACATAAACGTGTGAATCAACTGTGTCGTAAATGTGAGACTGATAATCCTCACATGGTGAGGAACTTCGTGAATAATATGGTGATTTTCGGTAGCCCTGAGTAGAAACTGACCTAGAAGATAAAACCACGCTTCATCAGTGAAGAACATTAAAGGTGGGTCCACGTCATTATGAACGGATTGCTAAAACCAATTGCAATAATTAACCTTACATAGAGGATCTTGTGGTTATAAAGCATTAAGTTTTAAGTTTCATTGCCACAAAAGCTGACATCTTGGAAATATTAAAACTCCTGTGTTAAATGTCTCAGCGATTTTTATTTATGGGGAATATTAGAGAAAGTGTAAGCATTAAATCTGCACAAGCTAAAAAGAATTGAAGGACAATATTTACGAGAGAAATACAGGCAATCAGTTAACACAAACTTTTGTGAGTAAACCAGAACTGTTTTCGGAGATAAAGGGAATGTGTTCATGTTGAAGGTCATCAATTCCAATATGTTGTGATTCAGTCTAATGCAAGTTAGTGTTCCTCACCCATGACTTGTTGGTCTGTTACGCATAACTCTGGTGGAAAGCACGCAAGTCCTTGCCCAGTGCAGTGCCGCCGCAGAGCAGTCCGATCAGTCTGAGAACGCACAGTACAATGACATGTTAAGGCAATGTATCTGTGAAATTTGGCAAAAATTGACGAAAATTTTGATTTTTACTTTTTGCATTTTTTACTATGCTTATACTTTGTACTTTAAAGGCACACTTTAGTTTTCTCAATATCAGCCATTTTTAAAGCTCCAGGAGGACATTTAAATGTGCTAGTACGGGTGAACATGCCTCACCAAACCTTGTCGCTACAGCTTTGAAATGCATTTAGTGTTATCACTGGCTCTGATTTTGGTCTCTTGCAGAGAATTTTGCTTAAGAAAGGTTGTAAGTTGGTTGTGCTGAAAAGAATTCGATATTTGAGCTGAAATGCCACAAATCTGACATGTTTTGCTTCCAAACAGAAATGCCGTCAGTGTTCTATAATCTTGCCAGGTTATTTCAGTGTTCCAGATATATATTAGGCATTGTTTAGTAGTAGTTAATAGGTTTTAAGTTGTTAGTCTATAGTAGAGCCGTAACAAGGAGATATTTTATGAATTTTGTGTATATATTTGCAAAAGTGCATAGTGTAAGAGGTTAGCTAAGGACAATAAATTTCTACATTATGTGATCAATGCAAAGGTGAAAGGAAAGTTTTCACATTAAGAAACAACCAAGCAAACTTAAAATTCTCAAAAAAATGCTACCGAGACAAGAAAGTTACATATGGTGCTCGGGAATTTTAAGTTGATTGGATTTGGGTAAAGAACAAAGAATACTGTTAAACTTTAAAATTCATTTTTCCCAGTTCTTTCTTTTCAGCATTTTTCACTATTCAAAATGCTCCTTCGACCCTAGTTTATAACTTATTAGCTTGAAATTTTTAGGAGACCTTCAGAGATTAAGGTATTAAAATTTCTCGTGCACTAGTTAAAAAATATTAAATAATTGAACTGAAATTAAATATTTTTCACAACTCATACTGAAAAAATTGATAATAGTATAAAAAACATTTTTTTTTCTCTTAAGCAACTTTTGCATCACAATTTCTTTATATTTGTATACTGAACTCAAATTAAAAATTTAGGAGGGATACAATAAACTGTAGGGTCATTTCATATGAGCATATCAAAAAGTGATTAATTATTAATAAATATATTAATAATTTAAAAATGGTTGGACATATTACATTGGAATTTTGTGTATATTATTTACTTTGTGTTCGGAGTGTGTGGAAAAAAATTCAAAGCAATCAGAAGAAAACTGTGGATTTTTTTATTTTCACAGATATATTGCCTTAATTGTTATTTTTGTATGCCAATCAACTTCCTGCTGGTGTTTTTTAAACACACAGCTATGTGTGGGCAATGTTTCTGAGGTAGAATCAGGACTGAAAAATTCAATGCCACAGCCAGGATTTGAGCAGGGATTTCAGCGGAAGGTCTGTGGTTCTAATCCTGGCTGTGGCATTGAAATTTTCCATCTCTCAAACAATTACATGTAATGAAAATGTAACAATAATGTGTTCTTTGGCAGTTCTTACGATACAATCATATACTTTGTTTTGTTCATTGACTTTGCCAATGTAGGGCTCCATGTGTAACATTTTTAAATTTGCCTTCTCAGAAAGGTTCCATTGCTCCTGCAATGTTCCTCCCAATTCTGTAGCTAGCGCACAGCCCTTGTGATGTTTACAATAGAGGAACACACATCACATAGGCTATGTTTAACTTTTGCCTTCAGTTTGTTGACATTTTTGTCCATCTACTCCTGTAATTCATCATCTCCATATGAACATGTATGCTTGGATACAAAAGTTTCTTCTGATATTAAACTGTGTCATAAATTGCAATTATTGTGAACATTAAATGCAAACAGTTTGATGTGTTTTACAACAAAAAGGTAGTATTTGTTTTCATACACATTGATGAAGATTTGTCTTGTAGTCTAGGTTGAAGGTTAAACTGTCACTGCTTGTTTTGCATGCTACTGCAACTCTGAAACTGAACCGCTCACTACGCTTTGGTGGTCATGAAGAGAGGGGAAATAGGGGAATGGCTTGACGCCTTGGGAGTACTGTTCCCCAGGCCTGATCTTACTGATGCTAAGACTATGGTAACAAACATATTTTTAAATGCAATCTTTAAATGCTGACGTTCACACAGAATTAAAATGCTCATCATCTAGTCACACTATTGAGATGAATACTATAATCTATCATTAATTTTCACAAAATAATACAGTCTTAAACTCAAACATTTGATTCCATCAGCACATGTAGTCTACTGAACACTGTGGTTTGTTCTGTGCAAGAGTATTTTCCTGTAACTCCATAGTGTGAGCTATATCTTAATAGCAATTGGAAAGAAAAACAGCATGCAAGGACAAAACATACAGTAATTTTTCTTATTTACTTAACCATTTATTCTAAACTACTTCATACTATAAATAATTGCACAAATAGTTCTGACATGATCATGGATTTACTATATAAAATTTGTTAGTAAAACATTCAGATTGGCAATGAATAGAGGGCGGATTTATATGCGCTAAAAACCATAAATATATGCATGCAACTATGCAGCAAAAAAGTTGAAAATATGTTCTTAAAATTAAAAAATATGCACAAAAATGTATTTTCTTCTAATAGTAAAGTATAGGATTTCCTCACATTTTATTTTTTAATGAAGCAACAACTGTAATATTTTTACTCTTTTGCTCCTAATTGAAGTTAATTATATCTTATATTGTCATTCTCATCAATCTTGTGTGTAATTAACTGATTAATATGACATGAAAGTCAATCATTTAACGATCACTTGCATATCAATTTTTGTTACAATAAATAACCAAATATTTTCCTAAGTTTTCTGTAGAAAGCCCTTCCTTCTGTCATTTAAAATGTATTTGCACGATGAGGTCACAGGGGAGTATCACAAAGAGGCTATCTCACTCAGAGAATAAGAATTAAATTCTTTTTCAGATTCACCTTGTAACACACTGTTCACATCCCGAATAAACTTTAGTCCTGGATTCCTGGCTTCGATTTCCCGCTTTGTTTTGTCACCGTGATCAACAGTAATGTGCAATAAAGGTGACTTTAAAACTTCAAAGAATATTGTCGGTTGAAAACGAAAACAAGGAAATTACCGCTAACTGACCATTGTTGGCTGACACATTACTTTCTTCCAAAATCTTCCTTTTAGGAAATGGTTTAGGCCAGATTGCTTTATTGACCTGTTGAGATTTAAAACTGCAGACCCCCTGCTTGGCATTGTCACTAGTGCAAAAAGGCGAATATTTTATATACATAGGGATGCTGGCTTTCTATGAAAACAAGATTATCTTCATTTGCAAAAACATGACAATAAAGCAGGAGTTTGTCATTTTACGGGGTTAAAAACTAATATTTTAACATTAAATGAAGAAAAAAGTGTAGTACATGTACACTTATCAGTAAAATATGCGCTAATTCCCTGAATATGCATTTCTATGCACTACAAAACTTGCCAATTGATTCCAAATCACATGAAACGCATTTTCCTCTTCCATGCATATGTTTATATTTGAAGGATCAAACCATGCAAATATGCAGAAATCCGCCCTCTAGTAATGAACAATATCTCAAAAGAAAACTGAAATCTATCATTAATCCTCTTAAAGGTAGAATTAAATCTGTTGAAGAGTAGGATCAACTTAATCATAGATTTCACTCACTATGCTTACATGCAGAAATATGTTTCTGTAGGCTGTTGACAGTTGACGACAGCTGCTGATATAGGTAGAAGCCCACAAAAATATGTTCCTGCATAAAAGTGTGGTGAATTAAACTTTTCTAATGAGAAACAACTGAACAATAATTCACTCATTAATATGCATATAGGCATAATTCTGCATGATAGTGTGAATACACTAAAAAACAAACATGGAGAAAAAAATATATAAATTTAGGAACTGACCACAAGTAAAAATAAAACAGTACTGTACAATTTGTATTGTTCCCTTTGAACTATTTATATATATATATAAATAAACTATTATGCCCCAGTCCCCAGAAAAATTATATCACAAAAGTTCACTGTAAGGAACTAAGTGTGTATTTGTTTTTATGAGCGTTTGTATCAATGACTCTGAAGACTCCAACCCAAAGACATCCAGACATTCTCGGTCCATAACAGATATCCTGCAATAAGAAAACCAATGGTTAGTTGATCTAACCCATAATATATTAAATCTTTAAGAATAATTTGACACAAGAATTTCTTTTTAAGGGATTTATCCAAATGGAGTTGCCCAAATAAAGTTATTTTCCAAGGGCTTTCCTTATCTTTAAAGACAAATTTCTTGAGTTTCACACATTCAGGTTGTAATACTTCAGGTGTATACAGTACAACTTTCATCTATTGTTCCAGCAATGATCAACTCACTAAATTAAAATGACTGTTGTTGGTTTCAAATATAATTGGATTGGATTGGTCTGTGTGGTAACCCTGATGGAGTATGCGGTAGTGTCCGCAAGGAGTGAAGTGGTTGTGAGGGTGCACCTGGAGGGGCAGTGCTCAAGGAACCTAGTACTGGACTGGAAGACGCCTTTGGATGGAATATGCATTGTCAGAGCATTGCTGCCTTGCTGCGAAAAAGTGCAGTGGGGCTGCTGAATCTAGTGTACAGCAATCAAGGTAAAGGCTGGAACAGAGCTTGGGAACTGCTAGAATACTAATTGAAGAGGGCAGCCGATCATCGAACTGCAGCTCAACTGGAGAGCATCTGACATCTATTTGGACATTACCAGTCAATCTTCAGCCATGGGGTGACAATTACAACTGCACTGACCGAGTGCTCCACCACATTGACACTAGAGTTGCCTGACCTGTCTGGCAACCATCAAGACGTATTCCTCTCACAAAGCAGGCAGAGGATGGGACATGAGATCCAGGGGGATCATCGAAGACTCCGACAGCTGGACTAGCTATAAGCTGTCTATGCTTATAGTCTACACTACTACATAAACTATAGGAAGCTAAATGCTGTCACTTGAAAAGACTGCTTTCCCTTATTCCAGATTGGCAACATGCTGGACACACTTGCTGGTGCCCATGGTTCTTGATCTTGGGGCTTTAAATGGATACTGGCAGGTGGCCCTAGACCAGGCCTGTTGAACATTACTCCAAAGGTGTGAAGAGAGTAGTGACCCCAATTGTTAACTGGGGTACCATGGAACTGGTGCTCCCTTTGATTTTCCCTTGTGTTCCGCGTTAGTGGTCACAAAAGAAGGAAGTAGGGGAATGTCTTCGCATATGGCAAGTGCTCTTCGTCATGTGACAAGAAGACTCCATTCTCAAATGGTCTAGGGCATTGGTAATTCACAGTTATGCCATTACCCTCTGCAATGTGCCAGCTACCTTCCAGCACCTAATGGAATTGGTGATAAGGAGTTGACTTTAACACCTGCCTGCTACACCTCGATGACACCATCATGGTTAGCAGCACCTTCTGAGGATCACCTGGAGAATCTGAACAAGTTATTACAAAGACCACAGGCAGCTAACCCAAGCTGAATGTGAAAATTGGTTGCTCTTCTGCAAGAGGGTTCACTACTTGGACTGGGATAGTCTCATCAACTGAGGTGGCAACACATCTGGGTCTGTGCAGGTACTACCAACAGCTCAGAGGAGGAACATTGTCCTTACATGTAGAAATAAGAGGTCGAGGTTGCGTTCCAGGTGCTTAAGTCAGTACTCTGCAATGTACCTAATTTAGGTTTCCCACAATCAGGCAGTGATTTCATCGTGGACACTGATCCAGTGACAGCAGTATTGGAGGCACAATATCCCAGGTTCCGGATGGACAGGAGCAAGTAATCGCCTCCTACTACTACAGACACTTCCTAAGGCTGAGAAGAACTACTGTGTGAGCTCCTGCCAGTAATGAAGGTGCTGGGAGATTTCCATAAGTATCTGTACATTTTGCCATTTCATCTGAGGACTGACCACTCCACTCTCATCTGACTGTTCAGCTTCAAGAATCTAAATGGCCAGAGGCTCCAGGATTACAATTTCACATCAGACCATCAGAAAGGAAGGAGCCACTCCAATGTAGATCTCTTGTTGAGAAGGCCCTGTGGAGGAGAAGGAACTTGGCCCAGCTGTATGTAATTTCAGCAGAGATGGGACAGCACAGATCTGAGAACAGAGCAACTGGTGGATGCTGACTTAGGGCTGTTTCTAAGAGAAGTGGAAGCAGGAACTAGATCAAACTTCGGGGGACATTGAACCTAGAAGTAGCGAGTATGTCTTTGATGGTGTGTTGTGCATAATTTGGGACTCTCCTTATGGGAAGAACCATAAAGAGCAGCTGGTGCTTCCTCAGAGTAAGCTAGTGGAAGTCCTAGAGGAAGTAAATGTGCGTTCCTCAGGATCATGCCTTGGATCCAACTGATGACCGACAAACTCAAGAGTTACTACTGGCTGAAGCTACAGGTGGACACAGAGAGATGGTGTCATCAATGTTGTGTGTGTAGCAAGCTGCGGCCAGCACACCAGGAGGCAGGGCCACACGCAGCAGTATAATGTGGGAATGCATTGCCATCAACATTTCTGGGCCGTTCCCTGTGTCCAACAGGGGCAACAAATATCTACTGGTGGTCATGGATTACTTCACCAAGTGGCCAGGAAGGTGTACCTAACCAGGGGTCCAACATGATTGTGGACTGTCAATGGATGGAATGCTTTTATGCTGCTTTGGACTGCCACTGGAACTACACAACGATCAGGGCAGAAACATTCACAATAATGCATTCATGATACTGGGTCACCTTGTTATATAGCAAGGACACTTTTACACTTACATGGTTTTAGTTTTAGACAAGTCCTCATACATTGGAAGAACTAAAACAAAATATTAGAAATGAAATCTGAAACACTACAGTGGCCCAACTTAATCACAATGTGTTCTCCCGATATAATGCTTGTTTAGCCGAGGGTGGGCAACATTTCCTATAAGGTAAGAGTGTTATACATGTTTTACATGCTGAGTTTATGTGGGAGCAAAGCCAGCTGTGACACATCCAATCACACACAGGCATAATGCTGTGCACTCGTTAGGTTTTAAATGAAGAACCTTATAATAAAAGCATTGGTGGGTAAATACCCTAAAGGAAAAGGACGAAAATAAAATGTCTTTATTTAGTGATCACATTGGATTATTTCCAACTTAAGTCACGACTTCCAGTGAATTGGATGTTAACTCTGAATGCAAATCTAGAGTTTAAAATAGAGTAAAAACAACAGCTGGATATGTGGTAAAACTGCCTCTTTGATACAGAATGTAGTTATAAATATAATGGTTACTGACCTCTAAATTTGATTTTATGGTTTTTTTAAAAAATTAAGAAGGTGGAAAGTAGGTGATGTACAGAGACGTTTAGAGAACGCAACATATTGATTTCTTGAATACTACATTTCTGTAGACTGTAATATTTAACATGTTGCATATATATAACAATGATGAAGTAAGCTGAAATGGATGAGAAAAATGGAGTTCAGTCCACAAAAAGATAAGATTTTGTAATTCCTTAGTGCTATTAACTCAGCTGTGAAATTCATTTTTTCTTTTTCGGAATTCTCTTTTCGTTTTTCTTTTTAGTTTTATCCCCTTTTCTTTCTTTGATAGTTGTAACAATTTCTCAAACATTCTCACCTTTTTAAAATTATTTCACACTTACACTGCTTAACAGAAGTTTAGTTTCATCAATTTTGGATTTAATGATTTGAGTACAAAATCTTGCACACCTTGGGTTGAGTTGGGCCCTGGGCTCAGGGCTTTTATTAGGGTAGTCCTTCAGTATAATCACCTTTTACAGACACATTTCTCATGCTCAGAGGTGTCACCACACCCTGGGCTCACACATTAAGCCACCAGACACCTTGCCCTCACATTATGACACCACATGTCAGCACACCCCACCTCACACATTACGTCAGCACACCCCACCTCACATTACACCACCACACTCCAATTCCCATTGCGCCACCAGTCACCACCTCACACATTACGCCACCAGTCTCCACATCACACATTATGCCACCAGTCTCCTCACACATTACGCCACCAGTCTCCACATCACACATTACGCCTCCAGTCTCCACATCACACATTACGCCACCAGTCTCCACATCACACATTACGCCACCAGTCTCCTCACACTTTACGCCACCAGTCTCCACCTCACACTTTACGCCACCAGTCTCCACATCACACATTACGCCACCAGTCTCCACATCACACATTACGCCACCAGTCACCTCACACATTGTGCCACCAGTCTCCACATCACACATTGCGCCACCAGTCATCACCTCACACATTACGCCACCAGTCTCCACATCACACATTACGCTACCAGTCTCCACATCACACATTACGCCACCAGTCTCCACATCACACATTACGCCACCAGTCTCCACCTCACACTTTACGCCACCAGTCTCCACCTCACTTTACGCCACCAGTCTCCACATCACACATTGCGCCACCAGTCTCCACCTCATTTACGCCACCAGTACCCACCTCACACTTTACGCCACCAGTCTCCACCTCACACATTACGCCACCAGTCTCCACCTCACACTTTACGCCACCAGTCTCCACCTCACACTTTACGCCACCAGTCTCCACCTCACACATTACGCCACCAGTCTCCACATCACACTTTACGCCATCAGTCTCCACCTCACACATTACGCCACCAGTCTCCACATCACACATTACGCCACCAGTCTCCACATCACACATTACGCCACCAGTCTCCACCTCACACTTTACGCCACCAGTCTCCACCTCACACATTACGCCACCAGTCTCCACATCACACCACCAGTCTCCACATCACACTTTACGCCATCAGTCTCCACCTCACACATTACGCCACCAGTCTCCACATCACACATTACGCCACCAGTCTCCACATCACATTACCCCACCAGTCTCCACCTCACACTTTACGCCACCAGTCTCCACCTCACACATTACGCCACCAGTCTCCACCTCACACATTACGCCACCAGTCTCCACATCACACTTTACGCCATCAGTCTCCACCTCACACATTACGCCACCAGTCTCCACCTCACACATTACGCCACCAGTCTCCACCTCACACTTTACGCCACCAGTCTCCACCTCACACATTACGCCACCAGTCTCCACATCACACATTACGCCACCAGTCTCCACATCACACTTTACGCCATCAGTCTCCACCTCACACATTACGCCACCAGTCTCCACCTCACACATTACGCCACCAGTCTCCACCTCACACTTTACGCCACCAGTCTCCACATCACACATTACGCCACAAGTCACCTCACACATTACGCCACCAGTCTCCACCTCACTTTACGCCACCAGTCTCCACATCACACATTGCGCCACCAGTCTCCACCTCACTTTATGCCACCAGTCTCCACCTCACACTTTACGCCACCAGTCTCCACATCACACATTATGCCACAAGTCACCTAACACATTACGCCACCAGTCTCCACCTCACTTTACGCCACCAGTCTCCACCTCACACTTTACGCCACCAGTCTCCACATCACACATTACGCCACCAGTCTCCACATCACACATTACGCCACCAGTCTCCTCACTTTACGCCACCAGTCTCCACCTCACATTACGCCACCAGTCTCCACCTCACATTACACCACCACACCCCACCTCACACATTATGCCACCAGTCTCCACATCACACATGCCACCACAAGGTACCCAAGCGGAGCAGAACATTACTTCCACTTACTGGTGTTTTGCTCCTCACTAACTTTTCTATCTGATCTTACCTTGGTCATCTCTTGTTCTCTTCCGACCCCGATGCTATTAGGGTTCCTGAGGGCTAGGGAGTCTTTATTTTTCTAACCTCTCCATTTCTCTAATTTCTCTATAAAACCTTAACCCCTAACATGTTGACCTTTTATGGCATGTAATATGTCCTCTGATTGGTAATCAGAGGATATGGTTGGTGAATTTATTTTGATAACTCTCCCAGTCAGGTCGGTGAGACCCGTAAACCAATGACAGGTGTGGTCCTCCAGACATTCTGGGGGTTGTGAGAGAGCGATGTGACCGCCAAAACATAAAAATATGGTGCCTTCTAAAAAGCAGTTACATTTACTTCTAAGTCTCTTCAATATTTATGAAATATGACTCGAGGGGTAAAATGTTCCGAATAGTCCCCCATTCGGATCTCCGGGCGGGGACTACTTCTCGAGAACCAAAACATTATATTAATAGAAGATCTAACATTAGACTACTACAATGGAATGCAGGTGATCTCACACAAACAAAAAGAGTAGATTTAATTTAAAAGGTGAGTTAGTGATCTCACACAAACAAAAAGAGTAGATTTAATTTAAAAGGTGAGTTAATTAATAACAGTGAACAATACTTACAAAATATTTTTCCGGGACGCGTTTCGAAGGTTAACTTTCCTCCATTATCAACTGGACAATAACTGGGTATCCATGGTGTTTCATGGTGCGGATGGTGATGCTTCTTCTGATGTTTCTTCTGGTAACAGTTCAATGAACTTACTGAAAATGTCACTCTGAGGAATGTCGAAATTAAATACTCGGTTTCTATTTTTTAAAATAAAGATTTGTTCCCATGTGGACAGTTCTTGTTTTCCGGTTATGTGTTTGAGAAGTTTCGGTTTCCACTGAAGGCCCCCAAAGTTTACACTAATTCTTGCGGTCACACATTAAGTCATTTGGCTTTATTCTTTTCATTCGTTGAACTTCACACATACTAAGCACCTTCAACATCTCTTTGTTTTCATGGTGCTGCACTCTTAAACGATGTTTCATTGCACAGTCTTTCTTATTTCTTCTGTAACAGTGTCGATCTTGACATCTCTATGTATGCGATCAGTGCGCACATACCATGGTGCATTAACTATTGTTCTTAAAACTTTATTTTGAAATGTCTGTATATGCTTTATATTGGTCAATTTAGAACAGCCCCAAAGCTGAATCCCATAGGTTCAGACTGGCTTTAACACCTGCTTGTATATTAATAGCTTATTGTATATGTCAAGTTCAGAATTTCTATATGCTTTCTCCAATTTAATTTTGAGTCTAGTGTCATTCCTAGGTACTTCACTGTTTATGCTTGAGGAATAGTTTGACTATTTATTTTTATTGGCAGTATCTTAATTTTCTTATTTTTAAAGTTGATATGTATGGATTTAGATTCATTTAATTTCATACGTCATTTCTTCATCCACTCTAACTTTGACAGCTTTCTGTAATTTCTGTGTAGATTCCTGTACTGTACGTCCTACTGCCATTATTCCTGTGTTGTCAGCGAAGGTAGCCATAGTTGTATCATCTTGGTATGGAATATCCCTAGTAAACATACGGTATAGTATTGGCCCCAAGACGCTTCCTTGAGGTACTCTAGTAGCTATATTCTTTAATCCATGGTATTCATTTTCATATTTAACTCGGAAATGTCTCCCTTCAATAGAGTTCTAGCAATATTTGATAAAAGTGGTCAGGTAGATCTCGTTGGGGCTTAAAAATTAAACCATACACATTTGTGAGTGTAAAATGATGTTTCTAAAAATAATGTTAAGACTCACCTTCCTCCTGAAAGATTATGTAAGAATTTCCAGTATGACGGTCTCAAATTATGTGGTTCAAGTACTGCAGCATGAAACAGAATTGCTGTGGAGAATGAATATAGTAAAATAGTGGCTCCTGGAAACTCGGGAAGATATCCTTTTTGGACACTATCGCTGTAGATGAGCTGAAAATTAATTTTATATACTATAATTAAGTAACATACATTTACCACTGTGAAAATACAAATGTTAATATGAATGCACCAATTTGGTAGCTCATTCATTATAAATATGAAATAAACCAGGGCCAAAAAAAGATTTCTTTTTGCAATACAATGTAACAAAAACCCTACATTATTTATTGTCTGACAATTTTCAATCTACAAAGGGTGCCAAAAAAAAGTATATGTACTTTGACAGGATATATCTAATTAATATATTTCAAAGTTATATTGAAAAACAACAGTAATGTGTAGCATGATGTTCGGCAAGCACATGTGACTGACATATGATATGCCAGTGTTGCTATGCGACAGGTAAATCAACAAGAAACAAAATTAAGACAAGATTATCGTACTACTTGGCAAAGCGACGAGGTGTATTGACCTTGGCTGTCAAGTGCTTAAACCGCTTCTTATCTTGCTTAATAGAAGAGCAAAATAATAGTAACTTGGCATATGGTCAGTGATAAAACACAAATAGATGATCCCTTGCATCTGCCGATATGACATGTTGCTGTCCTGAAGATATGATTGCATCTGAACAGAGTGTACGTATGCTGTCTTGCCTTGTTTATGTGATAAGTTCACGTAAATGGCTGGGCAGTTTCACATTCTTTCCGATATGCTTCATGGCTTTGCCAGGTAATATGATGTTGTGTAAACAGATGTGACTCAAATTACATTTGCTAGCATTCCTACAACAAAATGGAGGCAAGATTATCGTTTGATCAGCAGAAAGCAATTTTGAAGTCGTATTGGAAAACAGAGAATGTTGTCGAAGTTCAACAGCAATGGAGACGTGTGTACAGAACAGAACCACCAACACGAGTAACAATTGCACGCATTCAAGACTCATGGCACTGTAGGCAATGTTCACAAGGGCAGATCTGGGAGACCTCACACTGCAACAAGCCTCTTCGACTATGGTCATCGCAGAAATCTACAAAGCAATGTGCATGTGAGACTGGGATTACCAGGACACTGGATAGGACGAAGAGGTCCGACTGAGTTTCCACTGCATTAGCTGGATCTAACTCCGCTGGACTTCTACCTATGGGACAGTGGCAGTTACTGGGTGACTGCACACTCGCAACTGCACACCCATTAATTTTTTCTGTATGTGAATGTGTATTTACCTTTACAGACATGCATATGAGAAAGTCAGATGTCTTTCTTCTATATGAACTTGCTCATTTAATTTTCTCGCGCCCTCTTTACCAAATGTCAGCGCATTCACCCAGCAAGCTCAGACGCATAAACCCGACTTTGCAGCTGGCAAAGGTTGCTTTTGGGTGAGGGATTAGCGCGGAGCAGTGCAAAGCTTGCATTAAAGAGAACAGCGAATTAAGGCAGCATAATCGACAAGGCCAACACATGCAATTCTTACAGCGCAACCACACTACGTTCTCGTTCAAGTCCCTCCACTTTCCTTGCTATGAGCATTTCCCTCCCGTTGTTTAGCAGACCCTACTAGGTAGCTAACGTGACGGTTCTAAATATAATGTAGCCATTTTCTATATTAAAATGACAGTTATATTAATGTTATAAACACAATTACATCTAGTTTTATCAAACGACTATAAGTGCATATAATTACTCTTCATATCGTAATTTACTAAAGCCAATACTTCAGTTTGGAATAGTTATTTTGTTACAGTGTTTATTACTGTTCATCATATTTGTGTTTCTGGCAGCAAGTTGCATGCAGTTGTGTCTGCTGATAGTGGGAAATTTGAATTTATGAAAATGTGAAAATGAATGACATGGCAAAACTGAAGGAGATAAATCTTTCAGGTTTATTCTTAGAAGAGAAGCTATTTTCCGTCCTTATGGTTTGCGAGTGAGAGAAATGACATCTGGACAAATAATAGTTCTTGTGATATTGGTCATTCAAAACAAAAAAATAGCAAAACATAAGAGCTCAATTGCCCATATGAATTGCGAATTAGAATTGTGTGGTGTGTGTCACAGAAAGAAAGAGAGTAAAGGTGGAGAGGATGTAATGTACTGCACACCCACTGCGACAAGTCACGAGCTGCCACTGCTATGGGGAACTCTTTAAGGATGTTGTATACCATAGAAAACCAGCCAGCCACACTGGCAGCACTTCAGGAAGAAACTCAAACGGCATGTGCTGCAATCAGTGAGAACACTTTCACAAACGTTACCAGATTAGTAGTTCACTGGTGTAACATCATCTTCTGTTTGTGTTAATTCAGCTTTGTTATGCTAACACACCTTTTCTTTGCTTGAGGTGTGTATTTATTTTTTTGGTATCCTCTGTATTTTGCCATGTAGCTATCCAAGACTGACTATATTCTGTCTACATGGTGAGCAATGAGTGCAAGTACATAGCTAACTCAACACACAACTTGTCTCTTTGTATTTCTCATACTGCTCAATGATATCTTGTAAACCTTACTATTACTTGAATATACTTCTTACATAATGCCTCTTTCATTTTCTTCCCTGCCTCAACTTCATCTTGTTTTCTTATAATTTCTTGAAAAAGATGGTAGAAAGTTGGGTGTTGGTTTACTTTGGCCTGAAATCTGTTTAAGATTATTCCTTTTTAACAAAGTGCAGCATAGAGCTGATTCCACAATTAGCGACTGTAATAACACACACCTGCATTGCTAATAATAAGTTTTTGATGAAAGTTTATTGGAGACACTAGAAATACTGAATTATAAGCTTATTAAGAATGGGAACTCATTTTCCTTGCATGCTTGTGTATAACTAGTGGTTTCAAATAACAGTTCTTTTTTAATTTACTAAATGGCACCTTACATAATCCGAAATTGTGAGAATGTATTCTTTATTTAGTTTCAATTTATTCACTATTTGTAAAAATATTACAAAGTATTGTCAAGATGATGATTAATGTGGGTGAATATTTATGAGCAATGATGGTGTAGTATGGTACATAAATTGCTCTCACATTTTTGATTACATACACTTTTGAATTCTTCAATTAAGTGAAAGAGAGGTGATATTGCCTCTTATCACGGCCACATGGAGAGCTCATTAGCATTATGTGTAACATGACGGTTGGGTTGCGTTTGGAATGTAGAGCGCGTATAATTTATATTTGTATTCGAAGACAATAGTAAATTAGTGAATCTACATACAAAGGATAGAATATGGAAGTATATATCGCTGTACAGATTTGCTAACAAAATAAACATACCTGTGAAATATTGTAATGAGAAATGCACTGATATCTGACTCACATCATTGCTGTTGTTGCTGGAATTACCCACGGAAATGACAAATTGTCCTATCCTTGCTTCTAAGACTCCATTTTCCCATGTTGCACTTGTTATGCCCTTTGTGTTAGTAACCACTTTTTCAGTTTTCTGCTTTTTATTGATGTAGCTTTATTACAGGTGACACAAAGAAATATTTGTTGTTTTGCACAACGTAACCCTTTACTTTGGCCCAAATTAAATCACATTACACTAGGAAAGGGGGAAACCAAACAATTTTGCGATCATGTTCTTCAGTAACATCGGCTGCATAATCCTTTAATTGGGATGTGTATCAAGCACAATTTTAGTTGCTTCCCGAGTGCGTAAAGTTTTTCGTTTGGCTACGCTGTCTGTCAATATTTTTGGACATAATTATTCATTAAAAGAGTGAGACAGTTGTAAATGCTCACAACATACGCAGATTTAGACACACGTAAATACAAGGCAAATAACTGCATAAATAGAATGATGCAACTGAACTTGTCAGCACACAGGTAATCTCTAACTGATGCAAGCTGGAGCTGGAGGGAGGCATTGTATAAATTGCAGGGAAAACAGAACATAAGATGCACAGCTTACGTTACTGCTGGTTTGCAGGTCAGGCACATACTAATCACATGTTAAATATCGACAACACTGGTTAAGCATTGCTATGGAAACGTCTTAGCTCTAATTGGTTCCTCTTTTCGTTGCTAAGACAATTGCAATGACAAATTCATCACCTCCTGTTCATTTAGACCCTTCCACCATGTGGGTAGCAACTGTCAATCCCCTTCTTATTTGGCGCTGAGTATACTTTCTTTTAGTCCTTATTTTCCAAATATTTGATTGTGTAAGACAGGTGGTTGCACAGATCCTTTGAACAATTTTCTATACTTCTATTGTATAGTGAGCCTCTTAATCTATTTCTAAAGTAATTTGTTCCACTTCTAGTGATGTACGCGTGTATATTTAAATTTTTTTTCTTCCTCATGGTTTTTAACTGCATATTTGACACATTCATATATATATAAGCAAGGGACTAAAAGTATGTTTAGCTTCTTAAATGCAATTCTGCAACTTTCTCTGATGTGTATTCTTTCAATTGATCTTACAGCTTCTTTTTCTGAAGCCTAAACATTGTAATTAAAGTTTTCTGAGTGGCACCTCATACAACAATATCGTATGTTAGGTGTGAGTGAATAATTTCTTTGTTTCTTGAAGTTCTTACACTGTGGTAACACATGGTCTGTTGTTTCTTCACCTTCGTTGCGCTGGCATGTTGCCTCTTCTATTATTCTGAATCACTTGTAGTAGACTATTAGATAGATTTATTTATTTCGGGCTTGTAGGCTGTGGTCTAGAAGGTACATACCATTTCGCTAAGTATTGCGCTTGACATCTTCAGGGTAAGATGGTCAGTGAGTTCAAATGTGGAAAAAGACCATTGGCACTCTATACAGTGGAGGTGGGCGGGGCATTGTTGCGCTGACTAAGGTGGTGATTGGCGGGCCGGGGGTAGGCAGGGTTTTATTACAGCTGTTGTGCGTGTCTGAGAGTTTATCTAAGACCGGTATCCATGCTTTCTGCACATGGAGCGCTTCTTCCTTTCTATTGAAGCTGTCTCTGTGTTTGTAGATTTCTATGGCTTCCCTTTATAATCAAGCATAGTAGTTAACTGTAGAGAACAGGACTCAGGTCCCTTTAAAGTTGACAATCATGGTCGAATAATAAGGTGTGCTCTGCCACAGACGATTTTTCAGTTTGTCCCAATCTGGTGTGATGCTCATGTTCTTTTAATCTGGTGGCCACACTGCGCACGGTAGTGCCTATATATACTTTCCCGCAACTGCAGGGAACTTTATATACACCTGGAGATGTGTGTGGGTGGCATTTGTCTTTGGCCAATCTCAGTAGATCTTTGATCTTTTTTGTCGGTCTGTACACAGTATCAACTCCATGTGAGTGCAGAAGCTTGCCTATCCGGTCGGAGACATTCCTGATGTAAGGGAGAAAGGCTGTTGCTACTTTGCAGTGTTCCTCCTTTTCAGTCGGCCGTCTGGGATGAATTGCGCGCCGGATTTCCTTTCGTGTGTATCCACTTGTAGTAGCTTTTCAATTTACTGTGCCCTGCTACCATGGTAGTTAAGTTCAGTGAAATTGGGACAGTCCTCTTAAGTTGTGTTATGACATCCGGGAAGTAGAGTAGGCTTTCCTTTGCATTGTGTGAAGACCCCCATTCTTTTTGCCAGTCAGAGATATGTCGGTCTCGGATATTTTTTCATAGTATTGCTAAAGGTGTGTGTGTGTGCTTGTTTTAAGTACCCAATATTATTTAACATAAATGTATTACACTATTGTAATATGATAAATTTTACAAACCAGATGAGACCAACTGCAATGTTGCATAACAGCCTAACAGTCAATAAGCTCTATTATATTCTATAAGTTGAAACTGTATATACAGAGTTTGAAGCAACTTTGTGAACACATTTGAAATGTAGTGTACAGGGGTAAATAATTAACGGCAATTTACACACAGAATGCCTTCAGCAAACCAAAAAGCATGAGCTGTCTTTTACACTTTGAGGAAAATATGTTGATTGATTTCAAATTCATCTGCAAAAGCATAAAAATACATGTGGTTTCGGTGCAATCTCCAACGTTAGGAAACTTTGAGAATATTTCAGAAAATATCCATAACAGCAAATTTTATATATATAATAGCACAAAATGGCCACATGAAATGCAATGCTACACACAGATTAAAGTACGTAGGCTTTCATGGCCAGTGTCTGATAATAGCTACACAGAGATTTGTTTATTCTTGTTTCAACATTCAAGAATAGATTTGAAAACATTTATGACACTGCCATTCTTCTATTTTATCCCCTTTTTTATACTGAAAAGCCTATACATTAAAATTTCCTTTAGAGTTGTGTACAAAATGAAATGCCTACCTGTAAACATTTCCACATAACATAGAGTGCCACTGTATTATCTGGGAAGAAGCCAAACGTCATGCCTGCCATCAGTCCAGCAGGAATAGCATGGAATTTGGAATCTCTGTTGAATCCTCGGCGAAGAATGCATGACATAAACTGCAAGATACATTGAAGCAAATTAATGTTTTGTTTCTTAATAAATGTTCCAAAATTGCCCACTGTAGAAACCAATTACAAAGTTATACAGAAATTACAAACATCTATTAGGCTTGAGACGTAGAATCGGAACTGAAAAATTCAATGCCACAGCCAGGATTTGAACCACAGATCTCCCACTTGCCATGTGGTTGCTCTAACCATTAACCTCTTCAGGGATATGGGCGTGAAATCACGTCCATTTAAAATGACAGATGAGCGATATGGGCGTGTATACACGTCCTGTGCGTTTAAGCATTTAACCCTTATTTATCCCTTATCTAACTCAACTTATTTTAATTTTCCCTATATGAAACATTTTAGTAAAGTCTATATACTTTACTGGCTTATCTTAATATGTTCGTTCTGCAGTGATTTACCTCAAAACAGGGATAAACACACAAGGGTACATCTACACATTCGCGAATTCCCTTCTTACGGCACACGAAACACTTTTGAGATGGGTGGGACTTCTTTGCTGTTGGTAGTATCCCTTTAGGTTGTTTTCCTTGAAGTCTGAGGGGTGCAGGGGTTTTGGATTTTCAACCCCCAACGTGGTATTGTTCAATTAGGCTGTGAGCTATTTATAGTCGGAAGTCAAGGTCGGTCATTGTCCTGTGTGGGTTTAGAGCTCTCCAAATTACCAAACAATTGTATATGGTTATATCCAGTTGGTGCAAAAATACCTTTTTAAACCACTTCTCCCTTCAGCTACAAGCAGGAAAGTATATGTATGTATTTCAACAAAGAAAGAAACGGAGTCTACTAAGTTACGAAACACGCGTAAGCAAAAGTTGCAATGTTGATCTATTCTGATGACTCAAGAGACCACGCATACAGTAGTGCTTTATTACACAGTATGCTGATGCATAAGCCACACATACAATGGGTCGACTACCGTTTCTTTCCGAGAACTTATATTAGATGCATTCGACAGAGCAAAGTTGACTTTTCACCACAGTGAACCAAAATAGTGCCATTTCAACGTTTGTAAATACAACTCAACTTTGCTGATGACGTACATTTATACTGCATATAACGAGTTTTATACCAGTTTTTGTTTCATTAAAATAACTTCATATTTACATATTAACGATCTGCCACAACAAATACAAGAATCAGGTGTGAAGTGTGCACTATTTGCTGATGACTTAGTAATGTGGACTTCAAAACCAAAAAGCAAAAGTACAGAACTAGAAAAAACCATTCAACAATCCTTAACCAAATTACAAAGGTGGACCAAAGAAAATTTAATGACTGTTAATACAACAAAATCAAACTACCAAATCTTTTCACTAAGAAAAAAAGCCACTAAAAATAAAACTAAATTTTGAGGGTCAACAATTACCAGAAACAAAGGAAGCAAAGTATTTAGGAGTTTACATTTGATACTAAACTTACATGGACCAAACAAATAGAAAATGTAATACAAAGAGCAGAGAGGCGCCTTTCACTGTTAAAACGTCTAACAGGAATGAAGTGGAGATGTTCCAGAGCAACTCTTAACACAACATACAATGTATATATAAAGCCATTATTTACTTACTGCAGCGAAGTTCTTGTAACAGCAAACACAAAAAAGATTCAAATCTTTCAAAACCAAAGTCTGAGATTAATTACAGGTGCTATCAAAACCACACCAATAGCAGCTATGGAAATACTAACCAACCAATGCCCCATTGAATATGAAATAGAAAAAGCGGCTCTTATTCAACACGAAAAGTTGATCAGACTCCCATTCAATACATGGCACAAGAGAAATTTTACACATACACTAAAGGCTCAGGAGAACTTTCTTTCCAAAATTCAAGACATCAAGAAGAATGTACACCTTCCTAATTCAAAGGAAAACTTCATATCTAAAGTCAATCCGACACAAACATTAGACATCACATATTATTTACACCTGACAGAAGAAGTTAAGAAAAGTGATACTCCAACTAGTGTTCTAAAATTATTGGCATTAGAGACAATCCATACTAGATTTCCAGAACATGAATGGCTCCATATTTATACTGATGGATCATTTATATCAAACCAAGATGGAGCAGGTGCTGGAGTCACATGTCACCGCTTTTCCTATTACAAATCCTGTTGTTGTTAGCTACTGCTGGATTTCTGACAATGAAGTCATTAATCCTCTTGCTCTCCAGTATTTTTCACTGATGGATGGGGCACTAGAAGTGGCCGGGCATATTTGAAGGTGGTCTCGATCCATTTCCTCTTGCAGATCACATAGAGGACAGAGTGGTGAAGAATATATCCCAATTCTGTTTAAGTGTTTTGCCAGACAATCATGTCCTGTAATCAACCTGAAGGTTGCAACTGCTGTTTTTCGAGGATACTCAGGAATCACTGTTTGAATGTTTGGTAGTTCCCATCTTTTATTCTTTGATTTTTCATAGTAATATTTTGCAATAATTTTTTTGAATTCAGAGTTGACTAATCTTTTAGCTGCATAAAATGGTAGATTAACTATAGATTTTTGTACACCGCTGGTACCCTTTTTTGCAAGAAAATCAGCTTTCTCATTACCACTCAGTCCACAGTGAGCCGGTATCCATTGGAAGACTAGGTGCTTTTGAAGTGCTGTTAGATGGCTAAGCATCTTCCAACATTCTATAATAGTTTGGTTTTTTGGTGACAACTTGGAAGTAATTGCTATAATTGCTGCCCTGGAATCTGAGAGAATAACTGCTTGCTGAAAATGTGAAATTCTGTACAAAAGATTTTGTAGGGCCATTCGAATTGCTTCCATCAAAGTTAGTAATTCCATAACTTAAAGATTTGTAATAGGAAAAGAGGTGACATGTGACTCCAGCACCTGCTCCATCTTGGTTTGATATCAATGATCCATCAGTATAAATATGGAGCCATTCATTTACCCCTCGAGTCATATTTCATAAAAAAGAGAGCAATAGCAGTAATAGTAACCGTTTTTTAGAGAGCACCATATTTTTAATATTACAAATCTTTAAGTTATGGAACTACGAACTTTGATGGAAAAATTGAAGCAATTCAAATGGCCCTACAAAATCTTTTGTACAGAATTTCACATTTTCAGCAAGCAGTTATTCTCTCATATTCCAGGGCAGCAATTATAGCAATTACTTCCAAGTTGTCACCAAAAAACCAAACAATTATAGAATGTTGGAAAATCCTTACCCATCTAACAGCACTTCAAAAACACTTAGACTTCCAATGGATACCAGCTCACTGTGGACTGAGTGGTAATGAGAAAGCTG
The DNA here is from genome assembly GCA_030765045.1 of Tenodera sinensis. Classification (NCBI taxonomy): domain Eukaryota; kingdom Metazoa; phylum Arthropoda; class Insecta; order Mantodea; family Mantidae; genus Tenodera; species Tenodera sinensis. Next base: position 15,894,324 of record CM060964.1, on the reverse strand, counting down.
ATTTTCTTGCAAAAAGGGGTACCACGGTGTACAAAAATCTATAGTTAATCTACCATTTTGTGCAGCTTAAAGATTAGTCAACTCTGAATTCAAAAAAATTATTGAAAAATATTACTATGAAAAATCAAAAAATAAAAGATGGGAACTACCAAACATTCAAACAGTAATTCCTGAGTATCCTCGAAAAACAGCAGTTGCAACCTTCAGGTTGATTACAGGACATGATTGTCTGGCAAAACATTTAAACAGAATTGGGATATATTCTTCACCACTCTGTCCTCTATGTGATCTGCAAGAGGAAATAGATCGAGACCACCTTCAAATATGCCCGGCCACTTCTAATGCCCCATCCATCAGTGAAAAATATTGGAGAGCAAGAGGATTAATGACTTCATTGTCAGAAATCCAGTATTAGCTAACAACAACAACACAAAATACAGCTGTGTATATACGAAGCACTTTAAATGCCCTGCAGGTAGCAGTTCTCGGCTACGTTTTAAATGGCCATCGCTCAAGAGGTTAAGCTGCTGTGACAACCTGCCAGAATCGGTTGGATAATTCAATATTTTATCTATAGAGTGTCAGGGGTATGAGCACACAGATTTTGTTTGAGGGTTGATTTAAATGTCCAATAATAAATTCATCTATTGTGAAAGGTAAAGGAGGTAACTGAACGTTGCATGCACCCACCCACCCACCCAAAGTTTATGACAAATGAACATTTCTGCTTCATTTGGGTCCCCACAATCAACATATCGTTCAGTGTGTGTACCACAGTAGTAGTAGTAGTAGTAGTAGTAGTAGTAGTAGTAGTAGTAATAGTAGTAGTAGTAGTAGTAGTAGTAGTAGTAGTAGTAGTAGTAGTAGTACTACTAGTAGTAGTGGTGGGGTTTAGAGTGCTCAACTGCCAGGGTTATTAGCGTCGTAACGAAACAAAAACAAAAAAATTAAATAAAATAAAAATAGTGCAGGCCCCACACCTGCATGCCAAAAAGTTAAAATGAGTCAACAATTAACTAGTCACCAAAGAGTGCCAGCACTAAAAGGGTAACATAAAACGCAAAGGCTCACAAAGACAAAAGCGAATTGCATCCATTAGGAAACGACCGAACAAAGAAACAAAATATGTTTAAATACGGCCGCCCATACCGCTGAGCCGAATGAAGGTAAGCAATCGCTCTACTGCACTGAAAGTGTCCTTGAGCACCTCAGGAAGGGTGGCTGGCATGCTCAAGGACACACGTAGCTGAGCTAAAAACTGGCACTCATGCAAAACATGTTGCACTGTCAAAGGGTCATTACAGTGAATACAGAGCGGTGCAGCGTCAGAAGATAAAAGGTGACTATGACTAAAACAGCAGGGCCCAATGCGCAATCTTGCTAAAATCACTTCCTCGCAATGAGAGGTGCGCAAGGAAGTCCTCCAGGCCACTGGGAGGGGCTTCACCTCCCTAAGTTTGTTCCCTTGAAGAACACTCCATGCAGCACTCCAGTGTGAAAGGAGGGCACGACATAAAACTAATCTAAAATCCTCTGAGGGAACTTTAGCACTAAAAAGTCTGGGGGTTATAACTGCTGCCTTTGCAGCAGAATCGGCTGCCTTGTTACCTTGCAGGCCTACATGTCCAGGCACCCACATAAAGGACAAGGTAGTGCCAGCACTAGCGAGTGAGTGAAGGCTGTCCTGGACACACTGCACCAGTGGATGGTACAGTGTGCGTAGGCTCTGAAGGGTACTCAAAGAATTGGAGCAAACAATACACCATTCCGAGGACTGCAGAAGAACATATAAAAGGGCCTGATATATACCAAAAAGCTCTAGTGTAAAAATCGATCACTGTGATAAAAGATGAAAGCTAAAACTCCACTCCAACTCCTGCATGCTGAAAAAGGCGTTATAACACTCCCGGCTAGAACAGGCAAAGGAAAGATTTTGAGACTCAGCCCCATTCTTGATCGGTAGAAAAGAGAAGAGTCTGACACAGCAGCAAAACTTGTGCCCAGAGTGTCAGTGACAGCTCTAGGACAAACAACGGTAGTGTTCTGTATCCGGAGACCAGGTACAGTATACGGCGAAGCTTTGCCAGCCACTCGACGAAGCTTATCCCAAACTACACACGAAGGCGTAGAGTGGTTAAACAACTCTACAAAACGGAGCCAGGATGTCCTCTTACTCGTCTGTATGATGTGATGAGCCCTGGTGCACGACTTCTTGAACGTGACCAGATTATCAAGGGTAGGGTGGCGCTGAAACACCGGTATTTAATAGAGAGAGCTCTGTAGGAAAAAAATCTGCTAGATGTGTTCCCCTTACACAAGCCCTATCTGAACCCCAAAGGGGGTGGTGGGCATTAAAGTCTCCCAACAAAAGGCAGGGCATTGGGAGTTGGGACACCAGGTGGGACAAGTCGGCTATTGCGAAGGGGGAAGAAGTAGGTAGATAAACGGGACAGAGAGTAAAAGTAAAACCAGGTAAACTAAGGGTAACAGCAACAGCTTGCAAGGGAGTGGTAAGATTAAGAGGTTGGTAAAAGACGTCATCACGAATTAGGAGCATGTCACCTCCATGAGCAGGATTACCAGGTTCTGGTGGGAGCTCAAAGTGCAACGGAGTAAAGCCTGGGAATGTAAAGGAGTCCTGCTGGCGAAGCTTTGTCTCCTGCAAGCATAGAACGCTAGGGGTTAGCAAACTAATAAGTACTTGCAGGTCGGCCCTATGTGCGTGTATATTCCACTGAATTATGGACATCCTGGAACGAAGGGGATAAGCTGTCGATTATGGTCACTTGACCAGTGGTTGCCGCTTCAATTTGCCCTTCTGAGAGTGCGTGGGGCTAGAGCTGTTTGGAGCAGATGGTTCATGCTCCATAGGCTCCATGGACAGAGGAGGCTCTGTGTCACTACCAACAGAAGATAAAGGAGTATATCTGTTACCCGTGGTAATGGGAGGTGGAGAGACCCTTGGCACCCTACCACGAGCTCTGGTGTCCTGAGAGCATGAGCGCCGAGGAGGGGAAGGTGAAGCACGCTTCCCAGTGGCCAATGTCGGAGGGTCTTTAAGGAAATCGCTGCATTTCGGCTCAACTCTGAACTTCCAGGTATCGGTACTGGCAGGAAGATTCTTAGGGCTGGTACAGGTTGATGTACAAGCTGTGGCCTGAATACGTTGAGGTGCAATAGTGGTGGTGGTAACAAGGCTAGTTTGGGTACCAACATCCCGCTTTGGCACTGGGGTTGACACAACCGAACTAAAGGTAGTTTGGGTACCAACATCCCGCTTTGGCACTGGGGTTGACACAACCGAACTAAAGGTAGTTTGGGTACCAACATCCCGCTTTGGCACTGGGGTTGACACAACCGAACTAAAGGTAGTTTGGGTACCAACATCCCGCTTTGGCACTGGGGTTGACACAACCGAACTAAAGGTACCAAATTTGAGAATCAAAGGCTGACGAGCAAGATGTTTTTTGCAGGCTTCAGAAAACGATAAATGCTCCTTCACCCGCAGCTCTTGTATAGCCTTCTCGTCCAGGTAATGTGGACAGTCACGGGATGTCGCCGGGTGGGCACCTCGACAGTTTACACAGCTAGGAGCAGATGGACAAACAGGAACCGAAACCTTGCAAGAGGTCTGTGTATGGCCGTAACGTTGACATTGAAAACACTGCATTGGACGTGGGATATACGGTCGAACGTTAATTACCTCATAGCCGGCCTTTATCTTCTGAGGGAGATCGAGCAGATCAAACGTAAGAAATAGAGTACTGGTAGCAACCTGCACTCCGTCACGCGTAGTGCGGACCCGATAGATGTTACTCCCTAGCCAGATAAGTAACCCTGAATGTCTTCCTCCGGCATACCATCCAACAAGTGGGTGGTTATGACGCCCTTGAAAGAGTTGAGGCTCCTGTGCTTCTCAACACGGATAGGATATCCGTAGACTAGTTTCACCTTCAGCAACTTGTCGAACTGAGGGGACATTTACGTTTCAACAAGTAGCGATCCTGTTCTTAGGTGGGTATATGATTTCACCGGCCTGGCTATTTTATCGAGACCTGACTGTATTACAAAGGGGTTTACCTTCAGAAACGTCTGAGCCTCTTCCGTCCTACTGATGACTAGGTAACGAGCAGTAGGAGCTACGCGTACCTCTATTTCATTCACTTGTCGTTTTCTTTTAATAGTTTTGTTTGCCATAGAAAAAACGCTATAAATTTCATCCCCCAGTGCTCCCCACCTACCATGGAGCCCAACAAGGGGTCATCCCACTGGGGTGACAGGGCTACACAGGGGATACAGTGGGCTTGCCGTCCCACTCACCCTGCAGATCGGTGCACTACCTAGTCCTGGCCGATTGACTAGGGGTGGGTTAGTCCCTGGCCTCCCGTTTAGATGAAGCAGTAACCAAAGCAGTGTATTGGAAATGCACATACTCCCCGAATTCAGCAAGAAAACTGGACCGAGCTCAGATACGCATCCCTCAACCACCAGGATAAACCTTTCCACCGACATGGGTCTCCACGCACGGCCTACACGTGGGTGGGCGTTTTCACTGACTCCCTCACCACGAAGAGGAGGCCACATTGAGGGAGTCAGTTGGCTCAGGGCCCCGGGTGCGCCAAGCCCAGACCTACCATAGTAGGTCCCCCTGGCGGGGGGGGGGGGGGTTGCGTACCACAGCAAATCTGTTGTGTCTATACCGGTAGGAAGTGAAGTCATTACATTAAATTAAACCAGTGAAAGATTTTGATATTTGGAGCACATTTTGTATCTTACGTTTTTGTCTCTGACCATTTCCTACGGAAATATCGAAAACAAGCTGGTAACACTGCAGACTGTGTGGGTGTCACTTTCCCTAGCTCAGGATATAAACAAACACAGTAATGGTGCTTCTTGAGAACACAAACAAATACCCTGCCTTGTCCTTCTGCATTTACTGTGAAAGTGTAGGCCAATCACAAGCGTAAGCTCCCAACAAAAGCTAAAATGCCCGACAGGTTTACATTCACAAACTAGGTCAATTCCCTGACCAACCTCAATGCAACGTTGTCGAGTTACCTACGTCTGAGAGAGCAGGTTGGAGTATTCCTTCACGTTGTTTAAGTGATTAATTATTTTGAAACCCGGCGTGATGTCCCATAATTACTACCAAAGCTATGTCAGAAATAAGTTACTCTACGCATCTTACAAGTAACATACTGTTATCTTCGTACATTCCTATGGAGTTACGCATCCAATTGGGATCAAAAACTATTTTATTGAAATCGGCTGATCAAAGAACAAAATGTCATTCAACTTTTTTGTTTGTAATGCTTCTATGAAGCACATATTAGAAGGAATGTAATGACTTCCCTTCCATCCTGTATATAGCAATTTGGAGATAACTAATACACAACTCACCCTAAATATTCCTGAGAAGCCTCCAAGAAATGCTCCTAGTTGTAAAGCACTTCTGTGGACAAGAAGTTTTGGTAACAGATTTGGTTTGCGAATTAGCCTTCTCATTTGCATTAGAACACGCAGACAAACTTGTAGTCCATAACCCATGGCAAATAGCTTCACAAAACCCTGTAACATTCCAATTTATGGGTCATTTTTATGAACAGCCATATTATTTATAAGCAAATAACAGGCATATGCATTTTAAATAGATTGCTTAAAAACTATGAGCAAGCAGGTACACAGAATATGTTTGGCTAAAACAGAAATCAAGTAAAACCTATGACAGAGCCTGTATATGAAGAAAATATGTCTCAACAAAACATATTAACTCTCAAACGGAATAGTTTCATATATGAATGTGTCATCCGTAAGCTGGAAACACAGATGTATGCATCCACAAGCATAAAAATTGCAAACTGCTTTTCTACAAATGAAAACACAAATATATTTTAAACTGAGTTGCACTATCACTCAATCTGACTCACATTTTATGCCTTATTAGAACATATTTCACAAATCTTCGCTCTGTTGCATCACATGACAAATTTATATGAACTCCACTTCAGGAATACAAACAAGAGTTTGCTATCTGTAACGTCCCCTCCAAATGGTTCAACAGAATCTTGTCTTGACCCAGGTGCAGTATGGGGCACCTGATGTTCACCTTGGCATCAAAGAACAGAAGGCATCCATGCACAAATTAACTTTGTGATTGCAGCAATAAACATCCACTTTGCAGCTTGCTCCTGCCAAGGGTCAATTTCAGGTAAGCTTCCTTAGCCATGGGCAGGGTCTCACCTGAGCTGGTGCGCAGCATGTAGCGCCTGACTGGGGTCCTTTTTGGTAGTCTGTGCACCACATCTGGCTGGAGGCCTCATGTTCACCAATACCCTGCAGTGTTGGCTCTCAATCCATGTGCTACCAGACTTACCTCTCCACTTCCAGTCATGGTGTTCAACACAATGCAAGAGGAAGGTGGTGACGATGCCAACATACCCCTCTTCACACTGGCCCTTGGCTGGGGTGCACTCGCAGTCCACCCTTAGGTGTCCAGACTCCACCCAATCCCAGGCTGTTGTGGCTGATGCCAATAGCCATTGTTCTTCACCACCGTGCTCAGTTCTGGCCAGCACTGGGGTGGCTCTTCTGGCTGTCATCATGGCCATTTCAATATGGAGGACAGCTGCGAGGGCGTCAATATTACAAAGTTTCATCAGGAGAACCTGTTGTTTCACTTCCTGGTCTCTTATCCCATTAATGAATGTGTGGGCTACCTCTCCGAGAATATAATTTGGTGGTAAATCTGCCAGAGTCCTGTGCGCTAACCATTTTACCTCCATGATAAATTTTTGTCCCAACTTTAAGGTCCTTAATCAGCATCCTATTTCTTGCTTTGTCGTTATTGATGGAGGCAGTCCAGCTATCTCTGATTAGGTTTTCCCCAGTAATATCCAGTCCCCTGGGTTGGTTACCAGTCTTCCGCAGAGCAAGACCAGTGGTAGGGCTGCTATCTTACAGCCTCTAGTCAGGCATTCAAAATATTCAATTTTCTCCATAGTTGATGGAACGGTTATAACGCCGTGACTAGGTCCCCATTACCTCATTAGTTAATAGCAGGGTGCAACACAAGCAGGTCAGATTGGGAATTAGGTAGGAGAGGTTGTAGAATGCACACCACTACCCCAGAATAGTGTGGAAGGACCAACGCCATCTTCACTAGGTTTATCATTACAAGCCACATGGCCAAACATGCTTGTTCGTGATGATGGTGAATTCTTGTAAGGTCTCGTTTGATTGTACCTTGCTTTCAGCTCGGCCCAGTAAGCAGCAGCTAGGTGATGTTCTTCATAGAACCCCTCCAGCATTTTAAAAAGGTTTTTGGCCAAGCCTCCAATGGGCAAGGTACAACTAGTTTCTGTTGCTTGCCCCTGCAGAGCAGCCAAGAGCTTTAAAATCATCTCTGATGGCATCCATCCACTGTGCCTAAAACTGCTGCTTAAACACCTCACACAATGAAGTGCCGTTGAACTTTGCTATTTTTGCATTGGCTGATCTCGTAATTGTGGGACCCTCTATACCTTCAGCATCCATTGTATCTTCTAGGTTGTGATGCAACTCTTCTACTTGTTGGGGAGAACTTGTAGAATTTACATGATGAACTCCACTCTCTCCCAACATCAAAATGGTTTGTCTTTCACTACTAAGCTCTCCGTGCATGTTTTAAACACCTGCTGCATGACCCATCCATTGTCTGCCCAAGCACTTTAGTCTAGTAAACCTGTGCATGGGAGAGTCAACGTGGACATATGGAAGTTATAGTCTGCTTACAGCAGTACCATCCATTTAAATAATACTTGTCTCACTTGACATTCGAGAAATATTATGTTTTTAACTTAAGTTTTGAAAGGTAGAATCAGAACTGGAAAATCTTACATAAGAAAAAATAGTTCCTATCTTATTTATGCAAGTTTTGACATTGTCTATTATGCCCTCAGCTTCAAAGGTAGCATTTTATATTAAACTGGTATAATCACCAGAAAATGTGAAGAACATAGATACTGAAAGTAAATTAAACAGTGCAATAACCAAGTTCCTAAAACACAATAAAAATTCATTCAATGGGTGAACACTATATATACTGAAAAGGGAGTTTATTAACATTCTATTATCACTGCTCTCTTTGCAGCAAAATAATGACTTATTTCTCCAATTAATTTATTTGTATTACGTGCACCATTTCATTCACTACACAGAAAGAGACAACTGTTTCCCTTAAATTAACCACATAAAATGTTAAAGTTTTGTAATTTATGTAATCTTATTCTTAATTGTTGTATAATGTATCTGTAAGGTTTAATACTTCACTATTATAAAATTCTACATTTTTTATGTATTATATTTAAGGTCTCTTGTTTCTTCTCCTTTCCCTGTCTACCCTCCCCTTATGTAGGAGTTACAAGCCACTGCCAAGGGCCAGATGCCAGTTAGGGAGCAGGTGAACCTAAGAGTGAAGATCTGCAGGAGTGTGGTCAGCCCAGCACCAGGTATGATAGTGAGGAAGAAAATGATGTGAAATTCAGGTGAAATCAATGAATAGAAAGGTGATTATGGAGCAATTGGTGGAATGAGTGGCAGGGGAAACTGGAGAAAACCCGCCCAGATGCGGCTTTCTCCAACATGAATACTACATGCAGGTCCCTGGGATCGAACCCAGGCCACCTAGGTGGTAGACGAATGGTCTAACCTCTTGACCACGGCGCCGCCTCCTGAAGGTCTCTTGTTTTATTGCACATATTATGGAACTTCTCTGTAACTGCATGTTACTGTTTTGTTACTTCTTGAAACTGACAAAACCATAGACTTCTATACTTAACACAAGGGTCTGGATTCTGAAGAAATGTCTTCCTTTAATTGTAGCATCATAGGCATTGCTAACATGTATATAAATCCCTGTCATGGGACCCACATTATGTAAACACACATTCATTAAGTCGCCCTTTTGGTCACTTAATGCCATTTTCTATTTTAGAACATTTTTTTCTGTTTTGCATCAGCATTTACATTGAGTACATAGAGATTTTTACCTTACTGACAGTTCACATGTAAATACTTTTCAAACGTCACAATTCAGCTGAGAAATAAGAGTAACTTTGTGTTACATTGTGGCGGAATGTCGTTGGTCTCTCGTTGGATCGCCATTTGATGTGGTTCGCTCCGGCTAGTCAGGATGAGATCTCTTTCTCTATCTCGGGTACGCGCAGGTGTTATAGACTACCCAAGAAAACTTCTGTATATTGTTTATTACTTCTTATATACTTTCGGGAGTAATGCCGATTTTCTATATGCAGAGGAATCGCACTCACGTCTGCACTCCACAACGTGCGGTACTGGTCTGGGCTGAGTAGTGACGCTTTCTGGCGTACCCACGCTAAGAAAACGTTCTCTCCAATTTTAAATGTCATGACGTCATCCAAAAGAAAGCCTCGTATCCAAAATGCTACTTCCTTTTCCCGCAATTTAGAAATGTCCCTTTCTATTATAACATGTTCTTTTTTGAATTTCGAATATATAATTACCTTTTTATGATTAAACGATGTTTACTTTATATTTTATTAAATATATCGCGCGACTTTTAAGGTTGGCAGACCTGAATTTTGAACGTGAATGTAGTATGACGTCATGACTCGTTAATTTCAAACCAATAATGCGTTTATCCTACAAATTTAACGACTATTATTTACTCATATCTTGCTCACCTTACAACACTTCCTGCTCTATTATCTATTTATGTTATTACTTAACACTTATCGCAAATCTCACATCCGGCAATTAAATTAAAACGTGTCTTTATCAAGCCCATTCGATTTGAAATCTAAATTTCGGTATCAACATTTACTCTTATTTTTGGAAAAAAACATTTAATGCTTTGTGTAGAAAACGTTTATGGGTAGAGAGGTCTATTGTAAGGGTAACAACTGTGATTTCCTGTACTAAACTAGGGATGAGACAGGTCAGTTTTCCTTTTTGTGCATTAATAAGTGTGTATAGTCAAGTTGGCTATGTACCTGATGTATTATGTTATAGGCTGTGCAATGTAATCTGAGAACTCAAACGAGTTAATACTAGTTTTTTGGGACCTGTTTTAAGAACTATTTTCTTTTCGACTCTTCAAACAAGGCATGGAACAAATATATTTTTAATTAATTTTTTAGGTTATTTAATTATTTTTATACCCATTTGTTCTACTTCTATAGCAATTATGCCCATGTACAGGGTTCTTAATTTAAAAACTAACAAGCAACAGCATTTCGCCTATGCATGATTTGGGTGTGCCACAGCCGGCTTTGCCCCTACTTAAACTCCACACGTAAAGCATGCCTTACCTTATAGAAGATGCTAGAAATGTCATCCACCCTTGGCTAAACAAGCTTTATATCGGGAAAACACATTCTGATTCACAGGATTAAATTGGGCCACTGTAATGTTTCTGATTTTGTTTCTAATATTTTGTTTCAGTTCTTCCAATGTATGAGGATTTGTCTTGTAAACTTTGTCTTTCAGGTTACTCCACAAGTAAACATCACACACTGTTAGATCGGGGGAGTGAGAGGGGAGGGCCATACACCAGCACTAATCACTCTATCTTCAAACACTTGCCTAATTTTATTCATGGACTCCTCTGCTGTATGGGCAGTAGCAAAATCTTGTTGAAACCCAGGGTTGCCAACCCATACGATAATTTCAATACTGGTGAAATATCATTTTCACTGGTTTGTCACATCAGAGAAATTAAATTAATTACAAATAGAGACACCACTTTTCGTTCGTAGTCTGTCTCCACCCCTCTAAGGCAACCATTTCATATCCTACTAATCCTTCTACGCTTTATCCTCTTGTTGCCAGTGTGCCCAGATCTCGTAATCTCAATGAAGAAGGCACTGTTCAGAAAGTTGATCAATGGAGAAAACCCAGAATAAGTGACATTCCGTGTGAAATAAACATGCCTGAACCTGACAGTTTCTGGAGTGCTGTTAAACACATGTGTCGCCTTGATGGAATTACTGATTTCAAACAACTGGCGGAGTTTCCATTATAAGTGATTCCATTGCCCCACAGAAACGCTTCTTGTGAAAGAGTTTTTTCCAAACCAGGTTTAATCAAAATCAAAATTAGAAACAGATTGGCGCTAGATACAGTAAATGGACTTATTCGGTCGCCTGAGCTTATGAAAGAATGTGGTGGGTCCGAAAATCTGCAAGCCACCAAGATGTTAGTGCATCTCAACAACAAATTTGTATACTGCTACAAAGTTGAGGAAGAAGATGAATTTTCAGATGAATAGTGCGAGAAACATAAGTACTAAAGTTGTAATACTGGTTTAGGTCATCAATCTTGTAAGTGGATACCATAAACATCAATACTATTACATTTGCATAAGTGTTATGCTGATACATTTATTGTTGTAGCATTTGGTTTATGATGTACGTTAATTTTGAATCCAGATCTATAATTTTGAGTGGCTGGTACGATAATTTTACTTTTAAACATTGGCAACCCTGTTGGAACCACCCATATGATTTCTCTTTTTCTGGCAGTTCATGATAAAATGGGGTCAAAATGTCATTTCAGTAACTCTCTGCATTTACAGTCTGCTCGTAGAATATTAGCCCATTGTGCATCTAGCGCTAACAGCACACCAAACTCCAACTTTCTGATCATAATGAGGGATATCTTGAACTCGACGTAGATTTTCAGAGGCCCAGTACTGAATAGCCATGTGCACTACAGCAGCAGGTAGTGGGGGTATCCAGCGAAGTTGTGGGAGAGACAAAACGCAGTGTGCTCCATTAGGTTTTAAATGAAGAACCCTGTATGAAGTAATGTATAAATTTTTGTACACTAGTTTTAATAAATCTTAGTTTTAAGTCATTTTTGTAATCATATAATTCTTTGAAAATGTTACTTCATTTTATAGGTGATAAAAATCTGCCCTGCTTATCGGTCTCTAACAAGAACAGGAGAAATTGCAACAAAACATAACACTGCACTTACACCTCTCAACAATGCCATATCCAATCAAGTGATATTTGTACACTTAAATATCAGCAGGACTTACAAACAAGGTATGATCATGCTGTGCTTTGTCAATAAGTGTAGTCCTTTTGCTTGTGCTAAATTACTCAATCCCATGCAGTACTGCTTTACAGCATAACTAACATGACTATTAGTTGTAATACGCACCTCAAGAGTATAATATGTACAGCTAAAAGGATGAGGACATGTAGGGTGTTTGCTCAGTCCTTGAACAGTTCTCAATAAATTCTGGTAAAGATTGCACCAGGATAATATAAGACCATATTCCATAGATTTTGATCGTGATCCAAATGATTTGCCTCGTGCTCTGGAAGACTGAGATATTGATTCACTTTCTAATATGTTTTCACGATTTTCAATATAATCCTTTTCTTCATATGGACTAACAATAAATCTGTAATAAAATATTGAAGCACACTATTAATTTTCATGAATTTTACAGTAGGTCATAACTAAAGCCACAATTCTTAGTCACCTTATCATGTGCATGGGGCTGTTTCGTTCAGTGCTGATGGCTGGCCTCTCGGTCTGGGCAAACACACTCACGGCATAACTGACACTCCTACACATGATGCGGTACTAAAAATTGTAGCTTTAGTCATAACACTACAAGAGAAAACAAACGGATGTTTGTTAATAGTTATCGCCACCAAAAAAAGGAAATGGCGTGAAGAATAATTACACCAATCCAACTTCATTCTTTTAAAGACACCATTGATCCTGTTTGTCTGCGCCAGGGGTCGGCAAATGGGCAGTGTTAGCATGTTGAAGTGGGGAGAGGCGGGTGCCCGGTGAGAAAGGACAGACCAATAAAGTAATCTGTGACAACAGAGCAGTGCTGTGACAAACTTATGAGGCACATTGGAAAGAATGTGAAATTGCAGAATTGTTTACTATGGGAGCATGTTACGATAAGCACAGCACATACTCGCTGATTCAAAGTATGCTCATTATTGTAGCTATCAAAAACACAATGTATTATACATTGCCAGGCGCTAGGGATAACATAGAACATGATACATTAGTCAATTGTGGCAGCCTTTATAAGAAATAAAATACAGTATTACCCCGCTTTTACTTCCCTGCCATTTACATTTTCCCTCTGTTTACAAACGTCTGGCCTACTATGACAGTGCTGGTTTGCATCACCAGCTCCGAGGAGATAGAAATGTAGCACCGACTGCACTTCAAAGGAGACTGAAGGTCAGATACCTCACACCACTATGTTGCTAGGTAACACATGACAATATCAGCAATACCCAATTTGGCCTTATAGTGTGCACAGATGTCAACATTACACTGCAGCACAACTTTTAGAGCAAGTGAAATGGTGAAGCACGATTGGAAACAGTTACTTATATCATTGCATATATTATTGCTTATTTTGTACACTCAAGTAATGAATGGGATGAATAATGTAATTCAACTTCCAAAACATTTAAACATGAGCATAAATATTTTACTTGCATTTATTATCATGTGGTACTTGGCACTTCCCCAGTTGTGTACTTACTGCAGTGAAGCGATGCTCCGACACTCATATTAGTAATGTGCATGCAGTCAGTAAGGTGGAGTGCTCAGTTCCTTAGAGTAGGTAAAGAAATGTAAAAGTGGAAAGCCTCTAAGAAGTGGTGAAAAGACTATTTTATTAAATGTAGTTAACTTTTTCTTTCATAGTTATGACACTGGCTTTGAAAGACGTAACCAAATTGATGTCTGAAGTAACCGGTATTTCTATGTACACTGTTTCAAATGTGAGAACGGAAATGAAACAAACAGGAACTGTAGAAGCCCCTAAAAAGAAAAGGCACTTAGTGTTTTAGGTAAAGTGGATGACTGTTAAAAGTGCTATTTGCTTTAAAATGCATAGTTTCATTTTAAGCAATGAGCCTTCTATAATAGATAGTGACCCAGATGTTCCAAAAGTTTATGAAAACCATGTTCCACACTTTGCTGAAAGACATTGCATTTCAGTTTGCAAAAAAAAAAAAAAAAAGTGATAATTGATTAGGAGGATACTGTGGTGTGGAGAATGCGTTACATGGGCTCTGGGGGTGCCCCACCTCAATGTGACGACTGAGGAGGAGGAGGAGGTTGTTTATCCATACAGCATAGTAATGGCTTGACAAGAGGGGCTAATTCTGTTTTCGGATTATATCGAAGTAGAAATTCAGTTAAACCTTAGCATTTATATGTAAAATATATGTAATCTGGAACATGGTTGTTTTACATTCCTGTTTTGTTAACGTCCTCCAACGTAGTGTCATATCGAACGGTATTCCTTTACATACCAGCTGACATGCGGCTGTCACTTTTAAGCATATATATGTGAATACATACACTATACTGGTTTCACCGAAAGAAGTGGTCGTGATGTAAAGAAGCATGTGTACAAATAGAATTAAAGTATACGTTCATTGGCTGATGCAACAAATTACAAGGTACATCGGCTACAAAGTAGTTCGCTCAATAGTAACAAAAACTACTGGATCTTCCCTGTATTATGTAACAATGGTATGTTTAACACGTTATTGTACCATGGAGAACTGCAATAAAATTAATCTAAAGTAATTAATTGCACTTAATCAGAAAATGAGCGAAGAACACGCACAGACTGTCTTCTGTTGATCAACTTTGGAAGCAACAATGTGAGAGTGTTAGTGAACCATCATGTCCAAACAAGTGCAGTTTATAAAACATTGCAGAGGGAAGCCTCTAATAAGTGGCGAAAAAGTTATAATTCTCATTGTGTTCCACAAACTATGCGAGAAATATCCCACTTTAGCAATCTAAGATATTGTTAACTTTTCAACAGAGTTTACAGGTGTATCTGCATTAAGCATAAATTGCGTGCGCAGTGAAAGGTTAAAAACAGGTAAGTTAACCATGCCTATAGCCGTTAAGATTCTAAGTTTACCACTGATCACACCAAATCACGTAAGCATGCGTTCATTATATGCTTATAATCTGCTATTTGTTCAAGCTTACATCTCTGATTAGTGGGAGGTTAAGTTAGTATTCGCTTTATTTATAATGTTAGGTTAATTAGCAGCCACTGGGTATACCAAAGATAAAGGGAGAGGGGAGGAGCAGAACTGATCTAGATGGAATACAACTTGTTTCAGATTCAGATTAGGTATGTTAAAGCTTTCTTTTCTATAGTGATTTTAAACTTATATTTGTTATTATGTTTTTAGTTTAGAGTGCTACATGCGATCGTTATCTAATAAGTAGTGTGTTTTAACTATCACGTGAAAGATTGGTGGGTCAGAGCAAGAAAGCGGAAGGATACATTTTTAGGCATTGCTTACATCATGACCAATTCTTTTGCTGAAACCAGTAAAGGAGAAAACTTGATTATGGTTGCATATTCCTTATCTACTTCATTTTAATGCTTGAGAGGCATGAGTGACAATGTTAAATAGCACTATTAGGAAGAACCATTGCAGGGAAACAGACTAGCTGCCCCTACAGAATGTCCATTATACACTTAAATGAAGGAAACCCCTCCCAAAATGTGGGGTGAGCCATTAACAAAGTTTTTAGCTTAACGGCACTTGAAGTCATGCTTAGTACTCTCAATTTCATTTGCAAATTAATTACATTTCTTACATGGCAGCTGTGTTTCACGTAGGAAATAATTATGTAAATCCTCTGATTACAATATACCTTAGACAGTGCTTCCTCTATTCATTTTCTAATGGAAGCCCATAAACTGCATTTTTAGGCTAATATTAAGGTTTTACCTAAACAAACCAAAGATAGTATCACGACCTGTGTCACGTCCTCTGTAGAAGTATAACAATGCTGCAGTTGAAATTGTGAATATTATCACCTGGGCATGTGGAATTGGACGGACTAGACCTCTCCACGCTGCCATTCGAAACAAAGTTTCAGTGGCCTGGAACAGAAAATTCATTGCTATACTTAAAAGCCATAAAAAAGCATTACCAGTATACTAGTTATGCATGACTATCTTAACCATAATACTGCCATACAGTGCAATCTTAAAGTCCCTCTATATCCATGCATTTGTGATCTCAAGCAATGGACTGTCTGGAATGAATTTGGAGAAATTACTACAAAGAGAAAACAAATAATCTTAATTAATCTACCCATTCACAGAAAATGTACTCATGCATTTCATTTTATTGGTTCATTTTTATCCGTGATTTCCAGCACAGAAATTAACGTCATCAATAGCAACGCTGATGAAGTGAATTTATGTTCGCTTTCTCTAGCAGCCAGAAATCGTATTTGCTGCGGAGACATTGCATTAAGATGTCTAGGTTAGTATCCTAATGGCAGATAAACATACTATTGAGGAGTGGGTCTTACCTGTGTAATACAAAGTGTGCTTGTTGCGTAGAATACCTGTTGTAGTTTGTTTTAATGATGTAGACATTATAAATGGCAGATAAATACAAACAATTGAAATATAACTTTGCCAAATTAATAACAGTACCTGGGTGACCGAGCTTTGCTCAGCATTTTGCCCCCCTTTTTGTGAAATCTTGTTTTTTGGGAGAAGATACTTATTGAGATAAACTTGAAAAACAAAACGTTAACTAAATAAAAATTTTTGTTGCAATTGTTAAGTCATTTCTGAGATACATATAAATATTTCATAAGCACCATCATTTCAGCCGTGCCCGCCTTGGTAGCGTGATGGTGAGCGTGTCTGCCTCACGTTCAAGAGGTCACGAGTTCGAATCTCGCTTGGGGTGAGTTATCCGGGTAAGGTTTTTTCCCGAGGTTTTCCCTACCTTGAGAAGACAAATGTCCGGTAACTTAAAGCTCCATGGACCTCGGGCTCATTTGGGCATCATTTCACCCATTTCAATCATTCGATATGACACATGTTGGAGGACGTTAATTATATTAAAAAAAAAAAAAAAAAAAAAAAAACCAGCTGTAAAATGTAATATGTTGTATTTCTATTTCAAACATATAGACGGGATGAGCTGTAACACATAAACTAATATAGCTAGGTCAACTTTCTTACTGTATTCCAACAGCCCTGAAAGAGGACTTTCAAATGCTAGCTCGTTTATGGCCGAAATAAGGTTTACACTAATTGTGACTGTTACACGTAGACTAAGATAGCTAAATCAACTTTCTTTAGGTTTTCTGAAAGCTCTTGATGAGGCCTTTAATATCCTGACTTATTTGTTTAAATTGTGACAGTTACACGTAAAATTGCATTTTTTCAGGAATTACACCTATATAGATAAACTTAGAAAGCAAATATCTTCCTTTCATAGAAGTTTGAAAACAGTGTTGTTGTAATTAATTTAATTTAAAAGGTGAGTTAATTAATAACACTGAACAACACTTACAAGTTGTAAGTGTTGTTCAGTGTTATTAACTCACCTTTTAAATTAAATTAAAAAGCAAAACTCTATCTAAATACAAAATTTAACCGAAATCATTAGAGCTGTTTCCAAGTTGCGCTGAATATATTTATATATATTGACAAGAATTGCTTGTTTAAATATATACAATTATTTACTTTGTTTTAAAATGTTTTAGTAAGGAAACAGATGTAAATTAACAAATAAACTTATTCTGTACATTTATCAAGAAACTTAAATCCAGTCTTTAAACCTGAACATCTATTAGCAGTGTTACAGAATTTAAATAGCAAGAAACAGCTGAACACAAATAAACAAGTAAAGATGAGCCATTGCGGTAATTAAATATCAGTCCTTCGTTAAAACAGTTCAGCATGACCACCATTCAGATTAAGACACGTTTGTATCCTTTTCACCATATGCTCATATGTTGTTTGTAGAATCGCAGATGTAATTGTGGTCATCTCATACAAATTGCAAACAAAAGTACATATGCCAATTTGATGATATTTGGACATCTATGAGAGCCTTATCCACAGAGGGATGTGTCTGAATGCCAGATAGTGTTTAATAAAGCCCTGGATGCAGCGATTTTAATTGTGTTTATACATCGCACCAATCTTGATGCTGGTACGAAAATAGCATTCAACCATGAAGACAAGATGCTCTGTGTTTGTAGTGCTTTGTGTTTGTGTTGGAGGACAGTTTAACCTCAGAATGTTACCCATAATTGCAATTACGTGGTGAAAGGGGTTGAAAGGTGAAAAGGGAGGTTAGGTGATATTAGCAGCATGCAGTGCTCCATTTTCAGAACTCTGACATGCTTTTTGTTCTGTTGCACAAATAGTACCACTTCATCTCAGTAGATGACACTATTATTTTGTTGATTGTATTAATTTGCAGCGTAACTACAGTTACATGCTGTGAGATGCTTACTGTTGCACAAATGTACAGCTGCTTCTCCGCAGAAGGCACATAGACTTGCCAGTCAACTATGGCGTCATTCTTGCTGAATTGGAACATGGGAAATCACAGATAAAAAAACACCCAGTACACTTTCATTAAAGTATCTTTTATGACTGAATTAGTGTAATTTATAATGCTATTTCAGTCTAGCTATTGTTTTCAGATTATCTTTACACAATGTTTACCTTATAGCATTCCAAAAGAAATAATACAGGTATACCATTTCTTGCAGCATTATGAACAGAACCCTCTTTTATTAACCATAAATTGTATCTGAAAATGATAATCTGGAATTTGCAATATGTTCTGTAAATTTTTATTTCACCTTTTCTGTATATTTACTACCTTCATGAAAAATGCTGCACTGTTCAGTCGAAAACATTTTCAACTTAATTTAAATAAAAATACACTTGTACACTAGCAGACATCAACCTGACACTGACCATCATTTGCAGCCCTTGATACTATAGAAATGGTACTATGAACATGGAACGTGAGCACGTGTCCTTAACAGGCACTGGCTGTGCCATAACCAAGTGGTTAGACCATTTGCTTCTCACCAAAGCGGCCTGGGTTTGATCCCAGGCAACTGCATGTGGGATTTGCTGGGGCAGGTTTCCCCACCATCTCATTCCTCCGGTACTCCATTTTCATTTCACGTATCATCAGTGCCACCGCCTGCAGTGCAGTATGTAGTAAAAGTAGGCGTTATAACACTTAAAAAAATTAACAGGCACTGAGCAATTGCTAGTTACTAATCATGATGGCTACTGAGGGAGTAAAAGACCAAAATGTAAATAGAATATTCTAGCAACTTGTTTGCCTTCAACACACTATGGATCTTTGCAAATGGTTGTAAAATGAAGAGACATTTCTTACCATATTTTGGATGTAATTAATTATATACTCAGTAGCATACATATAGCATATGATCTGTAGGCCACTCCCCTCTCAGACTTGAACTATAATATAATTTTATGTGGATTTATTGCAAAGACAAACTGATCATACTTACTTTTTTTGTTTCCAAATGAGGTAAAGAAGATGTTATAGCTCATGATAATGTTGTCCACTATGGTGCCTTACGATGAACACTAATTTGAACGCAGGAATGAAGAGGAAAAAAAATACAAGCAAGTTCTCCACTTTTATTATGCTTTGAACATTTTTGTCCAGGAACTACATTTAAATCTGTTGTGCCTTTTTCAGACTGCCTCCATAGTGCAGTTGATAGTGCACTTGCCTATGGGGCAGGGGACCCGGGTTCGATCCCCGGTTACCAACATGGGGATTCTTCCCCTTCTGGGAGGTCTGGTACAGGGTGCACTCAGCCTCATTAGGTCCTAGGGGGACCAATTGAGCTACTTGATGGAGAAGTAGTGATCCCAAGTCGAGAAGGCTGTATAACTGGCCGGGAGAACTCGGGAGCGCTGACCACGTCCCACCCTCCAGTACTGCACCCCACCATGATGCCTGTAGTAGGCAGAGGTGGGGGACGCAGCAGCTGGGCGGCAAGCCTTGGCCCTTCATGGACTGTTGCCCTGGGGTTTGTTTTAGATTAGTGCCTTTTTCATTTTTATTCATATGCTTTGTCACTTTATAGGCTTTAGGTTGTCTCCCTTGTGTGTCATTCAATTTTTGCAATACTTTTTATTCACAATCATTCATTTATTTTCACATGTTCACATATTTTTGGCCTATATTTTTGTTTTCATTTCTTCCTTTACTTCAACAATTTCATAATTCAAAAGTTTGTGCACCTTTATACTTATTTTTTTCTTTTTACCATTGCTACTTTTGCTGCTTTCTCAATGCAATGTTATATAGAGGGTCCTAAAATTAGACCGAAAAACTTTGGGAGCTGATAGATGACATTATTTTAAACACTTTTTATTAAGGAAAATTTTTTCCTGCGGTGCTTTGTTTAAGTTCTAGACGAATTAATGTTATAGATTACTGCCTCCCACCCTGTTTAAGTACTTAAGGCAAAATCAAACATGCAAATTAGTATTGCGTTTATCTTAGTAAGGCATACATTCTTAATTCAAGAAACAAACAGAACACATAAACAAAACACAAACATCTCATTGTTTACAGTTAATTACAGCTTTACTATTCAAAATTAGACCAACAAACTTTTAAACCAGAGAAATGGCTGGTGTCTTTGCGAGAGTATGACAGAATAGCGCATGGCGATGCACTCTTTGTGTTAATTGCAATGGGCGTGCGTTCCAACATTTGCTTTAAATAGTAAAGTTGTGATTAACTGTAAACAATGAGAGGTTTGTGTTGTGTTTTGTTTGTTTCTTGGATTAACACTGTATGCCTTACTAAGATAAATGCAACACTAATTTTCATTGCTGATTTTGTCGTAAATACTTAAACTGGGCGTGAGGCAGTAGGTAATGACATTAACTCGTCTAGCGCTTAAACGAAGCACCACAGCAAAAAGCTTTCCTTAATAAAAGGTGTTTAAAATAATGTTATCTATCAGCTCCAAAAGTTTGTCAGTCTAATTTTGGGACACCTGTACATTTCTCCCTTTATTTTACTATGTTCACCTGGGGTTGTGTTTTGAGACCGAAAATTAAGGCAAGCAGGTGGGAAGGGTATATTAGGTGTGAATAAGAAAGTTGTTATGTGTTAGGAATGCTATTAGTGTTAATGTATTAAGTACTATATCATGTATGCACAAAGAAAGATGAGAAATAAATATTCTATTCTAATACCACATTATCATTCATTTCTTTGCTGCAGGCCCAAATGATCTCGCTGTCGACAGGCTCTTAAACTCCGTTCCGCTTACTCTTTGCTGCAGACATTGATCCTAGTAATTCTGATGCAAGTCTAAATACTATTGTCTTGCAGTAAGTATATTCTAAATATTTGCTTTTTTGTATTAATAGAGCTCTGTTTTCTTTCTTGCAAGTGCAGCAATGTTAGCAACCAAGGGAAAGAGATTGGAATAAATATCAATTCTGTATACATGTGCACATCCTAAACCTGCTTTCTAATTTTATTATTTGTCTAAACGTAACACTAAATACATTTATGTTTTAGTTCCTATGGCACCCCAAGTAAATGTAGTGACACCCTTTATATTAACAAGAGCGTCTCGGGTTATCAGCCGTGCAATGTCAATAAAGTTGTTGAAGCTTTCAGCCATCTTTACTCTGTGGCCTTCTTCAGGAAAGTGATGTGTCTCCATGACCATGACCATGAGCTGCTGGCAGACTGAGGTTCTAAAGCTTTAAATTTAGAATTTTGAATGGAGAGTAATTTTGAGAACCGAACAACTCTTTGTTGGGACTATCCATGGAGCTCAGCTTTAGCAGCTGATGGGGTTGCTCCTTGGTTATGAGATATGCTTGCAAGCCATGCGGGGAACCCGGTACGACCTGGGATCATAGTCCCCAAGAGATCCAACTAGGGCGCTTTGATGGGTTGTTAACTTATCCTAGAATTTTGCTGCCCTGCACCTAATTTCATCCATGTATGGAAGAGATGAGGCTTCGTGAGGTAGTCTCACACGGAAAGGTAGGGGAACAGATAGACCGGAGCCCTCTGTTCTAGGCTCTTTGGAGCCACAGGATCTAGCTGCCTGCGGCCATGCCCCACACTTCACAGGCGTATAACATTAGGGGGATTACAAGAGCCCGGAAGAGGTGTAACTGAAGGTGGACTGGCATCTCGGACCTCAGCATAGGATAGTGAGGCAATAGCCCTGTGTCCTTGCAGAGAGGTCTCTGATGTGCTTGCGGAAAGTTAGACCCCTATCCAGTTTAACTCTCAAGTAGGTGATGGAGTTTCTCCACTCGATCCTTTGACCCTGATATTGAAAGGTGGGACAGTCTGCGGGGCTGTGGTGCCTCGTTAAGAGGATGGCATGGCTCTTGTCTGCATTAATGGACATTTGCCAACACTGACACCACTCTTGGATGAGGCGGAGGTGTCAATGTATGGGATTGAAGGCTCTGAGAATGTTTTTGTTGGAGCAGAACAGCAACACGTCATCAGCATATTGAGCTATGCTGACCTGTGTTGATGGCAAGTCTGCTATATAGACAGTGAATAGCATGGGGGACAGCACAGAGCCCTTGGGGACTCTGCCTCTTATTCGTCTTAGTGTAGATGTTCTCCCTGCAACTGTGACTTTAAATGTGTAGTGTCTGAGGAAGCTGTGTAAGATGTTGATTATTCGTGTAGGTAGTCCCAGTTGGATAAGTCTGAATAGGAGCCCCGCGTGCCAGTTTGTTGAGAAGGCCTTTTCCACATCCAGAGATACTGCAGCAGTGAAGGCACGTTCCTGGAAACACAGGGCAGCAGCCTCCACCACCCACAATAGCTGCTGAGGCATAGAATGCCCAGGACAAAATCCAAACTGGTTTTCAGGGATGGCTTGAATGTCACCCAACAGTGGAGACAAGGTAGTGTATTTATTCTCTGGGCAGAGGGGTGGGGCTACTTGATGCTCTGATTGGGCCAGTGGAGAGGTGCTGACACTATATACGCTATTTTCCCCATTCAATGTTTGAGAGTCTTT
Source organism: Tenodera sinensis (assembly GCA_030765045.1). Taxonomy (NCBI): domain Eukaryota; kingdom Metazoa; phylum Arthropoda; class Insecta; order Mantodea; family Mantidae; genus Tenodera; species Tenodera sinensis. Next base: position 15,871,425 of record CM060964.1, on the reverse strand, counting down.
GTCCACACTGTGCTCAGCCCTAGACCATTGTCTCTATTGAGATTAAGTTTGAGCAAAACAAGCAAAATGCCGTGCACCCGTTAGGTTTAAAATGAAGAGCCCTGTTGTAGTGTAAATGCAGTGTCCACATAAGCGCCTTGGAAGGAGGCTTATGTGCATAATAAAAGACCATTTTGGAGATTTATTTTTTCACTTGCATTTTTCAGGATGACTGCGCTCTTTGCCACAGAACCACAGAACTTTAAAGATGAATTCTATGACTAACATTAGTACCAAGCATGAGGTAGGTGGTATTCTTACTTAAACATCACATATTTCTACATTTCAGGTAAAATCCTTTGTTAGACAATATAGGGTTCAAGTGTAAGAGTGGCCTGGAATTAGTCCTGATCTCAGTTGTACTCAGAACTGTTGGAGGATGATCGCAAATGCTATCACCAAAAAGAAGCCACAGAATGAATGGGTACAGATGGAGTACCTTGTGCATGTGCAGAGTACACTAAAAAGCTAATTTTTTTCAATGCCTTCAACATGTCAAGCAGTGATTGAGGCTCATGGTGTTGTTGTTGGATAATGCTGGATTTCAGACAATGGAGTCATTAGTCCTCTCGCTCTCCAATATTTTTCACTGATGGATGGGGCGCTAGAAGTGGCTGGACATATTTGAAGGTGGTCTTGGTCCATTGCCTCTTGCAGATCACATAGAGGACAGAGTGGTGAAGAATATATCCCAATTCTGTTCAAATGTTTTGCCAGACAATCAACCTGAAGGTTGAAACTGCCGTTTTTCGAGGATACTTGGGAATTACAAGGCTCATGGTGTATAAGATGGCAACAGTGCATTCATATGAAGCAATTTTGTATTTACAAATACTAAAATCTATCAGTGTTATGTTACAAATATGCAATGTTTCTTCTGAAATTAGCATTAATATTTCAGAACAGCACACAGAATAGCGAGTGCTGGATTTAGTAATTTTGCCACCCCTATGCAGTGCCACAATTTTCCACCCCCACTCCTCCCCCAATCTTCTCCAAACAAAATAAGCAACTATTAAACAGGTCATTGTGAGTTTAAATTACTTTTGAAAGAGACAACATTAAATGAAAGTTACAATTTGGGAAACAATTTATTATTTGGAATAAAAATACATGCATCATACTTCTAACTTACAATAATTTCCTATGTATTTTCTTGATAGAGAAAGCATTGACAATGTCATTGAAGTCGATCTGACCAAACACATCAGACTTCATGCAAAGAATTGGCATAGTGTTCAGTTTCTCTTGGCGTGTTATTGAATGAAGATAATTTTTAACTCTCTTGAGCACTGAAAATGATCTCTCTGCTGAACAATTTGCTATAGGTTTACACGGAAATATATGTAGCACTACACCACTGTTAGGATAAACATCCAAGATATTCTCTGTGCTTACAGCTGTTCACTAAGTCCATTGAATACAAAGAGTTTAAAATATACTCGTTACAGTTTGAAACATATTTAAACATTTATTGTTGAAACAAAACTGATTCCTGAAAGGCAGGCTGTGATTTATTTGTGCGCTATTGACGACAATATAGGCCTATATTAAAAATGTAATTGAGTTGTATTCATAGTGATAGACAATAAGCATACATCCTATTTGATTTTCAACAATGTATTGTTGCTTATGCAAGCAGCTGAACGTAATAATTTCCTCCCTGCCCCCTTTACAGGTTTTGCAATACAATTATGCAGCTGCAGTCTTTCCTTTTGAAGGCCTCCGTGTGCCTCCTGGTGCAGAGGTCCCGAGTTCAATCCTCCCGGTACCAGCAAGGGGATTTTATCCCCTCTCGGAGGTCTGGCACAGCATGCACTCAGCCTTGTTAGGTCCCCAGGGGGACCAATTGAGGAGCTACTTGATGGAGAAGTAGCTGCCCCAGGTCGGGAAGGCCGTATAACTGGCCGGGAGGACTCGGGGCGCTGAGCACGTCCCACCCTCCAGTACTGCACCCCACCAATGACGCCTGTAGTGGGCGGAGGTGGGCGACGCAGCAGCTGGACGACAATCGTTGGCCCTTCATAGGCTGTTGTGCTAGGGCTTTTAGTCTTTCCTTTTACTCTCGCCGCGAGCCCACGACAATGCAATAAAACAACAATATTCAACTTCCACAATCTGGTTATTCTTGGCTTCCGGTGAAGGCCGCGTCCTCTTGTGGTTTGTTGCCGACGTTTCTCCCATCTTATCGTGGGCTTCTTCCGGGCTCAAGTGTGCTAACTGTCTGTTTTCTGTTGCTTATATACCATGTTGAGAGGGCGACTCCGCCCCTCTTCTCTGATTGGCTGCTCATCGACCATTGGTTGTGGGTGTTGTCTGGGGCTTGCTCGACCAATTGTAGATCTTTCTTTCAGTAGGCTCTTCCAGGTGTTGTGGAGCTGTTTCCCATCGTCTCTGTTCATGTTGTTCTTTTCTTTAAAAATTTCAATACTTTCCCTTATCAATCTATGGGTAAATTTGTTGCAACTTGCTATGAGTTCGGTGTTATCCGCTAGAAATGTGGCCAATAAATGCGTGGGAGAACCAATCGCACTGACTATGGGTCTCAGTGGTGTATCCTCTTTATGGATTTTTGGAAGACCGAGCGAAACGCATATGCGATCCATTGCTAATTGGTGACGAACTGAAACATCTACACCGCACTCTTAGGGCTAATGGTTATTCCCATAGAGAAATCAGAAGGATACAAAATAACACCAACAACAACAATGACAAAGATGACCTCAAAAAATCAGACACAAAATGGACTAGTATACCTTATATACGAGGCGTAACAGACAGAATATCCAGTATCCTGAGAGACTACAACATCAGAACAAGATTCACATCCAATAAGATCAGATCATTCCTCCGTCCAGTTAAAGACACCAGTGACCATCTCCTTAACCCTGGAATCTACAGAATCACATGTAAATGTGGTAAGACATATGTTGGCCAAACCGGCAGATCAGTATTAACACGCAAGAAAGAACACATCCGAAGCTTCAAGTTAAACCAGCCAGAAAAATCCGCCATAGCTGAACACGCCATCACAACCCATCATCAGGTAGATTTTGATAACACCGAACTCATAGCAAGTTGCAACAAATTTACCCATAGATTGATAAGGGAAAGCATTGAAATTTTTAAAGAAAAGAACAACATGAACAGAGACGAGGGGAAACAGCTCCAGGACACCTGGAAGAGCCTACTGAAAGAAAGATCTACAATTGGTTGAGCAAGCCCCAGACAACACCCACAACCAATGGTCGATGAGCAGCCAATCAGAGAAGAGGGGCGGAGTCGCCCTCTCAACATGGTATATAAGCAACAGAAAACAGACAGCGCACTCGAGCCCGGAAGAAGCCCACGATAAGATGGGAGAAACGTTGGCAACAAACCACAAGAGGACGCGGCCTTCACCGGAAGCCAAGAATAACCATGACACAGACCGCGGAAGTCTACGCTTCCACAATCTGTACAAGATCAAACTTCAGAAAGTGTTTGCCAACATAAAAAAAAAAGCACAATGGAACAGAAGAATAGAGAAAATGCCACCCCCCCAAAAATTGTTGCCCTTGGCAACTGTCTAGGCCTAAATCCAGCACTGAGAATAGCAGCTGACATATCCATTTACACCCATTATTCAAGAAAGTGTTAAATTATAAAAAAAGACAAACCTTTTTACACAAATTAAAAGTTAGAAATGAAATTGATAAAAATGGTTACACGTGCTTGTTCTTTTATAGAAATAGAGGGAATTTAGCTCAGTTATTTAATGATCATAACAAAAATTGTTAATTATAGAGGAGGATGTAACAAATATTTTCACCACTGGAATTTGCATGAGAAATCTATTCATTTGAATGTATGGGGCAATGCTTCCCACATTAAGCTGGCCACACATCCTGCAGCTAGCAATTACTCACCACATTGGTTACGTATAAAGCCAGTAGGCCTCTCCTTGAAGGCCTTTCCAATAATATTGAAACATATGAACCAAGAAATGCAGGCACAAAGCTCACTGTAAGGACATTGAAATGTCCCAGCATCTTCCTGAAATTAATGAGATATGTGGTAAGATGTACACACACACAGCCTTACCAACCTGAGTATGCTGCAGCTTATCACACTTACCTTAACCAGCAGGCAAATAATGGAAATGTAAATGCATTGCTGCACAGAAATATTGATGATATTGAAATTCCTACCAGCGTCTTCTGTAAATCCATTTTACTTGGCAATTTTCCTCTCATTATCAAACCCAACTAAAAGAAAAGAAAAAATTAGGTTATTACTATTATGGAAAATACAGACACACCCAAAAACATCCGAACTGCTGCGCAGTGTTTTTCCACTGCACACAAACACTATAACGCAGCTGCTGTACACAAGGTCATGCAGTTGACTTGTTTTTCTCTGCTCTGAAAGTGCAGTAGTGAGCTGACGCACTATCGTGTGGCTAAATTTCCAGTGTGCTTTATTATTTTGTCCTGTACTTAGTCACAAAGTGTGTAATGGCTCAGCATTTGTTTTCTACTGCACAGCGTGTATTTATGACTTGTATGTGTTAACTCAGTCAGCTCGCCAAGTGAAAGTGCGATTTGCAGAAAGATTTCCAGGTGATCTGCAATTTCTATCTCTGGGGTAACTTGAAGCATAAAGTGTACAAGACAAACCCACACAACTTGGGAGAATTAAAACAAAATATCAGCCAGAAAATTGCCAGCATTTCTCAATGTGAACTACGGCGAGTGATGGATAGTTTCCTAAAGAGGTGCCAAAATGTATGGACAATAACGGTGGCCAGTTCCAGCTTTTCCTTTGATAACATTGGTAAATAAAGCCTTTAAAAGTAGTTTTAAAAATGTATCGTTTCATCTGCACTGTTCTATGACAGCGGCAGTTGGCGATGAGCGCCGCAGATGCATACAGGCAAAACACAGTGCAGCTGGTTCGGAGTCTTTTGGATCACCTGTTATACAAGAATTTCTACTGTGGCTATATGCACTAATTGTCTAACATTACACTAATTTATGTTCATTTTTTAAATCAGGCAATTTTTAACCAATGTGTGTATTCAATTTTAAATTACTCTCGATTCAAGGCCCAATAAATTTGGTGGTATTGTAAGTTGAACCTCTTTTACCATATTAATTACATGTGTTTGGAAATTTTATTTTGAGAAAAATGAAAATGCATTAACAAACATCAGTGTATAGCTACAATTAGATTGTTACTATCAAACCATCTTGAAGTATTAACAAAAGTACTTTCTAGGTTCTGCAAGTTCTATCTTTATTATATTCTATTATCATGTTGATGCCACCTGCATACTGCATCACTATTTCAGCTGTAACATTAGATTTCTAATTGTTTACAAATACAAACAAAAATTGGACCCAAAATTGACTGTTACAGAAATGAAACTAACTTGTAGCAGTTTTTTGTATAGCGCTTATGATATACAAAATATATCAAAGTTACAAAATCCATTAATAGCAAAGGGTTAAGAATATGTACCACAGGTGAAGGGATGCCAGTCGGGAAAGGCACTACCGAGGGTCATTAGCGAACGTCCCAAACATTAAGGTAAACGAGATACAATTAGTTTTGGCAAGGTCTTCAACATAAAGAAAAGGAGCCTGCTATTGTATTTTAGAAAGTATCGGAAACCCGAGGGGTTTCGCCAGAGGGCAAAGTCTTCACTTAATGAAGTGAGGGCCATTATAGATGTTTGGGAAGCTAAAAGCATATAATGACTGAGGGACAGTAGGAGAGAGACATCGTTACGAGGGAGATATACATGTAAGCAACACGGTGAAAGTTCGTTCCAACGGTTACGTTAGACTGCATATTTTATCCTATTTAAAATTGTTCAGCAAAGCTTAAACGTGTAAAAATAAAACAAATAAAGTGTTCTAACAAAACTACAACATCGCTCTCTGTAACCACCACGGATCCCAGAGATTAAGACTCATGTGTGAGCAGCCGTAGGCACCCATAATAAGAAGCAGTCAATTGAGTGACATAAAATGCTTCAAACTGTAAATTTTCACTATTTATTTTGTGTGTGCAAGATATTGACTCATGTTAAGGCATGTCCTCTAACACACATTGTTTCTAACTTTTCTGCAATAGCAATTTTGAATATTGTCAGTAAAACAAGGTGACCGTAATTACACTAAATACAATTTAAGTTTCACTATTTATTCATTTGCTTTATTGTAATAATATGAAGAGTGAGGGAGGACTATTTAGAAATTAAAAGCAAGCTTCTTAACCATTCAACATTATAAAACATGATAGATCGGTATTTTGGTTGTATGTGCTATAGTGTATGTTTAAAATTCTCTTATCTATTTTAGTAGTGCTTAATGCCCATATATGGCCTACAGGTGATATATGCAACAGAATGATATTTGGAAAGGAACCTTCACACCATCTGACAGGATTGAGGAACACCTGGAGAGCGAGAGACATTAAGATTGTGAATCTGCTAAAAACGCTGTTGTGTCATAAATACCTATGTTAGTGAATCCTGGGTAAACACAAAGTTATCCTGAGTTAATATATAGTCGTTTAATAACATAATATTGTCTCGCTCAAGTCGCTGGGGCCATTCACTGTCCTTTTTAAGTGACTTTACTTTCTCAAGCATACTCTTCTATAACTACATACTGAGTGGAAGGGAAGACATTACATTAATTTAAACCAGCGATAGATCTTGATATTTGGAACACATTTTGTATCTTGCGTTTTTGTCTCTGAACATTTCCTACAGAGGTATTTTAGTTTTCTCGAAAACAAGCTGGCAACACTGCAGATTGTGTGGGTGTCACTTTCCCTAGCTCAGTACATAAACAAACACAGTAGCGGTGCTTCTTGAGAACACAAACAAATGCCCTGCCTTGTCCTTCTGTGTACTGCACGAGTGTAGGCCAATCACAAGTGTTAGCTCCCAAAACATTAAAGTGAAAGGGAAAGAGACCTGTTTACATTCACAAACCAGCTCAATTCCCTGACCAACCTCAACGCAACGTTGTCGACTTACTGGATGTCTGAAAAAGCTGCTTGGAGTATTCCTTCAGATCTTTTAAGTGTTTAATTATTTCAAAACCCTGTTTGATGTCGCATAATTAGTTCCGAAGCTGTGTCAGAAATAATTTACTTTACGTATCTTACAAGTAACAAACTGTTACCTTCGTACATTCCTGTGGAATTACGCATCCAAGTTGGATCAAAAGCCATTTATTTTTTCGAAATCAGCTGATCAAAGAACTAAATGCCATTCAACTTTTTTGTTTGTAATGCTTCTATGAAGCACATATTAGAAGGAATGTAATGACTTCCCTTCCACCTGTAAATCAAGAAACAAAAATAAAAATGGTTTTAGAAAAAGCACAATTATCACAATATATGATGATTAATAATGGTTTAAGGCAAGGATGTAGTATATCTCCGCTATTATTAACATTTATATGAACAATATTCTTGGAAAATTAAAAGATGAGATACCATTAGGAATAAAAATAAAAATTTAAAAAAAAAATGCATTAAATATGCTATTCTTTGCAGATGACATGATGTTAATACAAGACAGAGGATAAGCTGCAAACAGGTATGTACAAATTACAAAAATTAATCCAGGATTATAGTTTAAATATATCAGTTGAAAAGTCAAAGATCATGGCATTTATAGGAAAATAAATAAAAAAATCAAAGACAGCATTAAATAATAGTGTTGGAGCTGGTGGGAACATTAAATTACTTGGGTTATAATGTGACATTTAGAAAAAACAACGAAGAAATAAGTAACAAAGTGAGTAAATTCCAATATATTATATTTGTGGAATGATGGCTCGTGCCTTGAAAAGGAAAACCCGAAAGGAGACAAATTTAAAATACCATAAGACAATGGCCCTTCCGGATTTACTGTATGGAATGGAGACATGGACACTTATAAAGAAAGATTGGAGCCAAATACAAGCGGCAGAAATGAAATATCTCCGAGCAGTAAAAGGATGTACAAGACTAGATCATATTAGAAATGAAAAAATAAGGGAAGAATTGGAAAGGTCATTTGCAAAGAATGGATAAATCTCGCATTCCATTACAACTCACAAACATAAACCTTCTGGTTGTTGAGCAATAGGAAGACCACTAAAAAAAGATGGGAAGAAGTATGTGGCCGGAACAGCAGAACTCTCCTAAACCATGAAGAGTTGATGATGATCTCAAAATTGGGTTGTAGTTAATCTATAAGCCTTTTAAAACTATCATAATCTATGCTACTGTGTGTCTGTATGAGATAAACTGAAATTTTACACCAAACATGATAAATAAATCTCTTCATAACTATCAAAACAATGAGGGTTAGCAAATTCCTGTAATATTTTTGAGATATAGATAAAAGTGCAACTTTTTGACAAATTTATAAACTTAATATAACCCTAATTTAGTTTCGGTTTCGTATAACTGCAGGTTACCAAAATGGCGATAAATAGGTTTTGGTTACACTTTGCGGCTTAGGGCCCCCAAATTGCGACCCCGGGATCTGCACTCATACGAAACTGAAAGCATACACCGCTGATGTACTCGTATTATGCATTTAGGTTAATCTGTATAATAGTGGCCGGGCTTCTTCTAAACAGCGGCGGCAGCGTACCCTAGGAGTTAATTGGCCACTTTAATACAGGATAACCTGTGTTTAACCCTAATTTGTATGTCAACCATGTATAGGACTTTAGGATTATATGATCATTTTATACATGCCTACTTATCTATCTACTTGTGTAGTACAAACCGTGATGAGTTCCATATTCCCTTGGCGAATACGAATTATATCAATTATCAGAATTAAACATAACCTACCATATATACTGTCATGTATATTCTTGCACTCTCTTGTAGGGAATGAATTCCCAGGCATGTGGTTGCACTTGAGCATGATTCTGTCCATGGATGAACATACTCAATACAACTTGTGGATATAGTTTTACTAAACACCGCCATATTTCTCCAAAACAATGACAAAGTAGATATTCTATCTCTTTCGTCATAACCAGTGTTTAAAAACCTTGAACACTTGGCTCTTTCGCATAAAAGGTCTAACGTAACATTGCACGCACACACACACGCAATAAAAAATCAACAGGTGGTTTCAAGGCAAGCTAGCACGTGCTCAATTGTGCATGCGCTTGTGACGGTACAACATTGGAAACAATGACGTAACAACAAGCCAATCTTTGGACAGTACAAATGCTGATTCTTCCCCGTCTTCTTCTTCCATAAGGGTTATTTTTATCTTTCTATTTGACGTTACTGCCAACCATAAGGTTGTGCTACTGAGTCCAGAACAAGTAGAGGTTGGTGTTCTGTGAGGTGAGTGATTCATAAGAGGTTCTGTGGTGAGTGGACAGAAGCAAAACGGTATAGCAACGTAGAAGTGTCTCATACAACAAACGGTAGATCTTTATTTTGTGTTTAGTAGTAAGTTACAATTCAGTTTTGCAAATGCATGCAGAAAAACTTAGCAATGAGGAAGGAAGAAGTGCTAATTCTGTGCGATAACTTTCGGTATTATGGCAACCGCGCAAAGCGGCTCATTTCCTGTACATCTCCCAAAATCAGTACACTTTATGCATTTTCAAAAAGTCATTACTCTAAGTATATAATTAGGACTTTACACAGCACTTGAAAGCTACAGTCTTCTGTTTCAAAACGAAACTTACTAAGTAAACGCATACGGCTCATAAACATTTTGAAAATTAAATATCGTAAGCTTTGATTACGAAATATGATTTCAAACTTCCAAGTATCGCTCAAAGTATATATTGTAACAGCTGAGAATACCAGTTACTGATAATCACACTTAATTTGTCCTCTAATTCAATGATGCATACAACCACTTTCCTCCGGGGGGAGGGGGGGTGTTAATGATATATGGGTCAATCCGTCATATCGCACACCCGTAAAACACGTCTTTTTCGTAGGAGGTTCAAATTTTTTAGCCATCAAATAAAGAGATCCGTATTTTTTTTATTTCCGTATTTTTAAATTGCTTGCTTAGTTATGGCTATTAGAAATTAAGCAATTTCTGCGCGCACCGTAATATAAAATCACTTGTTACCCTAAGTTTTTTTTTTATTTTGTTGTTTAACGACGCTGTCAATTGCCAGGATCACATCAGCGTCGCCGGTGTGCCGGAATTTCGTCCCGCAGGAGTTCTTTTTACATGCCAGTAAATCTACTGACATGGAGCTGTCGTTTTTAAGCACACTTAAAAACCATCGGCCTGGGCCGGGTTTGAACCCGCGACCTTGGGAACAGTAGGCCAGCGTCTAACCAACTGAACCACCCAGACCGACTTGCTACCCTAAGGTCATATAGAGTTGGGAGTTGCGGTTTCGTGCACTGGGAAGGATAAATACAACACTTTTAACAACTTTCGACCAATCATTATTACACACAAATTTTGGACTTTTTTATGGTATATTTTGTAAAACCAAAAATAGAATTTAAATCGATGTGTTAAAAATCTAAAAATTATACACGCGTATTCCCTGGCATTTTATCTATAAAATAAGATGTTAAAACCTATGGAGCGTGCATAAGTGCATTTGCTACATTTTTTTTTCTGGAGGCCTGCAAGCGCTCACGGACGACATGAAGTAGAAATCCGTTTGTACAGCTGGATTCACCGTTCTTGGCCCCTGGAGGAAGTAAATGTAAAGCTTGAAAGCGAGTACCAAGCCAGGTGACTGCCGACAGCATGCGAATTGGTGCGTCAGCTTCATATGCTACTCACATAACTTCTTACTAAGGCAGTACAGTCCATGCAGAAAAAATGTCTCCACAATGTACCTTCTTTCTGATACTCCTGTTGCATCTGATACGCGCTTTTGAAGTTTTTGAATTTTTTTGAAAAAATCTTCTAATGTAAGCAGTTCTTTGCGTTTAGCTTCTTTCTTAATGTAGATTTGAAACATTTTCTCTACTCTGACTGTGTAATGTTTTGGTCGTACAGGTGGCATAATTGATTTACCTATGACCAATGTCTCACAAATGCACTATATTCACTCCTTATCGCAAATATCTATGTCTTCAACTGCACGCTGCAGTAAAAAGCACCTGTGAATTAGCAAGGACTGTCTCAGATCATGCAGACATTATTACCTTAGCCCTCCCTCCCCATGTAGTGCATGGTTTCATTCGCAGAATTATACAATATAAGCTGATGAAAGAGACAAAAGCTATGAGTTCACCTACAGGACTTCCAGTCAAGGTCAGGGGTCAAGAGCGATGGGTCCAGCTATGCTTTAAAATTATACTCCTCCATTCCTTTGTCAAAAACTGAAGCTTTAGTGAAACAATATTCTTTCGAAGGAGGTAGACGAGTAGAAATTTTAAAGTTTTGTGTTGTATGGAAACATTAGTTTAAAATGCATATTTTAAAAACATTTTGAAGATGCTAATAGTGTCAGCTAGCATTGTTCTTACTGTACTGTTGTAACGTTCATGGAACCTCAAGCAGTGAACAGTTGCCGTAATGGAAGGTGGCAATTGTGCAAGGTCACGGTAGCCGTCACCGCTGCCACACGAGTTCGCTGCACTGATTTGTAAGTTAATTACAACTGAACTATTAGAGACTCCATTCTGCCTTTTTCTGAGAATATTGAATAAACTTCAGTGTATCTTTAGTTTTTTTCTTCAGATTTTTAAATGGTCGAGTTTGTTTTATTATCTAACTTTAAAAATTTAATCGTGTAAAATATAATATTAATAATAATTAATACAATTTTCTAATAAATACATCACGAAATACTGCGATTTATTTTTAATTTGAGCCAAAGATCAAGTAATTTGCTTGATTACAATCGGAGGTATGACTGAGCGATGGGTGAGGAGCGAGCGATTTTTGGGACGCTTCAAAAGTTAATTTCAGCCAAAATAAACTTTTTTTTATATAAAACGAAGACACACAGGTCAAATGTATTTTGTTCCAAATCACCAAAAAAATGTTCAAGAAAATCTGAGATATTAAGGTCAATTTTTTGTGCGATTTGACGTGGAATGACTCATATTCATTTACAAATATATATGGATATTTCGGGGGCACTTCTTTTAATTTCCGGGGGGATTTCCCCACCCGAGCCACCCCCTGAATTCATCACTGCACATTAGCGTGGCGCTAACGTTACACGTAAGTCATTATTGCACTAACTCTGGACAACACAACTTATCCATCGAATCACAACTGAACTGTCACTACTGGATAACAACTCATACTGAACTGCACGACGCACAGTCGCTGGTCGCTGTCCACTTAACACTTCGTAAATGTTTAACTCTTGAAGCTCAATGTCCATTTATATACAACCCGGAACCAGGGGCGCCTCTGGGGGTAGTGCCTCCATACCATGGCACTACCTGGAAAATGGGGTAGAAATATTTATTTTAAATTGTTTGTATGCTCCGAATGCAGCCATGCTTACCATTCTTCAAGGTGCTATGAAATGTCTGGCCCAACCCCCCCCCAAAAAAAAAAAAAACCGCGGAAGCTGAAAGACTGATTTTGGGGAATAGGTGTACAGGAAATGAGCCTGGTACAGTGTGCTAAGCACTTTGCGCGGTTGCCGAAGTACTGAAAGTTATCGCACAGAATTATCACTTCTTCCTCCCTCGTTGCTAAGTTTTTCTACATGCAGTTGCACAGCTGTATTGGAACTTACTACTAAAGACAAAATAAAGATCTACCGTTTGTTATATCAGACACTTTCTACATTCTTATACAGTTTTTCTTCTGTCCACTTATATCACAGAACACCAACCTGTACTTCAGTGGTGTATATTGTGGGCTATCAAAACTATCACCGAAGCCCATACGTAAAGTAAACTATAAATTAACAACTAGTATTAATAATAATTGCAATACTAGGCAGTTTCCCTCATGAAGAATTAACGCGTCGGATGAAATATGTCTCGTTCTCTACCACTGAGCGGAGTGGAGAGTGGGGCTTCGCATGTTTGCTGTCGCAGGCTTCTTTTCGATGCGGGAAGAGAGATGAGGTACCAGAATGCAGAAATAAGCACGCCAAGGCTTCGGAATCCCGTGTCGTTATACAGTGTGCGCAAAAAGTCCGTATACCCCTATATTAAATTCAAACTTACGTGAAATAAAAGTACAAATTTCCAATATTTATGTAATTAAATGTTTTTCCTTACATCTTAGGACTCCAAAACATCGGTTGCTGCCCCCCCCCCCCCATTGTCTCTGCACAGCCAAATACGCCATGTTCTCGTGTTCATCTTACTCAACATCATTGGAGTCACTGTCTGGATAGCTACTCGCACTGCATTTTGCTGTTCACCAGTTGTAGCGTACCGCTGCTTCCGCACCTTCTCTTTGATGTAACCCCGTAGTGCATTATCTGGAGTTGTTAGATCAGGGCTCCTTGGAAGCCATGTGAGATTGCCCGATCCTCTACCGATCCAACGATTTCCAAAGACTGCGTTCAAACTTTGTCGAACAGCCACTGCGAAGTGAGCTGGCGCCCCATCATGTTGAAACCAAACACTGTTTAAGATTCCCGCATTTTGCAGCTGTGGGAGGAGCCAGTCATCAATCATCTGGGGATAAGTGTTCTGATTAACAGGACCATCAAAAATATGGGCCAAACAGACAAGTTTGTGTGATTCAGGCCCAGACCATGACGTGGTGGGTTGCGCTCGATTTCTTCGAAAAAATTTGCATTTTCTTTTCCCCAGAAATAAACATTGCGGTTACGGGAACTGCGATAAATCGCATATTCGTCTGTGAACATGACTTTTGCCTTCTTTGACATTCCTTGGAATTGTTACAGCATTCTACCACAAGCATTAGCACGGGTCTCGAAATCAGCATCTGATAATTAATTCATATTCAATGGACGCCAACACTTCATTTTCAGATCCACTTTAATGTGTTTCCTCATGGTTGATTTCGGTACCCCTAACTCTGCAGCACATTTCTTTAAGGATTTAAACGGAGATTGTTGGATAGGTTTTCCATGTTAGCACAGAGTCCAAGTCTGGTGGATGGTCTTCCAGTTCTCGTGGCGTCGCAAATACTGCCCGTTAAAAATGTTTTCCATTCCCACGCTAACGTCTTCTTTGTCGGTGCTGCTTTCACAAACCGTGCAACGAAATATCCATGACATTTTTCATTGATTTGCCATTAATTTGACGCTCATGAACCCACACAGCAGACACTAAGCGTTCCTCAATTGTATAATCACTTGTATCAGTCTTCTTTCTCAATATCTCGGCATCAACCAATTTGATTCATAAGATTTGTTGATTTGTTGTCATAAGAGCGGCAGTAATTGAATAATCGAAGTCGTCAATAATGCGTATCTGACAGAATAATATGAATATATACCTACCTCAAAAAACATATTTACTCGCGTAATTTTAAATTTAGTACAGGAGTATACGGACTTCGTGCGCACACCGTACTCACACGAACGTCTCCTGCATAGCAATAGACGTGGAGTTGAAAGCAAGAAAGAATGTGTTTTTAATTGTGCAGCTGTTACGGCCCTCAACAGCTATATTGGTATTAGTATTATTTATTTCATAGTGTACAGTGTACCAAACCAGTTGCTAGTGCTGATGGTTCAAAATGGATGAACAATACGTGGGAAAACAATTAGTCAAACGATCATACTCGCAGTGAAAATACGAGGATAAATTAGTGATAGTGAATCAGGGGAAGCCTATTCCAGGTCTTCTGCACTTGTAGTGTGAGCAGAAGCAAAAGAGATAAGAACTCTGACCAGTGCAGACAACGGATCATCTTACCCTGAAGATGTCAAGCGCAGTACTTGGCGAAACGTTGGTATTTACAATACCCTCTAGACCTAAAGCCCAAAAGAAATAACTATACCTAATACTCAGGACACCGGCCGTGAAAGCCTAAGTTTATACAAAAGAAACAAGAATCCTTACAAAACATAGTTCAATATAATCGATTGTGATAAGTATGTGTGGTTGACTGACTCATGCAAATTAAATAAACTTTATTGCTGGCCATGCTTGTTGTTTGCAACCGAGAAAATGCCCTAGAATACGATGAGTTTCGCAAATTTAGGTATTTAATCCCAGCTTTGGATAAACATAAGAGATCAAGGGTGCATATAAAATCTTTTGCAGCTTTAGAAACCTTTGACACTCAATGGACAGACCATTCATTAAAGTACCAAAAAAAAAAAAAAAAAAATGTTGGCAATTTGCATAATGAAAACATTAAAGAATGTAGAAGTGTACTGAATAGATTGATTGATACAGTTCTTATACTTCCCCAATCTGTGAATTTTATTAAGGAAATCAGACAATTCTTTGTTTGTCTTAATGGTTTACCCGGTTTTGTTCTCGCACTCCACTTCACGTACATTTCAGATTACAAGTTGTATACCTGAAGATCGCAGTTTATTATCTTTCAACGTACTGTGGTAGTGGTAGTGGTAGTAGTGGTGGTAGTAGTAGCTGTAGCAGCAGCAGTAGCACCGGTAGTGGTGATGGTGATGGTGGTGGTGGTGGTTATTATTAAAACAATTATTTTGTTGTTTAACGACTGTCAATTGCCAGGATCACATCAGCGTTGCCGGTGTGCCGGAATTTTGTCCCGCAGGAGTTCTTTTACATGCCAGTAAATCTACTGACATGGAGCTGTCGTTTTTAAGCACACTTAAAAACCATCCGCCTGGGCCGGATTTGAACCCGCGACCTTGGGAACAGTAGGCCAGCGTCTAACCAACTGAGCCACCCAGACCGACGGTGGTGGTGGTGGCGGTGGTGGTGGTGGCGGCGGCGGCGGTGGTGGTGGCGGCGGCGGTTTTATTCATCCGATTATGAGTAGAATGAAATCGGATCCGTTAATATGGTAAAGTTAATTATAATATTAAAACAATACGCCCTATTATAGTCTAATACTTCATCAATTACACCAATAATTATATAAATTAATAGAAATAATAGAATAAGATTAATCATAAAGCCATGTAATGACTGATGAGAATGTATGAAATAATCTATATTAGGTTGCTTGGTAATCTGTATATTTTACGGTAACTCAGTATTTGATTGAGAAAATAGATGCTAACTTTCCGTGTCCGATGGACATGATTCTTTTTTCCACGTCGCCATTGTAGGTAGCGCATAATAGCGGTCGATGTGCAGTGAAAAAAAGGTCGCTACTGCTGGTGGTGGTGTACATATTGTATCATATAATTTATCATCATTTTAACCATTTCCATCAACCACCGTAGGATAACCCCTGCCCGGTTCTTAAAGGACGTTAATCCACCAGCTTAAAAAATCGGCGAACAAAAGCTGGCACCACCAGTGATTAACACTTCAGCCGCCACTGTCCCGCACACACTGAGAAGAAAGGGCATATTTTCAAATGCCAGAAAACGAAGGTTCTGTTACTCAGAACGGCACACAATAGCGATTGTTTCCGTACGGTCTATTGTCCCGCCAGGGACCAGTTATTAATACAGGTAGGCCCTCGGGTCCGTTCCATGGTGTACCTAATTAACCGGAGGCGCGTTCACAATGCTAAACATGCTTTTAAAATCACCTTAATGATAAGTTATCCCAGCTATTTCTCATCAGTATATCTTCTACGCGCCACTTTCATCAACTGATACTCTTACAAATTTTGAGCAAACTGCGTAAGCTTTCACGGTCGGTATCATTAAATAGAAAATGATTATCCGGGCTTGTGTGTCATTGTCTAGTGGAAAAACTCCTTCCAGATGTTTCGTCCGAAACTGCGTCGAACATCTTCAGTGGCGTGGCCGCAGTACTCTACTAGTCTCGGCGACGCCTGATACGAAGCCTTTTGGTTTCACGGGCTTTATATGCTTAGCATGGGTGGGTGAATCTAGCTCCCGGTTGGTCCATTCTTTGTTTACTGTTTTGGCTACTGCGCGGACTGGGCTAAACTGGGGCTGCTTTCATTGCCTATGATTGGTGTCGATTTTCTAGCGTTTACTGTGCCTGGGACTGTTCATAGCGTATGATCTTGGATTTGCCTACGGATTTAATGCTGCCACTTATGTTGAAAATGCTTGCGGAACGTAAAGTAAATAACAGACCAATTCTACATGCAAACGTTACTTTATTACGGCGCAAGCCTCTCAAGTAGATCAGGAAAAGGTTCTGGCCTTTAAACACACCTAATAAAAATCTTTTGAATTACGCGGAAGTGAAGAATCTGAGGTCAGTTTACATACAGTGCAGTGGACGATAACCTAATTTTTCGTGGAATTTTCTGATATCTCGCGCGCCGGCAACAAAACATCTGAATTTGATACACGGCCAACATTACTTAAATAACTTTTATACAGAGCTAGAGTAGTTCATTGAGCCGCCGGTAGAAGCGGATTATTCAATCAAGTTGCACCATGTTACCACATACGCTCACCTTTAAATGTGATTATCTAGCCAAAGGTGTATTTAGTTTTAAAAAGTATTGGAACTTTTTGTTGATTTACATCCACTCTTTCACCTTCTTGAGTCTGATGGATTATTTCACTACCACTTTGTATACACCACCACCACTAGTAATGACCTTTTCACTGCACATCGTCTGGTACCACAGTTGAATTAAAACTGCAAGTCCACTCTGACAAGTAGATGCACACGTGGGCTTGAAACATTTTCCATGGCAACGAACACTTCCACCAATCAGCAGTTTCCTGTAACACTGCACCCCTCACGTTCTCTCATTTTAAAGCTGTTTCGAAGAAACTCTTTCAAGGCTATGTGTGCATCTAGCTATCAGAATGGACTTCTTTAATTCAACCGTAAGCGCCACTACTAGGTGACAAAATCATAAAGCGTATAGGAAAGAATGTGAAGTTGTCGAGTTGTTTACGCGAGCTTACGGTGAGACAGTGTATGTACCCTCAGTTCAGATACAATCATGTCTTAAGGACAGCAACATGTCATACATCGACAGGTGCGAGGGATCACCCACTTGCATTGCATTACTGACTGTACGCCTAGTTACTAGTATTTCGTTGTTCTAGTAAACAAGATAACAGGCGATCGCAGCGCTCTACAACCATGGTCAATACGCTTAGTCACTTTGCCAGGTAGGAAAAAAGACAACACGGAATTAATCAAGTCCGTCGGACTCAAGTCTTTTTTTCTCAAGCAAATATAGAGCTACCGCAACATTTACAAATAGGTTACCTAGCAACATATCAACTTAAGTTATTCGCGTAGGTACCTTAATATTTCCCACGCGTGAACTAAATACATCACTTTTTTTCTCTGACCAAACGAAACGTTTAGAAATAAGAATGTAGCATTTTTAACTTAACATTCACAGAACGGGTTATTTTATGTGTAATTTCTACACTCATTTACTCATTTTCTCATGTATCTGCAAATCAAGAGCAGGTCTTCTAATGTTTTTTAGATTCACCTTGTCTTCTAACGATAATACAGAAAATGGGCTACTTGATAAAAAGCTTACTTTATTCCTGTTAGTTAAATAAAGAAAATATCACATCGCAGTACTCGTGCATTCAAAAGCTTTTAGTTTTCCGGCAACTCTGTTTTCTACTAAGTTTTACACTGCAAAGCAGTGATAATGCCTTATTTATCACTTCTGAATATAGCATACCTTGTCTTTTGTGTATGTATAAGTTGGTACATTTTATTGACTTGTGTTAACGATAGTCGTGCTAGATACTAACTGGCACGGATTTGGTCTATCCTCGTGCCCCTCCATTTACCGGAAGCGTCCAGAATGAACGTCCACAATGCTGTCCAAGCTTGCCAAAATCGAGGAGGTACGAATCCGTAGAATATAGCAGTAATATTATGGTGTTGCAAACATACATATTTACAAGTTTAAGAGGTAGAACCGGAACTTAAAAACTCAATGCCACAACTGGGATTTGAACCACAGACCTTCCGCTTGCCGGGCGGACGCTCTACCACTGAGCTATTGTGACAAACTGCCAGAATGGCATTAAATTCTCAAGCCACACACGGCTTGTGTGTTTAAAAACACCAACAGTAAGTTTGTTGGCATAAATAAATAATAATACATATTTACACTTAATCCATTTTTTTTTCAGTTTTGTTTCTATATTTTCCATTCCGGAGTTTACATTTTTCAGTTCGGCTTGAATTAATTTTTTCGCCTGCTGCGTTCCGGAATTCATTTTATTTCCCATTATGTCCATCTTGGCCAACAGTTTTTTTTCATCAACTGCACCATATCGTGGTTTTCGTTGCACTTCTGACATCAAATGTAACAATTTTGCTTTTTAAACTATTTATTTTTTTATAAAAACGCCGGAACGACACTATGCAAAAACACTGTCGAGCAATAACAAATACTACAGGAAGAAATGCTAGTAAACAGAGACACGTGAATGTAATACGCATTTCTATTTCAATCATATAGAAAATTCTATGGATTGTTCGTCGCAGAGGAAGTAGAGAAAGAAATGTGATTGTGTTTAATAAAAGAAAACTAAGTGGAGAAAATCGCTGCACTCCTATTCCAAACATATAGAAAGTGTACGAACTGTTTGTAGAAGAGCGATTGGCGAAAGGAGTGTTATTCTGTTTCGTAAAAGAAAAAGGAGTAGAAAATACCATATGAATGTTATACGTTGCATTTATATTTCAAATGTATGGAAATGTGTATGAATTGTTTGTAGAAGAGGAAGTAGAGATGGTTTTTGCCAAGCTTCATGAATGGCGGTCACAAACGGGACTGCGAAGGATCCTTCTCTATCACGACAACGCGTCCGCACACACGGCCAACATCACCGTTCAGTTTTGGGAGTCTACAAGGTCAAACTAATGATTCAGCCACTGTACGGTTCCGACTTGGCCCTATGTGACTTTTTTCTGTCCCCGATGATAAAAAATTGCATGCCTGGAAGGAACAAAGGTGCTCTCTTCCAAGCTCTTGGCTACCTGCGCGCTGCCGGTTGCTTATCCTTGTGCCTGATTACCTGATACCAGATTGCTCACCAAGGACGGGGCTAACCCATCTTGCATCCAATTTGAGTGGGTCGTCTTTCTTTTTCTTGCATCTCAAAACTTTCGTACAGATCCTCGTATAACTTAGACATACAGCTGATTTACTAAGAAAGTGGTGTTCAGCATTTGCTAACATTGCATCTTTTAATTGCTTGATCACTAAAGCCACAATTTTTAGTACCGCATCTTGTTTAGGAGTGTCGGTTATGCCGTGAGCGTGTTCGCCCAGATCGAGAGGCCAGTCATCAGCACTGCACGAAACAGCCCCATGCACGCGGTAAGTTGGTTAAGAATTGTGGCTTTATTGATTACATATGCATGTTCCTCTCCCTCATATTTATCATACTCCAGCGTAGGTCATATAGAATAATGACGCTGAAGTTTGAAACTCTTTTTATGTTGAAGTATTTTACAACACTAGACATTTCGCCATTCCTCCATACTAAACGATCAAGAATAGTCCTTCCCACACAGACAAGAAATGTTAGGAGTCCATGGCACTGTTTTCTCATATGCCTTTTCTATTAACATTTTTGTTAAAAATAATGTAAACTATAACGACGTGTCACCCAATTCTGAACACTAGAGCACTCGCCACTGGCAAGTGCGCTCAACACAAGGCTAGCACTGAACGCATAAAGCAGCTTCTGCATCACAAACAAGCCAGGTGAATGCGGCTGGTTTATACTCTGGTACTTTTTGTTTTGGTTCCGAAAGTTCAAACGCCGGAGAAGTTGAATTAACAGTAGATTGCTGACCAGGTGGCTGTGAGCGTTGAGCGACTGAGGTCACGCGTGAGTGTGGTGCGAGTTAAGTGTCCCCGACTGTCGCAGAAAGGGAATTTCGTGTGCTAGAGTACTGGTTTTCTCTCTTTGTGGAAGAACCATTAGTGATGTATTGCATTTTATTTCTTCCTTTTGGTTACCGTGGGGCCTTAGTGATTCAGGTAAGCGTTGATTCATAGTTTTTCCGTGGGGTTCTGCTGGGCGTCCCGACTGGGTGATTACCCTTCGGGGGTACTCGGGTAAAGCATGTCCTATTCAGATAGTGACGAATTACCATTACCTCTTGTTAGGATGGAAACGGGTGATACTTCGAGCCGGGGAATAAATGTCGCCAACACGTGGTGGGAACGAGCTGGCTGATGTGTCAAATGGGGCACTGCCGGAACCACCCGCTCTAAAGGCGCCTGTGGTGTCAAAACCGCCTTTTGTATTGATTCGCGGTAATAGTAAAAGTATAAGGGACTTTCATCCCCGCAAATTGGGAAAATGGTTATTTCTACACGCCAAGGGAGTTATGCATACCCATAAATCGGCGTTCAGTCAACTCGAAGTACACTTTGCATCGGCATAATGTGCAAATGAATTCCTTAACTCACGTTTTTATAGCCTCCATGATACAAATTCCAATATACCCTTTTATAACCTGTTTGTTACGACAGTGTTCGCGGTGTGAATTTAGTTGTGAATATAGGTGAACTAAGCACGCATTTAAATATGACGGGACAACTTCCAGTTCATGATGTTTACCGGTTCAACCTTAGGATGCAGGTAAATGGGGTAATTCAACATGTACCCAAACGGTCCATTAAGATGACCTTTGGCTCGCAAAATCTGCCAGCTTATGTACATATTTATCAACGTTTTCAGGTGGATCCATTCACTCGAGTGGTTGTCTGTGCTAATTGTGGCAAATTTCACCCCCGTACGAAATTTTGTCATAACAATAAGCGTCGCCTGAAGCGTGGGCAGGATCATTTGGGCTACAGTTGGACTGTCTTATGGAACGCTTATGATGTATTAATGGCACACATGTCGCCACTGATAGACATCGCTGTCCGGCGTACAGGTTGGAAAGCCGAATTGCACAAACGATAGCGATGAAGCGCGGCAGATGGCTACCGGGCATACCACGTACGCGATTATATTGAAGCGTCAGGTGGATAGGGAGGCATGTGATTAGAGCACAGAGGATTATCCAGTCATACGTAGCGCGAGTGCAGCCGCACGTCTTCATCATTGTGCAAACTTGGTTAATTTTATGCCAATAGTTCCATCTTCCAGGCTACAAAATGTATCATACTGGCCGACAGAAAATCGGAAGGGGTGTGGACATTGGTGTGGCAGAACATTTGGACGTTTAGAATTAGAAAATTGGTAATCGCGTTCCTTTGCATTTGAAAGCTATACGGGTGGCCCTGAGGAAATACTGTTATAGGTGTTTATACGACAGAACGACCGTTTACCCGGATAGAGTGAGAGTCCATGCTCCGCCCCATACGCGAAATATATCTGATATGGCGATTTTAATAACCCAATTTTCATAAAATCTCTCCTCAACGTCGAGCACGTTCTCTTCTCCAGCTGGCGGATACACACATAAATGGTCACTACTATCGCGATATTATATGACTAGACATAGTCCTCCTGGACAGCATAACCCATATCCGGACCTACTCTTTGCCACGACAGACGTGACGCAGGGCATGGTGGTGAAGAGACACTATACTCTAGGCTGTAACCATTATCCGTTTTTAATACAGTTTACTCATCGAGGTCGCTGTACTCACCTGGATTATCATCGACGCAGATGAGCGTCATTCTGACCTCACCATTTCCAGGAACACTTAACGCAGGCGACTCAATCACTTCCGCAAGCGGACCTTTAATAGACCTTTTTCATCCCCAGGTAGCCAAGCGCCCGCCAAGAGTGTCCAAACTACCGTGGTAGGATTTGGATCGTTCGCAGTTGATAGTCGAGGAACATCGTGCCTATTCCCGATACCTGAAGGTATCGTATTAAAAGGGCCTCGTGGGCGCAGTATTGTAATTCGATCACCACTTCCAAACCGACTTCGCAACTATGGAGTCCTTTAGTTTGGCATAAACGTTCGGGAAAATCCCCAATACCGTCGCCCTTGATCGGAAATCCGGAGCTTCAAGAACTTGTTTTACGCTGGATTGCTCCGGAGGCCGTGCTGATGAGCCCGCCGCTGCCTCATGGATTCATTCCGCGCTCCAAACACAGCAAAGGATTTACGGCAAACGTTACAGACTAAATCGACACCTGGGACAGACGACCTTACCTGCCACCATTTGAAATCTTTGCGCGATACGTGGTATCATGTTTTTCACGAGCATTTACGCACATTTTATGTACGGGAATTCCTCCAGCGTCGTGGAGGGGCGTTATTATTTTCCCTATACTTCAACTGGGAAGTGCGGGATACCTTCCAGTGGGCTACCGGATCTTTGGTATGCTAACGCTACGTAATTTTTTGAAAATATCCTCCAGGATAGGGTGCAAGATCGTTAAAAGTTGCTGGGGGGAAAGCATTTTAGTAGTGTGTGCTTCGCTGTTTGTCTCGTTATATAAACCAATCCCTGGGATATTTTAATGGGGGGGGGGGGATTTTGGGTATAAAATCATTGGTAGGGGGAAATCTTACCCAGCCTCCCGGGATTTTGCTTCCTGCTCCAGGACCTCCTAGTTTCCATTTGGAACGCCATAACCTCCGGCCTAAGATGCAGTTTGGTTTGCATCACTTTCCTTTATGCTTTAATGACCGATGTTCATATTGCACTTTTTCTGGGCCTTTCCTTTGCATATGACCAAGTTCTCTTACCTCGACTCGCCGAGTGTTTACTCACATTTGGTGTACCCCATATTCTGTTGTCTTATCACTGAGGTACACTCGGATCGCCGAAATCAGTTAGCCCCTGCCTTATGGATTGCAGTGACCCGTCAGACATTTAAGGGTTTCGAGCAGGGATCGTCACTCAGCCCTCCTTTGTATGCGCTATATGTGGGGATTTATTCTCACTCCCTGTTTCGGTGTGTGTATTATAGTACGCAGATGACAATCATATACAGTCCAATCACAGACGGCAATGTGTTGCTTTGAACACAACTGTCCATTATTGATTACAGCGTGTCTAAAACGTCGTGACACTCCATGTACGTACGTGATAAGAGTGGTGGGGGAGCAAGCGACTAGAAGGTTATCAGAACTTGAAGGCAGTCACATATACATTGTATGAACTTGTCACTCTTACGACAGCTGGAAGATTGACCCCCCACTTCTCTTTTATGCAAGTGGTCTCCTCAGAGCTATTACACATTGCTTTGGGAGTGGGGGAATGTTAGGACGTTTTAGACAAGCTGTACCTTCAAGACCTTAGTGTGATGGCTAATTTACAGAAATGCATTTTCTACACTTTCAGAGGGCAATGTAACCAACTGCTTTTGCACTGCAGGTACAGAACCACGTGCTTTGCTCATCGTGCAAGCACAAATTCATGTGTGCACATAAAACCTAAGGTGTTTTTCACTACACAAGTCATTACTATCAACTCTAGCCAGGATTAAATCCTTAGCTCTGGATTGAGCAATTAAATTCAAAATGCAACAATAAAATTAATATTATTTATCTATTATTGGGTGTGCTAGATTTTTAAAGTAGATTTCCAATATGAAGTTAATTTAAACAGCGTTAAATTTTTGAGTTTTTGAAAATGCACCCCAAAGCATTTTAGGTAATATTTGTCATCATATTTTCTAATTTTTTCAGTCATAAGTGCTTGCATATTTGTAACATTCTTATGTCAAACATCCAGGCCCTGCTAATCAGAGATACACAAAATTTGTATTGCATATGTAGCAGATACCAATGTAGATGCACATGAAATTTGTTGAGCTTATCGGCAATAATTTAAGAGAAAATGCTGTTCTAATAAAAAATACATGTTTGCATATTTCAGTTATCTATCTCCCCTCAAGGAGTTACGAGACATAAAAATGAAAATGCTTAAGAGGAACTATAGAATGAAACATTAAGAATGCAGGTTTTTAATTGTATGCTATTGTTTTATTGTCATGGGAGCATTTTGTAATCAGCGGTTACTTATAATGGAATACTTTATAACAGAACAACAAATACTGGTTGTGAAAACAGATTAAAAATCTGGTGAACCTTTCACAGCAATTGTGTGGCTCTTGGTCGCCATAATACACCTAATGAGTCAATAGTTCATAGGCTAATGACAAAATCTGAGACAACATACTCAATTGC
Source organism: Tenodera sinensis (assembly GCA_030765045.1). NCBI lineage: Eukaryota > Metazoa > Arthropoda > Insecta > Mantodea > Mantidae > Tenodera > Tenodera sinensis. Next base: position 15,846,272 of record CM060964.1, on the reverse strand, counting down.
AGAGATCAAAACTCCAGAGTGCTACCAGTCCAGGCGGCCTGATGAGAACACTGCAATTGTGTGCAGTAGCGTTGCCGCCAGTCAAAAATCAATTTCATTCACAACAGATGGTAATTAGAGGGTTAGAGTAAGCGGAGGGTCTGTGATTCAAATCCCAGCTGTGGCATTGAATTTTTAACTCCCAGTTCCACCTCTCATTCATTCACAACAGTTGAGCATTGCTAAAAGCTTCCTCCAGGAAGCTCTTCTTCCTTTGGGGGCATATAAAATCCCAAGTTTATGAAAATAATCCCCGAATGACACTACAACTGAAGGAAGAGGTTTGAAATGTCACTGCCCAAACAAGGAGCAAGTTTGATGGTGATAACATATTTTATTGATAAAGTTACAACATCCAGAGTGTGTCGTAGAGGATGTATTCCAGATGTAATTTTTCATACATAATGTTGTCATATGTAATGGCAACAAGAATCTATTGTATTGATATTGAGATATGTTACATTTCATGAAAAAGTGTTTTATTTAATAGTTCAAAACCGGCATTCTTAATGGTTCACCCTATACATCCATCTAAAACAAAACCTGACAGTGATTATCAGCAGAGAATTTACACCTGTGTATACCATTTACAATCAATACAAATTATCATCTTTTTCTATTTCTGAATTCCCATACTTGCTGAGAGCCGCAACAATATTCAAAGGTAGATCCATGGTTTGTCAGAAATAAGCAACAAATACAACTCTGGGAGATTAATACTTTATTTTTAAACAACATCTAATAAATGCACATACATAATGGAGTAACTGGTACTTCCTTTGTTACATGAACTACATTTACAACGTAAACAAAGAGGTCATCTAATAAGACGTACAAGATTAAACAACATTAACCTTAAAAAAACAAACAAAACAAACAAAATACAAAGAATTCTATGATGTCTATGATCTGGTACAGTATTACACATTTTTATTCTTCACATTCATATCATTTTGTAACCAAACCAAGGATTATATATGTTACAATGTTTCAGACACTTATAGTTCATTTTTTTTCCTTTCAAAATGGTTGATGTTGGCTGAGACAATGGCTTAGTTAATTGTGCTATTCAATATCAAATTTAGAATTTTGTCTATATAGTAAAGTGACACTACATCACTTATTAAAATGGGACATGTTTTGAGAGCTCATTTTCTCTCATTCTCAGCCCGATGCCAACTGTTCTGGTTCATCTATTTTTTACCTTTCAACTTTTCTTTTGGTTGCCTGTTTTAGGCTTTGTTATGAAAAAATCCAGAAGGCAACGCAAGATACAAGAAACCACCAAACTGACAACGGAAAAAGAAAACTGCAGGTACACAAAGTTGAAATACCTTCCAAAGCCCACAACCAATTTCAGAAACTATTAAAAGATCACATTATTATTATTATTATTATTATTATTTAGCACCTAAAAACCCACATTTCATTCAAAATCTGCTACATTCTCAACTGAAGCACACCATACTGGCAGTAGAAAAATTGGCTACATACCAATTCAACTCCAAAGACTGCAATAAAATTTATATTGGAAAAAGAAAATTGGAAAGCTCTAAAGAACATCTTAGGAATGTAAAGCATAAACGAACGGAACAACCAACAGTAGCAGCACATTTTTATTTTTTGTTAGAAAACCACGAAATCGATCCAGAAGCTACATTGTTAAAAAGCACCTCTAATGCGAAACAACTGACAGCCTGCAAGAAAATATTTATTCTGCAAAATAAAAACAGAACTTTAAGCTTTGAGTTGCCTCAAAGTGACAATCTCGGCAAGAAATTCCTACAAGAGACAAAAGAGGACGACAACATGACAACTCCACATTCCACTAGTTGGCATCAGGTTGACAATGAGAGCAAACAAACTCTCGAAACATGTCCCATTTTAATAAGCAAGTGATGTAGTGTCAGTAAATCTGATTCACTTTACTATCTAGATATTACTAAGCAAAATCTTCAGACAAAGTAGTTTTTACAATTTTGATTTATATAGTGCCTTATTTCTGATTCCTGGCCAGCTGCTGCTGCAGGACCACATGCTGCTGATGGCCGAGTTGAATATTCACAGACCCTGAACTCAAGAGCATAGCAGGCTGGCAATTTAAGTGCATACAATAACCACATACCTTTAGCATAAGTAATGCCATGAGTGATTGTCAATTTATCTAGGGAATTTGAGTATCGCGAGTTGCATTTATTAAGACTGTTCCACAAATTAAAGGATGATACGGCCAATGAACTGTTATTTAAATGTTGTATTGCAGTTACCTACTTCTTAAAAGAAACATGTAGCAGGCATACATACATCAGCGTGCATGGCCTACAAGATTATCATAAGGGTGCTACAATTTTTTAACATGTTGGGAATATCGTAAGTTGGAATCAAAGTGAGAGTCAACCATATTTGAATAGCGGCTCTATTGCATCAAATTATGCCAGCTGTTGTGCATCTGTAGCACAATGCAGCTAGATTCCCCAACCTGATCATAACACAAGAAAAGCAGAGAAGGTGATAATATTCAAACGAGGTAATAATGAAATGTGATTAATTTTTCACAAATGAAGGCTGTCATTGGTTGAAATTTGAAATTGTTATGCACATGATTGGTTGATTTCAACATGAGTGGAATAGTCACAGAAGGTGTTGGAAATAATGTCCCTGTGCCACACATCTCTCACACATTTTAAGAAAATTTCCAATAATGTGCATTAATTCTTCTTCTAAAATTGCAGTAATTTCTCTTCTGATACTATCCTTTAGTTCTTCCAACATATGCAGGTTGTTCTGATACACTTTATTTTTTAAGTTTGCCCATAAATAAAAGTTGCATACCGTAAGGTCTGGAGAAAGCCACTAAACTTTTAAAAATAAAACTTATAAGATAACCGTAGCTTAGGAACTGCAATCACATGATACTGTGAGTAGAGTATTACTGTGACCTCTATGGACCCAAAGTTTATTTTATTCATGAGCAAAGCATGGTGGTCTTTAAATGACCAGGGGCCCTAATGACCAAGTTGTCGACGGGCCCTTAAACCCAACACACTCACTCACTCACTTTAAATGACTATGTATTGACACAAAACAACAGATACTGAAGTTGATAATTTGAAGCTTTCCCAGCATTGGTTATTGGTGATAGTTTCTTGAGCTAACAGCCAGGAAATCTGGGTAACTGCCCAAGCTTTCAGCGACTAACTGTCACCATCCTCAGGGGAACTGAAGCTGGGCTACTGATGTTGTGATATTTATACCTAGCCAGCGGCAGATAAGATCTGCCTACTTTCTTCCCATTGGTTGAGCTCTGTGTGATGGAGGCAAGTGTGGAAGCAATTAGGTGGCTGCTGATGCTTCCTTGCGCTGTGATAGAGAGACATGCTGAATGACTGGTGTCCATGCTTTGCTGATTTGAAGGCCTTCATCCCTGTTAAAGTTGTTTTTTATTAGCTTTAATGCATAGAGCTTCTTTGCCGTAGTGCCTAGAGGACTTTTCTAGCATTTTTGTAGAGACAAAGTTGATTTTGTGATCTGTATTATATGTGAACTCAGCCACTGTTGATTTTTCTATGTAACCTAGTTGGGGAAAATTGGGAGATTACTCTCGAAGTATCAAACAAACACTGTCTTCAGGCCTCCAACCAAAATAAAACAGTTTTTAGGTTCTACTAAAGATGATTTGGGTCTTCATGCACCAAGCATTTATGAAATCCCATGTAGTTGTGGCGAAGTTTATATAGGACAGACAGGCAGAGTTGTAGAAGATTGCATCAAAGAACATCAACGTTGTATTAGACTAGGTTACCCAGAAAAATCAGCAGTGCCTGAGCATACATATAATACAGATCAGAAAATTAATTTTCCCTCTACAAAAATGCTAGGAAAGTCCTCTAAGCGCTACAACAGGTTGATTAAAGAAGCTCTATACATTAAAGCTAATAAAAACAACTTCAACAGGTACAAAGGCCTTCAAATCAGCAAAGCATGAGTGCCAGTCATTCGGTACGTCTCTCCACCACAGCACAAACAAGCATAAGTAGTCACCTGATTGGTTCCACACTTGTCTCCATCAGCCGGAGCTTGACCAATGGGAAGAAAGTAGGCAGATCTTATCCACTGCTGGCTAGGTATAAATATTGCGATGTCACTAGTATAACGTCAAAATATCTACAACAAAAAACTGTTCTTGGTGACCTAAAGTAGGTCACTGTATGGGTGTTATTTTTTAAACAAGAAAACTGTAAAGAATGTAAATAATGCTAAATATAGGTCCATCTTAACCGTAGCCTGTAAGCCGGGCCTAATGTATCAGCACCACACAAAAGCTTGTTAATAAAGAAAACTGGAAACTAGCTTCAGAATATGTGTGTTCTAGGGAAGTCACTGCCTAGCGTGCCCATAAACACAAGCCCAAGGCCACACCACGTAATGCAGGGGCTGCCGCCACCACCAGGACATGCTGCCCAATCAGCCAAATAATGGGAACTATGTAAATATTGAAAAAGTGTAAATAGTGTGTATGAGTGCAGTGTGCATGTGAGTGTGTGAGAGTGTGTGCATGTGACTGAGTATGTGAGAGTGCGTGTGTGTGTGTGTGTGTGTGTGTGTGTGTGTGTGTGTGTGTGTGTGTGTGTGTGTTGGTGCGTTGGTGTGAATGGGAGTAAATGAATGAGTGGGTGTAAATATTGTATATATGCATAATGAACAGAACAAGTGAAACCAAACAAAAAGAATTTCTACACCAAACTGTTTTTGAGAACCCACAGTGGGCTCCTGTATGGGTTTGGGCAAACCCAGAAGGACTATAAATATTAAAAGCCCAAAAAATGTATATAGATGTGTAAATTTTTACCCCTGCAAGCCAGGTCCACTGCACCAGCAACAGAATAAAATATCAAATAAATAACCCATAACCTATCTTCAGTTCCCCTGAGGATGGTGGCAGAGTTAATCGCCGAAAGCTTGGGCAGTTATCCAGATTTCCTGGCTGTTAACTCAAGAAACTATCACCAATAACCAATGCTAGGAAAACTTCAAATTATCAACTTCAGTATCTGTTGTTTTGTGTCAATACATGGTCATCTAAAGACCACCATGCTTTGCTCATGAATAAAATAAACTTTGGGTCCATAGAGGTCACAGTAATACTCTACTCACAGTATCATGTGACTGCAGTTCCTAAGCTACGGTTATCTTATAAGGTTTTATTTTTAAAAGTTTAATGGCTTTCTCCAGACCTTACGGTGTGCAACTTTTATTTATGGGCAAACTTAAAAAATAAAGTGTATCAGAACAACCTGCATATGTTGGAAGAACTAAAGGATAGTATCAGAAGAGAAATTACTGCAATTTTAGAAGAATTAATGCATGTTATTGGAAATTTTCTTAAAAAGACACCTTCTGTGACTGTTCCACTCATATTGGACTTGGTTGAAATCAACCAATCACGTGCATAACAACTTCAAATTTTAACCAATGACAGCCTTCATTTGTGAAAAATTTATCACATTTCATTTATCACCTTGTTTGAATTTTCATTATCACCTTCTCTGCTTTTCTTATGTTATGATCAGGTTGGAGAATCTAGCTGCATTGTGCTACAGGTGAACAACAGCTGGCATAATTTGATGCAATAGAGCCGCTATTCAAATATGGTTGACTCTCGCTTTGGCTCCAACTTACGATATTCCCAACATGTTAAAAAATTGTAGCACCCTTATGATAATCTTGTAGGCCATGCACGCTGATGTATGTATGCCTGCTACATGTTTCTTTTAAGAAGTAGGTAACTGCAATACAACATTTAAATAACAGTTCATTGGCCGTATCATCCTTTAATTTGTGGAACAGTCTTAATAAATGCAACTCGCGATACTCAAATTCCCTAGATAAATTGACAATCACTCATGGCATTACTTATGCTAAAGGTATGTGGTTATTGTATGCACTTAAATTGCCAGCACACTATGCTCTTGAGTTCAGGGTCTATGAATATTCAACTCGGCTGGCAGCAGCATGTGGTTCTGCAGCAGCAGCTGGCCAGGAATCAGAAATAAGGCACTGTATAAATCTGGAACAAAATAATGGGGCCTTGAGTATTTAATGGACAAAAGAAGAAACATTAATTTTGAATCTCCAAGATTAATTAACCAAAGGGGAGAGGACCAATGAGAGCAACAATGAAGTGTTGCTGATTTATTTGCTTAGTTACTCACGGCAACTAATTTCCGAAACATTGGCTCCTATCCTCAACTGCACAGTGAACAATATTGGAAAGATTTTGAGAAATTTAAATACCAAATTTTAGAACCATTGTGTACAAGCAAATACATTCACCAACTGCAGCTTAAATCTACATCTTCAAAAACAATGACCATTTAATGAACAACAGTATTTCTTACAATGAAAGCAATGTCCAGCTGAGCATGAGCAAATGCATTCACAACTGGCTCAAATGAATTCCTAGAAAAGTGAACTTAATTTTTTATTGCAATTTCAATACTTGTTCCCTTTAATGCATTCCTATGATGCTGCTTTCCTCTATATATTCCACATACAAAGCTCCAACACTAAACCAAACTATTTATGTTTTGTTTTCACGAGTGCTTAATTATGTTTGTAGTGTTATTTCCAGCTACACTCACCTGCCTAAAGAGAATGTTTATTAAATGCTAAATTACTGGCAATTATTTAGCATCCAAAATTAAAATGATCTACTATTCTGTTCTGATTTGCGTAAAATTTATATCATCGGAAAGCCCTCAAGAAAATGTATTTATATTTCTAATTTCATTAATATTTGTGAGGTTAACAACAAAACTATATAGCGTTTCACTCTTAGAAGACAGTATGGAGTTAAATGGGACATCTCTGTCTCTATCTAGCGCATACAAGTTGCCATTAGCCGCGTCCTTTTCTACCCTCGCTCTGTTGCCAGATTCCTAATAGCATGGTAGAAATATTCATTTGTTATAAATTTCAGGTTTGAACACATTATCCTATGCAGAATTTTTTTCTCTATCAGGTTATATCCTTTTCAGAGTCATTATACATTTCTATAGGTCCAAATTTCTTCAGAAAACGTTTTTTTCAATAGAAGTCCGATATTTGCTGTTTCTACACTCATCATGCACTAACTAACAAACTAACTGCTAGAATACATTTATATTTTTTTCTTAGGTAGAGTAAACTATAGTGCTACTACCTGCCTACTTTGAATTCTCTATGTTTACCCAGTTAAGTGTTATAATTTTTTAAATTAAATGTTTTCGGAAAATTTTATATATGTGCACTGCAAAAGTTACGCAGTGTGAAACTTTTTTGTTATTGAGTTTACATCAGGGAACCAGCGAGAACAAATGTTGAGGAAGGTTGGAGAAAGTTTTTAAAATAAACCAAAAGGCAGTAACCTCTTTCTTTTATCCAGTAAGGCAAACAAAAGGTATTCATCTATTCAGCGTATTCTCGCACCCAGCCTGACACAGAAGATAGTATAAGGAGCAGCACTAGCATTAGTTCAAAAGAAACTGTGTAACTGTGAGCTGTTATTGCGTTATTTGTTTAATATTTTTGTAAATATTTGTAGTTATGGAGGGGGAAGCTAGGAAGAGACGATATGTTGGTAAATAAAGAAGTAAGGAACGCCAAATAATTATGAATGTGTTAGATTATTTTTTAAGTAAAATGCGTGTAAGTAAGGCAGTAAAGAAACAGCTAAGACTATCGGGTGTTCAGAAGCAGTAGTGTATAGGATTAAAAAGGAACTAATGAAAGGACCTCTAAGAACGCCATTGAAAAAGAAAGCAAAAAGGGCGGGACTACACAAAACGCTAGGTTAACGCAATATGATTGAATAGTGCAAGGTGGAGTGCGGGAATTGTTCATTCTTTACAGTTTGCAAATATTCCACCCACGCTGAATATAATTTTGTCACTATTCAACAGTGATGAGACCCTACCAAATTTCTCAAGGGCCACTCTTAGTCGGTTCTTACATGATTTGGGGTTCGAATATGAAAGAAGGGGTAAGAAGTGCATATTAATAGAAAGAGACGATATCGATATCATCAGATGGCGACATAAATATCTAAAAGACGTAAAAAGGTTTAGGGACCAGGGGAAATCAGTTGTTTATACAGACGAGTCATTTGTAAATTTAGGTCATACAGTAACAAAGGCGTGGAGGGATACCAAAGTTAAAAGTGCCCGTCTCATCAAGGAGCAATTGAAGGACTAAGTACAGGACTCTGGTCACCTCGGGGTCGCGCGCGGAGAAAGATTCGTAACTAGTACATGTTGCAACACTGCGCTCCATTTAACGTGTACTGTCTTTTAAGGGTGAGATGCGCTTTAGTTAAATCCACAAAAAGTAAAAATTTAGGTTTTTATGGTTTTGGTATCCTATTTATATCCCTGAACAAATCACAAAACTGGTGAACACTGAAACTTTATTAGTGACGAGAAGTGCTGTTAAAGTACCATGTAGGGTAAAGCTAGTAGAATTGACGCAGGCAGGAGTGATGACACACCTTCAGTTCTTATACCTGCCTGTGTGTGGCAGTACCAGTTTGTTGGTAGTGAGTTAGCGGCTATAGAAGACAAGAGTGCTGTAAATGCTTTAGAAATTATGACCATATTTACGAGATCCACAAAGGAGTTTCTTCATCAACTAGCTGAGATGAGTGTCTGAAATTTACCAACATAGTACAATACTGAGTTGTCAGAGCTTTCACGGCTGGAGTTAGAATTAAAACTAGAGATTTCTTCCGGGCTTAAAAGCTGTGGTCCAGATGTTTTGTCCACACCTGCAGTGGAAATCATTGGTGGCGTGGTCTGAGTCTTCTCGTAAACCATTCAGCAATCAGAGTGGAGAAGCCCCGCCCACCTAACACATACCTCCTGCTCAAGCCCAGCCAATCCCCTGTGAGCGGTCCAGATATGAATACGGCACCTCCAGCCATCGATTCTGTTGTAACTGAACCATTGCCAAGAAGACTCAGACCATGCCACCGATGATGTCCAACACAGGTGTGGACAAAACATCTGGATCTCTAAACTCCAGCAGACCATGGATTTTAAGCCGGGAAGAAATCTTTAGCTTTAATAATACAATATTTTTATATAACGGGCATGTAAACAAATTAACAAAAAACCGAATGATGGACGTGATATAGGTGAACAACAACGGAGTATGTATGCAGTGTTTAACGGCATCCAGACATGTTTACACTACCGCTTTAAGGTATAGTGTGACATCTTACCTGCCCTATGAGGAGAGATGGCAAAATGTAGTCTGTTTAAATATTGCTTAGAAGTCTAATTTATCTGTCATATTTTCAGAAGAGAGCTATTATTTGAAGACAGGAGAAGTACATGCAACAATTCACAAGCATTTATACTTTTATATATGTACTACTCCAGGATTTTTATATATTTTTCGAAATGTGCGTCATCCCTCCTTGCTTTACCCTATGCTTCTTTCCTACAGTGGATCAAAAGAAACCATATTCTTTTTCTTGTCATTATACCAAATGCAACCCACAACCAATCAACAGAACTCCTAGTCATTACTTTCAGGACAAGTGTAGCTGCCATCCGACCAATGTAGCCAAAAATTACTTCACACTTGCCGCCCAAAATCAGCGAGCTGCAGGAGGTGGCTACCACCTCACATGTTTCAATTAATTTATCACTCACTAGGCAAAACTTGCAGTTAATATATAAATTCTCAGTTTAACTCTTATTTAGTTATGATGTTGGCTAAGTCAAGTGTTTTACTTTTACATCTGCTCCCACATAAGGTGGTTTTTAGTCACTATCCCAAATGCATTGCTTCTTCAGTGAGAAGGATGTTATTACTGGAATCCATGGGATGAGGCCATACCACTATATTCGAGTGGGTAACACTCTCTCAATGTAACCAGCCATATTACCTACACGAGTGCTGCTGCTCATCTTGTATTGTACAATGCATAAGCTCTCTCATTTGACACATTTTTATAGCAGTTACCAAGGATTGATACAACATACTTTTAAAGTAGGACATTTGGGAACTGGGAACTGCCCTGATAATTATGCTGCTGGTTGTTGTAAACGAAGCATGAACAAAATGAACAATTTTGATGTGGCAATCCCATTATTTTCCTACAGTTTTGTCAATCTTCGAGTTAATTCCATAACACAATGTCACAATCCTGCCACTGCAACTCATGTGGGATCATTTAGGAAAACTCCATTCATTTACATCTTGGAGGGTGACCATATGAGTTTGTAAGACAGCTAGTTACAAGTAACAGAACATGCACTTAACATCAACATCATTTTCTGCATATGTGAACATGTAACATTATAATATTTCAAAGCAGAAAACTAAAACATGAATTACTCCCAGAAATGATTTGATAAATAAAATACTTCATTTTAAAAATAAATTGAAAGTGATATTCTGCTGACTGTGATGGTTTAGTTTGGGGGGTCCTGCCCATTGGACTCCTGGATCTTCATTGCATCTGGGAGGTCAGGTGGAGAAGAGTATGGGGTCAGCTCAAGTGGCTCAAACTCTCCATTTTCCTGCCTAAAATCAGAAATGTATTACAAATACTGTAAGAGGCAGATGTATCTTACCTCTATGTACAGTCCAGTCCACGGAAATTTTCCGATGCTGTTAGTGTCTTTTGGTGTGTTACTTTATTTAATGTTGGGCATAATCTTTTCACCAGTCATGTTCCACACCAGTTATGGCTGTGCCAATCTCTTATTGGTTTGTATCAAAGTCCAATAACACAAGCAATGACCGATGAACAAGGGGCGTAGCTGAGGTGTGTAATGGAAGGGAAGGGGTAAGGAGGAATTTAACCCAAGTGGAACGATTGTCACCATCATCTCCTGGCTGTGTCTGTCGCTCATTGGTTTGATGTCATAACTCTGGGATTCAGTTTCGGGAACCAGGGAGAAGGACTAGGGGTGGGTCACATGAAACAGCTATACTATGCATGCCATTTGAAGTGAGCAAACGATATGGATAAAAAGCTGAAAGTAATTGCAATTCTTGAACAAGAATACGCTGCAAGGGCTGCGGAACTAAATGGAGGGAACTGCTTCAAACTGGTGGAAGAAATACCAAGAACGGGGATGCTGGACACATGGATTAATTACTAGAACATTATCATCTTGTGTTTTCCCCTTATGTTTGTCTACATGACGAAAACATGCTTTTGTATGCTCTGTATATTTTGTGTAGATCACCATTCTGTCCTCTATGTGATCTGTAAGAGGAAATGGATCGAGACCACCTTAAAATATGCCCGGCCATTCTAGCACCCCATCCATCAGTGAAAAATATTGGAGAGCAAGAGGATTAATGACTTCATTGTCAGAAATCCAGCATTAGCTAACAACAACAATATTTTGTGTAGATTGAGCTTAAGTTACAGCTTTAATTATTTTGTAATGAAATGACATGATTTGAAATAAATATGCGTAATGTGGAGTTCAGGTTAATACGCATCATAAAACAGATAAATCTGTTTCATCGCCCATTCCCTTCCTAAGAAAACTACACAAACCTGAGAAGGTTCATTATTCGAAAAGGATTGGCAATCTGGCGTTTGCTCCTATCCTCAATAACCACTGATAAAATAAAGTCCGATGAGACACATTCTGAATTATATGTTTCAATGCATCTTAAGCTGTCTGGGCTTCTGGTTCATCTCCGCCATCGTGAAGCAAAGGGCAGGTGCATGCCTTCCTATCGCTAACAGAGGTTTGAACTGGGGTTGTGGTGTCATTCACTACCAACCTGAACAGCTGTTTCTCATATCGGAAAGTTTCCGTGCACCGGACTGTACACTTCTTGTCAGAAATAATGAGGCGTTACAAGATTCTAAGTTCCAAAGCAAGAGCTTTGCACATGCTCATCATGGTACAGCCTTAGTTCACAAGATAACAGTAATGAAACTAAAGTTTAGATACTTTATACTTTGTTTAGATTTTGAAATGTGCTCTTCTATATGTAGGCTTGTTTCTAAGAACAATCAAGGCCTCTAATGCTGAAGTAAGAAGTTCACTGATGTAATGTCAAGCAGGCAAGCAAATGCAAGTATAATGGCTACACATGTAGGCAGTGCAATGTGAAGAACAAAAATGGTGTAGATAGCTAATGCATGTGTCTGCAGAACAGGTTTCAAGACAAAGATCTGAGTTCGAATTCTGCTATAATAGCAGTATTTTTTTCTTCATTTTTTTCCTTCTCATAAAGTATGAGGCTGTCTAAAAAGTATCCAACCATAATTTTTGCTGTGCAAAGTAGTGATGCTATGGCAGCACCACTGCGCACGGTGGCAGGAGGAACCTTAATGTGCATGCTTGAATTTTCTCACCGTGTTTGTGTGTGTCACTCGCTGGCTGCAGGTCACCAAGTGAGGTGCTGTTATAAGTGTTCATTGGAGTTAGTTTTCTGACAAGATGACTGAACGAATTGAGCAAGGATACTGCACCAAATTTTGCCAAAACCTACGTGATTCTCAGAAAGAAACAATTTGTAAAATTCAGCAGGCGTTTGGAGATGATGCTACAGGAGTAACACAAATTAAAGAGTGGTTCAAATGATTCAAAATGGCCGTACTTCACTGGAGAGTGATTAGTGTCCTGGGTGGCCACAAACCGTCAAAATGTTGCTGTTGTTGAGAAAATGAGGGATGTGATACTGGAAATTCGATGTTTGAGGGCGAAAACTGGCAGTTGCATCATGACAATGCTCCAGCACATTTATCGCAACTGAACCAGACCTTCTTGGCAAAACATGAAATTCCGGCCATTCGCCAACCTCCCTACTCTCCAGACATGGCTTCTGGCGACTTCTGGTTGTTTCCAAAACTGAAGATGCCATTGAAAGGATCCTGTTTTGAGAGAAGAGAAGAGATAATGAGGAATGCGACGGTGGAATTGAATGCCATTCCAAAAGAAACTTTCCTGAATTGTTTTCAGAAGTGGGAGGAGCAGTGGGCTAAATGTGTGAACGTGCAAGGGAACTACTTTGAAGGGGATTAGGGTCCCAATCCCATCAGGTAAATCTATTTTTCCCGGCATAGGTCAGATACTTTTTAGACATACCTCGTATACCACTAAGAACAGTGCATTCAGTTTGTGAACTTCAGTTACAGTATAGTGAAATAGAATTTGTTTCATCATAGATGATAAAAATCTTTAAAATTTTGAATTTACGCACAAAGCATTAAAAATATTTCCTTTATAGTAAAGTCCTAAAATGCATCTGCTTGTGTACACTTTACAGGTTGGCAAGTATGCATTTTGGTTGAAACTGACCATCATCTCCCACTAAATGGTCTAGCTCTGCTGAGTACATTATAATTACAGCCACATGCCTTGTACAGTAAAACCCTGCTTATGCAGACTAACTGGGACCAAAGGCAATCCGGATAATCCAAATAAGCAGAGTTGCCATTTAAGTCTTGTAAGTGTTGTTTACAGGACATTAAAAAATATAAAAATCTTAATCACATCATTTCTTAACTAAGAGTTGATCCACAGTCTTCTGTTTTAAACATGTGTGGCGTTTGAATGCGGTATAGTTATGCAAATGCTTTATTATTAATAGTTGAGCTGGAGTGGTGATGGGTTGATGCTCCAAGTGCGCCATAATGTTTATCAGCAACTCCCAATTGAGGAGCGTTTTTTCAAAATTCGATGCAAAATTTTATGAAATTGAGTTATATATAATATCAGCATAATTTTCACCTTCTGCACCGTTCTGTGAAATCAGATTTTGCAAAATTCGATTTGTGTGCTATGTAGAAGGCATGGAATATAGCAGTTTTTTTCAAAGCTCTATAGATGCACTTGCTCAGTTAAAGCAAAGGCCGAAAGATGCAATTTTATGATTTTATGATACAGCGTGTAGCAACCTCAATTCTATGAAACTCATGTTGGCATTGCCTGCCATCTCACTGTAGCTATTCTTGGAATTCTCAATCATTTCTGCAAGCTTTGTACACTGCTACACCATTGGCAATAACTCAGGTTGTGCACTTGTATTTCACATTCATTTCTGCAAGCTTTGTTATATTTACATGGCATATTTATTCTTAGTCGAGACACTGCACTGTACTATGCACAATGGACAGGAGCTCAGATTGTAAAACTGTGCCAGTCGTAGAATGTGCGGCAGGTAGAATTGCAAAAACAAAGAAAGGAAATCAAAATGCAAGTCGAGGAAAGCTCATACTCCAGCAATTACATGTTCACATGGTCTTGAGTGCACTCCACGAAGGGCATAAGCACTGTGATGCAGCTTATTTGACTTATAATGATATAAGTAGATTTCACCAGCAACTTTCCGTGCTCAACAAAATAGATGAAGATAAATTCCTTATGAAATATATGAGTATTACGCCTCCTAATCGCAGAGTGGTGAAGAAAGAAGCCGCAAATAGAAAGCAGACTGTTAGCATTAAATACAGTGCAACAACTAATAATGGCCGAGTATTGTCAGTATGCGCTGCAGGCTTCCAAGGAATCACAGGGGTGTTAAAAGATAGATTATCTCTCCTAGCTAGAAAATTTCACTTATCTGGGAATGCACCAAAGGAAACCAGAGGAGGTGACAGAACAGGAATATTACAGAAGGACATTACTGCTGCTATAAAGCAAGACATTAAGAAGTACAGATGTAGAGAAAGCCACTATGGAAGAGCAAAATCAAGGAGAGGATATTTACCTCCAGAACTTAAAATCAGAAAAATGTGGACCAACTTTTGCAACGAAAGAAGATTAAGATATCCACCAGTCTGCTCGTCAAAATATTTTATATATATATATTTTATGACTTCTTTAATCTTTCACTCCATACACCACACACTGACACTTCCTCAACCTGCAAAATGGGACTGATGAAGATTAAGACAGAGGCAGATGTGGAAAAGAAAAACTAACTAAGAACCATGTACAGACTGCACAAGCTGCATTCAAAAATGTTTAATCAGCTATTGAAAGAGAAAAACGCTGAGACAATCACTATTTGCTTTGATATGGAGCAGAATCAACCACTGCCTAAACTTTCTGTTAGCGAGGTATTCTATGCAAGGCAGGTGTGGCTGTATAATCTATGCATAATGATTCCATCTAAAGCCCAGAACAAAGACGACATTTCCTTGTATACAAGGTTGGAAACTGAATCTGCTAGAGGCTGCAACCAGGTTGCCTCAGCTTTTCACCCTCTTGCTCTAGTCAGAACAAGAATAGTGTGATGATCATGCTTATCGCTTTCCTGGAGTCCACTGTAAAGGTGCATGTAATGAGCTGCTTGCCTATTGAGGATCTCATCTATTGTTTTGTTTTGCATCATTAATATATCTGAAAGATAGGACACTGCTAGTAACCGTATTTAGTCAATAATGAGTGATGCAAAAATCCGAAATACGTCCATTTGCAAAGACTTTGAGCCTTAATTGGATTAACTGTGCTAGAATTTTCTGTACCACAAGAGAACGTATCTCAGTTAAGCAACTGTTACCTAATTTACTCTAATATACATTATATTCAGTAAATAAGAACATCGCATGCAATATACACAGATTAGAATAGATATGTAGAAAACCGACCAATAACAGAACTAATGGTAACGAAAGATGTGTAGTTCCTGACCTCTAAAGTGCTATGTGACCACACATATGCCCCCAATGTTCTGGTTGTCAACATTACTCAACTATACGACTTTATTTAACAAGTGTTTTGTTATTAATTATTTTAATAATGCAAATTCACTTCATTTGTACCATTTATGACTTAACCACTTCACGCTCTAATTATTTTCTGAGAAATGTTAAAAATACATCATATTTTTTTCTTTATGTTTTGTAGTCAGTGGTTATTACAGTTTGTCCAGATGGTGCTGACACTCCACATGCGTGAGAGAGGAGAAATTAAGGAGAAGTGACTGGAGTGGTGGCGAACAAGCGAGTGATGTCAGAACTCAGGCAGTCACATATACAAATGGTATATGTTTACGTATTATAAACAATTACTGTGTAGTAATCACAGTGAGAGCGAGCGATACACTGATCCCCCCCTCTCCTATTATACATGTGTGCATGTCTCTTCTATTGCACATCTATGCTTCAGGAGTGGGGAGTGTCACGACGAACTGGACAAACTGTAACTAGGTGTTATATGTGAATCACACTAAAACTAATCAACAATATATACAAACAACATTAGGTTTTAATACCTTTCTAATTATCCCAAGTATTCTTAGGTTTGTTACATTGTTCTTTATTGTGTTAAAATATAAAGAAAAACGCTTTGTCTCTCGTGTTATTACATCCAGTAGCTCATCATCAAAATAGAGGCGGAAATACTGAGTGACGTCATTGTTAGGATCCACTGTAAAGTTCAGGTTAGAAGCTGACGTAAATGGATATCTTGGTGGAGCTGAGTTACACTGTCACCTATTTGCAATTGCACCCCTTCCTTGTCTTGCTGTGCTTAAGTCTAGAATGAGAATCACTTTCAGTTAATCCTTCTGAACTGTAGCTCAGGGAAAATACTATCATTCCAAATTGTATTTAATTTTGGATTTGGATGTGTTGCAGGATCATAATCTTCATTGTTAGAGAAATGTAAACATTTCTTCAATGCAGTCAACATATTAATTCTAGATATCATGGAGCACAAAGACATTCATTCCATCTAGTGGTGCACGCTAAATTAAAAGGTTCTCAACGAGAATAGTCGGAATAAAAACACACAGAACAAAGATTGAAATGTATATGAGATAACTGGGGTTAGAAATTTTTTGACCATTTCTTAATTATGAGTATTCCCGGGATAATAGGTGAAGTAGTTAAACATCATAAATCATGGTACAACCTGTGGATCATAAAGACCATTAAGGGACTGAATAATGACTGAAAAATGGTCAAATTGACAATTTTTAGGTTTATGCATATAAATTTTCCCCAAACCTTCAGTTATCGGTTGGTTGCCAGTGAAATTTTTTAGATTCTGCAATTTTTAAAGCTCTAGCGCAGGCTTTAAATTCCATGTGTGCTACCTTTAAATGCCCCCTTTTCCACTTAACCATCCCTTTCCACTGAATTTGGTTGTTTTTGTGCTTTTGGACCATATTTTATTCAAATATTGCTGAAAATTTATGTAGCGGTATCTTGTACTGCTATCTGGCGAGATGCCAGTGAGCTATTACTGCGTATTCAATATAAAATCCGTAATGAGTTTTAGGTCAAACGGATAATCTGACTCGTGATCATGATGCATGTCTGTAGAAAAATTGGTTTTTCTCAACATTAAATTTTTTAGTACACTATGTGCTCCAGCCACATTAAATATTGTGCTATGCTCCTAGAATTTTTCCAGCATGTACTATATTCATGTGGCTTCAATCTCAGTCTCTGGTTTCAAAATCTGAAAATTTGTTTAGCTTTAAAAAAAATTAAATGCACAAAAAAGTTTTAAAAATATTTTAAGTGTCCATCAAAGCAAAGAAATTAATTACTTTAAAAGTAACTTTTTTCTTCCTGCCAGAGACTGATGGTGTTTGTTCGGCAATAGAGTTTATAAAATAATAAAACTGTTGTGATATTTTAGTTTTTGAGACGGCTGGAGTATTTTGAATACTAAGCTATTTTCGCACTGTGAATAAACTGAACAATTAATTCTCTCAAAACTATAAATCAAATTGAGCTGAAACTTTGTGTGGTAGTTTATAACATAAACACCCTTAAGTGTGCAAAGTATTGATTTTATACCTATAAAAATATAGAAAATTCAAAATTCAGTCCCAGGGTCCATTAACAAATGCTGGAGAGTGATTAAAGTTACCTCAGAGCCAACCCCACACACCCAGGGGATTGGGCCTTAGCTGTGCACCCAGTCAGATTGTAGTGTTGCAGTGTTTTGTCATCTTCCATTATCTGCTGGTCCTTAAACAGCTGTTGATTGCATGGAGGGACCTTCATAATGCCTGTGGCAGTAGATATATAAAATTACACAGTAATTCAACAATGTAATACAGTACATCCAACTGGTCACCACAAGAAAGAACCCATAAAAAATCACAAATTGTTGAACAGTATCCATGCTTCCGTACCTAGTCTGGCTGTGAGTTCTGTCCCTCAAATTTAAAACTCCACAAAAAATTTGCACATGTACTGTAGTATTTGGCTCTGTGATGGCTATGGGATATTGTAGGGTAAAGGTTCCCGCCACAACAAATACGAAATATCTAGAACATGTAGATGCAACTAAAGAAAAAAATCTCACAGGTTTTATTAACATGACTTTCCTTAACTATTACCACTTATTTTTATATAGCTTCTATAAGCTATTCTTATGAAAGCTTATTTATTATTTCATCATGACCCTATTTAGGGTTTGCCTAGCGACACATAATACTACAAATAATAAGTAATCTCATACAGAAATAATGGATAGCAAATATAACAAAGACAATAATAAAAAAATAACAGCAAAAATCGTATAAAAACATAATTACAAAACTATCAAGTTAGACAAAGTAATTAAACAATGTGTTTCCCATAAAGATGGTTTCTCAAAACAGCTACAGAATATTTGATTATTGTAACAATCTGTGATTCTATTCTTTTTTCCAGTTTGTATTTCTCCCGCCATGAAACAAAATGTTTTGTGATGGTTCCCGTGCATCAAAAAGCAGACCACTTAAAATTTTATTAATTTTATATTTGTCCATAAAATATGGTATTGTTGGTTCATAAATCCTCTTCTTTTCTGCTTCAACTTCTTCAGGCTGTTTAGGTGATTGTTCAAACCGGATTGTTGGGTCCACAATTTCTGCATCATCCTTTTTTCTATTGATGCACATGATGTCAACATGCCTGTTACTGTTGTTATCAGCGATGCAGTGCACTTCTTCATACACTTCTAAGCCCTTTGAGTGGAGACAGTTTGCCAGCAACGTTCTTACAGTGTCTTGTCTCTTGATCTGGAGTAGTTGACCCTGAGGACAATCCCCTAGCACATGTGGAAGGGTTTCTATCTTGTCACAATGTCTGCAATGGCTAGTGCTAGAACATCCTGGGATTGACCAAAATGGGTGGTACCATGGCATTCATTTTGATCATATCTTGCCATTCACTACTTGACAGATCGTGCTTGGTAAGGATCCATTTATTTGCTGAGGTTACTTAATGTTAATTGAGATAATGTTTGCAAAGATAATTTCATTATGCATTTTACTGAAGGTTCCAAGGGGATTAAGAGAAACCATAATGATTAAAAACCAGGATGATATATGCTGGCCTTTAATGTCCATATTCTTTCTATGACATCACGAGAAGCATCTGAGCACCTTAAAAACTTACTAAAGTATACAAAAATTCACACGCGTAACATATTTCGAAAATGGCTGATGTCCCAAAAAGGTTATTTGAAATAAATTGTGTGCTTTAAAAGAGATTCACATTTCTTATGTACAATGACCGCTGAAGAAAGCCTTGCTGCACTTCCGGTCTATGTCACATTATTGTTGTACGAAGCCATGGACATTTCATTGGTTAGTACTGGGTGACCGAGCTCTGCTCGGCATTTCCCCTCCTCTTTTTGTGAAATCTTGTTTTTTGGGAGAAGATACTTGTTGAGATAAACTTGAAAAGCAAAACGTTAACCAAATAAAAATTTTTGTTGCAATTGTTAAGTCATTTCTGAGATACAAGAGATACAGAAATTCATATAAATATTTCATAAGCACCATCATTTCAGCCGTAAAATGCAATACATTGCATTTCTATTTCAAACATAGAGACAGGACGAGCTGTAACACAAACTAATATAGCTAGGTCAACTTTCTTACTATATTCTGATAGCCCTGGAAGAGGACTTTAAAACGCTAGCTCGTTTGCTGAAATCAATTAACAGAGAAATTATGGCCGAAATAAAGTTAAGACTAATTGTGAATGTTACGCATAGATTAAGATAGCTAAGTCAACTTCCTTTAGGTTTTCTGAAAGCTCTTGACGAGACCTTCAATATCCTGGCTTGTTTGTTTAAATTGGCCCATTAATAGAGAAATTATGGCCAAAATAACGTTTAGAGTAATTGACTGTTAAGTGTAAAATCACATTTTTTCAGGAATTACACCTATATAGATAAACTTAAAAGGCAAAAGCCTATCTGAATACCAAATTTAATCGAAATCGTTAGAGCCGTTTCCAAGTTGTGTGGAATATATATACAAGAATTGCTCGTTTAAATATATACGATTTTGGGTCGTGGTGCAAGGGTAGGTTGCCTAAAACAACCAAAGATTTTCTTTGGAGGTCATTGTACCTATAGTGTGCTTCAGTCAATCTCTTGTGGCTTCCTATTTATACAAAATTTCTTCCAAATTAAATGGGCTCCACAGTCTATTCGCAAAAAAGTTAAAGATATATATTTAATTTCCTATGTTAATATCTTAGAAACATGGTATTTTAATCAAAATCATTAAGGGACACTTTTGAGTGCACACATTTCATCAGCACACCCACCCACACAGACCATTTTCTAAAAATGCTACTTTGGATTCAGGGTTCCTCAAAACATATATTTCTGGTGGAATCTCGACATCGAATTCTTGGAATACAATTCTTCCTATACTTACTATGTGTAGTAGAGAAGGTAAAAAAAGAAGGTCGAGTTACATGGAATGTTGAGTTATTGGGATTCTACTGTAATCCTGAAATTCATGATTTATTAGTGATAGTGAATCGCATGGCATTCATTAATGTTCAAGCACTAAGCTCAACTTGATGTGCCACTTGGAACAAAAATATGTAATTGTCATGTTTATGAAACACAATTTGACAAGTTTGACAGTTCTGCAGTAATTACTGGTCGAGTATTATCAATCAGGGTTGATAGCTATAGTTTCCAGTCAAGTTATGCTTCTATTTGAGGTTCTTTTGTGAACTCACATAACCTTTATTTTTATAAACATCAAAAGAATGCCATAAGTTTGTGTACATTGCCTCTAAAACTAAACAAGATACCTTCAATCATTTTCTTGAGTTCGTGCACTGAATTGTGCTCCTTACAATCTGTAAATATTGTCAGCTTCTTTCTTCTTATCATCAGAAACACGTCCTAAAAAGGAAAATACCAACATGAATACATGTAAAAAATCTCTGAAACAAATATTTCAAGTATGCAGTCCTGACATCCTGTAGAACATCCTGTAGAACACCCTGTAAAGAAATAACACTAACACGAGTACACTTGGCACCAAAACGGTCATCGGTCCTAAACATTCGTTACTCAGGACTACAACCAACATATAAAACAGTTAAGTCTTTAAAATCTCTATTGGAGCTATAGTTATTATTATTATTATTATTATTATTATTATTATTATTATTATTATTATTATTATTATTATTAGTATTATTATTATCATCATCATCATCTTTTTTATTGTCAATGGAGCTAATACAGCTATCTGACATGGTCAAGGTTACATAGTTTATGTATTACTAGCTTAAAATAATGGAAATTAATACAAGTATAATAATTTCAAATAAGTACATAAAAAAATAAAAATATATAAAAGTAGAAATATACAAAAGTAAAAATATATGAAAGTAAAAATAAACAACAGTGAGAATATACAAAGAAAATGCTCATCTAGATCGTAATCACATTTCATTTAATGAGTACAAGCATTTATGGATTAAAAATTCCTGAGGTCTTTTCTTAAATATTTTCCCTGCAGTTGTTTTGATTGACGTTGGTAATTTATTGTACATAATAATTTCACCAAGAATATAGGGATCATTATCAATAATGCTTTTGTTAGCTGATGTCCTATGCAAGTAGGATAATCTTGTACACAAAGAGGGAATAGATGGTAAATATGCCATTATGGCGGAGGATTCCTCTGCACGAGTCTGTATGTTTCAGGTTATAAATTATTCTAATAGCCATTTTTTGTAAGATGAATAGTCTATTCAAGTGTGTTTTTGCAGCATTATCCCATACTTCCATACCGTAGTTTAGGTGTGGGAAGACCATCATAGTTTCATAACTGATGTAAGTTCTCATAATTTTAAATAGGAGTAGGATTTTACTTAATTTATTGCAGGTGGTGTTTATATGCCTATCCCAGCAAAGTCTGTCATCTAGTGATCGAAAGAGTGCTTGTCAGTGATCATGGGGGAAAGTTCCCAGTTACTATTGTCATGAAATTTTGATTTACTTAAGTCAAACATAATTATTTTGGTTTTGCTTTTATTCATACTCAAATTGTTGAGTGCAAAGTATTTCTTGAATAGTGCAACAGTTTTTGATATTGATACTGCTAGGACTATTGCCAATAGTATCTTCCTTTTAATATACTGTAAGAGTAACAAAGATAAAAGTAGTTCTTTTCCCACCTTTTACAAATGAGCAATAAACAGCATTACAACTATGCACAAGACCTTGCCTTGGAAGTAACCAGTTTCATAGAGAGACTGCAGTCTAAAACCCATTGTTGGCATGGTCTAGGAAATTATAAGAATGCTGGGCTTAGTTTAAACTCCGCTTGATAGTGTCAATAATATGTAACTTTAAGCAACTGAACTCCAGTATCGTTTTTACATAGTTCTTCCCTTTAGTGGTGCTGTTTATTATGAGCATCATGACAAAAAAATAAAGATAAACTGTTTCCCATATAGTGGCAAAATGTACAAATCCATGTTAATAAAATAAACTTAACAGATGACTTGATACACATATTAACAAAATTTTGTTCATAAATATGACCAAAAAACGTATAAATAATGTTAATGAACATTATTAATGATTTTTAACAAAGTTACTCTTAATTTGTTAATACGGATGCACCATATACTGAGTATTGGCGGGAAAACCAAAACCTTTCAGGGTTGGGAGGAAATGCCCAATCCCTACCTCAAGAATTGAGGATCTACTCAAGTACCCCAGGGATAAAACAGGGACCTTAAGCACTGAGCTAATCCCCACCTTAAATAAGTAAGATTCAAAAGGAAAATGTGAGCCTCGAACCAAGGTAAACGCCTGACACCTTGATAGTGGTAGAACAAGGAAGTTGAAGAAGCACCATAGCATATTTTTAGGGCCATAAACTGTGTATATTTATGTGGGTGTGTATATGGATGGTTGTGGATGGGTATGTGTGGGTGTTATGGGTGTGTGTGGGTGCATGGGTGTGGTTGTGTTTGTGTGTGCATGTTTGTGTGTGGGTGTGTTTTTGTGTGTGGATGGGTGTGTGGGTGTGCATGTTTGTGTGTGGGTGTGTGGATGTGTGTGTGGGTGTGGGTATGTGTGGGTGTTATGGGTAAGTGTGGGTGCATGGGTGTGGTTGTGTTTGTGTGTGCATGTTTGTGTGTGGGTGTGTTTTTGTGTGTGGATGGGTGTGTGGGTGTGCATGTTTGTTTGTGGGTGTGCATGTTTGTGTGTGGGTGTGTGGATGTGTGTATGGGTGTGAGTGTGGGTGTGTGTGAGTGTGGGTGTGTGTGTATGGGTGTGGTTGTGTTTGTGTGTGGATGGGTTTGTGTGTGTGTGTTTGTGTGTGGATGGGTGTGTGGATGTGTGTATGGGTGTGTGTGGGTGTGTTTGTGTGGATGGGTTTGTGTGTGCGTGTTTGTGTGTGGATGGGTGTGTGGATGTGTGTATGGGTGTGTGTGTGTATGGGTGTGTGTGGGTGCACGGGTGTGGTTATGTTTGTGTGTGGATGGGTGTGTGTGGCTGTGTGAGGGTGTGTTTGTATGTGTGTGTGTGGGTGGGTGTGTTTATAGTGGATGTGAAAAATCAATGTGCAAAAAACTGGAGTAGAAAGGCAGTACCAAACTAAACCCTTTGAGGATAAGAACGAGGGGTTGCAGAAGTTTTCTCACTATGCTACATGCATCAACATGTTGTTGTTAGCTAATGCTGGATTTCTGACAATGAAGTCATTAATCCTCTTGCTCTCCAATATTTTTCACTGATGGATGGGGCACTAGAAGTGGCTGGGCATATTTGAAGGTGGTCTCGGTCCATTTCCTCTTGCAGTTAAAAAAAGTGATACTCCAACTAGTGACAATCCATACTAGATTTCCAGAACATGAGTGGCTCCATATTTATACTGATGGATCATTGATAGCAAAACATGCATCAACATTAAATCAATCATGTTAAAGGGTCTAATTGCGACACTTGTTTGTGACATGTCAGAATTAAACAAAATAGACTTGTACAGTACTGGTTACTGTTACTAGGTGTATCTGATGCCCAATGCTGCATTTATGTTGCAAAGCCTACTGAATAGTACAGTAGTACCAAATGCTCATCTCGTTCAGTACAGTATGTGCATATAATGTGTAGTTTTGTCTACACACCCCCGATTAGTGTAATGCACTTACTCTCACTATTTTTGCTAATACCTGTATGTCACTTCCAAGGCTGCAGTTTTTAAGTGAGAAGCTGTAATATTAATATTACTCGAAGTTGAAGTCTGAGATTCGAACTGAAATACTTTAGTGTCATTACTTTCTGTAGCTTTTCGTTTTCTTGTCACAAACGTATCCATGTTGACAAACAATAGAACAGTAAGTTGCAATTAAGCACAAGTCATCATTGCTGGAATTGTGACCCTGAATGTCAACACAACTTATGAACCTGACAGCTGTTTATTGTTTAGCTTACTCACAATATGATACTTTTGCTTACTCACAGCTTACACTTGTACTATGTACAGTTTGCATCAAAAGTGTTACATGTCTTTTTGTACTTTCAAACAGCAGTACTAGTAAATATTTACAGTAAAAAGAAAAAATACTTCCCTGGCAGGGAAGGCGTTCTTTTTTGACGAGCCTGGGAAATTATTTAATGAGTGGGGGGAAATCCCCCCCCCCACTAATTCAAACCCTGGCTCAGGCCCATTGTGGACTGTAGCACCACAGGATTTATATTTATTTTTATATTTTGAGTACCTTCAGGAAATTGACGACTTTAGGCAGCAGTCAGCTCTGAAGTGTTTGTTCCAAACACACAGGAATAATACAATAAACAGAGATTTTAACATAGATTATTTCACTTAACATATGCGACATGATATAAACAGTGAGACTTTTCAAATGATTTGTAGAAGTATCTGAGTTGACCTGTAGACACTTTTAGTTTCACTTAACTTACTTTTTATCTGGACACATTTCGAAGACCAAACTGTCTTCATTATCAATGGTTTTTCAACTGGCATTCGAAGAGGAAGAATCTGTTGTGGTTGTGATTGTGCTGCCATCTGGGTTGTTGGATGTAAACTTCAGGATGTCATCTGGTTGTAGTCTTCAAAATTCATGGTTAAGTGAACATTCTTCTTTATCTGTATTTTTCCCCAAATGATCAGTTCAGCTGTAGTTTTTACATGTTTTAATAATTTGATATCCTGTTTTATGGTATGTTGGGTTAACCAGAAATGACAGGCTATGGCTGATTTGTCAATTTGTTCAAGTTTTATGTTCCTGCTGTGTTTCTTCAGTTTGTTTCCAGGTTTCTTTAGTTTGGCCAATCTTTGCAATTTACTTGGTACATACCAGATTTCGAAGTGGCTGGCATTGTGCCTTTTAATGGATGGTTTAGCAGGTTTCTCAGGTTGAGTTTGTTTTAAGGAGCAAGCTTATTTTGTGCTCCTGGAACAGTTTCTGGAAATTTGTTGTGCATCTTTGGGTGGAATGTGAATTGCTGAATGTGGGTTGTGGGTTGGGTCCCTTGTTCAGTGTTGTGATCTCTTATCTGTTTTTGTCTCATTTTCTAATGAGTCTGTCCACTAAATCCGTTTTAAACCCATTTTTTGTTGCTACTGTCTTGACATATTGGTGTTCTCTTCATCTGTCAGTGGTGTGTTTATCAACCTGTGTATTGAGCTGTGGAATATTGCACGATTAAGTGACTGGGTTAAAGTTCTTTTCCTTGATGTAGCCATCTGTATTAGAGGGTTTTCCGTAAATGCCAAATCCTATTTTGCTGTTTTGCCTCATGACTTTCAGGTCCAGAAATGGTAGCCAACTTTCTTCTGTTTCTAGAGAGAATTTTATAGCTGGGTTCTCTAGGTTAAGCAGTTTCAGCAAATCTTCTGAAAGCTTTTTTGATATGATGGCAAGGATGCCATCCACATATCTCACCACCTGTGGTGCTGCAAGTAGTAAAAGCTGGTGTTAAACACTACCACATATCTCACATAAATCTTGAATGTGCGGGAAAGCTTTTGTAATCCTAAGGCTGTTTCAGAGCATAAACGCTCTCTTCAGCCACGGGATTAATTTTATTTTATTTATAAACAAAATGAACTTGATCGGGAGATCTGGGTATGTTACTATTACTACATGTTGCTCCAGGATAACGGCATAAGCTTTGACAGGATTTGCCAGTACTCACATTTTTATGTAACTCATGAATAGGGAGCGAATTTTGCTCTATTTGCCTATTTTATTCCGTTATTCAGAAACATAGGCTTTTATGTTATAAGCATGTTTCTTACAATTATAATGCAAAATTCTTAGTTTCATAGCACCTATAAATGCCTGTTTCATACATTTGTGCCTATTCTACTTATTAGTGCCTATAACTGCCTTTTTAGTCTATTTCTCTGGTTTGTAATTTGGGACAACAGCGCTTGTATATTTATTAGTTTTAACATGAATTTTTTGGGGATGAAATATTTCTTACTACTGCACATTGGACATAGAAAAGGGGGACCTAATGCATCTGCTTCATAGATGCATCACAATGCGCTAATGATTTTGAAAAATCTTGGAATTCACTCAAGGACAAGTAAGCTAATACAAACTACATGATGTTTTAATGGATTGAGAAATGAGATCATTCTGTATGCAGTGTTTCAAGTGCATAGATCACAATCAGTTTCTTACACAAACATGCCAAAGGAGAAAAGCAGCAAATGTGTACTACTGAAACAATGGATAAGTGATGATCCATCGTGTAAAACAGATGGAAAGTAATTGTTTGTCAGCCTTGTGTGAAACAAGTGAGTGTAATCTGTTTCTATTAATGTTATCCTAGATTTAAAAACCTTGTAAAAATCAACCCTTGTAGCAACATTATACAGAATACAAATTATGTTAAGAGGGGGTCGAAAGGAAACAAACTGAATATTGTCAGTTTTCCAAAGTAAAGCATACATTTGACTAATGTGAAAACTACCTTCATCACATGATACAACTTTACAATGAGATTTAGCTTAAAAGCATTTTTAATCATTAAACAAGCACGTCTAATACATTTACTCTTGATTAGAATATAATTTATTTCAAAATTATAGGTATAGCATTGTAAACTCAGTGGATTGTCCACTGTAATACACAGTAAGAAGTTGATAATAACAGCTGATATATATCACAACAGGTTCCAAGAACAAAGCATTTGGTTTCAGTTATTTTACACTTAAGCTACTTTGTGTATTTTCTATGCATATATCTTGATTGTTGTGTCCTTGCTTCCACTTTTATATAATTTGTAAACAATCAATCTAATACTGATAATTGCTTCTCGGGTGATCAGCCACGTCAAATTTCTTTTTTTTTTTTTTTTGGTCCTGATGAAGACTATGGAGAATCAAATGGCGGAAAGCTCAAATTTTATAAATTTGATGCAACTGATCACCCGAGAAGCAATTATTAGGAACATTCACTAAGAAAATTTTAAGTCTTATAATACTAATGTTATTAATATTAATTATAGTGCATTTTAAGTGCCTGTTTTATTCAAATTTTGTGTTTCTATTTATTTAGCTAATTTTTAGTGCCTATTTAAGTGCCCAGTTTGCTTATTTTTAGTGCCTTTTTGGCTGTTTATTTCACACAGTTTTAGTACCTATAAATCCACCCCCTACTCATAAACAAATCAGCTAACAGTGATGATGAAGGATTTCCCATTGCAAGTTCTGAGGTCTATTTGTAAACATTGCCATTTACGTGAAGAATGTTTGTTTTATGCATAAGCTAATTATGTTGGCTATGTTCTATTGTCTCTTTGGGTACTTTGATTTCTTGAGAAGTAGAGCTATCTCTTCAGTCAGGGTGCTGGTGAACATGAAAGTTATATCAAATGATACAAGTATTTCTTCCGGTTTTAACTTATAAAATTTTCAATCTTTGTGACTATCTCTGATGAGTTTCTGGCTTTCAGATTTATAGAAGGAGTCTAGTTTGTTTACCAGCCATCTGGCTAATGTTAATGCTTAGTTATGAACCAGCCTTTATGTCTGACAGCTGAATAAGAAACTTGGGAAATTTACTCATCAAATGATGTTAATTCTAAATCTTATATATTTAAATGAGCAATTCTTGTATATATACAGAATGGAAGTGAAATGATCCGTCAGACTTTAACAGCGAATTTCTTATGTTGTGAATAACAAGTCTAATACCAAAATGTTGAAAAGTTTATAGTTTTCTAGAAAAACCTGGCTGAATTATTGATTGAAGGCTCCTGATTTATGGCTATATTCATAGAAAATTGAATAAACAAACTTTTTTCTTTGACATATTTCAATAGATTCAACGGTTTTTCTGTAAATTAAATTTAAAAAACCCACAATTTATTGCAACAAAAAGGCAACATTCTGCGAAGGCAATTCTTGCAGAGTTCCTGAAGAGCTTTGGCCGATCCAAAGATTTGGCATACAATATTGCTATACTCTCACTCAAAGGCTCTATAGCTATTGTTAGAAATCATATGTATGGACCATGATTCTTTTATTTATTTATTTATTTTGTTATTGTTTTAAGAGATAACACTTTCTTTGTCATTTTCAAATTTTAGCTTTTATATTTTATATTTGTTATGTTTTGTTAACTATTTTGTTACTTTTGTATTAGTATTCTTTGACTTTCGGCAGCCTGTATCAGTTGCAGAAAGATGCTAAAATAAAAAGAAATATATATAAATATTTTGCATGCAACTTGGTAATGGCTCTAACGATTTCGATCAAATTTTGTATTCAGACAGGGTTTTGCTTACTAAGTTTATCTATATAAGTGTCATTCCTGAAAAAACATGAGTTTACATGTAACAGTCACAATTACTTTAAACCTTATTTTGACCATAATTTCTCTGTTAATTGGCCAATTTCAACAAACAAGCCAGAATATAAAAGTCTCGTCATGGAAATGGCTCCAACAATTGGGATGACAATTTATATTTAGTTAACATTTTACTTTTCAAGTTTATCTAAATAAGTATCTTCGCTCCCCCCCCCCCACCAAAAAAAAAAAAAAATTAAAAAAGGAAAAAAAAAAAAGAAAACCCGAACGAAGCTCAGTCGCCCAGGTACGAAGATTTACACTAAAATCCTTCAAAGTCACTTAAAACATCAAAGAAATTACTAACCAGGTTATAATTAGCAGGCCAAAAAGTAGTTTTAGTTTTATTCACCATAGGAATACAGAATATTCATGGCTTTGTCAAACTTACTTCTACATAGTAATACAATGAACTTACATAATCACATACAAATATAAACAAGTCAATCAACATTTACAAATTCTGCCTACTGAAATCTATCAAATACTATAACTTTACAAATAACTGACAATTTCATTAGTTAACATTACTGTCTAAAAATTCTTCTATTGTTACTGGTATTGTTTTTAATAAGATACTCTTTACAGCTGATTTGCATTTATTGTTACACAAACCTTTTACCTTATCTGGCAGTTTATTATATAAAACAACACCCTTGTGTGAGATAAAATTCCTGGTATTATGTGTATGGTAATCTGAATTAATTTTAAATAGTGACTTATTCCTGTGTATAAAAAATACTACTTCATACATGTAGATACTGGGTATAGGCAATATATAGATTTTGTATATGTTAAAAACATTTTTCATCAGAAATACTTATGTTAGCAAATCCTGGAAGTGCAAAGTTATCTTGAATTATATATGACACACAAGACTTGGGTCTTTATTTATTTGTATAAGTTGCTGCAATATGAACATGACAAGGTATTCGGCCCGTGCTTTTTGACAGTCATAACCAATATACATGTACATGCAACTGATAATTACTTCTTAGGTTTACAAAATATCCATTGCACTTCATGTGGTTTTGTTTATATTAAGCCATTTACAAAGTCCATATAGCCCCGAGCTAACAGGTTTTATTCCAGGCCATACAGAATAATAAGTAACACTATTTTATAAAACTATTGCTAATGGCTCATACATTGTTTCTACCACCTATGATTCCATGTTATAATTCTCAAACTATTTTTGCTACATAGTTCTACTTAAATAACCAACCAGATCCATTTCTTCTGAACTCTAAATAAAAACTCTCGTATATATTACTGATCTGCAAATTTTCTGTACTACCGCTGTTTTTGCAATTTTCAACCATTTCCTTTCTTTAAGCTCTTTCCTCCAAATATCTGGACCTCTGCATTCTAATAAAATATGGATTGCATCTTCCTTATATTTGCATACAGAGCAATTTCTTTCTTCTGTCCCTTCCCCATAACCGTATACGCTCCAAACTTACTCTTTGATCCTAATTACATCTCTTAATGTACATCTTTTTCACGTCATTACTTCCACAAGTTATAATGGGTAATAAATGTAATTGACAATAATTCACACATGTCCTTAAACTACTACTTATCAACTAAGAATAATTTTGCACCTTCCCAAGATTCTTTTTTTGTGTTTAACGCCCAGTTTTACTACATGCGACACCGCAAGAGGTGACACTGATGATGCCTGGAAAGAAGATAAAGAGCCGGTGTAATGAGATGGCCGGGGAAACCGGAAAACCCGGAGGA